>OU342740.1:64435783-65090894 GCA_910589775.1 Avena eriantha
TATCATCAACATATATGAGAACATACATAACAATACCAGACTTGTTATAGAGAAACAAAGATGTATCAGCTTGTGAGGAATGAAACCAAGAGCATCAAGTTTTGAACTAAGGCGAGAAAACCATGCACATGGAGCTTGTTTGAGACCATATAAAGCTTTGTCAAGTTTGCAGAAGTGATGGGGTGAATTAGGATCCTCAAAACCTAGTGGTTGTCGCATATAGACTTCCTGTTCCAGAACACCATGTAAGAACGCGTTCTTGATATCTAGCTGCCAAAGACTCCAGCCTCGAGAGACAGAAACTGCAAAAACTGTACGAATAGTAGCAGCCTTGACTACGGGACTGAATGTATCATCATAGTCAATGCCATACCGTTGCTTGAAGCCTTTGGCAACAAGCCGAGCTTTGAACATGTCAATTGTAGCATCAGCTCGTTTCTTGATTCGATAAACCTATTCGCAGTCAATCAGGTTTTTATTAGAGGTTGGAGGAACAAGATGCCATGTCTGGTTTTGTTGAAGTGTCGTGTGTTCCTCTTCCATGGCACTACGCCATTGAGGATGATCAAGTGCCTCAGAAAGAGTTCATGGTTCACCTGTGGAGGCAAGAAGACCATATCGTATAGTACCATCAGTGCGAATTTTGGGTTGTCGTATACCTTGCTATAGATGAGTGCGAACAGTGGGCAGAGGAGGTGTTGCAGCTGGCGCTATCGTAGAAGATCCGACATCAGTTGTCGGTGTTGAAGCTGATCTCGAGGCGGATTCAGGAGAAGAATCCCCATCAGGCTCGTGCTCCATGCTGACGCGGTCCGGGGAGCAGGTGGGCTCCAACGAGCGGGGCTCCGCCTGGGGCGCGACACGTGGTGGCGCGGGAGGGGAGGCAGGCGGCGAGGGGCGGGAATCCACCGGGGTGTTGACGCGTGGCGATGCGGTAGTGGGTGTCGGCAGCGACGACATGTCGTGCGGTGCAGGAGCCAGAGGCATACGATCCGAGGCCGATGGAGAATCAGTGTGGGATGACGTGCCGCTTTCATTATCAGAATGTTCTTCAACTTGCTCATTGGAGACTATTACATCATCATTGTGCGAGAAATCTTCACCACTTGACCCAGAATTTAGAGAAGCAGCTGGTGATGTTTACTGTTCATTATTAGTCACAACTGGTATAATAGGCAAAGGCATGAGATCATTAGTTTGTGCATCCCCAATAGTAGATGTGTCAGAAGGCGTATCATGTGGTAGTAAAAGAATATCATGGCGTGTTGGAGCTATGCCCAAGAGGCAATAATAAAGTGGTTATTATTATATCTTTATGTTTATGATAAATGTTTACATCCCATGCTATAATTGTATTAACCAGAAACATTAATACTTGTGTGTTTTGTAAACATAAAAGGGTCCCTAGTAAGCCTCTTGTTAAACTAGCTTGTTGATTAATGGATGATCATGGTTTCCTGATCATGGACATTGGATGTCGTTAATAACAAGATCATATCATTAGGAGAATGATGTGATGGACACACACCCGTAGTAAGCATAGCATAAGATCAAGTCATTAAGTTCGTTTGCTATAAGCTTTAAAATACATAGTAACCTAATCCTTCGACCATGAGGTTATGTTAATCACCATCACCGGATGGGTACTTTGATGACATCAAACACCGCTTCGTAACTGGGTGGTCATAAAGGTGTCATTGGGTATTCTGAAAGTATGTGTTGAAGCGCATGGACCAAGATTGGGATTTGTCCATCCATATGACGGATAGATATGCTCTGGGCCCTCTCGGTGGAATGTCATCTAGTTAGCTTGCAAGCATGTGACTGGGTCACAAGGGATGACATTTCACGGAACAGGTAAAGAGTACTTATCAGTAACGAGGTAGAACTAGGTATGAAGATGCCGACGATCAAACCTCGGATAAGTATAATATCGCGCGACAAAGGGAATTGGTTTCGTATGTAAATGGTTCAATCAATCACGAAGTCATCGTTGAGTATGTGGGAACCATTATGGATCTCCAGGTCCCGCTGATGGTTATTGATAGGAGATGTGTCGCTGTCATGTCTGCATATTCACGAACCGTTGGGTGACACACTTAAGGTTCGAAGTTGTTTTAAGTAGATATGGAATATGCGTTGGAGACCGAATGTTGTTCGGAGTCTCGGATTGGATTCGGGACATCGCGAGGAGATCCGGAATGGTCTGGAGAATAAGATTCATATATTGGGGATCATTTTCTAAGTTAGGAAATGTTCCGGAGTGTTTGTATGGGGATTCTAGAAGGTTTCGGAATGTTCTGGAAGGTTCTAGAAGAGTTCTTGGTGTTTGCTTGAAAACCAAGAAAGGGTCAAGGAAACCTTGTGGGGGCTAGACACGGATTCGTGGGGGAGGAGGACTCCTCCCCCCTTCCCAACCCGCCGGCCCAAGGAGGGAGGGGAGTCCTACTAGGACTCCCCCTCCCAAGGCGCCTCCCTCCTTTAAATAGAGGGGAGGGGGTGCCCCCTCCTAGCTCTCTCTAATAACTCCCAATCTCTGCCGCCTCTCTCCTCCTCCTTTCTTCTGCACAGGCATAGGCGAAGCCCTGCAGAATTCTCTACTCCACCACCACCACCACGCCGTCGTGCTGCTGGGATTTCGTGGAGAAGATCTACTACCTCCGCTGCTCGCTGGAACGACGAGAGGAAGGTCTGCTTCGACTCCGCACGTGTGACCGACTGCGGAAGCGCTGCCGGAACGCGGCGCCGGAAGGATCGTCCACACGATCTTGAGATCGGCAAGTGATCGACTACATCAACCATGAGATCTAATCTCGTTAACGCTTTTGGATCTACAAGGGTTAGTTCCTATCTATATCGTTGCACATGTCTAATAGATTAGATCTTGACTTTTATCTAGATTAGATCTGGGTTTTGTTCGTTCTTGCGGTAGAAATTTTTTGTTTTCCATGCTACGAACCCATCAGTGGTATCAGAGCCGTATCTATGCGTAGATCTGTTGCACGAGTAGAACACAATGTTTTTGTGGGCGTTGATGCTTTTGTTGTCGGTGTCTTAGCGTGTACTTTGCATCCTGCGGCATGGTGGGATGAAGCGGCTCGGGCTAACATTACATGTCATCGCACATGAGACTTGCTCCACGCTTGACGTGCAACTTGCTTTGCACAAGTGGCTTTGCGGGTGTCTGTCTCTCCCACCATAGTTAAGATTCAATTTACAATGAGCATCTCACAACACTTGTATCAACGTTGTGGTCCTTGTTCGTAGGTAAGATCGGTCTTATGCGAAAGCCCCAAACCACGTAAAACATGCAAAGAAAATTACAGGCGTCTAACTTGTTTTTGCAGGGTTTTGTGATGTGATATGGCCATTATGTGATTGTGATTATATTTGATGTATGCAATGATCCTTATTGTAATATGGCAACCGGCAGGAGCCTAATGGTTGTCTTTAAATTTTGTTTAAGACCTGCGTGTCTATTCATCATGTAATAGCTTTATTCCAAGTAGTTGTAATAGTTACTGTTGGTGATGGACAACCATGAAGCGGCGCCACGGACCTTGACGCAATGCTGGTGATGATGGAGATTATGTCCGTGCTTTAGAGATGGAGATCAAAGGCGCAAGAAGAAAGGGCCATATCATATCACACTAATGATGAATTGCCTGTGATGTTGATCCTTTATGCATCTTGTATTGCTTAGATCGCGACGGTAGCATTATAAGATGACCCCTCTCACTAAATATCAAGTAATAAAGTGTTCATCCTTAGTTGGCACCATTGCTAAGACTCGTCGTTTCGAAGCATCTCGTGATGATCGGGTGTGATAGACTCTACGTGTGCATACAACGGGTGCAAGCCAGATTTTCACATTCGGAAACTAAGGTTAACCTTGACGAGCCTAGCATATACAGACATGGTCTCGGAACACAGAATACCGAAAGGTAAAGCATGAGTCATATGGATGATATGATGAACATGTTGATTGTTCGCCTTTAAAGCTACATCATCTCACGTGATGATCGGACTTGGTGTAGTGGATTTGGTTCATGTAATCACTAAAACAACTCGAGGGATGTTGTTTTGAGTGGGAGTTCATTTGTAATTTGGATTAGTCGAACTCAATTTATCATAAACACAATCAAAGTGAATTTGCATAGTTTGTTGTAGTCATTGGCATCCGTTCACCACCTTACGCTTAGTTATAGTTGAGATAGTGGAACTATAGAAATTCTGGATATTTACTTTATGAACTGGTATCGTATTGTTTTTGAATGTCAATTTAAAGTTTATAAGTCCTATTGCAAACTTTCAGCAAACTCCGGTTTACTCTGTGAAGTTTAATAAATAGTATTAAAACAAGAGTAACAATTCTAGTGTTAGTATCTAATGTATCATGTTTGTCTCCATGATTCTTGATACTCAAAAGATTGTTTTTAATATCAAGTTTATCTAAGAGCTGAAAGCAATGTTTCAGAAACCATCATATGTGAAAGGTATTGCGATATCTAAAACAATGTGTTGGTTACAACATGATAGAGTATACGTCCTCATATTTGATGAGAATTTGTGAAGGTTGGAGACGCTAGTCGTCCTAATCCTCCAAAAGGTTTTGAAAAAGAAACATTATACTCGCAATTCACCTTTATAAGCTATAGCATCTTGATCATGAAAGTTGTCATGATAAGGATGAATAGAAGATGTAAGTAAAATGTTTACTACACTAAAAGATTACTAAAGAATGGATTTTTGAAAGAACACCAAACATTTGATGATGGTGATCCACCTCAAAGTGCAAGTCCAAAGGTATTAGTGGTTGACTATATACACTTTGTACTATGTGTCATGTGAATGACACCACTATTGATGTTGATAGATTCTTTTAAAAGAAAAGGAATTGCTAAAAGAGAATCTATAAAATATTTGGCAGAAAATAAAAGGTTGGAGATGTCCGACTTAGGCATATAGAAGATACATGTTATGGCTGTATTCCTTGGTTGTTAAACAATGTGGTTCTGCAGTATTGGATACCGAATTGGTTGGTATGAAGTGTCATACAGGACAACACAACTCATAAACTGCAATGGCCTAAGTAACTAGCAAGAGAATATGTGATGATGTTCATCGAAAACAAACAAAGGGTTGTTGTGTTGCTCGTTAACATCAAAGCTTGCCTTCAAGATTTTTTTTAATTTTGTTCCGGTATTACGAGAACAATGGTTGTTAAAATAATTACCGTATTCCATAAAGGATGGATGAACTTTTACAAGTCTGGTGGGAGAAATCACATCCATAAACACTATTGCTAAAATGTCGCAAGACAAATGATTGAAAGATCACTTATGAAGTGACATCGCTGTTTAAATTATATTTGAAAGAAAACATGAAGAAACTCCATGTTGATGGAATTTTTGGAGTCTTTGATTTAGATCAAATGACGCTTGTGATACTTTCCTGGAGATAATTAAAACTCCGTTCGTAGGCCAAAATAGGAACGGACGACTAACTGATTGGAATTTGTACATATTGATGTATATAGTCCATTATGTGTAGTCGTGGGCGATGGATTTCAACTTCATATGCTTTCTCCTAAGATTTGAGTGAGTATATGTATATACTTACTCAATAAGGAAGAAGTATGAAACCTTTGAAAAATGTTCAAAGACTTTCAAGATGAAGTGGAAAATCATTGTAACAAGAAAATAAAAGAGTTTATGGTTGGATCATAAAGAAAGATGTTTGAGTTACAAGTTTAGCAAAACACCTAAGATTTGAGGAATCGTTCCATGGATTTGCATTTCCCAAAACACCATAGGAGTATGGAGTGTTCAAGATATGTAATGAAACCTTGTTTGACATGGTAAGATCAAAGGTGTCATTTATAAAACTGCCATTATATATTAAAGATTAAAGCTTTAGTGACTACCGCTTTTACACTGAAAAGAGCTCCATCGTGATCCGTTGAAATGACACCATATAAGTCATGGTTTGGGATAAAACCCGAATTGTCTTTTCTTAAATTTTGGTATGTTATGCATAAGTAAAATGTTTACAACCAAAGTCGGATAAGCACGTCTTTGTAGGTTATCCCAAAGAATTTGTTGGCAATTTCTCCATAACACTGAGGACAAAAGAGTTTGTTACTTGGAACGTCCAGTTTCTTGAGAAGGAATTTTTCGTGAAAACTTAAGTGGGAGGACAATAGAACTTTGATAAGGTTGTTGAACCTTAGCTATATGTGCTAAGTAGCGCAGCGCCAGAAAGTGTCCCGGTGACGGCCACAATGCTCATGGCTCTCGTGATTACAAAAGGTGTGATCTCGGAGATTAGAGTTCCTATAGAACCGTGTGGGTCGGTAAGAATCAAATAGTAAGATTTGATAAGCAAGTCGTTATTGTTTTGACAATGATGAACCGACTACATGCAAAGAAGCGATGATGGGCCCTGACTCCATAAAATGACTAGAAGTCATGGAATCCGTGATAGCATCCATACACGAGAAATCAAGTTTCTGAACTTTGAAGACCCTCCGGAAAGGTGTGAAGCCTATCGGTCATGTTTGGATCTATAAAGAAATAGACATGGATGTTTCACATCTATGAAATAGTCGACATATCGGAAAGAGTTTACGACAATGTTCAAGGAATTGACTATGATAAGATTTGATTTTTCATAGCGATATTTAGTCTGGACGGATTAATGTAGCAACCACTACATATATTTTGGTATATGGTAGTTGAACAAACAAAACAAAGTTCTTCTAATAGAATGGTTACCTAGGACGTGTAAATGACACGATCCAAAGGGTTTTGTTTATTCAAAGGATGCTAATAGAGTATGCAAAACTTCAATGGTTGAAATAAGCATAGCGGAGTTGGAATCTTCACCATGATGAAACTGTTAAAAGAGTTTAAATTCATCGGAGATGATGAAGATGCTTGCATTTGCAAGAAATTAAGTGGGAGCGCTGAGACATATTTCTAATACATTATGTAGAGGACATATTGTTGATTGGAAATGATGTATCTTGTATTGACACAGGTTAAGAATTTCATTTTGATGAAAGACTTAGGCATAACTCAAGAATTAGGCATCAATGTCTATATGAATAGATTGAGGCGCTAATATGGTTTTGCCAAATGTACATAGATAAGATATTGAATGAGTTCAATATGGAAACAATAAGAAAGGTTCTTGACGCACGAAAAGAACTAAATCAAGATTCAAGTGTGTTGACACGAGATTCAAGTGTTTTGACACTTGGTGAAATCACAAGAATATTTTGATCAATCATTGTTTGAGATGTACACATCCAGATATGTCCTATGCTCTAAATGTTATGAGCATATACCAGAATGATTCATAAGATGATCATTGGACAATAGTAAAGATATTCTTATGAGCTTTGGAAGAACTAAGAATATATCATGTATAAGTGACAAATAGTTAAAGGTAGTTCATTGTAAAGTGTTACATTGATACTAGTTTTCTCACAAGATACACATTAAATTTATCTCAATTTAGACTATGGGTGGCACAATATAATGGAAAGGATGTTCCATGATGGATTTGGATGAGTTCCAAAGTTGAGATATTGTGACGGATACTACAACAAAAGGCTAAGTATATAAACTGCTATAATAGGAGTAAATGAGGGCATTTGCGTCAAGTAGTTTGTTATCAAACTAGGTGTGGTTCCTAGCGGGCTAATACTATGAAGATATATTGTGTGACAATAATATCAACATATTTTGAGCCGAAGGAACTAAAGGTCTCACCAAAGGACCAAATTTATACAATGCCATCTCATTGGAGAATGAGTAATGCGTAGAGACGCAAGGACATGCAAATACACACGGACCTAGAAGTGTCAGATCCGAAGATTATGTTTACCACTAGCAATAGTGTCTATACAACACCAGAAAGCCATAGGTGTTGAATGCACAAGTTTTTAACTAGATTATTGACTCTAGTGCAAGTGGGAGACTGTTGGAGATATGCCCAAGAGGCAATAATAAAGTGGTTATTATTATATCTTTATGTTTATGATAAATGTTTACATCCCATGCTATAATTGTATTAACCGGAAACATTAATACTTGTGTGTTTTGTAAACATAAAAGGGTCCCTAGTAAGCCTCTTGTTAAACTAGCTTGTTGATTAATGGATGATCATGGTTTCCTGATCATGGACATTGGATGTCGTTAATAACAAGATCATATCATTAGGAGAATGATGTGATGGACACACACCGGTAGTAAGCATAGCATAATATCAAGTCATTAAGTTCGTTTCCTATAAGCTTTAAAATACATAGTAACCTAATCCTTCGACCATGAGGTTATGTTAATCACCATCACCGGATGGGTAATTTGATGACATCAAACACCGCTTCGTAACTGGGTGGTCATAAAGGTGTCATTGGGTATTCTGAAAGTATGTGTTGAAGCGCATGGACCAAGATTGGGATTTGGCCATCCATATGACGGATAGATATGCTCTGGGCCCTCTCGGTGGAATGTCATCTAGTTAGCTTGCAAGCATGTGACTGGGTCACAAGGGATGACATATCACGGAACGAGTAAAGAGTACTTATCAGTAACGAGGTAGAACTAGGTATGGACATGCCGACGATCAAACCTCGGATAAGTATAATATCGCGTGACAAAGGGAACTGGTTTCATATGTAAATGGTTCAATCGATCACGAAGTCATCGTTGAGTATGTGGGAGCCATTATGGATCTCCAGGTCCCGCTGATGGTTATTGATAGGAGATGTGTCTCTGTCATGTCTGCATATTCACGAACCGTAGGGTGACACACTTAAGGTTTGAAGTTGTTTTAAGTAGATATGGAATATGCGTTGGAGACCAAATGTTGTTTGGAGTCTCGGATTGGATTCGGGACATCACGAGGAGATCCGGAATGGTCCGGAGAATAAGATTCATATATTGGGGATCATTTTCTAACTTAGGAAATGTTCCAGAGTGTTTGTATGGCCATTCTAGAAGGTTTCGGAATGTTCTGGAAGGTTCTAGAAGAGTTCTTGGTGTTTGCTTGAAAACCAAGAAAGGGTCAAGGAAACCTTGTGGGGGCTAGACACGGATGCATGGAGGGGAGGGAGGGGAGTCCTACTAGGACTCCCCCTCCCAAGGCGCCTCCCTCCTTTAAATAGAGGGGAGGGGGCGCCCCCTCCTAGCTCTGTCTAATAACTCCCAATCTCTGCCGCCTCTCTCCTCCTCCTTTCTTCTGCACAGGCATAGGCGAAGCCCTGTAGAATTCTCTACTCCACCACCACCACCACGCCGTCGTGCTGCTGGGATTCCGTGGAGAAGATCTACTACCTCCGCTGCTCGCTGGAACGAGGAGAGGAAGGTTTGCTTCGACTCCGCACGTGTGACCGACTGCGGAAGCGCTGCCGGAACGCGGCGCCGGAAGGATCATCCACATGATCTTGAGATCGGCAAGTGATTGACTACATCAACCACGAGATCTAATCTCGTTAACGCTTTCGGATCTACAAGGGTTAGTTCCTATCTATCTCGTTGCACATGTCTAATAGATTAGATCTTGGCTTTTATCTAGATTAGATCTGGGTTTTGTTCGTTCTTGCGGTAGAAATTTTTTGTTTTCCATGCTACGAACCCATCATGGCGAAGGCGACGACCTGCATTTGGATGTAGGTCGGAAAAGGGAAAGACATGCTCATCAAAAACAACATCACAGGAGACATAAACACGACCAGTAGACACATCAAGACATTTGACTCCTTTGTGAAGGGGACTATATCCAAGGAACACGCATCGAGTCGATCGAAAAGCAAGTTTACGTTTGTTGTATGGCCGAAGGTTTGGCCAACAGGCGCAACCAAAAACTCTAAGAGATTCATTGTTCGGTTTAGTATGCATGAGACGTTCTACTGGAGTATCAAAATTGATGACTTCTCTTGGGAGAAGATTAATGAGAAAAGTGGCTATAAGAAAAGCTTCATCCCAAAATTTCAGAGGCATAGACACATTCGCAAGGAGAGATAAGCCAACCTCAACAATATGACGATGTTTTCTTTCATCGGAGCCATTTTGTTGATGAGCATGAGGATAAGACACGTGATGAGTGATGCCAACATTTTGAAAGAAGCTATTCAGTTTTTCATATTCACCACCCTATTTAGTTTGCATGGTTTTGATCTTTCTTTCAAACGTGTGTTCAACAAATTGCTCGAAGTTAAGAAATACTTGATAAACTTCAGATCGTTTCTTGAGCAAATAGATCCAAGTGAATTTACTAAAATCATCGATAAAACTTACATAGTATGCATGTTTGACCACAGAAAGAGGAGCAGGACCCCAAACATCAAAGAAAACATGTTCCAGAGGAATAGTAGAAACACTAGTAGAAATGTGATAGGCTAACTGATGACTCTTTGCTAACTGACAAGCATCACAAACATATGGATTTATTTATGGCGAATGCGAAAGTTCATTTTTTCCAATTATTTGCTGCACCACAAAGGAGGAGGGGTGGCCTAGACGACGATTCCATGTGGAGGATGAGGGCTTTATGGTGATGAAGGCTTCCTTGTGTGACCCACTGGAAGTAGGAATGAGAGGATAAAGACCATGTCACAGACACTTAAACAGAACCTCCCTGGTTGCCTGATCCTTAATCAAAAAGAAGAAGGGGTGAAACTCAAGAAAAACGCCGTTGTTAAGGGTGAGTTTATGAACGGATAGTAAGTTTTTGGATGCACTAGGTACATGTAATATGTTGTTTAGATGTAAGGAACTATGTGGGGTATGCAAAACTGAATGACCAACATGGGAGATTTGCATACCGTGACCATTTGCCGTGTGGACGTGATCGCGACCAGTGTACTTCTCATGGACGGAGAGTTTGCTCAACTCACCAGCAACATGATTGGTAGCACCAGTATCAGGGTACCAATTCGTGTCAACTCCATAGGAGGCAACATGCACAGCCTTGTCCTTGCGATCTCTGTCATCATCAGAATCTTCCTTGTCCTTGTCCTGGTACCTCCACCAGCAATCACTCGCAGGGTGCCCATGAATCTTGCAGATTTGGCAGTGCACATCAACAAACCGTGTAGGAGCACGACCGCGGCGGTGGCCGCTGTCACGCTTGCCACCATCACGGCGGACACTATCATCACGCCGACAGTAGTCGTTGCGACGCGCATCATCCTGGCGGCGCACGTAGCCACCGTCGTCGTGACGATCATCACGGCGTGGACGAGGTGCCCGGTCATTGTCACGGTGGTAACCGCGGTCGTCATCGCGGCGGTAGCCGCGGTCGTCATCACGGCGGTTGCCACGATCGTCATCGCGTCGGGGAGGCCGATCATCGTGGGGTCGAGGTGAAGGTTGACGGTGAGCAAGGATGACCGAAGATGTCAAGGAATCACCAGTGTCCTGTAACATAGTCTGGCGAAGATCATGAGCAGAAATTTGATCATAGAGATCATCAAGAGTTGTGTTAGGGTTTCCATTGACAGTGGCGACGACGTCGTTGTAGGAGCCATCGAGTCCGTTCAGAACATAGAGTTCCGAGGCGAACCCCTTCATCTTGGCGAAGTACTGCGCGGTGGTGAGGGAGTGCTTATTGGTGTTGTTGAGAGCACCGCGGATGCAATTGATCTTGGACGGGGACTGAGTCGAGAACATGCGGTTGATAGCTGCCCAGACAGCCGCAGAAGTCTTGAGGCTGAACACATGGGGCAGCAGCTCTGGCGACAGGGAGTTCAGCAGATAGCCGAGGACCGCCTGATCGCGGGCCACCCAGGCGGCATAGGCGGTGTTCACCACCGTGGATTTCTTCTGGGCTTCGTCGACCACCTCCATGACCTGAGGGGACGCCGTGTCAGTGCTATCCAGGAGCCCGAGAGCTAGGGCACCACGGATAGGTGGAAGGACCAACGTCTTCCAGAACAGGAAGTTCGAGCGCGTGAGTTTCATCATCGGTGGAGCGCCCAGAGCGCTGCCGATGGGAACCATCGAGCCAGCGACAGATGAGGAGGCGGCGATGGTGGTGAGGGCCATCGGCGAGTTGGTGTAGCAGCGGCCGTAGGAGATCTAGGGCGGCGGCGGTGTAGAGATCCGGCGGCAGGACAGAGCTGCGGCGGGAGTTTTGTGGCGGCGGCCGAAGACGAGCTAGGGCGGCGGCGATTTTGATGTAGGTCGTAGCGGCGGCCGAAGACAAGCTAGGGCGGCGGCGGGTTTTTGTTTGCTTGTTGTCGTGGCGGCGGCCGAAGTGAAGAACTAGGGCGGCGGTTGGTTGTATTTGTTGTTGTGGCGGCGGCCGAAGGCAAGCTAGGGCGGCGGCGATATATAGTTGTGCGGCGGCGGCGGCCAGATGATCTGGCAGCGGCGGCGGTGGTGTAGATGGTTTTCGGTGGTTAGGGTTAGAAGAGAATTGGCTCTGATACTATATTGAGTGGGCGGAAACGATAACCCTTTGGGGTCTTGTGTTACATGTTTATATAGGGTAAAAAGATCCTCTACCGTGGCATATACATGTAGAGATACATCGTATAGGAGTGGTGTACTGCACCATATCCATACATATACAACTTGTCTAACACTACCTACTCATGAAATCGAAAGCCAGCAGTTGCTGGATCTTTCAAAAAAATATATGGATTTGTATTCCTCCCACGTTATTTCACTTTCCGGAGTGGCCCTTCTTTGTCGAATGCCCTTGTGCTCCTCCTGAAGAACAAAATTATTTGCCATTTTCAGCTAAGATATCATCTAAACCTCCATGAAAGATTATTAGCTACAATTATGAATTATGGATGCCCTTTAATAATTGTTAGGCTTCCTATTGATTTACTTGCTGTCAGTTCCTGCAAGGCCTTGGGGTTGTCGGTCAGGAACCTGAGTATGATGGTCATCGCAGACGACGTGGTCTCAGAGCTAGCGAAAAGCAGCAATACAATTAAGTCCAATCCAATTTTCTCGCTCATCTCAGGCCTGCCCTCCTTTATGTCTTCGATCAAGATATCAATGAAGTCTACATATTCCCGTTGTACATCCACAGCCTTCTTTCTCTCGTCGAACAACCCTCTTAACGTCTTCATGATATGCTTTCGACTCTGCGAATAAAAAAAATAATATTTACATACTAGTATGTAAAGATTTGCACCTACGAAATATGTCCATAATCTGTTTTCTTTTTTCGCTCTTACCTGCATACATTTGTAGAACGCCGTTCCAGGGATGTAAATTGGAAATGCTATTAGCCCGTGAGAGAACGCGGCGAAATGATCCAACAAGTTATCTTGTGACGTCGAGGAGTCATAGCTGATTAACCTCTTGGCCGTGATGCTGAACACCATCTGTACATGACAGGGCATAGACATGGAATTAATCTCTTGAGACATTTACGCAATTTTGTTTAGGTTTCAAACATGATTGATGCATGCATGGATGCAGGGGATGAAACGAAGCAAATAAACTCACCCTTGAGGTTGCATCTTTGAGCTCGACGCTGGGCTGTTGAAGCCAGGAGCGCAGGCTGGCCTCGGCGGTCCTCTGGTTATTGCCGAGGAGCACGAGAAGCACGCGGGTGAGGTTCCTGTGGCCGAAGAGGCGGAGCACAAGGACCTTGATGTGCTTGTGCAGGGACTGGAGCACGTTGATGACGTTGTCCTCTCCGAGGATCCTCATGAATGAATCCGGGTACCATGTGTGGAAGAGCTCCTCCTGTTGGAAGATGTAGGTGTTGAACTCTGGATCGAGGTAGACGATGAGGTCCTCCCCGATCAGGCTCGTCCGGAAGATCGGTCTGTATCAGCGGGCGGACCGATCGAGCATTTGTAACTCACCGCTAGCTAGGTTATCGACGAAAATTAGTACTGATGTAAGTCTATTATTACGTACCTTTCGAAATGGCGCTTGAGGAAGGGGATGAGCTCGAGAGCCATCTGAACCAAAAGTCCGAACTGATGAAAAGGGCTGGGCGTGTATTATATTTTTAACACTACCCCTCACGTTTAGGCTATTTTAGTCCTTAGTATGGATTCGGTGCAGGTCGTAGAATGTTTTTTTTTTAAACTGTGTGAGCAGGATCTTGAACATGAGACGTCTTGGCTCTGATACCATATTAAATTGAATGCACTAGCCAACGCAACCAATAGTCCTAACTGATAAAAAGGGCTAGACGTGTATTATATTCTTAACACACTGGTCACTTCTACCTACCAATCTTCGTCAACTGGAGCTCGTATATCTAGGGCAAAGGTACCCATCGGTTCATGAAGCCAGTATATGTGTCCAATTTGTGTTCTTCGTAGAGCGTCTTCGTTGAGATCCAGCTGGACAGAGTTGGCAACTAGTGTGGTAAAACATGTCCATGTGTTATCTGTAGAAAAATTTCGTGAAAACATGATATTTTTTGTGGGTTATGAAAAAAAAGACTACTTTCGGTGCTTCAAAACAGCATTTCAGCAGACATTTTATACATGCCACAAAAATATTATTTTTGTACAAAACTTTGCGTGTAAACATAGAATGTCGTGATGTACACTTAGGATTTTTTTTTTGAAATATTTTGAACATTTTAAATACATTTAAATTAGATTATTTATAATGGATGCATCTAGACCTATGAGCCAAAACGCTATGTCCATTAAATCTATTGAATTGTTGTCCTAAGGTCAGAAATGATGAAAAGAAGATTGACAACATATTTACATTCTCAACAAAGTCAACACAGCAAAAAAGTAATAAAAAGATTAGTATATATAGTACTCCCTGCGTTTAAAATATAAACAATTAAAAAGGGCCAGAGCAGGTTTAGGGAATGGAGAGAGTAGAATGGAGTAAATAGTACAACTAGGACCGTGTGATGCACGTGGAAGAGTATGGGCTTGCGGGCCATCATGTGTGTCGGCAGATCAAGGTCGGCAAAAATCTACGGAAAACATCTAGGCATTAAATATAAGGAAAATGATATGTATCCTTCGGACGATGGAACGATCCCATTGTCTGGATCCGTCGCAACTGGCAACTACCTCCGCTTGTAAAGTCTCCACCGCAAATAACGTGGGCCACCTGACATCATCCTCCCGTACCTCCCTGGACCTGCCTACTCCCGAGTCCCAACCCATCGACGCGCCGCCCCTACTTGCTCCTCTGCCGCCTATCCCCATCTCGCTCCTCTGCCAGCGGACTCTGCCAACAGACGGTGCATGCCGCACCCATCATGCGGCTGTGGTCGGCACCACCACACCCTCCTCTGGCCCATGACGAGCTCTGCCTCTCCCATCGGCGTCCATGAGCACCTAACCACCCTACACTCCGGTGACGACCGCCATCTCCTTCACTCCCATCTCACCGCCGCCCCGCGCGGTTCCCACGCCGCCGGCTCGGTCGCCGGAGCGATCCCCGTGCCGCTGCTCCTAGTCATTTTTGGCTTAAACTATTATCCACGTCGTCCTAATCATTTTCGATAGTGGGATGGATGACACATAGGACACGTAGCGACGTCGCATCAGAGCCCTGCTGCTATCCAGGGCTCCAGGCCCCGCTGCAGACGTGTGTGCCGCGCGACGCTGTATCCCGTGTCACTGGAAGGTGGGATGTGCACGCTTCGTGCGCTTCGTTAGGCCGCTGTCAGTATACGTGAATAGAGTTTCGCCCCGCGAGAGTAGTTTCAGCCGTAGCACGCCTCCGCAGTCGCCGGGTGGTGGGCTCCACCCATAGCCGACGTGGTGTCATGAACCCATACCGTTGCATACTCTCGCGTTCGTGGGGGCCTTGCAGGGTCAACGTGGCACGTTACTCTACATACGTACGCGTTCGTGCGCAACGAAGAGCTGGGCTAGCAGCTTAGGACGTTGGCGTCCACGGTTTCTCGCGGTCTGATTGGCCTACCACGGGTGGGTGTCGCCTGTTCCATCGTACACAACGTCGGCGGGTGGGATGCGGGCATTTGATGGCTCGCCGTTAGTGTATGTGGGCAGAGTTTCGCTCCATGAGAGACGTCTCAGGCGCGAGACGCGTCTACACCCGCCGGGTGGCTCGACACGTCTATAGCCGATGTGGCGCCGTGAGCCCATAACGGATGCAAACTCTCACGGTCATGGTGCCCTGTTCTGCGGACGGACGTGTTTATGTGGCAAGAGGAGCCGGGCTAGCATCTTAGGGCGTAGGCGGCCGCGGTTTGTCGTGGCCTAATCAATGCGTGGGGCCCGTACAGAGGTGACCTGGCGGAGTAGATTTTAGGTGGGCCTGGGTTCTCATGGCGGTCGTTCGACCTGGCAGCGTAAACCTTCTCTGGGCGTTCGATATGGTTTCTCGGGCACGCTCTGTCGCGAGGTAGGCGTCTCGCTTATAGCTGGCTCTAGCCATCGTCTACACATCTACTCGAGATAGCATCGCAGGTTATGCGGATCCTCGTTATTCCGTGTAGTGTCGTGTGCACGAAGGTGTCCAGATGCTAGCTTCTTATAGCTACACTGACACTCTTATTGCGAACTCGCTTACTTACTATGTACGTCTCCGCCTCTACCTCTTATTTCTTGCCACCGATCTCTTCCTCTCGCTCATCGCGTCTCCTCCGCGCAGTTCGCTTTGATCGATGTTGTTGTGTTCTGCTCGGTGTATCCGCTTCTGCGCCTCTTTTGATTTCTTTTTCATTGCCGCGCTAATGCTTAACTTCTAGATGTTTTTGCAGCCATCATTGTTTTCCTTGGCTTTGGTTCTCCCACATGTTGGAACACAAACATCGCCTCTCTCATCGTCTCTCTTCAGTCGCATCTGGTATTTAAACTATTACACGTGCTTCTACATGTATTCTTTCTGTTCTCGCTCATGACGATTGCGTTTTTGTTGCCGCGTTGATGCTTATGTTTCTTCACTTTTCATCGTTGTCGTTGTCATCGTCGTCTTCGTACGCTTCGGTTTTTGCAACTGTCTTAGATGTGGTTTCCTTCTCGAACAGGTTAGTGCGTCTTTTTGTTACTCGATAATCATCGCGTTATTTTTATCGCTTTTATATGTTTGTCTTACGAATTTTTTCTAGATTTCATGTGCCTAGCAAGCACGTAGTCTATGGTACTGCTAATATATTTTGTATTCATTTTTTTAGGTTATACATCTAGTTTGGGTTTAGTCTGCCGACAAACAAACATTGTTCTTTTGATGTTTTTCTCGCCGACGTTTTCACATAAGCGTTTGCTCCTTGCATTTCTTCTATTCGTCTTTGCGATCGCAATACTATCCGTGTGTTTTTAAAGTTTTCTCATGACTGCGTTCCTACTTTGATCTTATAGGTTGCTTATCCTTCGTTTGTTTAATTTAAGACGACACATAGTTATTTTGTCATGTTTATTTTAGAGGCGTCGAAAGTATGTTTGTTTAATGTTGTGGCATTCTGTTATGGTTTACCGCACGTAGGTTTATTTCACGCGATCGATCCAGATGGAGAGCGTCTTCTCGGTGTGGAGATTGATCTTTCTGACTTCCATCGGAAGGCTAAACAGAGAGGGCGTTTCTTCTGATCGTCTGCGACGATGCAGAAGCTTTAGAGCAGTCTTCGTCTAAGGCAGTTTTTTTATCTTCGCAATGTTTTAGGTTTTTTGATCTCAAACTATGGACACGAGTATGACTTTGTACATGAAACCTTAAAAATATGTTTTTTCAGCCTTTATAAGACACAAAATATTATGTAACTATGAATAAACATGTCTCTCTATCTCGCCTCTAGCTTGACGTATTTCGTTCTGCTTTCTTTTAGGCGATAAAAGTTTGATCGTTGCCTACATATATTTCTTTGACGTGCGGTACCATGTCTTCAAATCCGACTGGATCAGTCTGTGCATGATCATCTATTTTTGTGGATGACCGCGTACAATTGTTGTCAGAGTTAAAAACGATAACGAAAACTTAGTTCATGATGGTGAGAGTATCACATATGTGGGATTATCGTGGCAAGATCGATGGCGGCAAAACTGAACACATCGACATGGTGTTGCTCGACTGCCTAGTAATACGATCCTCTCATTTAACGCATTGTTTTAGGCGGTCATCCATTCATTAAAACTGACGTACACCGTCGTCTGCTTTATGAAGGGCTATGTCATGTACGCCGAGATTGGCCAGAACGACGTAAACGATCTAAAGCCGCATATATAAGAAAGACACGTGTACGCACTCAATTGGTTCATGCTCTCCAACGCGAGACAAGGTTACCATCTGGTGAAGGATGACTTGAGGATCCATCTAACTTGTCATGCCGTAATTTAGGAAGTGGAAGATTATCTAGATGACTTCCCAGAGCTGGTCTATGACCCAGTTTCCTTTCCCGATCTTCCTAGTTTAGTAGGAGAGGTTTCCCGCTTTGTAGGTACATACGTGGAAGCTTTTATTTTAGACATTTGTTATTGCGTTATCATTTCCTACGTGTGCAGATATCGTTGGGATCCTAGTCGGCGTCTCTGAGACGGAGACTTTCTGGATTCGTAGTCAACAGAAGGAAACCAGCGGGCATACAATTTTCTTCTGCGATGCAAAGTAAGTGTTCTAACTATTTATCTGTTTTCTTATGAATTAATCTTTATCTATAGCCATTGTTTAACCGTATGTTTAGCAACAACAAAACGAGGCTGATGTTTTGGGGATCGGGTGCGCTTGAGTTCCCGATGGATGAAGTCTGAGGTGCAGCACGGACTCGGCCCATTTGCGCTATTTTTATGGGATACTTATGAACACCTTCAAGTGTGAAGACTCTCTCAGCGGGAACTCTGCATGCAGGTGGTACATTAACCCAGAAGATCACCATGCGATGTCGCTGGCCGCGAAGTCAAACTTATGTTTCCTATGGCATGTTTACTATGTTAGCCTGAGAAAGGTTACACCTTTGATTTTTTTAGATTCAGCTACCTACCGCATTTCTAGCCGATCGTCGCAGTCGGGACGCAGGTTCTGGAAGGGTCACAGGCTTAGATTACAATGTGCGTCCCTTCTGACCAGTTAGAGACAAGAAGATCGCCGAGTTTCAGGAGATCAACCTCCTCCTTGTATATGCCAAGGGGGAGGGGCACCTAGGGGCATCACCCTAGGGTAGCCGCCACCCCAACCCATGCCGCGCACCCCCTCCCCTCCACTTGGGCCACCGACCACATTGGAATGTGGGGCGCCTCACCAAGTCAGGTCAGAGTATCTATTCGTCAACCGGATAGGCAAATTCTAATATCGATGCATACACCTCAACCTACCTCTTTGGAATACCTGATAGACACATTTATGATCACCCTGTTACGGTGTGAGGGTTGATGTAGTCAATGCAGTCTCCGGTGATAGTGATTAGATATAATCTCACGGTCAAAGGAGTGGGTTACTATGTTTTACTAGTTATCGCAATGTTGAACTTTATGACTGGATCTCATTGCAATACTTTAGTTGGGTGTGTTTCCATCCCATCATTCATCCAATGGCATGACCTCATTTTGAATTGACATAAATGTCCATTATCGGGAAATCTCAATCATCAGTTGACCAATGAGCTAGTTGACTAGAGGTTAGTAGGGACTCGGTTCGTTTACATATCACACATGTATTAATGTTTCCACTTAATACAGTTATAGCATGGTATGAAACTTATTACGAACTAATGATATATGTCAATAAAAACACCTTAATTACTCTAAACGTTGTTCACCTAGGACAGTCATTTTCGATTTTTTGAAATACATGCTCTACGAATTGTGCTGATCACTACGGGAAACCCGTTCTTTGTCGTGTGGGCAATTACACACGGCAAAGGCCATCAGGAACACGACAAAGGCTTTGCTGTGTGTATTCACATGGCAAAAGCCACACGACGCGCAAACGGCAATGGCCCTTTGCCATGTGTATCCTAAATAAAACACTGCAAAGCCTTTGCCGTTGTGTCTTACACATAGACACGGCAAAGTAAAACGACTTGACGCTTCCGTCCATTTAACGAAGCCAACGGGTATTTACCGTGTGCATACTTTGCCGAGTGTTTTTTTCTTTGACGTGTGCCCTTACTTTTCCGTGTGTCCTGTTGTTGCCGTGCGGGCTGCCTTTGCTGTGTGTTCTCCTGGAGGTACCACACGGCAACGTACCACCTTTGACGTGTGCCTCTGCTGAATGCCACACGGCAACGTGTGACCCTTTGTCGTGTGCCTCTACTAACTGAACATGGCAAAGGCCCTGTGCCCCAACCCAACAGCACATAGGCTTGTGCCACATGCATCCTTTGCTGTGTGTATAGGTTTTTTCATTTTTCTGTTTTTTCATTTCATGCAATTCAAAACACATAATATATATATATATATGATCATATAGATCATCACCAACACAGAATACATGTATATGATCATAAAAATCATCACCAACACCAAAATACATAATGAACAACAATAATATAATCATAATATCATCACAAACACTACCAAATATCATATCATCACCACACGAGCAACAAACTTCACAAGTATAACAATTCAAGTGCATAACGAACAAGTGCACAATCCATAAACTTCATAAATATTACAAGTTTATTCTTCCCACCCACAAGACCATCACCGCCAAGTGCTCCACAATCTCATGCTCCGAATCCATCGTGATATCCTACAAGTTGAAGACAAGTACATCAATATGACAAGTAAAATCATGAATACATACAAGTTTCTAGGCAAGTTGATGATAATGGCAATTACATGAAATTTTGACAAGTCTCATGGCCAAGTACATCACTATGACAAGTAAAACCATGAATATCTACAAGTCTCATGGCTAGACGATCAAGATGGCAATTACATGTGATATTGACAAGTCTCATGGAAAGGTAATGAAAATGACAAGTAAAATTTGACAATGGCACATAATTATCTACAAGTGTCATGGCAAGGCTAAATTTTCTACAAGTTTCATGGCGTGGCTTAATTTTCTGCAAGTATGATGGCATGGCTAAATTTGACAAGTGTAGGAGAACTAACCGTGATGCACACATGATGGCCACAACCTCAAAGCCCTCCTACAAGGTCAAAAGCACAACCATGAGAATCTCACAATCAATTTCCATGTGTACCGAGTACCGACATCGAGTGATGCACAAGGTCAAGTGTAGGAGAACTAACCTAGAGGACTCTGATCCAGCCTCCAGACAACCGACAGATTGTTGATGGTGAAAGGTGACTGGTTGTTCGATCCACCCACTGACCCACCAGGCGGCGCCTGGTTGTTCGACCCACCAGGCGGTATCAAATTGGCCAACTACACCATGGGAAGTTGTGAGCATTAGACGATAACAAAATATTAAAAATTACGAGCATTAGAAAATAAAGACATGTGATCACTTAGCCACGGGAAGGTGAAAGGAGGAGTAGGAAGAGACCCTGGTGGAGCAGTCATGAGCATTTGTTGTGCCATCCGCTGCGTCAGCTGCTGTTACTGCTTTAGCATCACCGGCTGCTGGCTAAGCTGTTGCTCCAGCTGTAGCTGCCGTTGCTCGGCTGCCTCTCTACGTGCCCTATCAGCGGCCATCTCCTCATACATCATGTCACCGTGATGTCATGAACATTGCAATGTAAAACGTGTAGTAAAACAAACATGAACAAGGAAGAACATACCCGTAACTGGTCGACAGCTATAACCGAAGGCCATTGACGGCTCTCTATGGTAGGCATGGAGCTCGTCCTGCCACGCTGGATCTGGCGCATAGATGGAACGGTCCTAGGGTCGACGGACCCGTCAAAAATCCATAGGCGACCATTCCTCTGGCCTTGTCCTGCCAGCACGGCAACCTCATGATCGAAGGGGGCGGTGTCAACGTTGGAATCTTTGTTGTGCACCTACTTGTACTTCTGGGGGTACTTCGTACCCCGGAGCTTGGCTCCCTCATTGATCCACGAGGACCCGTCCATAGGCTCGTCCAAGGTGCGCATCTTCTTCCAAATGGCAAACATGGACGGCTCCACACCTGTCTTTACTTTTTGCAAGAAGATAAGTGAAGGGGGAGTCCATTGCAGAGTAAAGAATAACATGAGAAGCAAGAATAAAGAAAGCATTTCCTCACCTTTTTTTCCTGACAAGGGCGAGGGGGATGCTGCCTTGGCGGTGTGATCCACCATTCATATCCTCTCGCTGCTTCTTTGGGCCTCGTGTCTCTTGAGGTACTCGGCATGTGTCCACCACACTACCATCCCTGTGAAGCACCTCGTGTCATAACCGACAAACTAAGGAGGGTTCTACATCCACAAGGTACCCGTATTAGTACAACAAGAAATATATGAAGGTCAAGAAATCAATAAAATATAAATGCAACTACCTGCAGGTACTGCCACGGCTCGAAGAGCATGTCCCGGGCTTGGCTCTTGTTCATCCAGATATTGCGATCGCCAAACCAGTTGCGGACATAGTTCACACGTGCCTCGTAGTGCATGTCTTGCACCTTCCTCTTGGCAAGCTCGTTCACGATCGCCACACACTCACTTGAGTTCTCCTTGTCCATGTCAATGTAATTCTATAAGTATGCATAGGAAAAAAAAAGGAGTCAAAGCCACGAGTGCAAGTATTTTCAACCTCGCGGTGATTGAATTATGACAAGTGAAACAAACTTACCCAGAACAGAACTTGAATCTTCTTCGCCATGTGGTTGTACTGTTTAGCCAGATCCAGGGCATAGTGGTAATGCTTCCAAGTCCAAGCTACATCCTCCTGACCATTTGGGAGAGTGCCAATCCCAGGAAAAAACGCTCGAACCAGGGCTCCAAGGATGCTCAAGTAGCCACGAAACGGCTTCATGCCATCCTAATGTAGAAAGGAACTGCACAATGAAAAATCATAATCAATATGTGATGGAAACTCCAATATATGGTTAGCGGGTCAAATAATGTACCTCTTCCTAGCGGGCACGTGAACCTTATCCGCATAGGCGTAAGGTAGATCGAGGGTCTTGAACCCCACGCCGATATGGAGCCTTGCTCCGTGGAGTAAGCCGTGGGTCCAAGGCTGCGCACGCCTCAAGGTACGACGTCTCATCCTGCAGAGGCTCCCACCTCAAGGTCATGTCAAGCTCGTAGGGTAAAGACCCCAACCCCTCATGCTCCTAGTGCTGCAACTGTGCCTACTCCTCCTCATCATCATCGTCATCATCCGAGTGCGTATCCTCCTCCTCCTGACAAACTGGCTCCTCCTCCTCCTCCTCCTAGTCCTCCTCCTCCCCCTCTTCCTGGTCCTCCTCATCCTCGTCCTAGTCTACCCCGGCCAGGGGGACTAGGATTCCTCCCACGCCCCCGCCGTTGTGAAGTGTGTGGTGGAGGACTAGCACGCTCTCTCAAAGCCGATGTTGAAGCTTCCAAACAATCCTTTTTCGAACCACCACTCACAAGTTCAAACAAGGTTTTAAACGATTTTGTAACGTTCTTTCCCCCCAACATCTTTCAATCACCTGCAAAACAGAATGAAAAGAGTAGTTTATTAGTACACAATAAAAGCAACAATGAACATAATTAGATGAATATTAGTAAAAGCAACAATGATGAAAATCGATGAATATTAGTAAAAGAAACAATGATGAAAATAAAAGAAACAAATTTTATTACATAACATAGAGTTCTTACAAATACAACAACCTAACAAACACTACTACATAGATTAGTCTCACAATTATTGGTACTACATACATCAGAAGCCTGTGTTGGGATTACGAATTGGAACACAGGTTTCATCATTGCTATCATTCTCGGGCCACCAATAATCATCCACGAAACCTGGAGGTGGTCCCTGTGGAGCGTTGACGCCAAGGCCTGCACGGAACGCCTCGAGCAAACACACATCTTGTCGGTGTGAACCTCCTCAACTTCATCTTGCATAGTGTCATCCTCCTCGGCTTCTTGCTCATCATCTACGACCATGTCACTATCGGCGGACAAGTTGATAGTTAATTTCCCAGGGAGCCCTTCTTCCTGATAAAACTTGCCATCATTTGTTGAAGGGTCTAGGCGGTGGTAATCATCCTTGTTTGGCAATGGCGGCCTGTTGCGTGTCGGTACCGTCATCACAACATCCCAGTCCTTTAGACGTTTTGTAGGGTTTTGGCATGGGTACGGAAGATAGAATACTTGAAAGGCCCGAGTAGCCAAAATATAGACATCATCTCCCGAATAAATGGAGCTTCTCTTAACTTCGACCATTCCAATTTCAGGATCCTGTTTCACCTGATGTGGGTCAAAAAATGGCATTTGAATACAATGGGATTTAGCCCTTTTCCAAAACTGTAATTCAACTCATATATACCCTCGACTCTTCCATAGTACTGGAGGCCATCCGAGCCTTCACAAAAGACCCTGCTATTTGTTGTCTTCCGGTTGGGCCAGACAGTTGTGTATTCATGGGTATGGAAGCGATACCCATTCACGTCATAAACATTGAACATGTTGACTAAATGGTTAAAGCCCCTGGCAATATTTCTTAGATCGGGTTGCATCTCTTTGTCAGTATTTGCCTACAGGTTAGAACGATAAGTTTAGCACAAGAAGTTGGATGGAATAGTACCAAACCATAGAACCAGCTAATGAAACCGAAACCACCACCCTTATCAAAAAGATCCTGCTCCTCTTTCGGGTTAGGATCCCTAATTGGATTCTTCCAATGTGCACTCTTGAACCGTATATACCAATTTAAAGAAGAGGAGTTAGACCCGGACATAGGAGTGAATGTTTAAGAAAATATAAATGGTGAGTGCTTACTCAATGTACGGCTTCACTTCCTACATGGTGTTCAAGACATACGACTAGATTAACTCCCGCTCAGGTTTTTTCATTGTGAACCTCTTCATGCCACTTGATTTGCCACCAAGCCCTCTGAAGATGCTAAGATTGGGTACTTCTTCAGGGTTTGCATTGTAACGAGAGACTAGGTTGTGCTTTGTCGGAATGTTGGCATCATAGTGCTTTGTGGTGAAGTTTGAAACCTCTTCGTTAAGGACTGACTCAGCTATGGATGCCTTGATCTTGCATTTATTGCCTGTCATCTTACGAAGCTTCTTTGTTTCTCTCTCAGGCGGAAAATGCCAACGGGCCCACATAGGTCCTCCCTTTAAAGCCTCGTCCGTGAGATGCAAGATCATATTTTGCATCGGGTTGAAGAACCTTGGAGGAAGGAGCATCTATAGATCGCAAAGCAACTCGAGTGCCTAATCATGTAGCTTATCAACCACTTCACAGTCTAACTCCCTAGCACAAATATGGCGGAAGAAAAAGCTCAACCTCGACAGCACTTACCAAGTCTCCTCATCGACATAGCCTCAAATCATCACTGACATTATCCGCTCAAGCCATACGTGGTAGTCATGACTCTTGAGCCCTTGTATTCACAACGTTTGCATCTTCGCACCACTCATCCAGTTGGTTGCGTAACCAGCAGGGAAAAACAAACTTTGCATGATCCACTGGAAGATCTCCCTTTTTTGGGCCTTTGTTGGGCAGAAAGGAGCCTTTGGCTTAGACCGCCTTTTTCTGCCGTTGGTTCTGGGTGGTTGCATTTTCAACTTTGTCCTATCACACCATTGTTCTTGATCAATTCAAGCCTTGATGTTATCCTTATGTTGGGTTTGCAGCATAGAAAACAAAAAAATTCCTACGATGGGAACTATTTGTTAGGGGGATGATCCCCGGGTACCCCAGCCGAATAAGAAACAAGACAGTCGGATCGGGTCCGGCTGACCAGATGCAGCCAGATAGGGCAAGACAGGCCGGCTATCACCCGGTAGCCGGATCGTCAAGGGACAGCCGGATACGGCGACGTAGCCGGACTCAATCAATGAGACAGGACGACGTGCGTATCAGTGCACGGTACGCCCTGCACGGTGACAAGACTGGCAACCACCCGGCCATACCGAAGACTTTGCGTGGATGACACAGGAACAGTGGCATGTGCTGACGACAGGCTCGCACAGCGTCCACTGTGTCTACGACAGCCATACCGCTCATACTCTGATAAGACAAGCCATACTGGACACTATAGATGACTAGTCGGCTAGGACCCGCCTGTGGGGCCCGCCTGTCGGACTAGCCAGTGAGACCTTTGCCTCTCTGCCTATATAAGGGGAGGCAAGGCCTCAGTAGAGGGGGTTGGTCTTACAACATTTAAGGCGGTAGCTAGCGTATACAGCTCGAGGAGCACTTGTAGTTCGAGTATTCCACATAGTCAGATCTGGCAGGAGTAGGGGCTTTACCTCACCACGAGGGCCCCGAACCTGGGTACTTCTTGCGTCCCGCTATGTTCGCTTGTAACCAATCCCGCCTGCGGACGCCGTCGATAGCTTCCCTGCTAGTCCCCACACCTCTATCTAACCTCCTCAGGTACTGCCGTTCCCAACACAACGACAGTTGGCGCCCACCGTGGGGCTAGATGACTTCGACCGGAGTCACGTTCCGCACGGAACCCCGCACTTCAGCCGGTGAGCGCGTGGCCTCCGGCCTGGTGCTCACGCTCGGCAAGTTCGACTACGTCATCGACAATGCTTCCTGCTTCGCCGGAACCTCCTTCCCGGTGAACGGCACCGTTCTGCTATTCGGCGACCTCCCTGTTTACGTCGCCACCATCCCGGAGTGTTTCCCTAGGGAAATCGTCTCTGTCGCGGAGCTGCCTTGCTCAGGCGGTAGCGCCTCCGCCACGTCTCGCGGCGTAGAGGTCATGATGGCCGGTTCTAGTTCCCATCCCCGGCAGCCGCGGGAGCGAGGCGCGGACGAGGTCGGAACTTCCGCTCCCCCCCAGACCCAGAACCCGGTGGAGGATGCCATTGATCGGCTCCTGACGCCGATTAACCTCAGGGATAACCCGGAGGAAGCGGAGGCCAACTTCAGCATGGAGAGACAGATCCTCCTCCATGAGGCCATGGAGCTCGCGGCAGCCCGCAAGCAGCTCGAGATCACCCGGCGCAAGTACGACCGCGCGCACGGCCTCACTACGGCTACCGCGGAGCCGAGCCAGTGCGGCCAGGTACGGCGTCAGGGCGGCGTCAGGGCGGCGAGCTGGGCGGTAGGATGGAAAAGGACGGGGAACCGGATCCCGCGCCTGCCCTCACATGGCCCACCTACAGCACACCCATCAAGAACTTGCGCGTGGCACGAGCCGCGGCAGAGGAACTACCCAGCCTGGAGGGCGAGGAGCGAGCCCGCCAGCACGCTCGCGTGCAGGAGCTCCTCCGCATCGCAGACGAGCAGGCCGGTGCCAATCGGCAGATGCAGGAAGACCTTAGCTACTCCAGGGGGAGCAGGCTACCTGCCAACAGCAGGGGCGCGCCGCGCAACACCCAGCAGACGTCCTCCCCTCAGCCGCCCAGGGCCCGCAGGAGGCGTCGCAGCTCTGGCAACAGGGGCCAGCCGCGCCAGGAGCAGACGGTGAACAGCAACCCGCCACCTCCCCCTCCGCGAGCCGGAGCACCCAAACTAGCCTGTTCCCGTCTATCAGGCCGGGTGGGAGCGCCCAACCCGGACTGTCCAGATGCCCGTGACCGCATCGAGCTCCTCGCTCAAGCGCGCATCACGGAGGAGGAACATTCTACTGGTCCAGTTTGTTTCGGACCCCGCATCGAGCCGTTTCCGGATAAATTCTCCCTGCCCAGGGACACCCCCAAGTACGACAGCAACATGAAGCCGGAAGACTGGTTGACCGACTATGCTACGGCAGTCGGCATCGCCCACGGGAACAAGCGCACAGTCGTGCGCTACGTCCCCCTCATGCTAACCGGGCCGGCGAGGACATGGCTCAATAGCCTCGCGCCCAACAGCATCAACGCCTGGCCTGACTTCGAGAAGGTGTTCGTCCGCAACTTTAACGGCACGTACAAGCGCCCAGGGCGCCCGCGTGACCTGGCCTTGTGCGTCCAGGGCGACCGCAAGACCGACCGCGAGTACCTCGCCAAGTGGACGGAGCTACGCAACACGTGCGAGGGCATCCTGGAGAGCCAAGCCATCAACTTCTTCATCGAGGGTTGCCGAGAGGGCACCATGCTTCGCCACCGGCTACTATGTGACGAGCCGAAAACCATGGTGGAGCTCATGACGGTTGTGGACCAGTATGCCACGGCGGATGCCGCCATGAAGAAGCCCCTCCGAGTAAACGCGGACAGCCGTCCGACTCCCACAGAGCCGGCTCGCGACCGACCCAGCAATCCGGCTGGAGAAGCCGGATCCTCCAGGCGCCATGGCAACAACAACCGGTTCCATGGGAACCGCCAGGCCGGACATCAGAAGTCTCGCTATCACGCGCGGCAGGTCAATGCTGTGGAGGGCGCGCCCGACGCGCCGGCTAACGAGGCAAGGAGGCAGAAGCCACGGCTCACCTTCGACCAGATGTTCGACGACCCATGTAAGTGGCATAGCGGTCCCTTCAAGCCGGCTATGCACACCACCCGGAACTGCAGCTGGACCCGCCAGCTAAAGGACCAGGGCAACCAGCCTCGTCCCCCGCCTCCCCCACCAGGTGGACCTCCACCACCGGCTAGAGGATCCGGCAATGATGGTAACGACGGCAACGGCGACAACAACAACAACGGCTACCCCCAGCCGCACGCCGCCTACCATATCTTTGAGATGGAGCAGGACGACAAGCACAACCGCAGGCAATGCTCCAAGGAGGTCAATACCATCGCCTCTCCGGTCCCCCAATACCTGAACTGGTCGGAAACCCCCATCACCTGGAGCCGGGTGGATCAGCCTGAGCATCTACCGACTCCCGGGGGCTACGCGATGGTGCTCGACCCCCTCATCGTCTCCAATGCGCACACCTGCCGATTCTCGCGCGTCCTCATCGACGGAGGCAGCAGCCTCAACCTCCTCTACCAGTCCTCGCTGGAGAAGCTGGGCATTCGCGAAAGCGACCTGCGCCCGACTAACACGATGTTCCACGACGTACTGCCGGGGCCCGCCTATGCCCCGCTGGGGAAAATCCAGCTGGACGTCATCTTCGGGACCGAGGAGAACTTCCGCCACGAACCAATCTGGTTCGAGGTGGTAAATCTGACGAGCTCCTACCACGCTCTCCTCGGGCGCCCCGCCCTCGCCATGTTCATGGCCATCCCCCACTACGCCTACCTCAAGACGAAGATGCCGGGACCCCACAGCGTGATCACCGTCGTCGGCTGCTTTAGGCGGTCGATGGAGTGCGCTTCAGCCGGTTCCAAGCTGGCAGAGGCCCTCATCATAGCCGAGGAGAAGCGCGTGATCATGCGCAATGTGGCCATGGCCCAGCAGGACATTCCGGCTAGTAGCAAGCTGGCTGGAGAAGGAGCCTTCCAGCCGGCAAAGGAGACGAAGAGGATCCTGCTCGACCCCTCCGATCCGGCTAACTTCATCACCATTGGCGCCGGCTTGGACAGCAAATAGGAAGGCGCGCTCGTCGACTTCCTCCCTGAGAATCGGGACATCTTCGCGTGGTCCCCCAAGGACATGCCGGGTGTGCCGAGGGAGTTCGTCGAGCACTCACTTCACGTGCGTCCGGATGCCAAGCCGGTCAAGCAACCTCTGTGCCGGTTCGCATAGGAGAATAGAAAGATAATCGGCGACGAGATCACCCGGCTCCTTGCAGCCGGGTTCATCATGGAAGTGTACCACCCGGACTGGTTGGCGAACCCAGTCCTGGTGCTGAAGAAGAACAAGACCTGGCGCATGTGTATCGACTACACCAGCCTGAACAAGGTGTGCCCGAAAGACCCTTCGCCTTGCCCCGTATCGATCAAGTCATCGATTCCACGGCCGGCTGTGATTTGTTGTCTTTTCTAGATTTTTATTCCGAGTACAATCAGATCCGGCTAAACCCGGCTGATCAGATTAAGACATCATTTATCACCCCCTATGGGGCTTTCTGCTATGTAACCATGCCTTTCGGCCTAAAGAACGCATGCGCCACCAATCAGCGATGTATGCAGAAATGCTTGCACTCGCAGATAGGCCGAAACGTGCACGCTTACGTAGATGATGTGGTCATCAAGACCAAGGAGAAGCGCACCCTCCTCGAGGACCTGGGAGAAACATTTGGCAACCTCCGCCAATACCAGATGAAGCTGAACCCAGAGAAGTGCGTCTTCGGAGTGCCGTCCGGCCAGCTACTCGGTTTCCTCGTTTCACAGCGAGGTATCGAGGCGAATCCGGAGAAGATCGCGGCCATCGAGAGGATGCAGCCGCCCAGGAACCTGCTTGGAGTCCAGAAGTTCACCGGATGCCTGGCTTCCCTCAGTCGCTTCGTGAGCCGGCTGGGGGAGAAGGCACTCCCGTTGTACCAGCTGATGAAGAAGACGGACAAGTTCTCCTGGACTTCGCAAGCCGACGCCGCGTTTCACGACCTCAAGCGCATGCTATGCACAAAACTGGTTCTAGCCACGCCGGCTAGTAAGGAACCAATGTTGCTCCATATAGCAGCCATCAGCCGGGTCGCGAGCGTCGTTCTGGTGGTGGAGCGCCCCGAAGAAGGCAAGGCTCAACCGGTTCAGAGACCCGTCTACTACCTCAGCGAGGTTCTCTCCCTCTCCAAGCGGAACTACCCCCACTACCAGAAGATGTGCTACGGCGTGTACCTGGCATGCAAGAAGCTCAAGCACTACTTCCAGGAGCACCCGATTAAGGTCGTGTGCACTCCACCCCTTTCGGAAATCATCGGCAACAAGGACGCCACCGGCCGAGTCGCCAAGTGGGCCATCGAGCTTGCCGCCTACTCCATCCAGTTCGAGCCCTGGCTCACGATCAAGTCGCAGGTGTTGGCGGACTTCCTCGTCGACTGGGCCGAGACCCAATATCTCCCACCGGTTCCGGATTCGGACCATTGGCGGATGCACTTCGACGGGTCGAAGATGCTCGGGGGCTTGGGAGCCGGCATCGTGCTCACCTCGCCCAAAGGAGACCGGCTAGAATACGTGCTGCAGATCCACTTCAAGGCCTCCAACAACATAGCCGAGTACGAGGCACTGGCGCACGGGCTCCGGCTGGCCAAGGAAATCGGTGTCAACCGGATCCTGTGCTTCGGTGATTCGGACTTGGTGGTGCAGTAGGTGTCCGGAGAATGGGACGCCAGAGACACAAACATGGCTCTCTACCGGTTCCACATCCAGAAGCTCAGCACCTCCTTCGATGGGTGCGAATTTCACCACATCCCCCGCGTCAACAACGAGGCAGCCGATGGGCTCTCCAAGATCGGATCCACCAGGCAGGCCATCCCACCAGGGGTCTCCTTGGAGCACCTGCGCAAGCCATCCATCAACCCATCACCAGAATCAGACTCCATTGTCTGGGCAGGAAGCGTTCCGGCTGACGGTACGGCGGAAGCAGAGCCGGCAGAACCGGCGAAGAAGAAGACCCGCACCAATTCCGGCCAGGCAGTGCCTTCCGGCTCACAAGACCCGGGGGCTGCCGGCTCGCCTAATGGCTCGGGGGCTGCCGGCCCGAGTACGCCACCCGGACGATCCCCCGACACCCGTCAACCGGAGGACAAGAGCGTCCTCGTCATCCGGGAAGTGCCATCCTGGGCACAGCCCTTCATGAGCTACATCGCTGATGGAGAACTTCCGGACGACGAGGTGGAGGCCAGGCAAATCCGGCGCCGTGCGCACACGTACACCATCATAAACGGCGAGCTGTACAAGCGCGGTGTATCCGGTATCTTCCAAAGATGTGTTGATGTGGACACGGGCTACCGGCTACTCAAGGATATCCACCAGGGCGAGTGCGGGCACCACGCTTTGTCAAGGGCGATAGTCGCCAAGGCATTCCGCCATGGTTTCTATTGGCCCACCACCCTCGAGGACGCTGAGCAGCTGGTCCATGCATGCAATGGGTGCCAGCGCTTCGGACAGCTCAGGCAAATGCCAACTTCGGTACTCAAGACCATACCGATCACCTGGCCTTTCGCGGTTTGGGGCCTTGACATGGTCGGTCCCTTCAAGCGAGCACGCGCGGGCATGACCCACCTGCTGGTGGCGGTGGCCAAGTTCACGAAGTGGCTCAAGGCCAAGCCTATCCGAAAGCTGGACGGGGCGACGGTTGTCACCTTCTTCACCGACATCATCAACCGTTTCGGCTACCCCAACAGCATCATCACCGACAACGGCACGAACTTCGCCAAGGGGGCCTTCGCCTAGTTCTGTAGCAACAAGGGCATCCGACTGGACCTCGCCTCCGTCGCGCACCCGCAATCCAACGGGCAAGTCGAAAGAGAAAATGGCTTGGTGCTAGCCAGCATCAAGCCACGTCTCATCGATCCATTGGAGCGTTCACCCGGATGCTGGATCGAAGAACTGTCGGCTGTGCTGTGGATCCTCCGCACCACGCCGAATAGGTCAACCGGCTACACGCCATTCTTCCTGGTCTACGGATCGGAAGCCGTCCTCTCCACCGACATCGAGTTCGACTCCCCTCGCAAGCTCCTCTACAACGAAAAAGCCAACCAGGAGGCACGGGAGGACGGAGTGGACCTCCTAGAGGAGGCCCGTGAGCTGGCCTTGTCCAGATCAGCCCTGTACCAGCAGCGACTATGTCGCTACCATTCAAGCCGGATCCGCCCAGTCGCATTCCGCGAGGGCGACCTAGTTCTCCGGCTGGTGCAAGACACGAAGGGTATGCACAAGCTATCGCCACCCTAGGAGGGCCCCTTCATCATCAGCCGGGCGCTGCCCAACGACTCCTACTACCTCATTGACGCGCAGCAGCCGCGCAAGAACAAGATGGACAAATCTGACGAGGAAACCGAGCGTGCCTGGAACGCGGCCCTGCTGCGCCCGTTTTACCCCTAGTCGCCAAGCAATGTATGTATCCCGAAAACCCTATGAATGAAAATGCGGACCCCCACGAAAATCTCGGGGGCTCCTTGCTAGGAATGTGTATGCATCTGTTTTCCGGTTCTGATTTTCCGGCTCCGGCAACCCCTACCCAGGGGCTCGCCGGCTGGCCCGGCCTGCTAAGTCAACAAACAGGCTGAGTAGTGTGTGACGATGTCAGAGGCCCACTCTTCGTCTCAGCAAAAGCCCGAGGCATCGCACACGAAAAACGGGGAGGAGACGGCTAAGCCATTAGTACCGTGTGCAATGTACTGTCAGCTCCCTTCGATTCCGGCTGCAGACTGCAACCCGGCTGCCCGGCAAGGACGCAGCGAAAACAGTAGAGCGCACGGGAAAGCGCCTAAGTGTCTAGAAAGCGAGAAGCCAGTTTTCGAAAAAACAAGCCGTTTTCCGGCTACAATTTGGCAGACTAACCTACTAACCTATGTGGACATGTGTGTATGCGTATGTACATTTTGTCCGACTACCTAGAGTCGGAATTCAGGAGAAGGAAAGAAGATTCGAAGTCCTTGCCTTCATCAAGCACTCTGAATCTTGGGGGCTACACCCACTGGGTGCGCTCGCGTGCTCCCAGTGGAATCTTGTGGTTCCCGACCGGCTAAAGGCGTTTAGCCGGTCGATCGGAGCCCAGGTGAGGGCAAGGGCTGGAGCAAGAGAAGACAAGGAAGATTCGAAGCACCTGGCTACGCCAGCTACCCTGAATCTCGGGGGCAACACCCAGTGGGTGCGCTCGCGCGCCCCCACTGGAATGTTAGTTCCCCCGGTTGAAGGTGTTCAGCCAGCGAAAGCAACCGACTAAGACGAGTCTAGTCGGATAAAGATAGAAGAATTGGGAAAGAAGGAAGATTCGAAGCACCTGGCTACGCCAGCTACTGCGAATCTCGGGGGCTACACCCAGTGGGTGCGCTCGCGCGCCCCCACTGGAGGTGCAGTTCCCCCGGCTAAAAGTGTGTATCCGGGCGAAGTAAGCCGGATAAGGTTAACCGGCGAAGTATTGAAAGAAAATTCGAAGCACACAAGTCAACGGAAACTCAAGAATTTCAACAATGACAAACAAAAGAGAGACGAAGCTCCCATATGTTACCCGGCATCAAAGACGGCCGACACAAACAGACAAGGTTCATGAGTATGTAACTGAAGCAAGACAAATACACCCGGCATTCCAGGGTGACAACTAGACGGCATGACCCTTGCTGCGGGGGAGTTCTTGGCCAGCAGAAGCTTCGGGCGGCGGAGGAGGCGCGGAGCCTTATCCGTTTCCGGCGCTGGCAGGCGGCGGCATCGGGACCTCCACATCAGGAGTGCCGACGGACTCCAAGTCGGTGAGCACCTCGTCGGGATCCACATAATCGGCGATCTTGATGGCGGATCCGCGGAGCTCCGGATGTGCCTAGCGGATGGCGGCAAGATCGGCCCCGACACGGAAGCCACCGTCGATCTTCTCGACGCGGGCGTCCTTGTACCAGGAGAGCATGAGGGCCAGAGCCATCTCCGCTCCGGCCCGCGCCGCCAAGTCTCGCAGCCGGTCCACCACAGCCGGCACCTCCCCCACCTTCGCAGCTAGCTGCGCCATCGTCTCTAGAACCGGAGCCTCCGGCCACACAAAGGAGAAGACGTCCCGTGCCGCCTGGCGAAGCTTGGCAGCTTCCTCGCCAAGGAGAACGACGAGCTCCTGGGCCGTCGGCTGCGCTCCCGGCCAGTTCTCCTGCAGCCGGTTGTAGGCCAGCAGGTCTATGCCGGGGTAAAAGGCTGTCAGAAAAGAGAAGTCAGATCCGGCTACCGGATCCGGAATGAAAGGAAGAAGGGAAAAGGACTCACCCTTGGCAGTGTGGCCGACCTGCATCAGCTCCTCCACCAGCACCTTCTCCTTGGTCGCTAGCCGTTTGATCTCTTTCTCTTGGTCCTTGTTCTGGGCCTCGATAAAGGAGAAGGCTTCGGTCCGGCTAGCGAGCGAGGCGTCGGGCTCCTTGATGGTGGCCTCCAGACCGTCCACCCTCGCGTGCCAATCCTTGTTCTGCTGCCGTAGAGTAGAATTGGACTCGCTCGGCCGGTCGTTCGCTTTCTTCAAGCGATCGATCTCGCGCTGAGCGCACACGAGGATGGCTGCAACAAAACTGGCTATCAGTACCAAAAAAAGGCAAGCCGGGTGAAGCGAACTTACTCTGGGAAGTCCCGTTGGCAGCAGCAAGCTTCTACTCCAACGTCCGGTTCCCGCCGACTGCGGCCTCCAGCAGCCGGACCTTCACCGCCAGCTCAAGCGTGGCGGCAAGGTTGGACAGCGAGGAGGCGGAGGAAGCGTCGTCGTCCATGGCGTTGACGGCCATGGACTCCTTCGCCATGACCACCGCCGTCTGCCATTCCTCCCCAGGCTCCTCGTCGAAGTTGTCGTCGCCAACGACGACAAGCTCCTTGCCGGCAGCCCCCCGCGTGCCCGCAGTGGAGCCTTCCGGCTGGGAGGACCCCACTTCCGGCTGGGGGACTTCCGGCTAGGCGGAGGCAGTCGGCTCAGCCCGAGGGGGAGGCAAAGGGTGCGCCTCAGAAGAAGGAGGGGCACTGGTCAGCGCAGTCGGGGCCCGAGGCGGCGACCCGACCGACGCGCGTGCCGGGCTCGCAGCTCCAAAGGAGACCAGCGTGCTAAACAGAAACAGGAGAAGACAAGAGCAAAACAAAACAAAGTCAGAAAAAAGAAGAAGAAGGGCAAGCAGACAGAAAGCGCCAAAATAAAAAGGGGGAGAAGGAGCGTAGCCCGGCACAACCGGAGGCGGCCCTTTCTTCCGGCCAAGACGGCTCGGCGGCAAGGCGCCGGACCGGCTCCTCTTGGGAGCCAGCTCCTCCATCATAGGCCGGCGGGAGCCGGAACGACTGGAGCTGCTCCCGCCTGCCTCCCCGTCCGTCGTGGAGCGCGTCACCGGCTCCGTGGTCGGCGCGGCCTCCTTCTCGTGCACCTCCGCGTGTGGGTCAGCGGCCGGCTCGTCATTCCGGCTGGGGAAGGCGTCGCCGTCCCCATCCGATTCCTCGCCAGACCACCGAGCGCGCGGCTCGGGCAAGTCGGGCGTAAACTCCTCGAGGGGAGCCTCGCCCTCCTCGCGGATGATGCAAGGGAACATCTGCCGAATACAAGAGATCAGCCAAACGAAAACAAGGAACAAGTACAAGAAAACACCAAAAATGCATCTGGTTAGAACAGCTTACCCGGGGCGCGTGGTTCTCCCGAGTATAAGGCGCCAGACTGAACTTCCAGTTCTCCGGCAGCCGTTCCTTGGTGATCGTCCACACCCACTCCTTCAGGTTGTGGTAGCGAGGATCACGGCGCGACAGCCGGGTCGGGTCCAGCCGGCCGGAGTAGTAGCACATCTTGTGTGCTCGCTGCTGCAACGGCATCATCAGCCGAGACATCCAGCTGAGAGTGACGTCCAGGCCGGTCAGCCAGCAGTGGACGAGCGAGCGCATGCGCTTCAGCAGCTCATCCGTCTCCGCCTTGTCGCCGTGGAACTTCAAGTCCCAGTTCTGCCGGCTGGACTCGACGTCCTGGAAGGCCGGAAGATTGATCCGCTCGACGTTGGTGAGGTTCTTCATGTAGAAGTACGACTGCTGCCACAGTCACACCGTGTCGTGAAGAAGAAATTTGGGGTAGCCGGTCTGCGAGCGGGAGTAGATGGAGGCGCCGCCGCAGACGACTAGTGGCCCCGGAGTAAATTGCACCTGTGGCCGGACTCGGAAGAGCCGGCAGAAGAGCCCGAGATCCGGCTGGATCCCGAGGTAGCTCTCGCAGAAAGCTACGAAGTGCGCCAACGTCCCGATTGCGTTGGCGCCGAGGTGGTGGAGGCGAATATCGAAGAAAGCAAGAAAGGTCAAGAGGAACGGGTCCACTGGAAGGGCGAACCCACGTGCCAAGTGGGAGAGAAAGATGACGCGCTCCCCTTCCGCCGGGTGCGGTGGCACCTCCCCGGCCGGCGCTAGCCGCACCGCCACCTCCTCCGTCGGTGGGAGGACGTGGGTGGCGCGGTACTTCGCGATTTGGTCCTCGGTGACGGCGGAGCCGCACCAGGCCCCACAGTCGGCGGCCATTTCCCGTTGACGAGGTGGAGCGGTGGCCCGTAACGTCGACGACGGCGAGCGGGCGGTGCAGAGGGCGAGAGCGCAGAGGCAGGAGCACGCGAGGAAGAAGGAAACTGCAGCGGGGGAGTGAAAGAAAGAAACTGCTACCCCCGCGGCATCCCTTTAAAGGACCGGAAGGGCAACCGTCGACGGGGCACGTGGCGCGCATCCGGGCAACCCACACCCCAGCCGCCGCCTAGATCCCGTGTGCCAGAGCAGGATGCACAGAAGATCCTGGAGCGAGAACCGAAGCGCCGGACAGCAGTTCCCCAAGGCGACGTGCGACGGGACGTTACGCTGCCCGCCGCAAAGTAATGATGGCGCGTGCGCGCGTGGCCGGCGTCAGCACTGACGTCACGGGTAGCGCAACCGCCAGGCCCAGCCGGACGAAAATTCAATAGCAAGAGGAAGCGCGCGCACATTTCGCCTAAGGGCGGAATCCACACGCGCTCAGGGGCTAGTGTCAGGGGGATGATCCTCGGGTACCCCAGCCGAATAAGAAACAAGACAGTCGGATCGCGTCTGGCTGACAAGATGTAGTCGGACAGGGCAAGACAGGCCGGCTATCACCCGATAGCTGAATTGGCAAGGGACAGCCGGATACGGCGACGTAGCCAGACTCAATCAATGGGACAGGACGACGTGCGTATCAGTGCACGGTACGCCCTGTACGGTGACAAGACTAGCAACCACTCGGCCATACCGAAGACTTTGTGTGGATGACACAGGAACAGTGGCCTGTGCTGACGACAGGCTCGCACGGCGTCCACTGTGCCTACGACAACCATACCGCTCATACTCCGATAAGACAAGCCATACTGGACACTGTAGATGACTAGTCGGCTGGGACCCGCCTGTGGGGCCCGCTAGTCGGACTAGCCAGTGAGACCTTTGCCTCTCTGCCTATATAAGGAGAGGCAAGGCCTCAGTAGAGGGGGTTGGTCTTACAGCATTTAAGGCATTAGCTAGCGTATACAGCTCGAGGAGCACTTGTAGTTCGAGTATTCCACATAGTCAGATCTGGCAGGAGTAGGGGCTTTACCTCACCACGAGGGCCCCGGACCTGGGTACTTCTTGCATCCCGCTACGCTCGCTTGTATCCAATCCCGCCTGGGGACGCCGTCGATAGCTTCCCTGCTAGTCCCCACACCTCTATCTAACCTCCTCAGGTACTGCCGTTCCCAACACAACAACACTATTATACGCCAAGATCTATCTATTAGATACAAGCAACGGGTGGATATACATCCATAGAGAACATACCCTCAAAGACAACAAAGCTTTGTTAACGAGATGGAACTCATGGATGATGTAGTCGTACACTTGTTGATCTCAAGATCGTGATGAAGTCTAGCAGGTCCAGCAGGTCCAGCTCCAGCACGTCCATCAGATCCAGCTCCAGCACGTCCATCAGATCCAGCTCCAGCATGTCCAGCATCACCGAGTCCAGCACCGCAAAGCAGCGGTGCATCCATGATCGCACACACGTCCGGTACCCTGACAACCTCCGTCCCTCGCTCCAGTAAAGCAAAGGAAGCAGCAACTCCTTTACCAGATAAAGCCACCGGGAACATGTATCTCGCTAATCCGAAACCATGCCGGAAAAATACTAGAGGGGGGGAGAGATCCTTCACGAGGAGGTGTGAGTGAGAAGTGAGGAGAGGGTGAATTTTATAGGAGGTGAACTTCACCTCCCCCATTCATGTGGTGGTAACCCCCTCCACATAAATTTGCCTCTTCACATTCTCCATTAAAGTCTCCACTTTAAATGCATTAAATTTCTCCAAATTTAATGCTCTCTCATTTAATAAAACTCTTTTATTAATTTTATTCAGATTTTTTTAATTAACAAACATTCACATAAACCCCCTGCAACATTTCAATATTACATGCAGAACGAATTTCAGCAATTTCACCCGAAACAGTTTAGGTGTCTATTGAAATAATTCTAGCGCTTTCTTAAATCTTTATCTGAAACATATTTTCTCCAAATGGTGTCAGTATCCCTTAAGTGTGTCACCCTACGGTTCGCGAATAATGCAGACATAATCGAGACCCTTCTCCGATCAATAATCAGCAGCGGGACCTGGAGATCCGTACTAACTCCAACATATTAAACGATGACTCTTGTGATCGTGTGAACCTTTAACACTAGTAACTAGATCCCTTTGTCTCATGATATATTATATGTTTGAGATTCGATCATCGGTATCTCTATACCTAGTGTGATCTCGTTACCAACATGTACTCTTTTCTTGTTCCGGTGATATAACATTCTAGTGATCACATCACTTGCTTGCAAGCTATTCTCAATGTGATATCACTGAGAGGGCCTAGAGTATATCTATCCATCATCTGGATGGACAAATCCCACTCTTGATCCATGATCCTCTACATAACACTTTCGTAGCACTGAATCCACCTTTATAATCACCTTTTCACGGTGTGAAGTTTAATGTTATCAAGATACTCTTCCAGTGTAAGTGATTGACATGATCTCATGGTCTAGGGACCAGGATTACTTCGTATGATGTTATAGCAATATAAACACAATGACTTTGATCGTAATGCTATACTTTGGATGAATGTTCATCACATCATTCCACTAATGTTGTGACCTTGTTATTAAGAACATCCAATGTCCATGATCAGGAAACCTTGATCATCTTAGTAATCAACGAGCTAGTTTATAAGAGAGGCATAACTAGGAACTTTCCTTTTTTTTATTAAACACACATGCCTTAACGTTTCCAAATTAATACAATTATAGCATGCAAAATAAACATTTATCATAAACAAGGAATAAGATAAACCACTTCATTATTGCCTCTCGGGCATATTCCCTTTAGTCTCCCACTTGCACTAGAGTCAATAATCTAGTTTGAAAAACTTTGCGTATTGAACACCTATGTCTTTCTGGTATTGCATATACGCGATTGCTAGTGGTTAACATAATCTCAAGATCTGATAGTTTCAGGTTCGTGTGTATTTTCATGTCTTTGCATCTCTATGCATCACTCATTCTCAAATGAGATGGCATTGTATAAATTTGGTCCTTTGGTGAGACCTTTAGTTCCTTCGGGTTAAAATATGTTGATATTATTGCCATACAATATATCTTCATATTATTAGCCCACTTTGAACCACACCTAGTTTGATAACAAACTACTTAAAACAAATGACCTCCTTTGCTGCTACTATAGCAGTCATATACTTAGCCTTTTGTTGTAGTATCCGTCACAATGTCTTAGTGTTGGAACTCATCCAAATCCATTATGGAACATCTTTTCCATTACATTGTGCCACCCATTGTCTAAATTGAGATAAATTTAATTTGTATCTTGTGACAAAACTAGTATCATGTAACACTTTACAATGAACTACCTTAAACTATTTGTCACTTATACATGATATATTCTTAGTTCTTCCAAAGCTCATAAGAATCTTTTCTATCGTCCAATGATCATCTTATGAATCATTCTAGTATGTGCTCATAACATTTACTGCATAGGACATATCCGGATATGTACATATCATGGTATATTTTATTGATCAAAACATTCATTTGATATCACTCATCAAGTGTCAAAACACTTGAATCTTGTTTCATTCACCAAGTGTCAAGACACTTGAATTTTGATTCAACCTTTTCCATCCAGCAAGAACCTTCCTTGTCATTTCCATATTGAACATATTCAATATCTCATATATGTACGTTTGGCATAACCATATTAGTGCCTCAATCTATCTATATAGACATTGATGACAAATATTTCGGTTTTTCCCAAGTCTTTCATTGAAATCCTATTTTAATGAAATTCTGAACTTGTGTCAATAAAAGATACATCATTTCTAATCAACACCATGTCCTCTACATAATGTATTAGAAATGTGTCTCAACGCTCCCACTTAATTTCTAGCAAATGCAAGCATCTTCATCATCTCCTATGAAATTAAACTCCTTTAACATTTTCATCATGGTGAATATTCCAACTCCGCTTTTCTCACTTCAACTATTGAGGTTTGCATGCCCTTTTAGCACCCTTTGAATTAACAAAACCCTTCGGATCGTGTCTTGTACACGTCCTAGGAAACCATTCTATTAGAAGAACATTGTTTTGTTTGTTCAACTACCATACACCAAATTATATGTAGTGGTTGCTACATTAATCCGTCAAGACTAAATATCGCTATGAAAGATCAAATATTGTCATAGTCAACTCCTTGAACATTGTCGTAAACTTCTTTCTGGCATGTCGACTATTTCATAGATGTTAAACATCCATGTCTATTTCTTTATAGATCCAAACACGACCGATAGGCTTCACGCCTTTTCAGAGGGTCTTCCAAGTTCAGAAACTTGATTTCTCGTGTATGGATACTATCACGGATTCTATGACTTCTAGTCATTTTATGGAGTCAGGGCCCATCATCGCTTCTTTGCATGTAGTCGGTTCATTATTGTCAAAACAATAACGACTTGTTTATCAAATCTCACTATTTGATTCTTACCCGATGCATATGGTTCAAATAGGAACTCTAATCTCCAAGATCACACCCTTTGTACTCAGGGGAGCCATGAGCATTGTGGCTGCCACCGGGACACTTTCTGGCCCTATGCTACTTAGCACATATTTCTAAGGTTCAACAACCTTACCAAAGTTCTATTGTCCTCCCACTTAACTTTTCGCGAAAAATTCCTTCTCAAGTAACTTGACGTTCCAAGCGACAAATTCTTTTGTCCTTGGTGTTATGGAGGAATTCCCAACAAATTCTTTGGGCTAACCTAGAAAGACGTGCTTATTCGACTTTGGTTGTAAACATTTTACTTATGCATAGCATACCAAATTTTAAGAAAAGACAATTCGGGTTTTATCCAAACCATAAATCATATGGTGTCATTTCAATGGATCACGATGGTGCTCTTTTCAGTGTAAAAGCAGTAGTATCTAAAGCTCTAATCCTTAAAACATAATGGCAGTTTTATAAATGACACCTTTGATCTTACCATGTCAAACAAGATTTAATTTGATCTCTCGAACATACCATACTCCTATGGTTTATCGGGAAATGCAAATTCATGGAACAATTCCTGAAATCTTAGGTGTTTTGCTAAACCTGTAACACAAATATCTTCCTTTATGATCAAATCGTAAACTCTTTTATTTTCTTGTTACAATGATTTTTCGCTTCATCTTGAAAGTCTTTGAACAATTTTCAAATGTTTCATACTTCTTCCTTATTAAGTAAATATATAGATATATTCACTCAAATTTATGGAGAAAGCATATGAAGCAAAAAGATCCATCGCATATGGCTACACATAATGGACTATGCACATCAGGATGCACAATTTCCAATAAGCTAGTCATCTGTTCCTCTTTTGACCTATGAACGGAGTTTCAATTATCTCGAGAAAGCGTCAATTGATCAACATCAAAAGACTCCAAAAATCCATCAACATGGAGTTTCTTCATGTTTACTTTCAAATATAATTCAAACAGCGATGTCACTTAATAAGTGATCTTCCAATCATATGCCTTACGACATTTTAGCAATAATGTTTATGGATGTGATTTCTCCAACTAGACTTGTAAAAGTTCATCCATCCTTTATGGAATACGGTAATTATTTGAACAACCATTGTTCTCGTAATACCGGAACAAAATAACAATTATTAAAAAAAATCTTGAAGGCTAGGTTTGATGACAACAAAAAAACACAATAACATTTTATTTGTTTTCGATGAACATCATCACTTATACTCTTGCTAGTCACTTAGGCCGTTGTAGTTCATGAATTGTGTTGTTCCGTATGACACTTCACACCAACCAATTTGGGAGTTGATATGTCCAAAATGTATCTACTTTCCCGAACACTTTTGCTATTGTTTCTCCTCTAAACTTGTATGATTTGGATACAACTAACACGGACTGACGCTATTTTTAGCAGAATTGCGTTGGTGTCTAGTTTTTGTGCAGAAAATCAACTATTAGGAAAAATCCCAGAAAATATGCCAAAAATCCTATTTCACCAGAAGACTCATGGAACCAGAAGACGAGACGGGGGAGAGCCACGAGGGGCCCACACCACCTGGCCACGCGGTTTAGGCCTAGCCACACCAGGGGGTGGTGTGGCCACCTCGGACTCCGCCTCCACCTCTCCTTTCGCCTATAAAATCCCTCTGACCTAAAACAGAAGGGGGGTTCGACGTTTTTCCAGAAAGAGTTCCGCTATGCCGCAACCACCAGATACCGCGATTCAGAACCAGAAACTCCGTCCTGGCACCCTGCCGGGATGGGGAATGGAAGAAGATCATCGCCATCATCGTCACCATCGCTTCTCCATCAACCATCCATGATTCCCCCATCCATGAGTGCTTAATAGCCCGCTGTAGGCTATGGGGATGGTAGGGATTGGATAAGATCGTTCATGTAATGGCATCAGATTGTTAGGGCATGGTTCCTAGTATCTATTATTTGTGCTTTTTGACTTTGTTACAACTTGTTATGCTTAATGCTTCTCACTAGTTTAAAATCAAAAAGTTCCTATTATTTGTTAGGGCATGGTTCCTAGTATCTATTATTTGTGCTTTGATTCATGCATAGCATGTTTGTCCATTACCTAAAAATGAGCTTAATGGCATCAGATTGTTAGGGCATGGTTCCTAGTATCTATTATTTGTTCTTTGATTCATGCATAGCCTATTTGTCCATTACCTAAAAATGAGCTTTCTTGATATATATTATAATGGACTAACTGATGAATCTAGGACATACCTGGATAGTTGTGCTGATTGTGTTTTCTGGAAGAGAACTCCCAAAGAAGCTGAGGAATTAATGGGTAAAATAAGCAAGAATTATGATGACTGGACTTCACCTGAGTCAACTTCACCTGAGTCAACTACACCTGAGTTAGCTGTGCCTGATCCAACACCAACACCAAAGAAGAGGGGAGTGATTGAACTAAATGATGAAGTGATGAAGGAAGCTAAGAAATGTCTCAAGGAGAAGGGTATTAAATCTGAAGATGTGAAGAATCTACCTCCTATAGAAGAATTATGTAAGCCAATCTCCCACTCATCCACTATTGTGGTACACTCTCTCCAACATTTTGATGAAGGTGATATTCCTTATTCTAAACCTCCTGATCAATGCTTAGAAGAAATTGATGTTTTTATTGTTAAGAAAGATAATTTTAATAAAAGGGTGCAAAATCATTTAATGGAAAACTCTAGAGCTATTATTGACTTGAAAGATATTGTGGAAAGAACCTCAAATTATGTTAAAATGCTTGTTAAACATTTTCAAATGGTTTAGACTCAAATTGATCAGCTTATTAAAGTACAAAAATATTTGTTAGTGAATGTTGCTAAAGAAAAAAATTGGTTATGAAATTAGAACTAGAAGTGGTGCTGCCACCCAGGATTCTCTATATCCTGAGGGGCATCCTAAAAGAATTGATCAGGATTCTCAACGAATTGAAAATAGTTGTACTACTCCTAAGAAAAGGAAAAAGAAACATAAAACTATTGTAGAACCTTCTGAACCTGCTAAAGATCCTAATAGTATATCTGTCTCTGATCCTGAAACTTTAAGTGGTAATGAGGAAAATGATGCTCATGATAAATAAAAAGTTGAAGAAGAACCTGAAGGGCTGACTAAGAATACTAAATACACTAAAGAAGATTTTGTTGCTAAGAAACATGGTAGTGAAAGAGAGCCTTGGGTCTAAAAACCTATGCCTTTCCCTGATAAGAAGCACAAGTCAAAGGAAGACGAACACTATAATAAGTTTTGTGAGTGGATGAAACCTTTATTTTTGCAAATTCCTTTGACTGATGCTGTTAAACTGCCTCTGTATTCAAAGTATATGAAGGATATTTTCTCTAATAAAAGGAAGATCCCTAATGAGGAAATTTCTACTTTGCTTGCTAATTATTCCTTTAATGGTAAAGTTCTAAAGAAACTTGGAGACCCAGGGATTCCAACTATTCCATGCTATATTAAAAATAGCTATGTTAGAACTTCTTTGTGTGATTTGGGAGAAGGAGTTAGTGTTATGCCTTTTTCTCTCTACAAAAGACTTCAATTGGAAAAATTAATACCAACTGATATATCTTTGCAAATGGCTGATAAATCACTACTATTCCTGTTGGTATATGTGAGGATGTTCCTGTTCAAGTGGCTCATAATTGCTTGATATTAGCTGATTCTGGAAGATATGCTCTGTGCTTGCGTTATCTCTTTCGACATGAAGTGGGAAGAATGCCTTCCTTGTCTTACAACAACAGCTTCCAAAAGAGTCTAAAGATGGCACCATTTGAGGTTCTCTATGGTCGCAAATGCAGAACTCCGATTGGTTGGTCGGGCGCAGGCGAAAGAATATTGTTTGGCCCCGACATTGTAACTCAAGCGGAGGAGAAGGTTCACATCATTCTTGAAAATCTGAAGATTGCTCAAAGTCGCCAGAAGAGCAATTATGACAGAAAGCACACGGACATGGAGTATGTCCCTGGTGATCTCGTTTACCTTCGTGTCACTCCCATGAGAGGCACGCACCGCTTTGGTATCAAAGGAAATCTGGCTCCTAGATACATCGGTCCTTTCAAAATTCACGGAAGAAGAGGAGAAGTTGCTTATGCTCTTGAGCTCCCTGAAAAACTCAAGGTCCATGATGTTTTCCACATCTCCCAACTCAAGAAGTGCTTCAAGGATCCTGGCAGGACTGTGGACCACGAACTCATCAATCTCCAAGAAGATCTGTCTTATCAAGAACACCCCATAAAAATTATTGAAGTCGCAGAAAGAAGGACTCGCAACAAGTCCATCAAGTTCTGCAAGGTGCAGTGGTCGCACCATTCTGTTGATGAAGCCACTTGGGAACGTGAAGATGAGCTCCGTGCCAAGTATCCTACCCTCTTTGAGTCTTCTTCTTCTTCCTAGAATCTCGGGTCAAGATTACTGTTTAGTGGGGGAGAGTTGTAGCATCCCAATTGTCTAACCATTGTAATGCTACTTGGTCTAGTAATATAATGGCTACTTTCTACATATATTTGTTGCATCATAGTTATATCATGCTCATGTCATCATGCCACCTTGCATTTGAGCATCATATAAAACCCTTTTTCTTTGGGTTCTTCTCTCATATGCATTATTAATTGTATTTGCCTCTTGATATTGTATTTGGTTATTGATATATTGTTTAATGCCCAAGTTGAGTTGGGGGCATATCTTTTATTCAACTCCATCACCTTTCTTTTCACCACCTTATAATCCCACTATCCTAATTACCCCTGGGCTTGTATTTTTCCTTTGATACTTATTCTAGCTCATGTGGGTGGGATGGATCTAAATATATTTGTTGGAGATATGCCCAAGAGGCAATAATAAAGTGGTTATTATTATATCTTTATGTTTACGATAAATGTTTACATCCCATGCTATAATTGTATTAATTGAAACATTAATACTTGTGTGTTTTGTAAACATAAAAGAGTCCCTAGTAAGCCTCTTGTTAAACTAGCTTGTTGATTAATGGATGATCATGGTTTCCTGATCATGGACATTGGATGTCGTTAATAACAAGATCATCTCATTAGGAGAATGATGTGATGGACACACACCCGTAGTAAGCATAGCATAAGATCAAGTCATTAAGTTCGTTTGCTATAAGCTTTAAAATACATAGTAACCTAATCCTTCGACCATGAGGTTATGTTAATCAATATCACCGGATGGGTACTTTGATGACATCAAACACCGCTTCGTAACTGGGTGGTCATAAAGGTGTCATTGGGTATTCTGAAAGTATGTGTTGAAGCGCATGGACCAAGATTGGGATTTGTCCATCCATATGACGGATAGATATGCTCTGGGCCCTCTCGGTGGAATGTCATCTAGTTAGCTTGCAAGCATGTGACTGGGTCACAAGGGATGACATATCACGGAACGAGTAAAGAGTACTTGTCAGTAACGAGGTAGAACTAGGTATGGAGATACCGACGATCAAACCTCGGATAAGTATAGTATCGCGTGACAAAGGGAATTGGTTTCGTATGTAAATGGTTCTATCGATCACGAAGTAATCGTTGAGTATGTGGGAGCCATTATGGATCTCCAGGTCCCGCCGATGGTTATTGATAGGAGATGTGTCTCTATCATGTCTACATATTCACGAACCGTAGGGTGACACACTTAAGGTTCGAAGTTGTTTTAAGTAGATATGGAATGTGCGTTGGAGACCGAATGTTGTTCGGAGTCTCGGATTGGATCCGGGACATCACGAGGAGATCCAGAATTGTCCGGAGAATAAGATTCATATATTGGGGATCATTTTCTGAGTTAGGAAATGTTCCGGAGTGTTTGTATGAGGATTCTAGAGAGTTTCAGATTGTTCCGGAAGGTTCTAGAAGATTTCTTGAAGTTTGCTTGAAAACCAAGAAAGGATCAAGGAGTCCTTGTGGGGCAAGACAAGGAATCGTGGGGGAGGAGGACTCCTCCCCCCCTCCCAATCCGCCGGCCAAGGGAGAGGGGAGTCCTACAAGGACTCCACCTCCCCATGGCCCCTCCCCCCTTTAAATAGAGGGGTGGGGGCGCCACCCCCTGGCCCTCCTCCACTACTCCAATCCTAGCCGCCTCTCTCCTCCTCCTTTCTTCTGCTCAGGCTTAGGCGAAGCCCTGCAGAATTCTCTACTCCACCACCACCACCACGCCGTCGTGCTGCTGGGATTCGGTGGAGAAGATCTACTACCTCCGCTGCTCGCTGGAACGAGGAGAGGAAGGTTTGCTTCGACTCCGCACGTGTGACCAACTGCGGTAGCGCTGCCGGAACGCGGCGTCGGAAGGATCGTCCACTCGATCTTGAGATCGGCAATTGATCGACTACATCAACCACGATATCCGAATCTCGTAACGCTTTCGGATCTACAAGGGTTAGTACAGATTAGATTTTGGCTTTTATCTAGATTAGATCTAGGTTTTGTTTGTTCTTGCGGTAGAAATTTTTTGTTTTCCATGCTACGAACCCATCAGTGGTATCAGAGCCGTGTCTATGCGTAGATCTGTTGCACGAGTAGAACACAATGGTTTTGTGGGCGTTGGTGCTCGTGCCGTCTTTTGCTTTGTGTACTTTGCATCTTGCGGCATGGTGGGATGAAGCGGCTCGGGTTTACCTTACATGTCATCGCACATGAGACTTGCTCCACGCTTGACGTGTAACTTGCTTTGCACAAGTGGCTTTGCGGGTGTCTGTCTCTCCCACCATAGTATAGATCCAATTTACACTTTGCACTTGATAGCACTTGTATCAACGTTGTGGTTCAGTTTCGTAGGTAAGATCCGTTATTGTTCGACAGCCCCAAACCACGTAAAACATGCAAAGAAAATTATAGGCGTCTAACTTGTTTTTGCAGGGGTTTTGTGATGTGATATGGCCATCATGTGATTGTGATTATATTTGATGTATGCAATGATCCTTGTTGTAATATGGCAACCGGCAGGAGCCTAATGGTTGTCTTTAATTATGTTAAGACCTGCGTGTCTATTCATCTTGTAATTGCTTTATTCCAAGTAGTTGTAATAGTTGCTAGTGATGATGGACAACCATGAAGCGGCGCCACTGACCTTGACGCAATGCTGGTGATGATGGAGATCATGTTCGTGCTTTGGAGATGGAGATCAAAGGCGCAAGAAGAAAGGGCCATATCATATCACACTAATTATGAATTGCCTGTGATGTTAATCCTTTATGCATCTTGTATTGCTTAGATCGCGACGGTAGCATTATAAGATGATCCCTCTCACTAAATATCAAGTAATAAAGTGTTCACCCTTAGTTGGCACCGTTGCTAAGACTCGTCGTTTCGAAGCATCTCGTGATGATCGGGTGTGATAGACTCTACGTGTGCATACAACGGGTGCAAGCCAGATTTGCACATGCGGAAACTAAGGTTAACCTTGATGAGCCTAGCATGTACAGACATGGTCTCGGAACACGGAATACCGAAAGGTAAAGCATGAGTCATATGGATGATATGATGAACATGTTGATTGTTCGCCTTTAAAGCTACATCATCTCACGTGATGATCGGACTTGGTGTAGTGGATTTGGTTCGTGTAATCACTAAAACAACTCGAGGGATGTTGTTTTGAGTGGGAGTTCATTTGTAATTTGGATTAGTCGAACTCAATTTATCATAAACACAATCAAAGTGAATTTGCATAGTTTGTTGTAGTCATTGGCATCCGTTCACCACCTTACGCTTAGTTATAGTTGAGATAGTGGAACTATAGAAATTCTGGATATTTACTTTACGAACTGGTATCGTATTGTTTTGGATGTCAATTTAAAGTTTATAAGTCCTATTGCAAACTTTCAGCAAACTCTATTCACTCCATGAAGTTTAATAAGTAGTATTAAATCAAGAGTAAGAATTCCAATGTTAGTATCTAAAGTATCATGTTTGCCTCCATGATTCTTGATACTCAAAAGATTGTTTTTAATATCAAGTTTATCTAAGAGCTGAAAGCAATGTTTCAGAAACCATCATATGTGAAAGATATTGTGATATCTGAAACAATGTTTTTGGTTGCATTATGATAGAGGATAATTTAGCAAAATACATGTTCTCATATTGTATGAGAATTTGTGAAGGATGGAGATGCTAGGCATCCGAATCTACCAAAAAGGTTTTGGGAACTGATATTATATTCGCGATTCTTCCTTATAGGCTATAGTAGTTTGATCATAAAAGTTGTCATGATAAGGATGAATAGAAGATGTAAGTAAAATGTTTACTACACTAAAAGATTACTAAAGAATGGATTTTTGAAAGAACACCAAACATTTGATGATGGTGATCCACCTCAAAGTGCAAGTCCAAAGGTATTAGTAGTTGACTATATACGCTTTGTACCATGTGTCATGTTGATGACACCACTATTGATGTTGATAGATTTTAAAAAAAAAGGAATTGCTGAAAGAGAATCTACAAAATATTTGGCAGAAAATAAAAAGTTGGAGATGTCCAACTTAGGCATATAGAAGATATACATGTTATGGTTGTATTCCTTGCTTGTTAAACAATGTGGTTCTCCTGTATTGGATACCGAATTGGTTGGTATGAAGTGTCATACAGGACAACACAATTCATGAACTGCAATGGCCTAAGTAACTAGCAAGAGAATATGTGATGATGTTCATCGAAAACAAACAAAGGGTTGTTGTGTTGCTCGTTAACATCAAAGCTTGCCTTCAAGATTTGTTTCAATAATTGTTATTTTGATCAGGTATTATGACGACAAAAGGTTGTTCAAATAATTACCGTATTCCATAATAGATGGATAATATACAAGTCTGGTAGGAGAAATAATGACCATAAAACTAATGCTAAAATGTCGCAAGACAAAGGATTGAAAGATCACTTGCAAAGTGACATCGCCGTTTAAATTATATTGAAAGGATATATGAAGAAACTCCATGTTGATGGATTTTTGGAGTCTTTGATTTGGATCAAATGACGCTTGTGATACTTTCCTGGAGATAATTAAAACTCCGTTCGTAGGCCAAAAGAGGAACGGACGACTAACTGATTGGAATTTGTACATATTGATGTATATAGTCCATTATGTGTAGTCATGGGCGATGGATTTCAACTTCATATGCTTTCTCCGAAGATTTGAGTGAGTATATGTATATACTTACTCAATAAGGAAGAAGTATGAAACATTTGAAAAATGTTCAAAGACTTTCAAGATGAAGTATCATTGTAACAAGAAAATAAAAGAGTTTATGATTGGATCATAAAGAAAGATGTTTGAGTTACAAGTTTAGCAAAACACCTAAGATTTGAGGAATCGTTCCATGGATTTGCATTTCCCAAAACACCATAGGAGTATGGAGTGTTCGAGATATGTAATGAAACCTTGTTTTACATGGTAAGATCAAAGGTGTCATTTATAAAACTGCCATTATATTTTAAAGATTAAAGCTTTAGTGACTACCGCTTTTACACTGAAAAGAGCTCCATCGTGATCCGTTGAAATGACACCATATGAGTTATGGTTTGGGATAAAACCCGAATTGTCTTTTCTTAAATTTTGGTATGCTATGCATAAGTAAAATGTTTACAACCAAAGTCGGATAAGCACGTCTTTGTAGGTTATTCCAAAGAATTTGTTGGGAATTTCTCCATAACACCGAGGACAAAAGAGTTTGTCTCTTGGAACGTCAAGTTTCTTGAGAAGGAATTTTCGTGAAAAGTTAAGTGGGAGGACAATAGAACTTTGATAAGGTTGTTGAACCTTAGCTATATGTGCTAAGTAGCGCAGCGCCGGAAAGTGTCCCGGTGGCGGCCACAATGCTCATGGCTCTCGTGATTACAAAAAGTGTGATCTCGGAGATTAAAGTTCCTATAGAACCGTGTGGGTCGGTAAGAATCAAATAGTAAGATTTGATAAGCAAGTCGTTATTGTTTTGACAATGATGAACCGAATACATGCAAAGAAGCGATGATGGGCCCTGACTCCATAAAATGACTAGAAGTCATGGAATCCGTGATAGTATCCATACACGAGAAATCAAGTTTCTGAACTTAGAAGACCCTCCGGAAAGGCGTGAAGCCTATCGGTCGTGTTTGGATCTATAAAGAAATAGACATGGATGTTTCAAATCTATGAAATAGTCGACATGTCGGAAAGAGTTTACGACAATGTTCAAGGAATTGACTATGATAAGATTTGATCTTTCATCGCGATATTTAGTCTGGACGGATTAATGTAGCAACCACTACATATATTTTGGTATATGGTAGTTGAACAAATAAAACAAGTTCTTCTAATAGAATGGTTACCTAGGACATGTACATGACACGATCCAAAGGGTTTTGTTAATTCAAAGGATGCTAAAAGAGGATGCAAAACTTCAATGGTTGAAGTGAGCATCGCGGAGTTGGAATCTTCACCGTGATTAAACCGTTAAAAGGTTTAATTTCATCAGAGACGATGAAGATGTTTGCATTTTGCAAGAAATTAAGTGGGAGCGCTAAGACATATTTCTAATACATTATGTGAAAGACATATTGTTGATTACAAATAAATTATCTTTTGTTGACACAGGTTAAGAATTTCATTTCGATGAAAGACTTAGGCATAACCCAAGAATTAGGCATCAATGTCTATATGAATAGATTGAGGCGCTAATATGGATTTGCCAAATGTACATAGATAAGATGTTGAATGAGTTCAATATGGAAACAACAAGAAAGGTTCTTGACGCATGGAAAGGACTAAATCAAGATTCAAGTGTGTTGACACGAGATTCAAGTGTTTTGACACTTGGTGAAATCACAAGAATATTTTGATCAATCATTCTTTGAGATGTACACATCCAGATATGTCCTATGCTCTAAATGTTATGAGCATATACCAGAATGATTTGGAAGAACTAAGAATATATCATGTATAAGTGACAAATAGTTAAAGGTAGTTCGTTGTAAAGTGTTACATTGATACTAGTTTTGTCACAAGATACAAATTAAATTTATCTCAATTTAGACTATAGGTGGCACAATATAATGGAAAGGATGTTCCATGATGGATTTGGATGAGTTCCAAAGTTGAGATATTGTGACGGATACTACAACAAAAGGCTAAGTATATAACTGCTATAGTAGCAGCAAAGGAGGGCATTTGTGTTAAGTAGGTTGTTATCAAACTAGGCGTGGTTCATAGCGGGATAATACTATGAAGATACATTGTACGACAATTGTATCAGCATGATTTAATCCCAAGGAACTAAAGGTCTCACCAAAGGACCAAATTTATACAATGCCATCTCATTGGAGAATGAGTAATGCTTAGAGACGCAAGGACATGCAAATACACACGGACCTGGAAGTGTCAGATCCGAAGATTATGTTTACCACTTGCAATAGTGTCTATACAACACCAGAAAGCCATAGGTGTTGAATGCACAAGTTTTTTAACTAGATTATTGACTCTAGTGCAAGTGGGAGACTATTGGAGATATGCCCAAGAGGCAATAATAAAGTGGTTATTATTATATCTTTATGTTTATGATAAATGTTTACATCCCATGCTATAATTGTATTAACCGGAAACATTAATACTTGTGTGTTTTGTAAACATAAAAGAGTCCCTAGTAAGCCTCTTGTTAAACTAGCTTGTTGATTAATGGATGATCATGGTTTCCTGATCATGGACATTGGATGTCGTTAATAACAAGATCATATCATTAGGAGAATGATGTGATGGACACACACCCGTAGTAAGCATAGCATAAGATCAAGTCATTAAGTTCGTTTGCTATAAGCTTTAAAATACATAGTAACCTAATCCTTCGACCATGAGGTTATGTTAATCACCATCACCGGATGGGTACTTTGATGACATCAAACACCGCTTCATAACTGGGTGGTCATAAAGGTGTCATTGGGTATTCTGAAAGTATGTGTTGAAGCGCATGGACCAAGATTGGGATTTGTCCATCCATATGATGGATAGATATGCTCTAGGACCTCTCGGTGGAATGTCATCTAGTTAGCTTGCAAGCATGTGACTGGGTCACAAGGGATGACATATCACGGAACGAGTAAAGAGTACTTGTCAGTAACGAGGTAGAACTAGGTATGGAGATACCGACGATCAAACCTCGGATAAGTATAGTATCGCGTGACAAAGGGAATTGGTTTCATATGTAAATGGTTCTATCGATCACGAAGTCATCGTTGAGTATGTGGGAGCCATTATGGATCTCCAGGTCCCGCTGATGGTTATTGATAGGAGATGTGTCTCTGTCATGTCTACATATTCACGAACCGTAGGGTGACACACTTAAGGTTCGAAGTTGTTTTAAGTAGATATGTAATGTGCGTTGGAGACCGAATGTTGTTCGGATTCTCGGATTGGATCCGGGACATCACGAGGAGATCCGGAATTGTCCGGAGAATAAGATTCATATATTGGGGATCATTTTCTGAGTTAGGAAATGTTCCGGAGTATTTGTATGAGGATTCTAGAAAGTTTCGGAATGTTCCGGAAGGTTCTGGAAGATTTCTTGGAGTTTGCTTGAAAATCAAGAAAGGATCAAGGAGTCCTTGTGGGGCAAGACAAGGAATCATGGGGGAGGAGGACTCCTCCCCCCTCCCAATCCGCCGGCCAAGGGAGAGGGGAGTCCTACAAGGACTCCACCTCCCCATGGCGCCTCCCCCCTTTAAATAGAGGGGTGGGGGCGCCACCCCCTGGCCCTCCTCCACTACTCCAATCCTAGCCGCCTCTCTCCTCCTCCTTTCTTCTTCTCAGGCTTAGGCGAAGCCCTGCAGAATTCTCTACTCCACCACCACCACCACGCCGTCGTGCTGCTGGGATTCCGTGGAGAAGATCTACTACCTTCGCTGCTCGCTGGAACGAGGAGAGGAAGGTCTGCTTCGACTCCGCACGTGTGACCAACTGCGGTAGCGCTGCCGGAACGCGGCGCCGGAAGGATCGTCCACTCGATCTTGAGATCGGCAATTGATTGAATACATCAACCACGAGATCCGAATCTCGTAACGCTTTCGGATCTACAAGGGTTAGTACAGATCTATCTCGTAACGCCCGCATGGTCCCCTCATCGAGCTATATAAGGATCCCTCCCTAGCACCAATTCCTCACACCACTCAACTCCCCTCTCCCTCAGAACAACCTCACCCCGTCGCCGAAGCTGCTCGAGCATCCCTTCGCTGGAATTGCACCGAAGTTTGCTGCAGTAGAGGAGGAGAAGCTCCCGTCGATTTCGTCCACCCCCGGAGCTGCCGCGACCTCGCATGAGTCTTCTGTCGTCTCCTCATTCAAACGCTCCCATCGCCGCACTAGCTGGAGCCTTGGTATGCCCCCACTGCACCCCCACCACGCCGCTAGGTTTCCGTCTCGCCGGCGACCTGTTAGTCGTTGACGATGACCGTGAGCCGTTGGTCTAGAATCTAATCGTGCGGTCCACACCGCCCCGTATCGCTTCGCATTATAAGAGCCACCAACATGCGGGACCCCCTATCAGCTGTCCTCTGTGCCGTGGAGTGAAACTGGACCGGCCCATTAGTATTCCGACGCTGGCCTTGTAATTCAAATTTAGATTTATCTATTTAGACTTAATCTAGTTTCTATCCACTAGTTTGAAGATCATTTCAGAAATATTTACTTAACCAAATTGAATGATTCAAATTTGGTTGGAAAGATAATAAAAATCTATATCCAAGCCCGTTGGATTTAAATCAATTAGAGTTAGAGATCTCTCCTAGCAAAAATAACAAGACAAAGATTTTTTCATATTCAAACATTTTTCAAAAATCAACCATGATAGCTTTTGAGTTGATTCCAACTCTCAAAAATCACATTTAACAATACCTATCTGAATATGTAATAATATTTAGGTTTGCATGCAATGACTTTGGACTAGTACCAAATTAATTCTATATAGGCATTTCTAGTCACTTTGAATCATTAAATATTAATCTTAAACTTTATAAAATGTGATCCAACATTTAAATCACATTCTCATATATTAGAATATGTGGTGATGACATGTGTCCCCATGATCCCATATTTTAATTGGAGAATATTAAATCTTAATCATTTTCAGTGAGTAGAAATTACTTTTCTCAAATAAAATAAATGAAACTAGTTCATTAAACCGTGTGATGTTTGTGATGATGCTAGATCATCAAGTGTGTGCCTTTAGTGTGCTAAATAGACTAGTTAAGCTTTGTTTGGTGATTGTGTATCTCGTATGTATTTGTAGACGATAGTACCAACCAAGCTTACGAGGAGGAGGAGTTCTACCAAGAAGAGGAGGAAGAGAATTTCAGCCACTGCACCAACCAAGGCAAGCCATCATTAACAATGCAAGATAACCCTTGCAATCTATATGACCTAAGCAAGATTCCTAAGCATGCTTGGTTATACACTTTGACTTATACCATCCCAAGTTTTATTTCCAAGCTTTACTTTCTTTTACTTTACCAAAGTTCTTTACTTTGTTTATAGATAGCATAAAGAGTATAAAACTTGGCCTATCTAGCTAGATTTTGATGTCATTCTATGGCATGAGATTGAAGATTAGCATCCTACCTTAGTGAACACTCTTAACGTAGTGTTTGGAGCCAAAACAAAAACTTGATCACCTTAGATGGGAATACTGGTGAAAATCACTTATGAAAACCTTGGAATGATGAGTCATTCTATTGAGATGTTTTGACATGTGTTGAGAAACACCAATGGTTTATGATGATGTAAATGTTGAGGCATGAGACTTACTCCTTTATAAAAAGTGATGGTTGGGTTCAGATGCGATACCATTCCAAATTTACCGTACAACCACAATACCTGAATTGGGTAAGGCTTAGCCGGAAGTTTATATGCATTAGTATGAGTTCCCTCGCAGGAGAGGTCTGAGCTGAGGCTACCTCTCAATGTTGTCCACCTATGCAATGCCCAGGATGGCAGATGGCCATGGCTGGGAGGCCAAGCTCATAGGAGAGGTGCTTATACTAGGGTGTGTAATTGAAAGGTTATGTTTGATTATCCACATACCATGTATGATGATTCAGGGTTATCCCTGATGGATGTATCAAATTTTGTGGTGAAAGTGTACCACCTCTGCACAGTGTCAAACTATTCGAATAGCCACGTCCGTAGCCATGGACAGTTGGAGTGGCCATACTGTTCCATCGTCAGATGTTTTCAAAATGACCTATGAAATGAATGATGAATCTTGACTTGACCACAACGGAATTGTGACTATGAAAACTAGTGTCCCCACTTAAGTGATTTTAGAACTTTATTTTATCTTTCTTTGTCTCTGAACTGAGCTTAGGTTTCAAACTTAACCTTTGCAATAAACTTAGAGTTTAGCATTCCTATTAGAACTACCTTACTTGTTAGTGATAGTTTGCGAGTACTTAAAGAGTACGCATGGCTTTGTACCTGGCTATTACCATGGCCAGACTATGACGAGGACTACCAAGATGAAGGGCAGCAGGATGGCTACGACAACTAGGACTATCTCCCATCGTCAGCATTGCCTGTGACACTGAAGATGGACCCCACCGCTATGCTTATTACTTTATTCCTCTGCTTGTTGTATTAAGACTGGATCATGAGATACTTTATTTGTGTAGGACCTTATTATGGTTTGTAATGGATGATTACTGTGATATCCAATCTGTTCTGTTTCACAAAAATGGTAATCCTGGGATTGCGATGTATGGCATAATAGGCATCTGAGATTAAATATCCGAGTGTTGACACCAGGGGGGCCACCAGGCAGGCACACCACCTGGTGGCGCGGCCACACCAGGGGCGCGCCTGGCCATGGTGTGGGCCACCCCTGGCCCTCCACTTACTCTCTCACTTGCCACTTCTTTCTCTCTCCCGAGAAAACACAAGTTCATTGCTCAAACTCGCGTTCCTGCTGTTCTTGCTCGCGATTTTCGATCTCCTTGCTCAGCCCATCTTTGCTGCTGAAATTTGGAGCATTTGTTCTCCGGTATGTGACTCCTCCGCTTGTCCAAGTAGATTTGTGATTAGTGGTTTATATCTTGAGTATTTTGCTGCTGTAGGTGACATGTTATGTGAGCTTGTAAGCTTGTTCAATGCTTAGAAAAATTGTTTTGATGCATGTCTAGGCCTCTTACAAGTCCCTATAAGTAGTTCCTTTCATTATGTAATTATTTTGCAATCACTTGTATGAAGGTTGTCTAAAATTTTAGAAAAGAAGATGAATGAACACCAACTCAACCAACATGAACTAAGGGTGCCTATGGTTATGAAGGTTCACCGTGAGGAGGAAGTCTTTCCTTCTATCTATCCATGCCCCGAATTCATGAGGGCCGCAGGGATTTCTCAAGATCTCCATACTTTAATTTCTAATGCAGGATTGGAGCATTTTGTGGGAGATGAACCTTACAAATATGTTAAACTAACAATGTCTGTGGTGCATGATTTTCGATTTAGTTGCTCCTTGCCTAACCCCATGGTTCACTACAAAATTTACAATATAGCTGTCGACCTTCCTTTTGATGATTTTTGTGCAGCTATTAAAGTACCACAGTGGGGTTCATGTGAAAATATTAGAGAGCGACCTACACCACTCATGGACTTATATGCGGAGATTTTCCAAGGGAGCAGGTTCTCAAAGGAGAGTGGTAAAATTCATAATATTCATCTCCCGTATATTCACTACTTTGCCTACTTTATTGCCAAGTGTGTTCTTGCTAGGAAAACTGTTAATAAATTATCCTCATATGATCTAGCCTTCATATCAGATGCTTTAAAATGAGATAGGACTTATAATGTGCGTGCCTTGATAGCTTACCATCTTGCTGCTAACCGCGAGAAAGGTGGAATTTGTGGAGGCCTCATCGCCTCTCGTTTATTAGCTTTGCATGGTGTAGTGCCTCATCATTTAGATCTACAGTTTCCTATAGAGAGGCTTGACCTTAATTCCATGATACAACATAAATTCGTTTCTTCTTGGGCTAATTTGAGTGATTTGTCTTATGAAATAACCTTTCTGAAGGCTGGTTGGAGAAGGGGTAAGTCCGAACATGTTGTTCTTTTGCCTACACCTGTTTTATTTAATCTTGATACCAGGGTAGGGTGGTCACTCACTGAGGAAGAGCTTGATATGTATCTGGGCGAGCTCTCCCAGCAGGAGCAAGATACTGGACGGGGGGTTACAGATGATTCGGTCCAACCCTCGAATGAGGGGGAGTCTTCATACCAGCAGCCTGCCTATGATTGGGGAGCTTCTTCTTCACGATGGCCTATCTACGATCATTCTTATGATGATCGGCCAACTTGGAGTTCCTACCCACATTTGGATTGATACCCACTTAGGCCAAAAGCTTAAGCTTGGGGGGAGGTACACCGACATCACACTCATCTACATATCATGTTCAGTCGGTGCTTTGTATATTCATGTTTCGCTTTCTTTTTAGTTTTTGTTTTTGATTTATTTCTACTTTCCAAAACACAAAAAGACCAAAAATATTTCTGTTATTTATCTTTGTTTGCTTCTTTGTCTTTTAGCCTTTGTTTGCTTCTTCCTTTTATCCTTGGTTTGATTATTCGAAAATCCCAAAAAGATTTCGCTTTGCTTGTTCTTCCTTTTGGTTCTTGCCTTTAAAAATATAAAACTCAAAAATATTTGTTGTTGTTCTTTGGTTTTGTAAAGTTCTTTGTAGGGTTCAGCAGTCCTCAGTGGAGTTTGGTTTCATGTTATTATTCAAGTCACACAAGAGAAGGGCAATAATGAAGATTAATGACAACTTGAGGTGTGGTAAGAGGCTGGTAGTGAACTCTATTTGTTTTCATTTTTGTACATATACTCATCATTGTGGGCATGCTTAGTCTATTCATACAAGGTGTATGTTATCTATGGATGCTTTTCTTGCTTTCTTATGATTAGCTCCAGCTTGCTAATGGTTTGTAGTATGTCATATGAATGTTTGCTTGCATTGCTCTATTCATAACTTGGTATGACATTGTGGTATCCTCCTCTGAATGTTCTATTTGAATCGACTTGGCACATGCTCACGCATGCATATGACTCAACAAAAGGTCAGTTAAGCCACGATGATTTATTTTGCATCAGAGTTCTTGTATCACTTTTATGCCACTATTAATTTTGTTTTGTCGCAAGCATGATTATGATAGTTATTGCTCTCTCGTTTGTCACTCCCTTTCTATTGCTAGCCTTCACTTGTGCTGAGTATAAGGTTTACTCGTGCATCAAACTCCCCAAAACCAATATTGCCAAAAGTGTCCACCATACCAACCTATTAGCATGATTTTCTATTCCGTGCATATTCGGTATGCCTTGTTTTCTTCCGAATAAAATGTTTGCTTGTTATGAGAAAGTTAGTTTGTAAAGCTCTCACGAACTTGATGGAACACTTTACTTTTCTTGCACTTAATAAACTTGAACCATTGTGCCCATCTATGTTGCGTATATGCTTGCTCTTTATAAGTTGTGAATTAGCAGAACCATGTTATCATGGGGAACGCTTTCAACATTGCACTTATATTCCGTTGATATCATGATTCTTTTACTTATGGACCCCGGCGGTGTGAAATAAAAGAGGAACTTGTAAGATCATGGAGTTTGTATGTGTGTTAGAGAAACGCCTGGGCCGCTAGCCTAAGCCATGCCTAATCATGGTGGAAACTTGCAGCATAACCATACTGAGCATTCTGTGAAGCATCCTCAATAAAAACCTATACAAATAGCAAATAAAAAGATCGCCGAAATGCTCATTGTCTGTTACCTTGTCATTTTGATATGGGATAGCTCCTGTGTCATGGGGCAAGGGGTACCCCATTGGCGGTTCTCTATGATACATATGTACTTACAACGACAAGAACTTACTTGTGACTGAAGTTGAGTAGCATGAGGTTCGGTCCTCATAAGTAAGGGGCATGAGATTTCAACTTATAACTTGTCAAGCATATCCTCATATTTGTTCACTTCAACCTTAATCACCTAAAAGATGCGTATGATAGGGGCAATGAGATCTCAAAGCTAATGAGTACCATACTTTCAGCATTTGGAAGCCTTTCAAACTTTTCAAAACCTTTTCACTTCCTTGTTGAGTCACCACATATTCTATGAGCACTTTCTTGAGAGCATAGTTCTCATTCTTCGTGTAATGTGCTTGTCTCAAAACTTGGTTAATTGTGTCATGACTTTGATGCTTGTATCTCTGATATCTTTACTTCTAGTCTTCACTTGACCTTTAGAGGTGCCTTAGCATTTATTTTCTCTACAATCAAAGGCAAGCGAGATACCACTCTATCATACCTTTTTATGAGCATTGCAATGTTTCTTATGTTTATGTTTCATGCTACTTATTATTTTTGAATTGGAATCTCTTCATAAGCTTGCAATGACTATTGAGTAGCCTTATTTGCATACTCCTTACTATGAATTTTCTAAGTGATGGCTCTGAGTATGGCGCCCAGAAAAATGCTGGAGCGATGTTGATGTAGAGCTCATTGGGAACCCCAAGAGGAAGGTATGACGAGCACAACACCAAGTTTCCCTTAGTTATGAAACCAAGGTTTAATCAAACCAGTAGGAGCAAGGAAACACCCCAAAGGTGTTACTAGCTAAGCTTTGGCAGGGCGCACTACCGGTGCTGGTAGCAACGTGGAGACCTGCACAGCACAACCACAGAACTTTGTCCCCAACTTGCGATGAGGTTGTCAATCTCACCGTGCTTTGCGGAAAACAAAGGATTAAACGTATCAAATGGAAAGAAGTAAAAGTTTGCAGAAAGTAAACTCAAAGCAGTAAACAGTTTATAGATTGTATGTAAAAGACAAGGACCGGGATCCGTAGTTCACTAGAGGTGGCTCTCCTTAAGATAGATAACATGCTGGGTGAACAAATTACAGCGGGGCAATTGACAAACTTCGAGAAAGCAATACATGCATATACTAATCATCTTGACTCCTATGAGACTTGATTGGGCATTACAACATCATACATAGACCGCCATCCAACTACATCTATGATTGTTCTATGAACAAATGATTGTTGTTTTCTCCCTAGTAGCAACAGCACATCTAGTACATTAGAGATTTATGTCACTTCCCTAGATTACTAGAGGCATGAACCCACTATCGAGCATAAATACTATCTCTTGGAGTTGCTAGCATCTACTTGGCCAAGATAGCTACTAACAACGGAAAGCATGCAAGATCACAAATAACAAAGACATGATAGAATCAATAATCAATCTGAAATAGCATCTCAATATCCATCGGATCCCCGCAAACACAACATGCAGAATTACAAATAGATGATCTTGATCATGAACAGAGCTCACAAGATCTAAACATGAAAGCGCAAAGGAGGAGAACCAGCCATCTAGCTACTACATGGATCCATAGTCCAAGGATGAACTACTCATGCATCACACCGGAGGCTTGCATGGTGATGAAGAAGGCCTCCAGGGTGAATTCCCCTCTCCAGCAGGGTGCCAGGAAGAGCTTCAGATCCCTCCCGATCTAGGGATGGAGATGACGGTGGCTACAGACTCTTTCGTGGATTTTTGATCGGGCCCTTAGGGTTTCTGTCCCGAGGGCATCTTATAGGCGGAAGGGGAGGTCGAGGGGGTGCCAGGGGCCACCACACCACCCCTGGCGTGGGCCTATCCTGGCAGCACGGCCAAGTGGTGTGGCCGGCCTCTGGCCCCTCTCTGTCTCGTATTCTGGCATTTGATGACTTTCGGAAAAATAGGCACGTTGGCTTTTGTCCCGTCCAATTCCGAGAATATTCATTTTCTGACTTTCTTGGAACCAAAAACAGCAGAAAACAGGCACCTGGCACTGTGGCTCTTGTTAATAGGTTAGTCCAAGAAATCATATGAAAAGTACTCCAAAGTTGCAACAAAACACAAGAAAGTGGTTAAAACTAAGCATGGAACGTCAAAAATTATAGATACATTTGCAATGTATCAACATCCCCAATCTTAACTCCTGCTCGTCCTCGAGTAGGTAAGTGATAAAAAGAAAGAATAATTTTTGAGGGGACATGCACCATAAAAGACTTGATCAAAGTATTTGTAAAACATTCAAAGCTAGGATCATAGTACTTCAATCATAACATGAAAGAAAAAGTTCAAGCAATAAGCAAAGAAACTATGTTGCAACATGAAAAGGCACAAACAAAAGATTCATGAATAACAATGCTTTGCAAGATGTTTGTTTTTCTTCACATAAAGAAAACATAGCATAATAGTATTCAGCTTGTCCCTCATAGAGTAGCAAATATAAATGCATAGGACACCTTCAAAGTTCATAACAGTGACTAGATACAAATAGTTTAAAACAAGCAATATCAAAGTATGCATCAATCAACTAGTCTTGGGACAATGCACATAGAACTAAGAATGTCCACTATGCTCTCAAAGTAGGTGCATAAAGATAGAAGGTGGAGACTCAATGTACTGGTGGAAGAAAGGCCTTTTTTTTAAATGAAGTAGGGATTTAAGTCTCATAAAGAGCTTCCAAAAATTATGGTACTTATAGCTTTCAGCTCTCATTGCCCCTATCATAAGAATCTTGAAGTGATTAAGGTTAAAGTGAACAAACTATGGTGTACATGCTTGACGAAGTATAAATTAGAAATCTCATGTCCCTTGTATACGAGGGCCGCTCCTCATGCTACTCAATTTTAGTCACTGGTAAGTTCTTGTCATTGTAAGTATATGGGTATCATAGAGAACCGCCAACGGGGTACCCCTTGCCCGATGATACGGAAGAATCCCCATATCAAAATGACAAGGCAAGCAGACAACGAGCATCTCAACATTCTTCTTATTTACCATGGGAATATGGTGCTTTTTTCTCTCTTTCCTCTTTTCATAGTATCTGTTTTTTTTCTTTCCTCTTTTTTCTCAATATATGACTCTTTTTTTATAAGAAGAATGCTTCATAGACAGCTCATTATGGTTACGCTGCAGGTTTCCACCATGTCAGGATGGATTAGACCAGCGGCCCCGGTGTTTATCTAACACATATACATAACTCCATGGACTTACAGGATCCCCTTTCATTTCACACCGATGACATCCATATACAAAAGAGCATGATATCAACTAGGTACAAGTACCAAGTGCAATCTTGAAAGCGTTCCCCATGAAAGCATGGTTCTGCTAATTCCCAACAAATAAGTGCAAGCATATACAACATAGAAGACACAATGGTTCAAGTTTATTAAGGGCAAGAAAAGTAAAGTGTGCCATCAAGTTCGTGAGAGCTTTAATCACTAGGTTTCTCATAACAAGTTTTATTTGGAAGGTAAACAAAAGCATGAATATACATGGAATAGCATAAGCTAGTAGGTAGGTATGGTGGACTCTTTGGAATAACTTGGTTTATGGAGTTGGATGCATGAGTGGAACTCATACTTGGCTGTGGAGGCTAGCAAAAGACTGGGAGCGATAAACTAGGAGAGCAATAATGGCCATAATCATGTAGAGCGACAAAACATCATTGATCAAAGCATAAAGTAATACTACAAGTTGAAAACTAAAGGATCATAAAGGCTATGGTGACTTGAGATAGTCATAACATGGTGTGAGCATGCGCCAAGTCAACCCAAATAAAGCATCAAAGGAGAATACGACTATACTATGCTTTAATATGCTAAAACAATGCATGATTAATCCAAGGAACATTAAGCAATCTCAATTCTTTATAACAAGTCATGCTACATCAAAGAATACTAAGCATAAAGCCAAAATAATATCAAGCATGGCATAACAAAGCATAGGCCACGGTAAAAAACAAGCTCTATTTACCACATAAGCATGAACGTTCCTACTCTTTTCCAAACCAAACCAAAATATTTTCAAACCAATGTATGAAAGAGAGGGTCCAACCAATTTATTCAGAAAACTAAGCAAACCAAAGCAATTGAAAAACCAAAATGAAAACGAAAAATAAGACGCTCCAAGAAAAACACAACTGTGCATGAAACAATAAAAATGAAGCGTTTGGAAGAAACCTGGGATTTTTATTGATGAAGAAGGGGATGCCTTGGGCATCCCCAAGCTTTGACGCTTGTACTTCTTGGATATTTCTTGGGCTGACATGTGTGGCATCCCCAAGCTTGAGCTTTAGTCCATCCTTCATCTCATTACTCATTCCTTCCATACACCTGAAAATTTTCCTTCATACAAAACTTCACACAATCTTTATTAGCAACATTAGTGCACTCGAGATAAATAAGTCTTAAGGTTCAGTTCTAACACCAAATAAACTTCCATTAGAACATTAGATACTGTAGCACTTCCCTCAAAAATCTCAATTCCCTAAAAGAACTCAAGAAGGAACCAACAAGAAGCAAATGCAGAAAATGGCAGAAATCTGTCAAAACAGACCAGCAGGTAAAGACGGATTTTTTAGAAGAACTTCTGTTGCTCAAATCAAAAAGTGTCGAACTAAATAAAGTTAGATAACAACCTGGGGCAGAAGCACAAATATTCACGCCTCAAAAAGACGTCCAGAGATTTTACACGAATTTTTACGGTGAAGCATAGAAATCTGTTTCGGGACAGCAACTTTCCCAATCATTACTTCTCTCTCATTAGAGGTTACTCTTGGCACAAAAAGCAAATAAAAAGGATAAGGAGAGGTTATTACTGAGGTAATAACTTCCAAGAATCATATAAAACTTTTGGGTTATCTCCCAATAAGTAATTTTCTTTAACGTCTTTAAGTTAGGCATAAGAAGCAAGAAAAAGAATCAAGTGTTCTCAAATGAAGAAGCATTAAAACCAAATTTCTTGCCCTTACCTCTCTTACTTTTATTCTTGACCTTGGGGAAAATATGATTGTTTGTCGGAGAAGAAAGGTGCCTGGTACCTTTCCCACATCTATTATTGCTCTAAGGAGTTCTAATAGGGACCTTCCAAGTGTAATTTGTCCTTTTCCTGCACATTCAATAACAAGATAATCAATAGAAATCATTTTCCCAAGGATTTTTGTAAACACTCCTTCAGCTATTCCAAGAGGTAATATAGTAGTATTATTAGCAAGAGATATTTCTTTTCCTCCTTCAGTAAGCCCCCAAGTATTCAGAGATTTATAAATACCTTTGGGCATCAGGCAAAATCTAGACATGATATTACAGCGAGCTTGAAAAGTTTCAGTGTTTATCTCAATTTTTACTGTAGGAAGCCACTTTGATGGTTCAGAATTTATTGGAACATAATTTTGATGCTCCCTAAGCGTATTATAGCAATTTTCTAAGCTAGTAGTGCTAGTCTCAAGAGTGTTCAACCTAGCAAATATTTTTGCGAAAGAAATATCATTTTGGCTAGGCATGTTGTAAGTGAGGATCAATTTCTTTATAGCATTAATAGCATCATCCTCATTACATTGGAGGAAATATCCTCCCACAATAGCATCTAAAGCACATCTATAGCAAAGACCAATCCCAAGGTAAAAACTGCTAAGGAAGAAGCTTTGAGTCATTTTAGGCTCAGTTTTTTCATGTAGATCCGAGATTCTACACCAAGCTTCCTTAAAACTTTCAACAATTCCTTGTTTAAAAGTGAAAATCATTTCCTCGGGTGACATAGTGATTGGAGCAAGGCTAGACATAATGGCAACTTAGGATAGGAACTAATTTTTTTGTGTTTTCAAATAATAAAGCAAACAAGCAAAACTAATTTTTTGTGTTTTTGAATAAAGAAAACAAGCAAACAAAGCAAAAAGAAACTAAGAAAAACAAAAATAACAAAGTAAAGAGATTGGTTATGAGGGACTCTCCTTGTAAAGATGTCCTTGACTCCCCGGCAACAGCGCCAGAAAAATGCTTGATGGCTCTGAGTATGGCGCCCAGAAAAATGCTGGAGCGGTGTTGATGTAGAGCTCGTTGGGAACCCCAAGAGGAAGGTTGAATGAGCACAGCAGCAAGTTTCCCTCAGTTATGAAACCAAGGTTTAATCGAACCAGTAGGAGCAAGGAAACACCCCAAAGGTGTTACTAGCTAAGCTTTGGCAGGGCGCACTACCGGTGCTAGTAGCAACATGGAGACCTGCACAACACAACCACAGAACTTTGTCCCCAACTTGCGATGAGGTTGTCAATATCACCGTGTTTTGTGGAAACAAAGGATTAAACGTATCGAATGGAAAGAAGTAAAAGTTTGCAGAAAGTAAACACGAAGCAGTAAATAGTTTATAGATTTTATGTAAAAGACAAGGACCGGGATCCATCGTTCACTAGAGGTGGCTCTCCTTAAGATAGATAACATGATGGGTGAACAAATTACAGCGGGGCAATTGACAAACATCGAGAAAGAAATACATGCATATACTAATCATCTTGACTCCTTTGAGACTTGATTGGCATTACAACATTATACATAGACCACCATCCAACTGCATCTATGACTAATAATCCACCTTCAGGTTATCATCCGAACCCCCTCCAGTATTAAGTTGCAAGCAATAGATTATTGCTTTACGAACTGCGTGTAAAGTAAACAATACGATTGTTCTATGAACAAAGGATTGTTGTTTTCTCCCTAGTAGCAACAACACATCTAGTACCTTAGAGATTTCTGTCACTTCCCCAGATTACCAGAGGCATGAACCCACTATCGAGCATAAATACTAACTCTTGGAGTTGCTAGCATCTACTTGGCCAAGATAGCTACTAACAACGGAAAGCATGCAAGATCACAAATAACAAAGACATGATAGAATCAATAATCAATCTAAAATAGCATCTCAATATCCATCGGATCCCCGCAAACACAACATGCAGAATTACAAATAGATGATCTTGATCATGACCGGAGCTCACAAGATCTAAACATGAAAGCACAAAGGAGGAGAACTAGCCATATAGCTACTACATGGATTTGTAGTCCAAGGATGAACTACTCACGCATCACACCGGAGGCTTGCATGGTGATGAAGAAGGCCTCCAGGGTGAATTCCCCTCTCCGGCAGGGTGCCGGGAAGAGCTTCAGATCCCTCCCGATCTAGGGATGGATATGACGACGAATATAGACTCTTTCGTGGATTTTTGATCAGGCCCTTAGGGTTTCCGTCCCGAGGGCATCTTATAGGCGGAAGGGGAGGTCGAGGGGGTGCCAGGGGCCACCACACCACCCCCTGGCGCGGGCCTAGCCTGGCCGCGCCGCCAGGTGGTGTGGCCGGCCTCTGGCCCCTCTCCGTTTCGTATTTTGGCATCTGATGACTTGCGGAAAAATAGGTACTTTGGCTTTTGTCCCGTCCAATTCCGAGAATATTCATTTTCTGACTTTCCTGGAACCAAAAACAGCAGAAAACAGGCAGCTGGCACTGTGGCTCTTGCAAATAGGTTAGTCCAAGAAATCATATGAAAAGTACTCCAAAGTTGGAACAAGACACAAGAAAGTGGATAAAACTAAGCATGGAACATCAAAAATTATAGATACATTTGCAATGTATCACTAAGCACTTGATCATATGCTGAGAATATACACATCTTATGAAGCAAATGTGTTTGTGAAAGTTTCTTTTATCGCACTCAGTTTTCAACTGAATTGCTTGAGGATGAGCAATAAGCTAAGCTTGGGGGAGTTGATATGTCCAAAATGTATCTACTTTCCCGAGCACGTTTGCTATTGTTTCTCCTCTAAACTTGTGTGATTTGGATACAACTAACACGGACTGACGTTGTTTTCAGAAGAATTGCCTTGGTGTATAGTTTTTGTGTAGAAAATCAACTATCAAGAAAAATCCCGGAATATATGACAAAAATCCTATTTCACCAGAAGACTCAAGGAGCCAAAATACGAGACGGAGCAGAGCCACGAGGGGCCCACACCACCTAGCCACACGGGCTAGGCCTGGTCGTGCCAGGGGGTGGTGTGGCCACCTCAGACTCCGCCTCGACCTCTCCTTTCGCCTATAAAACCCCTCTGACCTAAAACAGAAGGGGGGTTCGTCGTTTTTCCAGAAAGAGTTCCAATGCGCCGCCACCACTAGATACCGCGATTCGAAACTAGAAACTCTGTTCTAGCACCCTGTCAGGACGGGGAATTGGAGGAGATCATCACCATCATCGTCACCATCGCTTCTCCATCAACCATCCATGATTACCCCATCCATGATTGAGTAATCCCCTGCTGTAGGCTATGGCTATGGTAGGGATTGGATGAGATCGTTCATGTAATGGCATCAGATTGTTACGGCATGGTGCCTAGTATCTATTATTAGTGCTTTTTGACTTTGTTGCAACTTGTTATGCTTAATGCTTGTCACTATGGCCCGAGTGTCATGATTTCAGATCTGAACATGTTATTTATTCATGATGATAGCATTTTTTATGATCTTACCTGCAAGTTGTATACACATATTGTTGTCCAGAACCAAAGGCCCCCAAGTGACAATAATCGGGATAACTGGAGGGAATGGCTTTGATGTGAGGATCACATGTGTTCATGGAGTGTTAATGCTTTGCTCCGGTGCTCTATTAAAAGGAGCACCTTAATTGACAGTAGTTCCCTTGAGGACCCGCTGCAAATGGGCTGGCAGGACAAAAGATGTTGTGCAAGTTCTCATTACGAGCACGTATGACTATATCTGGAACACATGCATATGATTATTTAGTACTTTGATGCTTTACCTTATTTATCTGCAAATGCCCTATGTCTTAATTTCTATATGAATTGTCTTGTCCATACAACGCCCGTCCATCCATCCCTATGCCTACCGTGCTTTAATCCTACTGTTTACCGGAATTTTTACTACTTTCTTTACTTTTACTACAGCTATTACTTTGCTATCGCTACTACAAAATTGTTGATACTGATAAACTGTTGTGAGCAAGATTGTTTCCAGGTGCAGCTGAATTGACAACTCAGTTGTTAAGGCTTATAAATATTCTTTGGCTCCCCTTGTGTCGAATCAATAAATTGGGTTTTACTTCCCTCAAAGACTGTTGCAATCCCCTATACTTGTGGGTCATCAGTATCCAATACCGGTATCCAATACCTAAGAACCACATCGTTTAACAAGCAAGGAATACATCCATAACATGTATATGTTCTATATACCTAAGTTGGACATCTCCAACCTTTTATTTTCTGCCAAATATTTTATTGATTCTCTTTCAGCAATTCCTTTTCTTTTAAAAGAATCTATCAACATCAATAGTGGTGTCATTCACACGACACATAGTACAAAGTGTATATATTCAAATACTAATACCTTTGGAGTTGCACTTTGAAGTGGATCACCATCATCAAATGTTTGGTGTTCTTTCAAAAATCCATTATTTAGTAATCTATTAGTGTAGTAAACATTTTACTTACATCTTCTATTCATCCTCATCATGGCAACTTTCATGATCAAGCTAGTATAACCTATAAGGATGAATCGTGAGTATAATATCAGTTCCCAAAACCTTTTTGGTAGATTAGGACGCCAAGCGTTTCCAACCTTCACAAATTCTCATACAATATGAGAACGTGTATTTTGTTAAATTATACTTTATCATATTGCAACCATAAACATTGTTTCAGATATCACAATATCTTTCACACATGATGGTTTCTGAAACAATTATTTCATCTCCTAAATAACGTTGATATTAAAACAACTTTTGAATATCAAGAATCATGGAGGCAAACATGATACTTTAGATACTAACATTGGAATTCTTACTCTTGATTTAATACTACTTACTAAACTTCATGGAGTAACTAGAGTTTGCTGAAAGTTTGAAGTAGGACTTCTAAACTTGAAATTGACATTCAAAACAATATGATACCAGTTCGTAAACAGAATTCTATAGTTCTATTATCTCAATTAAAACTAAGCATAAGGTAGTAAACAGATGCCAATGACTACAACAAATTATGAAAATTCTCTTTGATTTAGTTTATGACAATTTGGTTCGACTAATCCAAATTAGAAATGAACTCCCACTCAAAAATGGCATCCCTCATGCCTTTTTGGTGATTACATGAACCAAATCCAATACACCAAGTGACATGGGTATACCCTACAGGTACTCGAGCTTGGTATATACGGTCGAAATACATACAGGCCCACGGTGTCGCCAAGGCCCAGATGAAAGGACTCGAGTAACCTGCGGACTCTCGATTGCTTGAAGGACAAGAAGAAGCTAAAGATAGAAAGTTTGAATGGGAAAACCCTAACTTGTAACCGACTCGACCTGCTACCCAAGACCTAGCCTATCTATATAAAGGCTAGGAGGGGGCGGCGAGAAGGACACACGCAACCCTAGTTTCCACAACCCTCGCCAGATTGCATCTACGCACCATTGTAACTTTCGACTCCTTCGATAATTCCACGAGCAGACAAGCAGGAGTAGGGACCTCTACTAGGCCTGAACCTGGGTAAATCCTTTGTCCCCTGTGTGCTTGTTTGCTAGCCGATAGATGTCTCCAGTGCTCCCTCCTTCTCCAAAACCCAAGTCCATAACAATGGGCATTGATGAGTTAAACCCTCATCAATTGGCGCCGTCTGTGGAAACTGGGAGTGCTGATGTTGCGGCTTCTTCGGCCCCATCAACTGCGATCTACAACTCCGCAACAGCGGAGATTCGCCAGCTCTTCGGCGCCTTCGACTTCACCGTCCACACGCCGGCCACCCGCCCGGCCTTCGAGTCCATGGGCAACGGAATCAGCCTGATTGGAGCTTCCGCTTCCAAGTTGGTCAGATGGGCACGCTTCGCCTGCCTGATCAACCGACAGCACCGGCGATTGCCCCGGCATCATGGTTCCCTCCATCGATTGGCACCCTTAGTGAGCTCAACGCTCCGGTGGTAGTCGAGAACACGATCAGCGACAGCAGTCACGATTCCGATCTGAGCGATCTGGCCACTGAAGATGGAACTTACGGTTCCGGATCTGAAAGTTGTGGAAGAAACAACTTCCCCAACCACTTCATGTGCGTCGTTATCAACGCAGGCGACACCTCCACCAATCGCGGCAACGGTGGTAACACCGGCAATGGCATCGATCCACCCAATGGTGGCAACGTTGGTAACGGCGCCAACGGGGGATCAGTCGAACCTCCCAGCATAATCAATGAGCAAACCGGCGAACGCGTTGTAATCAGGCTCAATGAGCAAGAGTGGGAGCGCTGCCGTGAATCCCTACGGGGTGCACCTCCCCTTTGGGTCCCCGCATGAACTGCTGATGGGCTACCACTGGCTCCTAAAAGAAGAATTCACGCGTTAAAAACAAGCAATCGCGCAACTTGAGGCGCGTAAAAAGGCGGCGGATGAGTCGAGCCTTCGTCGTGTTGGGCTCTCCTCCTACGGAGGATCCTCCTCAAGAGGCAACGAGCACCTTGCCAAGAAGAGGCAGTCGCGGATGGCTCACCTCACCGAGCAAGAGCGCATAGACGCCGCGAAATTCCTCGACTTCGGCTCTATGACAGTCGACACGAGAGGCAACGTGGTCCACAGGACGCCGCAGGCTGCGGTGACTGCAGCCACCATGTACCTCCTCAACAACCAGCCACCAGCTAGAGATCCCCGAACTGCCATGCACCGATCTACGATCGCGGGTTTGGGGTTAATCGAGGCCGCCCTCGACAAGGAGCCGGTACCAGACCCAAAAAAAGGGCAAAGCGCTAGCAAAGCGCTACTCCTCACCCTCATCTAGCGAGGACAGTCACGACCTGTCTCGACGCCGTCGCTCACAGCGACACGATCGTGACTACGATGCGCACAACGACCTCACGCAGCGCAAGATCGACAAGTCAAGGGCACGACGTGCTTGGTCGACTGACTTGGAAGAGGAAGATGGGGAGCTTTGCGGCGCCAGATGCTTCAGCAGATCCATCAGGCAAAAGCGGATGCCTAAAGGGTTTAAACTCCCATCGGAGAACCCGAAATTTGACGGTCTACAGGAGCCCAAGATTTGGCTGGAAGACCACATCTCCTCCGTCAGGCTACACGGGGGCAGTCGAAGTACTGCCTACAGCTACATCTGCAGGGCGCCGCCCGAGCATGGCTCAATAACCTCCCACGCGGATCCATTCGCAGTTGCGAGGAGCTGGTCTATAGCTTCGTGCGCAACTTTAAGGGCACGTACAAACGGCCCGCCTGAATCGAAGAATTGAGATGCTGCCAGCAAAGACCTGGCGAATCGCTGCGCTCCTACATCCAAAGGTGGTCCATCATCAAGAACTCTGCGGAGAACATCTCAGAAGACCGCGCAATTGATGCATTCAACGGTGGCGTCCGCCGCATGGAACTCAGGGAGGAGCTAGGCCACTCAAAACCCCAAACCATCGACCACCTGATGGATATCGCGAATCGGTGGGCCGATGGAGAAGATTCGGTGAAGAATGGCGCTCACTCCGACGAGGAGGCAGAACTCGAACGCAGACGCGACCGCCGAGGAAAACGCCGCATGCGCATCTACGACGACCGTGACGACGTCAACATGGTCGCAGCCAGCTACACCGATAGACGCGACGAAAACCACAACAGCAGATACCGCAGCGGCGGATACCGCAACTCCGGGACAACCACGCAAGTGTGGCAACTCCACACTCGCGATGAGGCACCCGCGACCTCCATCGAGGACAAACTGTCCGGGCCATGCACGGTACACTTCTACATCGACAAGCATGACGGCAAGAGAAAGTCCAGCCACCTCCTCAAGGACTACCGCGAGTTCCTCAAGCTACACGAGGGATTGGTTCGGATGATCCGCAACGTAGTCGAAAGAGGCTACGGAGCCGCTCCAGGCACCGTGGCACACGACGCACCGCCACCACCACCTGGGCCACCCCCGAACGGAGCTGCACCAGACCAGCACCACGAAGGACAACCGTACCCACGGGCCATGGGTACCATGATGATCCAAAATGGGCGCCCCTCCAACAGGGTGCAGAAAGCCATCACTCGCCAAGTCAACTTGGCCATGCACTCGCCACCATCCACCACTGAGTACCTCAGTGGTAGTGAGTCATGCATTACCTTCGATAAACGCGACCACCTGCCTCGAGTACCTCGCCCAGGTCATTGCCCCCTCGTACTCGAGGCGCAAATTGGAGGCTTCGACATGAGTCGCGTCTTCATGGATGGCGGAAGCGGCATCAACCTCATATTCGCGAGTACCTTGCGAGCAATGAGGATCCATCTAACCTGCTTGGAGGCATCAGACACAACGTTCCACGGCATCGTCCCAGGGAAAGGCGTATACCCCCTGGGCAAAATCAACCTCGACGTCATATTCGGAACGCCAAAGAACTTCCAGCGCGAGCGCATCGACTTTGAGGTCGTCGACTGGCCCTCACAATACCACTGCATCCTCGGACGCGTCGCGTTTGCTAGGTTCATGGCGGTACCCTAGTACGCCTACTTGCAGATGAAAATGCCAAGTCCCAACGGCATCATCACGATCAACGGGAGCTTTGAGCGATCTGATAGTTGCGACAGGGAATTCAACAGAATCTCCCAGTCCTTCGGCATGCAGGAAGAGCTCACGCGATTGAAGGAAATGATAGCCAACAGTCTGCCTCCCCTGAGTAGGCCAAGCTCACCTGATCTCTCCTTCGACTCATCTATGCACACAAAGAAGGTACAAGTCCATCCGTCAGATCCCGCCAAAATGGCCCTCATCGCCAACAATTTGAGTCCCGCATAGGAACTCGCGCTCGTCGAATTCCTCCGTGAGCACTGGGAAATTTTTGCCTGGTGTCCTGCGGACATGCCAGGAGTTCCCAGGGAATTCGCCCCAGCATGCACTCAGCGTCAACCGCGACGCAAGGCCAGTCAAGCAAACAATTAGGCGACTGTCTGAGCCACGAGCGCAGGCAGTCGGAATGGAGATCAACAGACTCCTCGAGGCCAAATTCATACGCGAGATCAAGGAAAGCACTTGGCTCGCCAATACGGTGCTGGTGCCAAAAAAGGACACGGATATCCTACGGATGTGTGTGGACTTCACTTCTTTAAACAAGCACTGCCCAAAAGATCACTTCCCGCTACCATGGATCGATCAAATCATCGACTCCACCGCTGGATGCGAGCGCCTCTGCTTCCTTGATGCCTACTCATGGTATAACCAAATTCAAATGAAGGAGGAAGACCAGGAGAAGACCGCATTTACAACGCCCTTCGGTGTGTTCTGCTACAACACAATGCCCTTCGGGCTAAAAAACGCGGGAGCCACCTACCAGCGGTGCATGCAGGCTTGCCTCAAGGAGCAACTGGGTCGCAACATCCAAGTCTATGTCGACGACATAGTAATCAAAACCAAGGAGGAAGCCTCTCTAATCGACGACTTGCGCGAATCCTTCGCCAATCTTGATCGTTACCGGATCAAGCTCAATCCGGACAAATGCGCCTTCGGCGTACCATCTGGGCAGCTGCTCGGGTATCTCATCTCCGCGAGAGGGACTGAGGCAAACCCAAAAAAGATAAAGGCCATACTGGCCATAGAGAAGCCAAAAAACATAAGAGGCGTCCAGAAACTAGCCGAACGATTCACGACCCTCAGTCGATTTATCAGTCGAATGGGAGAAAAGACACTGCCCTTCTATCAGCTCCTCCGCAGAGCTGACAAATTCAAGTGGACCAATGAAGCGCAAGAAGCATTTGAAGATCTTAAGCGCCTGCTATCCACCTCGCCAGTACTGGTGACTCCACGAGAAAGGGAACCACTACTGCTGTACATCTCCGCTACCAACCAAGTGGTTAGCACAGTGCTCGTCGTCGAGCGGGCCGAGGAAAACAAGGTCCATGGCGTATACTACCTCAGCGAGGTCCTCACGCCAACAAAACAGCGGTACCCACACTACCAGAAGCTGGTGTAAGGCGTCTTCATGACCGCCCGACAACTGCGCCATTATTTCCAGGAACACCCAATTGTGGTAGTCAGCGACACCCCATTGGGACATATCCTCAATAACCCCGACGCCACGGGACGAGTCGCGCTTTGGGGAATCGAACTGTCTCCACGAGACATCACATACGAAAAGCGCGACGCAATCAAGTCGCAAGTCCTCCTTGACTTCCTCGTGCATTGGATGGAAAACCAACTCCCGGACAAGCTAGATATGTCCTACCTCTGGACAATGCACTTCGATGGATCCAAACAGAAAGATGGAGCAGGAGCAGGTGTCATACTGACATCACCTCAAGGGGACAAGCTGAAATACATCCTGCGAATGCACTTCACAGCCTCAAACAATGAGGCTGAATACGAGGCCCTGTTGCACGGGATGAGGATGGCAAAAGCCTGCGGCGCAAGGAGGCTCATCATATATGGTGACTCCAAGCTAGTCGTCAACCAAACAATGCACGAGTGCGACGCACTGAATGACAACATGATCGCATACCGCGACCTCTACGATACACTCGAGGGAGACTTTGATGGTTGCGAGTTGCGACATGTAGGTCGCGAAAGCAACGAGGAGGCAGACGCACTCGCCAACATAGGCTCTACCTACGCCCTCATACCACCTAGGGTATTTCTCGAGCGCATCTGTGAATGCTCCATCAAGCCAAAGGCCGCAGAGAAGAAATCAAGCGCAGCAACGAACTCGGGGGCTACGCCACCCAATGAGCCAATGGCACTCGACGACTTGGAGCTAGACACAAGACTCGAGGGCCCAATGAGCGTCATGATGATCGAACAATCCTGGATGCAGCCGTACATTACGTACCTCCTCAGTAAGCGCCTACCGGATGACCCGACAGACGCACGGCACATCGCGCGACGCTCCGAGGCATTCGCCATTATCAACGGCGAATTGTATAAACGCAGCATCACAGGCGTGTTACAACGATGCGTCTCCTTGGCCGATGGAAGAGCAGTCCTTCTCGACATCCATGAAGGGACCTGCGGGCACCACGCCGGCAGTCGCGCCCTCGTCGCCAAAGCTCTACGAGCTGGATTTTACTGGCCCACGGCCATGCGCGGCCCCAAGGACATAGTCCAAAAGTGCAATGCTTGTCAGCGATTCGCGGACAAGCCACACGCACCAGGCGCAGAACTACGGCCTATTCCATTGGCCTGGCCCTTCGCAGAATGTGGGCTCGACATGGTGGGCAAGCTTCCAAGGTCCACGCAAGGAGGCTACGTCTACCTCTTGGTCGCAGTCGACAAGTTCACCAAGTGGATTGAGGCCATGCCAGTAACCAAGCAATCAGGTCACAGCGCGGTCAAGTTCTTCGAGTCCATCGTCTACCGCTTCGGCATGCCGCACAGCATCATCACTGACAACAGCACGAACTTCACATCCAAAGAGTTCCAAGAATTCTACGGAAACCTGGGGATCAACATTAGTTACGCCTCAGTCGCGCATCCACAGACCAACGGTCAAGTGGAAAAAGCAAATGGGCTCGTTTGCAGCGGCATCAAGAAGCGACTCCTTTGACCACTCGAGCAAGCCGCGGGTTGCTGGCCAGATGAGCTCCAATCCATACTCTGGAGCCTACAAACAACTCTAAACAGCGCCACGGGCTACACGCCATTCTTTATGGTACACGGAGCAGAAGCAGTACTACCCGCCGAGGTTCGGTACAAGGCGTCGCGCGTAGTCGCTTACAGCGAACAAGAGTCAGCTCTTGCACTCGAAGACTCCATTGACCTCCTCGACGAGGCAAGAGAAATCGCCGCAGAAAGATCCATGATCTACCAACAGAACCTGCGCAACTACCACAGTAGAAGGCTTCGCCCCAGATCCTTCGTCGAAGGTGACCTGGTCTTGCGACTGAAGCAGCAGGGGCATCTCAAGCTCGAGTCCCCCTAGGAAGGACCGTACGTGATTACAGAAGTAATCCCAGGTGGCGCCTATCGCCTTCAAGATTTAGAGAAAGGAGTCGCATACTCCAACCCTTGGAACGTCGCACAACTGCGACGCTTCTACCCCTAGCTGTTTTTTACTTTTACATCGCAAATAAGGCTACTCAGCCAAGGCTACTTAGACACACATTGTACCTCGTACTGTTCTTCAAATAAATAAAAGCTAAGTACCCCAAAACTCTATGTTTTTCTTTTCACTTCTGTCAATTTTATACTCGGGGGCTACGCCACCCTACATACATCTGTTCTTTGAACCAATAAACGCGATATCCTGAGTAGCTGGCACATCAATCAAACCCCTTAATGCAAACTCAACCCAGCTGCAACGCACCTGGCAGGTTGACAAAGGGATGGCTAGGCTAACGAAAAGGACTCGCATAGTGCAACGCACCTCACGCCAACAAAGCTGTTTATACACATTCAACAATAAAATATCTACAACCTATACATGAACTTTACAACACAAATACACTTATGTGCAGCATACAAATCTGGCTACTACTGCAACCGAAGAACATTGGTTTGTTCCTCGAAGAAGTCGACAATCTCCTCTGCTGGATGGTCCACCGCCTCATAGTGCGGCACCATATTCCAAGCAGATCTGGCTGACGGTGCTGGCGGACCGGAAGCAATGGCGGCGACATCCACGTTAGGCCTGTGCAATCGCACCATCGAGAGGGCAGCCTTGGCACCAGCCACCAACTGCTGCTTCACGCACTCGCGAACCGCGGACATATATTGAAATTTGGCCAGAAGAACCAACATGCTTGATGGAGTGTCATCCAACGGGAACATCGCCAGATAGATGTTCTTCAAACACGACTGCGACTTCTTCAGGAAGAGCAGCACTCGCGAAACGCGATCCTGCACGGTCGCCAATGCAGTCGCACGATCATGATCTACCTAGAAGTATCCACTCTCTTGAAGTTGCTCCTAGGTGAGATCATGAAGGCGGATGGCAATCCTATCCCTCTCCTCCTGCGGATGGCGTGCGCTAACAACTACACGAAGCAGCACCAACAGCATGAGTACAATGTACCATTGCGACTAATTACAAAGGAAAAGATGAGGACGAGCAAACTAACACTTAAACTGGTCGCCCATCTGCGTCACCTCGCCAAGCAGATATTGCTCGCGGGCGGCGGATTTTTCCGCCTTCGACTTCCACACGTCGGCGTTACCACGGATCAGGGGCAACTCACGCTCCATCTCCTTCACGCGATCATGAAGTCGTGACAACAAGGACAACTCTACCCTGGAGCGCGGCGGTGCCACTGTCTCATCAAGACATTGCGAATCATGGATTCCCCCCATAGGACCATTCAATGCACCCTACCACAAGTCAAGACAAAGGCAATTAAGGCGACCAAATTAATACAATGGCAAGGGGAACAGATGCATTCAAGATAAGCATAAGTGTTTACAAACACACCCGCTAGCAGGCACGTCCTTAGGCTAAAAAGGCAACTGATCAATTATTGCAACAAGCTAACTATGGAGCAGCTAGCTTCTTCGACTTCGACGGCTTCGGGGGCTTCATCAAGTCCGTGGCAGTATCAGATGCCACTGACTTTCCGCCGGCCCCTGAGGCCGAAGCTTTCGCCGCCTTCTTCACACGTTGGAGCTCCTCCGAATGGCAACAGTATTTATCAAGGAATGGCCATATTTGGCACAAGCAGTCGCAAAGGGAGTGAAGCCTACCTGCTGACCATCCGCGCCAACAGACATCGCCTTCGACACCGCAGAGGGATCTATCTCGACTCCGTGGGCATGCACCATGGCGAGTGACATTGTCGCACCAGCCGCCCGGAGGGAGTTCTTGTAGGTAGCAGGCACACCCCCGGCGAGTGACTCCACCAGCTTGTCCATATTCTCGACCAGCTCCGCCTTCGGCATCAACTCTTCTCGGAGGCGACTAAGGGCGACCTTGGCCTTGGACAATTTATCCTGGATGGCGGCGCTTCGGTCCTCGACCGTAGATACCGCGCCGGCCAGAGCGTCATCACGACGAAGGGCCTGCGGATCAAAATTCAAGTCGCCAGCATCTACACCGAAAATACGCACATGGATCAAACTTCTAGTGCCACCGGCAAAACTCTAGATGCAGATAGGAACATCAATAAAATATCTACCAGTAAAGGTACCTGAGAGGGCCTTGGCAAATGAGAACAGTTGCTCTTCGAACAACTTTTCCCTGGCCGCAAAGGAGGCGCGCAGATCCTCTTCACGCTTCTGGGCATCATCACGAGCCGCGATTGCCTTGTCGCGCCCCTTCACAGCTGCGGCTAATGTCTTCTCTAGCGTGGCGACGTTCCGCAGTAAAGCATTATGGTCAGCTACATGGTAGTCAATAATTGGCTATCAGTCGATTACACCAAAACAGAGAGAAGATGAAAAAATTAAGTGTAGAAGCACTCACTTTCGACCACGCGGTGACGCGTCTCCACCATTGCATGCTGGCGACCCATCGCCATCACCTAATGCGCCACTTGCGCAGCTTCCTTTACAAGGAGTTGTCACACAAAACAAGGAGTCAGAAGAGGGCAACAGAAGGCATTGACTGCCACACTAAAAAAGAAGGAAAGATATACTTACATGGTCCTCTAGCGACTCCGAAGAAGTTTGCTGAACCGTCATCCGAGCAACTATTCAATGCTCCCCTATGTCAGGGGAGCTCGAAGAATTGTGCCCGGAGTGGTCCGCCGCCGGAGGAGAAGGAGCGCACTTGACCTCTACTTTGGCCCTTGAGGTTGCGACTCCAGATTCCTTCACAAACTCGACGTCGCCAGAAGATGACGATGCCTCTTGGCTACAAGACCAAATTCACATTGAGAAAAGGAAAACTCCAGGGCAAATCCAACAAGAAGAAAACAGAAAAGAACTAGTGAACTCGCAAATTTACCAGTCATAGTTGTAAGATTAAACGTGGCCTCCGCCGACTCTGACGAAGACTCCTTCGGCAATCGCATATTCTTGCGAGAAGATGGTGCCACAGCCCTCACAGGAGCCGCGGGAATTGGTGACTCCGCCAGCAGCTGTGCCTTCTGGAGTCGAAGGAGTCGACGCATCGGAGTCCTCGCTGCGCGAACGCTTGCGAGTATCCGGGCCCTCGGACTCGGGGGCTTCCTCTTCCACATCAGAAGGGACAGTCGACTCAGACTCGTCCTCTTCCAAAGCTTCACGAGGAATAATACCCTCAGGGAGAGGAGGCATACAAGGCGACACCGCCCAATCCTGCATACAAACAGTGAAGATCAGTAAACAGAATAGGTAAGCAACAGAAAAAGCAATCGCGAAAGTAAGTTACTGTGTAGCACAACTGTACCTCAGGAGGAGGATTTGAAGCATCGAAAGGAGGAACGACTGGCTCATTCGGAAGCACATCCTTGAAGGTGTACTTCGTGACCAGTCGCACCCTCTTATCTACCTCACTCGCGGACATGCCATCGGCAGACACGCGAGTGGCATCATCAGCGCCACCCCATTGAAACATGGGATGGACTCTGGCCTGGAGAGGCTGGACGCGACGACGCAGCCAAGTCCTGACAAGGGCGCAGCATCCCTCTTCCGTGACTATGCGACTCTCGAGGTCGTAGACGCGTTGATATAGCACGTCCATCTCCGCGAGTTCGGAAGGCATGATCACGTTCTTCCAAGAACGCATCTTCTTGCAGGGAGTCGCGGGATCGAAAGGCGCGAGTCCAAAGTGCTCGTCCTTGGCCTTCTGGTCGCGAACATAGAACCATTTGTCCCTCCATCCTTGGATGGACTTGGCGAGCTTGATGTCGAAGTAGGTGGCGGATGGGTCGACATGGATTCCACAACCACCTACGTCGTAAACTAGAGAGCCAGATGCAGACTGACGCTTCAGCTTAAATAAGCGTTTGAAAAGGACAAAGTGCGGCTCGACTCCGAGCCAGCACTCGCAAAGAGTGATGAAGTAGGAGATGTGAAGAATCGAGTTTGGGGACAGCTGATGGAGCTGGAGCCCGTAGAAACAAAGGAGACCCCTAAGAAAGGGGTGGAGAGGCAAAGAAAGGCCGCGAATGATGAATGCAAAAAACATCACTCGAAAACCGGCGGGAGGCACATATATGGTCTCACCGCTGGGGACGCGCGCATCGGCGACTGCTGCAGAAATAACTTCGTCTTTGCGAAGAAGACGGAGATCTGACGCCTTGATGATAGAGGGGCGCCACGCGCCATTGGTCACGCGGGTGCCCGCGACCTTCTTTTTCCCGCCAGCGGCGGCACTGGTGCCCGCAGCAGCGGGGCCACCCTTCTTCTTCGTCGCAGTGACGGTGGCCGCAGATTCAGTGGCAGCGCCTCCTTTCTTCTTTCCCATTGCGCGGCGGCGATGAGAACACAGAAAATAACTTGGAAATGAGCGGAGGTGGTCTAGAGTTGAGGAGGAGATGAGCGCAGGGAAAAGCAGGTGAGCAGCAGCAATGGCGATGGCAGCGAGGACGAAAAGAGTGCAGATGGAAAATTACCGCCGTAGCGCCGCTACTTAACCCCTAGGAGATGCAATCCAATGGCTCACAAAAACCCTACTGGACGCGTGGCACGCATCGCATTCGACACGTGGAGAAGAGGAAGCGCGAACCGTCCCTCCACTGCTCCCATTACGCGCGGAAATCGAGGAGGCACAGTTAATAATAAGATTACGCACGCCCAGTCAAATCAAAGTCAAAAAGTAGGACCCACCGCTCATCACGTCCCGTCAAAATCGCTCACACGGGCAACTGAGGTCATGCAAGCATCAGCACTGACGTCATCAACAGCTATGTAGCGGAAAACTTTGACTACTTTAGTCCTTGCTAGAATCTTCGACTCCACCAAGCACTCGGGGGCTACTCCCATAGGGAGCGCTGGCCGCGCACCCTACGATTTTTTCTTTTCTTATTGCAGGGATATAGGCAATCAAATTCAAACCCAATCACTCGAAACACGGTTCGACTACGGACATGGGTTACTCCCATAGGGAGCAGCAAAAACAATTTCGACTGAAACAAGCAAGCAGAAAACGACAGCAGGCGCAAATGTGTTTTAGTCTTTGCCTGAGTCTTTGACTGAAACAAACAAGCAGATTCTTTAATCCCTGCCTGAGTCTTCGACTCAACCATGCACTCGGGGTCTACTCCCATAGGGAGCGCTGGCCGCGCACCCTATGAATATTTGCACAAAAACTGTGTGTTGATAACATCCGCACTCGCAGATCATGGCGACACCGCCTCATAATTTTCCCTCCAAAGAGACTACGTCTCCTGGGCCTCCCGAATCGTCTCCGCGATGATAAAATTCAGATGTCGCACTTACAGCGTGAAGGTAAGACCTACATAAGGCCTGGCAACGCATTTAACTGTGCACTACCAGAAAAATATCCGTGCCTGCAGGCACGGTGAACATGCCTTGACGGACATGTCAAGTGCTCACACCTTTATAACTGGAATTCGACTCCTGTAAGACCTCCGTGGCCTGAGTCGAATTACGCCAGCACTTTTCCGGATTTGAGTCCGGGGACTCGAGTTCAAGTAGATTGCGTTGTTTCACCCTAAGGTGGTTAACTGATACCGATACTTCGGTTATATCAGGCACGTGTATCAACAATCCCTATGACATAAATGAAAGCAGTCGAAAATGTACTCATTCAGGCACTCGAAGACTTCAAAAAGTACCTAGTCGAATCTGCGATTCCACTTGATACTCGGGGGCTACTGACATGGGTATACCCTACAGGTACTCGAGCTTGGTATATACGGTGTAAATACATACAGGCCCACGGTGTCGCCAAGGCCTAGATGAAAGGACTCGAGTAACCTGTGGACTCTCGATTGCTTGAAGGACAAGAAGAAGCTAAAGATAGAAAGTTTGAAGGGGAAAACCCTAACTTGTAACCGACTCGACCTGCTACCGGAGACCTAGCCTATCTATATAAAGGCTAGGAGGGGGCGGCGAGAAGGACACACGTAACCCTAGTTTCCACAACCCTTGCCAGATTGCATCTGCGCACCATTGTAACTTTCGACTCCTTCGATAATTCCACGAGCAGACAAGCAGGAGTAGGGACCTCTACGAGGCCTGAACCTGGGTAAATCCTTTGTCGCATGTGTGCTTGTTTGCTAGCCGATAGATGTCTCCAGCGCTCCCTCCTTCTCCAAAACCCAATTCCATAACAATGGGCATTGATGAGTTAAACCTTCGTCACCAAGTATGATCATCACGTGAGTCGGTGTAGCTTCAAAGACGATCATCAATATGGGCATCACATCAATTATATGACTCATGCTTAACATTTCGGTCCATGTTTCCAGGCCATGTTTGTACATGCTAGGCTCGCCAAGTAAGAACCTTAGTACTCGCGTGTGTAAAACTTTCTTACACCCATTGTATGAAAGCGCAGAGTCGAGTACACCAGATCATCACGTTATGTCTCGAAACATGATGCATACTTAAGGAAGAACACATTTTATCTTGATATCTAAATGTGGGATCATCTTATAACGCTGCTAAAATGCCAAAATAGCAATATAAGATGCAAACATCATATGTGTAAAGTGGAATGATATGGTCCATGCATTTGATCACTATCATGTGCATCATGGTATGATCTCCATCATTCCTTTGTGTGTAAGGCCAAGGTCTATGGAACTTACACGTTAGGTGTGTTGTAAGGGTATAACTATACATTAACTTACAACATTTCCATATCATGACACTAGCCCAGCAACGATCTAAACTAGACGCCTCTAATTTATCAATTGCAAGTTTTTTTACGTGGCTTAGGGCTTTCGAAGATAGAACTGGTCTTACCTACGAACATGGAAACACAACGATGATAACTAAGTTACTAGCAACTCGTTGTAAATCAGATGTTGACTATGGTAGGAGAGACAGACACCCGCCAGCCACTTATGCAAAACTAGTTGCATGCCAGTCGTGGAACCCGTCTCATGTGCGATGACATGTAAAGTTGGTCCGGGCCGCTTCATCCCACTATGCCACCAATATCCGAAATACATGAAAGAAGCAATAACATGATCATCATCGCCCACATACTCCTATGTGTTCTACCCGTGCAAAGCACCTACGCATAGATCAGGCTCTGATACCACTGTTGGGTTCGCAACATAGAAAACAAAAAATTTCCTATGATGGGAACTATTATACGCCAAGATCTATCTATTAGATACAATAAATGGGTGGATATACATCCATGGAGAACATACCCTCGAAGACAAAAAAATCTTTGTTAACAAGATGGAACTTGTTGATGATGTAGTCGTACACTTTCTGATCTCAAGATCGTGATGAAGTCCAGCAGGTCCAGCTCCAGCATATCCATCAGATCCAGCTCTAGCATGTCCAGCACCACCAAGTCCATCACTGCAAAGCAGCGGTGCATCCGTGATTGCACACATGTCCGGTACCCCAACAACCTTCGTCCCTCGCTCCAGCAAAGCAGCAGAAGTAACAACTCCTTTCCAGATAAAGCCACCGAGAACATGTATCTCGCTAATCCGAGACCATGGGGGGAAAATACTAGAGAGGGAGAGAGATCCTTCATGAGGAGGTGTGAGTGAGAAGTGAAGAGAGGGGGGACTTTTATAGGAGGAGGGGAGGGTACCCCCTCCCATTGCTGGCGCCCCATGGAGGTGACCCTTCACCTCCCCCATTCATGTGGTGGTAACCCCCTCCACATAAATTTGCCTCTTCACATTCTCTATTAAAGTCTCCACTTTAAATGCATTAAATTTCTCCAAATTTAATGCTCTCTCATTTAATAAAACTCTTTTATTCATTTTATTCAGAATTTTTTAATTACTTTAATTAACAAACATTCACATAAAACCCCCTACAACATTTTAATATTACATGCAGAACCAATTTCAGCAATTTCACCCGAAACAGTTTCGGTGTCTATTAAAATAATTCCAGCGCTTTCTTAAATCTTTATCTGAAACGTATTTGCTCCAAATGGTCTCGGTATCCCTTAAGTGTGTCACCCTATGGTTCACGAATAATGCAGACATGATCGAGACCCTTCTCCAATCAATAATCAACAGCGGGACCTGGAGATCCGTACTGACTCCCACATATTCAACGATGACTCTTGTGATCGTGTGGACCTTTAACGCAAGTAACTAAATCCCTTTGTATCACGATATATTACATGTCCGAGATTTGATCATCAGTATCTCCATACCCAGTTTGATCTCGTTGCCGACATGTACTCTTTTCTCGTTCCCATGATATAACATTCTAGTGATCACATCACCTACTTGTAAGCTATTCTCAATGTGATATCACCGAGAGGGCCTAGAGTATATCTATCCGTCATCGGGATGGAAAAATCCCACTATTGATCCATGAGCATCTACATAACACTTTCGTAGCACTGAACCTACCTTTATAATCACCCTTTCACGGTGTGACATTTGATGTTATCAAGATACTCTTCCATTGTTAGTGATTGACATGATCTCATGGTCTAAGGACTAGGATTACTTCATATGATGTTATAGCAATATAAACACAATGACTTTGATCGTAATGCTATACTTCAGATGAATGTTCATCACATCATTCCACTAATGTTGTGACCTCGTTATTAACAACATCCAATGTCCATGATCAGGAAACCTTGATCATCTTGTTAATCAACGAGCTAGTTTATAAGAGAGGCATAACTAGGAACTTTTCTTTTGTTTATTAAACACACATGTATTAACGTTTCGAAATGAATACAATTATAGCATGCAACATAAACATTTATCATAAACAAGGAATAAGATAATAACCACTTTATTATTGCCTCTCGGGCATATTCCCTTCACCTTCGACTTCTCAGTTTGCATTATGGTGCTCCAAAGGGCCTCGTCAATATTCTTTTTGGTGTGCATTACATCAATGTTATGTGGGAGCTCGAGATCCTCAAAGTAAGAGAGCTTCCATAAGCATGGAATGTGGGTCCACTGGCGCGTCTCCCCATATCCCACGAAACTATTCCCATTGGGGTTAGGCTGGAGAGCTTCTAACTCAGCCTTGATTTCCTTTCTAGTCTTCAGACGTGGCTTTGGATCATGGACGACACGACCTTTCTTGAACCTCTTTTTTTCACCCCTCTATGGATGTTTCAGCTCAAGGACTTCGATGTTCATCAAAGCAGGAATACTTGCCTCCCTTTCATAGCCAGAAGAAAGTCAGATCCTGCATGCACACTGGGCAAGGCCACTTCCATGTGTACACCAGCCACAGAACAACGCATGTGCTGGTAGGTCATGCAGGGAGGCGTGGAACCAGACATACATATCGAAGTTCTCCTTGTGTGTGGCGTCATATTTTTGGATCCCGCGACCTTCCTAGCCACGAAGCAAGTCATCCACCAGCGGTTCTAGATATAGATTCATGTTCTTACCTGGGTATTTTGGTCCTAGGATTATCATTGACACAAACATGTTCTCTGATCTCATGCAGACGCCAGGGGGGAGGTTCAGGGAATAACAAACACTAGCCAACAGCTATATACTGCAGCCGACATACCATATGGATTAAACCCATCGGTTAATATGGCAACTGCTACGCTCCTCTTGTCACTGGCTTTGTCAGGATATTTCTTGAAAAGTTCTTCCATGCACTACCATCCGACGGATGTATCATCTTATCGGTGTGTATGTACCCTTCTACTACCCACTGCATATGTTGGGCAGTATCCTCGGTCATGAAGAGCCGCTGGAGGCTCGGTAGGACTGGAAGATACCGGAGGATGTTTTGGGCAACCCGGGTCTGCCTCTTCTGACCATCACCATCGAGATCAACCTCAATGTACCTAAAGGATTTGCAGCGGATACAATAATTTGTCTTAGCATGCTCATTTGTGAATAACATGTATCCCTTTGGACAAGCGTGTATCAGCTCATATGACATCTTAACATCACAAAGGAGTTTGGTCGAATAGTAGAAGTTCTCCGACAAGAGGTGTCCTTTCGGCAGAATGCTGCAACGATGGCCAGCATATCATTGAAGTCATCTCTAGTCAAGTTCTTGTGGCTCTTGAAGACCAAAAGGCGAGCGATGGCATCTAGTTGGCTAACATATGTATGTGCATGAAGGAGTCTCTGCGAGGCAAACAAAGTCTCGTAGTACTTTGTCGTGTTTTCCTCCAGTTCCTCACTTGTCTCCGCATCCTGAGGTGTCTCCGCCTCTACATGAGGGCTTTCAGCTGGATTAGCATTCACAAAGTTGTCTATGCACCTATCAAAACCAGCATCAAATTCTCCTCTTGGCAGACTCTGCTGCTGACTCTGCCGTGACTTCCTCCTAGAACGTTTCGCTAACTTCTCACCATGGAAAGTCCAAGTCTTGTAGGACGGTGTGAACCCATAATTTACCAGGTGCCTACTGACATCATCCTTCAAATGTATTTAGGTTCTTACATCTTGTACAGGGGCAGAAATTTTTTTGGGTCTAGTGGGGATAGCAAACGCCCGGTTCACGAAGTCCTCGGCCTTTTCATTCCATTCCATGGTAAAGTCCCACTTACTGACATAGCCCTCATGCATCTAGTCACGAATCTCCATTCTCTAATCAGTACAAAAACAAACATATACAATGCTTTCAATTAATCATGACATTAAATAAATCCATTATTAGTTCGGTTAATTTTAGCAAATATAGATTTTATGGCATGCATATATCCACTTATATCTCTAATAGGTAAAGAAGGTCCTAGCAATCGCCTGATCCGTAGATTGAGTATGTTCTCCCTACTCTACCCTGATCCAAGAAAACATTTCTGTAGCACCTCCCCGCTTCTCTCCTGATACACGTCTCGACAAAATGCCGAGAGGGATGTGCATCCAGAGGACAACGGGGAGGCGCTGCTGAAATCCTTTCTCGGAGCGGAGTAGAACAAGGAAATCGTACCCAACTATGCATCTGCTGACTGTCCCGATAAATACCGTAAGAGTTACGGTTCAAAATATGCAAGACAACTAATGCATATTTATCAGGGTAACCCTTACGGCCGGGAAGAGATGCCTAGGTAACGCGACAAAATTGGTGATCTAGACATGAAAAAAACTAATTACAAGAGAGGCGAACGGATTCTCACCCTCGAAGCGTTATCGATGGCCCGTGAAGAAGACCAACGACCCTCCGCCAAAATTCCCTCCGACCGATGGTCCCCCTCAACCACAACGCATATCCTGCACAAAGGAGAATAGTTCCATTTAACATTACATCAAATACATCCAAATATGCCACTTGTAATGATCCTACTTTTAATTTGCATCTTTAAGAAAATGCATATTTAAGAAAAAGCATCTTTGATAATGGTACAGTTCCTAGTACTTTGATAATGATCCTACTTTTAATTTGCTACAAACCCAATAACCTAGCTAGGTGTATGCATAGCAAAATTGTTAGACAAACTTAGCTGCAAACCCAAGAACCTAGCTATCTACCTATACTATGCTTCTTGTCGGACCAATATTATCATCTATCTTGCAGAGTTGACCAATACTAGTATTACCGGGGATCGCAATACGTTAATTGATGTCACAATTTGGTCTCATTTTTTGTCGCTTTGATCATTGTTGCTCGTCTATTTTTATGGAGTGGTACTAGTATTACCAGGGATCACAATACGCTAATCATAAAAAATTACCTAAAACTATCCCTAAATCCAATATATGACTAACTAAAACTACCCCTAAATCCAATATAAGACTAACTAAAATTACCCCTAAATCTAACATATGAATAACTAAAACTAACCCTTAATCCAATATATGACTAACTGAATAAAAATAAGAAAAAACAAAAAAGGAGATTACATGAGCTCGGTGGAGGAGGTGGGGTAGCCGGCGCCGCTCGGTGGAGGAGGGGGAGGCCGACGTTGCTCGGTGGAGGAGGGGTCGACCGAGCCGGGCTCCACCCGTGAGCCTATCCAGCTTGGCGGGCCACTACGGCAGCGGAGGGGATGAAGGGAGCAGGGGCTGTAGTGGGGATGAGGGGGCTGGGTCAGGGGCAGCGTCGGGCGACAGCGCTGGGCGGCGGCGAAGCGGATGGGATGGGTCAGGGCAACGTCGGGCGGTGGCGGCGCTGTGTTCTACGAGGGGCAGCGTGCGAGTGAGTGGTCAGGACGACGCGAGGCTACGAGCGAGTGGATAGGGCTCGCCTGGGCCCGCGAGCCAATTATTGCATACAGTTCTTTGCTGTGTACATGAGGAATACACACGACAAAGGACCCTTTGCCATGTACATAAGGAATACACACGACAAAGGACCCTTTGCCGTGTACATAAGGAATACACATGGCAAAGGACCCTTTTCCGTTTGTTTTGCCCTTTGGCGTGTGCTTTGGCTAATTTCTTATTTTCTTTCCTTTTTCTTTCAATTATATTTATTTAAAGTTTTTAGTTTACTTTTTGTTGACTATTTGTTAGTATTAGTTGTGACAATGTGTATACACATACTTTTTGCAATATGAAAAATAGTCTATGTCTTCATGCCCCCCACATATCAGGGTTTCAGAACGAAGGTTTTACACTCGTATGTTAGGGTTCCGTAGGAAACCGCGCTCCGGGACATCGGAACACCTCAAGGACTTGCATGTGGCCCTAGCACATGCATGAAAGTGTGGTGCTATGTTGAAACATACAAAACCTAGTCCCCGGGTGCATGTGTCCCCCTTCGGAGGCATGCGATGTAACCTAAAAGCGAAGGTTTCAAACTCGTGTAAGGGGGGAACTCCCCGTTCTAGTGAAACCGGGTTGGATATTGTCACACCCCTTGTGACCCAATATGGTCTTACATCATCCTATGACCTAAACAAACTTAAAACAAGAGAGATAGATATATCGGGCTACCCCTGTCAGAAGAAAGTCTAGGGGTGGACGATCCGAGGCCCGCAGGTCTGGGTTCCGCAGGAAACCGTGCTCCGGGGCAATGGAACACCTCAAGGACTCGCATGTGTGTGGAGCCCCACAAAAACCACTACTAGAAAATCGCGTTGTTTTTGTGCATTGCATCATCATGACCGCATGCTCATGTCATCATGCCACATTGCATTTGAGCATCGTCATGTCATTATGCATTTGTTTGTCTAAAACTATTTTCTAAAAGCCTACTTTGTATTCTAAATAGTCCCTGCCTTTATTTCAAATCAAAACTATGGTCTCCGGAATATTATGGTTTGTCTAAATACGGTTTGCAAAAGCGCCGTTTTAATTAAATAAATTTTCCAGTTGTTTTTAGGAGGCAGCCTGCCAGGCCCGAAAGCCCGGCCGGCCACCTCCAAAATCCCTAATCTACCCAACCCTATCCTACCCAGCCCCCCCCTCCACCTCACCCCATCCAATCCCCTCCCTCCACCTCACCAATCCCTTCCTTTTCCCTCCACCTCACCCCACACACACAACACACACCATGCCGGCCACCTTCCCACCTGTCCAACCCCACCCTGGGATTCCCAGCCCCAACCGACACGCACACGCCCCCACACACCTGGTCCGCCCGCTCACTCCCGCCTGGACCCACCTCACGCCGACCGCCACCCTGATCCCCGCGCACCAGCGCAACCTACCACGAACGACCCCGCCTCTGCTTCTCTTCTCTCGAGACGCCCATCGCCGCCTTACCCCCTCTGCTCCGGTCACGCCCCGCCCAAGCCCTGCCTCGTCCGTGTCCTCGACCACCTCCTCTTCGGCCCCGTCGCCTCTGCTTCCCGCCGCTGGCGCCGGTCCGTCCCCTCGCCGGCCCCTACACACCATCGCCGCTGTCGACCGCCGTCCGCCTCGTGTCCGCGCCCTTAGACCTCGCCGCCCTGGAGCTCCTTCTCCGCCCACCTTCCTCTCTCTCCGACGCCAAGATCCGGCGCCCGCCCGTGCCAGAGCCCAGCCCCGCCTTTTTCCCTCGCTGCGCCCTGGCGGCCGCAACTCACGAGCCTCCGCGGCCCCTCCTCGCATCGTCTTCCGCGTGCCCGCACCTCTCCAGCGGCGCCGTCCGGCCGCGGCCTCAATGCCGGCCGCCATCCCCTGCCTCCTCTTCCACGTCTGCCCGCTCGAGCCCGCCCCGAGTACAACCTCGTGCCGGCCTCCGCCTCTTGCCGCTAGCGCCTCCTCTGCTCGGCCCACATCCTTCGCCTCCGCCCAGAGCCCCTTCGCCCGGAGCACCGAGCCTACAAGCTCGTGTTCGCCAGAGCCTGCCTCCCTCATTTGGCGCCTCTCCTCTGCCGTGTTCCCGTTCAGTCGTCCCTGACCCCATCCCCGCACTCGCGTGAGCCTGCCGGTGTGCGTGGCCTTGCTGCTCCCTGCTCTACTCTGACCGCCTTTCGCCTGCACATCAGTAGTAGGTGACGTTCTGCCTCGGTGAGACACGTTCTGTCCCTATACCTGGTAAAGTGGCACTGAATTTTTGTGTTGTGGTATGATAACAATGTTCTGATGAGAACAGTGCAAATAGAGTTGATGCATGGGGAGCGGAGATGATTCGGTTGTGGAAATACGGTGGTGTCCTAGTTGGTGTGAATCGGTAGAAGGAAAACAACCCCCACGAAGATCGCTACCTCCGGTTTTCGCCAAGTTGGATTTACCAAGATCTTCAAGAGGCCCCGATACCAACAAGTTCACCATCGACAAAGAATCAGAGAACCCCTTCCCCATGCCAAGATCTTCGGAAGACCACGACATCCGCCAAGTTCGCCACCGACCTTAAAGGCCAGAACCACCAAGATCTTCCGATGCCCGATGCAGGGAGACCAAACCCTAAAGACCCCGACAAGATCTCCTTCACGGAACATCAAGACCGTCCGGCGCCGAACCCAAGACCGACATCGTCACCCGAGCACTGCGACAAGACGCCAAGTTCTCCTTCCTCTCAAACGCCAAGACCCGAACCGGAAGAACGCCAAGATCACCACGGGAACGACAAGTACTTTACCCCGGACGCCAAGACCGACCCGATACGCGGACCCGACAAGATCTTCGCGGCGACAAGATCGACACCGACCAGGGTGAATCTGATGCGCCCCCCGACGCCAAACCAAGTCCTTCTTCCCGGATACGCAAAGATCTACTCCGTTGTCCGAGAACGTTCCTGCCGAGACCAATCCCCGTCAAACCCCGTCGAACCCTGAACCCCCGGAACCCAAGACCTTCGACCCCAGATGTGTGAACCTTTTCCGATCCCCTATTTTATAAATGCTATATATAAAACCTATTGCATAATAATTGTTCATCTCGCATGCATATCATAATCATGCCGGATCTTCTGCCGTAGTATTAAATATTGCATCTGGTGTTTCTTCTAGTGTTTGCTTCTTCGCGGAATAGACCGATGAGTGGATGCAAGTATCGACAAGTTCTTCGGATATGAATCTCCGGCAGTGTTTCTCAGGCGAGCATCCCTTCCCCTTCTACCTATTTTGCATTTTTAGTCTTTATTTCCTCCTGTGATCTATTGCTATCCGTGTCACGATGCTTTAGTTTCCGTGCACCAGTTATATCCCGTGCAGCCCCTATATTGCCTTGGACACCTCCTATTACCTATGTTTGGTAGATAGTTGGCCTTGTGAATCGTAGTTGCTTGCTTCGGTGCGATCTCGTGTTGTCGAGTACCACAATTGTTGGTATGCTGGCAGATGTTTATTGGTGGAGGTGTTTATTGGTGGAGGTGATCATGACTTTAATTACAACTATTAAAATGCTAGATATAACTAATGTAGAGGCATCGATGGGCAATAGATGTTATTTGGTTCTTCCACGCCCACTTGTGTCCCGTAGGACCCAGAGTACTTGATACATGTTCCTTGATTTTCGCACTATCCACATCCGGGAGGCCTTATGGACCCCCCCTGAGCCAGAGCTTGATTCATTTCTATTTCTTGGGGCCACAAAGTAGTTTGGGGCTTTATTACTATCATGTACTTATGCCATGTTACTGCTTTATTTACGATTGTGCGTGGAGCACCTGTACTGTTTAGGATCCTGACACGTTTTCGCTGTATCGACAAGCCCAGTCACATTTTCGGGTTCCCAGTCGTTTACAGCCGTCCACACAAACCATGGTCCGTTCTGGAGCCGGCCAACTTCGTTGAGGGTAGCTTAGTGGGGTGGCCCCCTGAAATATTTCTGAATCCTGTGATCGCTTTGTCGTGAATGCCTCGTTCGGTTTTGAGTTGGATTTTCTGAGGTTGATCGAGTGTGTGTTGCTATTTGTGCACCCCTGTAGGGTAAAACTTTCTGAAAGCCGTGTCCGTGGTTATGGACAACTTGGAGCACAGTATCTCGATCATAGACAAGCATAACTAGAGTAGTGCTATAAATTTGACTTAATATGTGACTAGTAATCAGATGCAACTATAACAGAATGGATATTAAAAATGCCAACAACTGGTGGATCTGGGTTGTTTTGTGACATGTTGTACCTGCCTAGTAAGTATTGCAACTCCAATGGAATGTGATAAAAGTGCCAACAATTGCTGGGTTTTGGGATTCCTCGGGACAATTATATCTGACTAGTAATGTCCCAACTACAATGGAATGGTGATTAAAACTGCCCACTACTTATGCTATCAGGACGGCCCACGCTATCTATATCTGACTAGTAAGTGCTTCAACTATAATGGAATGAATAAAACTGCCAACTGTGTGAGTTCCTTGGTCCGACTTCCTCGTTTGGTCTCGAGGGGGAAATACCAGGATGGGTTTGTTTGGTGTTAGCTTCAGGTTGGATCCGAATAGGTCTTTCCTATCCCTCTCTGATAAAAGCCAGTTGTATTGAGTCTCTATAGGTTGTTTAGTGCCGCTGCGCTGCCGCTTCAGCCCACCATACCTATGTAGGCGAGAGCCGCCGAATTCTAGCCTCGCCGTGTACTGGCCTCAGTACTGACGCTCCTCTTTTTCCTTTGCCCTTTGTCGGCACCCCTTTTATTTTAGCAGGTTTGAGATCGACGTCGTTAGCAGGGTTACCCTTCCGGCTTGGCCTGGGCAGGGTTATGGACGCCATTGGTTATTCGTCAGGGCTCTTAGCCCCATTTGCATCTTGTCCGTACTCGGACGCTCTATCGTTTTCAAGGTGATTTGGATCTTTGTATTGTAAATCTGTATTCTTGAGTCAGGGAGTCGCTGTTGTATATATATCTGTTCTGTGGGTCCCATCGAGGACTATTGTGTGATGTTATTACTTCGTTTTCTACCCGCACGAAAGTGCCTGGTGGGCGTCCTTGAATCGTTTCTATGCGGGTTTGGCGGAAAGGGCTAAAACTTGCATAGGGCCGATTCGAGGGTGTTACAATGTTTCCCTAACACATGCATGAAACTGTGGTTCTATGTTGAAACATACAAAACATAGCTCCCGGGTGTGACCGTCTACGGTGCATGCGATAAGACTTAGAGAAGTCTGCTGGAACTACAGGAGGAAACTACCGCTACGGGTCAAGTGGAGTGAAACCGGTGGAACCTTGGGCCTACCCTTGGTTTTACATGTAGTTATGACCTAAGAAAACCTAAGACACCATAAAAGTATATTGGTAAGCCCTCGTATGGAGAATGCTACTTGGGTAGACCCGCGGGGCCCTCGGATTAGGCTTTCGCCGGAAAAGCACCGCCCAAGCGCCAGGATGCCACGAGAACATGCATGTGGCCCTAGCATACATGCACACGTGTGGTGGAATGCTCCTACATGGAAAACATATCTCCCAGGTGTGACCGTCTACGGTGCATGCGATAATACCTACAGTTCCAGGAATCTTCTAAGTGTTATCACATGCGCGTGAAGACGGTGACACCCAGGAGTTAGACATTGCATATATGGACAATCTACCACACTTTTGTACACATGGCATGGCCACATGCATGTTTTGGTGGGATTCCGGCGCTCCGGCGTCTGTCTCCCATCGAAGCCCTAGTCTCGGTGGGCCTGGGGGATCTACCCCTAGCTCTCTACGTACAAGGTTCTTCCAATGTACTTTTTTATTTGTTTAGGCATGTTTAGTCCATATCTACACAAGAAAACTAAGGTTGGGCCCAATATTCCACCGGTTTCCCCCGGTTGGACCCGTCGCGGGAGTTTCCCAGCAACACTTCCAACACTTCCCTAAGTGTGGTATCGCATGCGCGTGAAGACGGCGAAACCCAGGAGCTATGGGATGAGAATAACTAAACTTGCATTGGATCTCTGAAGAAACATCACATTTTGAGTCTAAAAATGATTTTTTCAAAAAATCATGAGCATTAAATCATGTACTTGTAGTTCAAACCGGACCCACTTCCTACCGATTCGGGACACATTTGTCTTTTTCTACAGGGGTGGACGGAAAGGTTTTTAAATCCCAGGTTGGGAGATTGTTCATGTAAGGTGGTCTAGTATTTTTTAAAAATGGGGTGGTAGCATTTTTTTTAATTTAACGTTTGGTGGTGCTTCACAAAACGGCCCGATTTTGGCACTCGGAAAATAGAAAATGGCTTTTCCATGCGACAAAAAATAAAACTTCCGCCTGTAACATTGTTCGCCATCCCAGTATGCACATGCATGCACAATATGGGCACATTATCACAAACTATGTCGTGATTCTGGCCAAAACAATGGTCGTTTGGCTTGAAAGCCATGAAACCTCGAACATGATAGGTCATTTATGTGAAGGTTTTTTTGAGATGAAATCAATATACCAAGTTTGATATTTTTCCTTGCAAACATGTGACATAATATGACACCACGCAAAGGATTTACGTTGTTCAGACCGTTTTTCAATTTCTTATACCCGTTTCAAACTATGGTCCAAAGCACCGAAAACACCCATATGTGGGCCTCGGGAAGGTCTACCACCTAGCTATTTCCGCACGAGGTTCCACCAATGTACGTTTTGCTTTGTTAAGGTATTTTTAGGCCATATATACAAGAAAAACCAAGACTAGGACCTTGTGGGACAATCTAGCCCCGGTATACCGGCGACGGGACATTTCCACCTAGGATTCCAAGAATCTGCTAAGTGTTATCGCCCGAATGTGAAGAAAGTCACACCAGGGATCTATGTCTTGCATCTTGGGACTTTCACATGTATCCAAGGTGGCTTGCTCATATATGGAAAACCTAACTCTTGGGTGTGACTGTTTACGGTGCATGCGATAACACTTAGAGAAGTGTGTTGGACCTGTAGGAGGAAACTACCGTTGCAAGTCAAACAGAGTGAAACCGGTAGAACCTTGGGCCTAGACTTGGTTTTACATGTAGTTATGACCTAATCAAACATAAACCACCATAAAAGTATATTGGTCAGCCCTCATACGGAGAATGCTACGGGGGTAGACCAGCGGGGCCCTCGGATTAGGGTTTCGCCGGAAAAGCACCGCCCGAGCGTCGGGATGCCACGAGAACATGAATGTGGCCCTAGCATACATGCACAAGTGTGGTGGAATGCTCCTACATGGAAAACCTAGCTCCCAGGTGTGACCGTCTACAGTGCATGCGATAACACCAATAGTTCCAGGAATCTACTAAGTGTTATCGCATGCGCGTGACTACGATGACATCCAGGACCTAGACATTGCATCTATGGAAAATATACTACACTTGTGTACACATGGCATAGCCACATGCAAGTTTTGGTTGGATTCTGGTGCTCCGGCGGACGTCTCCCATCGAAGCCCTAGTATTTGTGGTCTCGGGGGATCTAACCCTAGCTCTCTCCGTACGAGGTTCTTCGAATGTACTTTTTTGTTTGTTTAGGCATATTTAGTCCATATCTACATACAAAACCAAGGTTGGGTCCATGATACATTGCTAATGTATCTATAATTTTTGATGTTCCATGCTTGGTTTATATCTACTTTCTTATGTTTTGTCCACACTTTGGAGTATTTTTATACACTTTCTTGGACTAACCTATTAACAAGATGCCACAGTGCCAGCTGCTTGTTTTCTGCTGTTTTTGGTTCCAGGAAAGTCAGAAAATGAATATTCTCACAATTGGACGAGACAAAAGCCAAAGTCAATATTTCACCGAGGGGGACACGGAGCTAGAAGACATGATGGAAAGGGGCAAGAGGCCGGCCACACCACCTGACCGCGCGGCCAGGCCTAGCCCGTGCCAGGGGGTAGTGTGGCCACCTAGGGCACCCCCTCGGCCACTCCTTTCACCTATATATTTCCACCGATACAGAAACCCTAAGTACCCAATTAAAATTTCACGACAGAGTCTGTAGCCGCCGTCATCTCCATCCCTAGATCGGGAGGGATCTGAAGCTCTTCTCGGCACCATTCCGGAGGGGAGAATTCACCCTGGAGGCCTTCTTCGTCACCATGCAAGCCTCCGGTGTGATGCGTGAGTAGTTCATCCTTGGACTACGGGTCCATGTAGTAGCTAGATGGTGGGTTCTTATCCTTTGTGCTATCATGATTAGATCTTGTGAGATCCTTTCATGATCAAGATCATCTATTTGTAATCATACATGTTGTGTTTGCGGGGATCCGATGGATATTTAGATGCTATTTCAGATTGATTATTGATTCTATCATGTCTTTGTTATTTGTGATCTTGCATGCTCCCCATTGTTAGTAGCTATCTTGTCCAAGTAGATGCTAGCAACTCCAAGAGGGAGTATTTATGCTCGATAGTGGGTTCATTCCTCTAGTAATCTGGGGAAGTGACAGAAATCTCTAAGGTACTAGATGTGTTGTTGCTACTAGGGAGAAAACAGCAATCCTTTGTTCATAGAACAATCGTATTGTTTAGTTTACACGCAATGCTTAATGCAATTATTTGTTGCTTGCAACTTAATACTGGAGGGGGTTCGGATTATAACCTGAAGGTGGATTATTAGTCATAGATGCAGTTGGATTACAGTCTATGTATCATGTTGTAATGCCCAATCAAATATCATAGGAGTCAAGATGATTAGTATATGCATGAATGCTTTCTCGATGTTTGTCAATTGCCCCGCTGTAATTTGTTCACCCAACATGTCATCTATCTTAAGGAGAATCACCACTAGTGAACTATGGACCCTGGTCCTTTCTTTTACCATCAATCTACAAATATTTATTGTTTTCTATTGACTTTTTGCATGTTATTACTATCTTCCACACAATACGTTTAATCCTCTGTTTCAGCAAAACCGGTGAGATTAAAAACCTCACTGTAAGTTGGGGGAAAAGTTCTGTGGTTGTGTTGTGCAGGATTCCAAGTTGGAAACAACACCTTGGAGGTGTTTCCTTGCTCCTACTGGTTTGGTAATCTTGCTTTCATAACTGAGGGAAAACTTGTTGTTGTGCTCATCATACCTTCTTCTTGGGTTCCCCAACGAGCTCGATATATTTTGGGCCATCAAGCAATTTTTCTGGTGCCGTTGCCGGGGAGTCAAAGACATCTTCACAAGGGGAGTCCCACATAACCAATCTCTTTACTTTATTTTGCTTAGTTTATTTCTGCTTTGCTTCCTTGTTTCTTTATCAAAAACACACACAAAATAGTTGTACTAGTTTGCTTTCTTTATTTAAAACACACAAAAATGACTACTCTTGAAAACACTAAGTTGTAGACTTCACTAGCACCAACAACAATGGTTTCATGTGCACACCTATTGATCCACCTGTTCCTGAATCTACTTTCTTTGAAATTAAACCTATTTTACTCAATCTTGTTATGAGAGAACAATTTTCTGGTATTGGTACCGAAGATGCTGCTGCTCATCTAAATAAATTTGTTGAACTTTGTGAGATGCAAAAGCATAAGGATATAGATGGGGATATTGTTAAGCTTAAATTGTTTCCTTTCTCTTTGAGAGGAAAAGCTAAAGAATGGTTGCAATCCCTAAGTAGAAATAGTATTGATTCTTGGACTAAATGCAAAGATGCTTTCATTGGAAAATACTATCCTCCTGCTAAGATTATATCTATGAGAAGTGAAATAATGAAATTTAAACAATCTGATAATGAACATGTTGCTCAAGCTTGGGAAAGAATGAAATCTTTGGTAAAGAATTGTCCCACTCATGGACTGATTGCTTAGATGATTATCCAAACCTTTTATGCAGGACTGAATTATTCTTCAAGAAATCTATTGGATTCTGCTGCTAGAGGTACCTTTATGACCATTACTTTGGGTGCTGCAACAAATTTTCTTGATAATATGATGGTTAACTATTCTGAATGGCACACTGAGAGAGCTCCACAAGGTAAGAAGGTAAATTATGTTGAAGAAACCTCCTCCTTGAGTGATAAAATTGATGTTATTATGTCTATGCTTGTTAATGGGAAAGCTCATATTGATCCAAATCATGTTCCCTTAGCCTCTTTGGTTGCTCAAGAAGAGCAAGTTGATGTGAACTTTATTAGAAACAATAATTTTAGTAACAATGCTTATGGTAATAACAATTATAGGCCATACCCTCCTAATAATACTTATGGTTATCATGGTAAACCTGGAATGCCTAGTGAAGAGAGAATTTTAGAAGTTGAAAGAGCCACTAAAAACTTCATGCAAATGCAGTATGAGCAGAATAAATTATTCACTAAAACCATGGAGGAACAATCTACTATTTTGAAAAATATTAGTCATCAACTTGAGAGTTTAAATAGGGAAATTCCTAGTTTGTAAATAAAACTTTCTAATGCTGAAAGAAATATATCATCCTTGTCTGAAGCATAATCCTCTTTGATTAATAAAATGGCTACTTAACCTGAAACTATTGAGAATCCCTTTGTTGCTACTAATGCCATACAAGTTAGAATTGATTAAAATGTTAGACTATTAGCTGAATTGCATGCTAAGTGGGAAAGAGAAGATGAAATTGCTAGAAATATTAGTATTTCTACTATCACTACCACTAATGTTGAAGCTAGTAAACCCAATGGAACCTTTTCTAATTAAAAATGATGAAATTCTTCGAAATATGGGAAACAACATATCTACTACTTTAGATGATAATTATGATTTTGATCTTGATGGTTGCAACATCTCTGAAGTTATTATGTTCCTACAAAAGCTTGCTAAAAGTCCTAATGCTAGTGCCATGAATATGGCCTTTACAAAACACATTAATGATGCTCTCATAAAAATTAAAGAAGAAAAGATGAAACATAAAGCTTCTATTCCTATGAAACAAGAAGATGGTTGGGAACCCATAATTAATATGAAAGTGAATGATTTTGATTTCAAAGATTTATGTGATCTTGATAGTAGTATTTCTATTATGCCTAGAAGGATTTATGATATGCTTGATTTGCCACCATTGGAAGATTGTTATTTAAATGTCCCACTTGATGATAATGCTAAAAAGAAACTCATGGGGAGAATTAATGATGTTCTTATTATGGTTAACAATCCCCATGTCCCCATTGATTTCTATGTTTTGGATGTTGAATGCAATGCTTCTTGTCCTATTACTTTGGGAAGACCTTTTCTTAGAACTGTTGGTGCCATTATTGATATGAAAGAAGCCACCATTAAATATGAACTCCCACTCAAGAAAGGTGTAGAACACTTCCCTAAGAAGAAAGAGAAGATTATTTTTGCATCTCCTATTAAAACAAAATTTTCTCTTAATGCTTCTTCATTTCTGAACACTTGATTATTTTCTTGCTTCTTAATGCTTCTCTCTCTTTAGAACTTAAAGGTGTTAAAGAAAACTACTTATTGGAAGATAAACTAAAAGTTTTAGATGAGTCTCGGAAGTTATTACCTCTGTAATAACCGCCCCTTATCCTTTTTATTTGCTTTTTGTGCCAAGAGTAACCTCTAAAGAGAGAGAAGTAATGCTTGGGAAAGTTGCTGTCCCGAAACAGAATTTTGTGCTTCGCTGTAAAAATTCATGTAAAATCTATGTACGTCGGTTTGAGCTGTGATTTTTTGCGCTTCTGCCCCAGGTTGTTATCTAACTTGTGTTAGCTCAACACTTTTCGATTTGAGCAATAGAAGGTCTTCAAAAAAATTGATTTTTGCCTGCTGGTCTGTTTTGACAGATTTCTGCCATTATTTGCATTTGCTTCTCGTTGACTCCTTTTTGGATTCTTTTTGGGGAATTATGATTTTTGAGGGAAGTGCTACAGTAGCTTGTGTTTTTATGGAAGTTTTATTGGTGTTGGAACTGAACCCAAAGACTTATTATCTTGAGTACACTGATGTTGCTAATAAAGATTGTGTGAAGTTGTGTATGAAGGAAAAATTTCAGGTGTATGGAAAGAATGATGTAATGAGATGAAGAATGGACTAAAGCTCAAGCTTGGCGATGCCACGCGCGTCACCCCAATAAATATCCAAGAAGTACAAGCATCAAAGCTTGGGGATGCCCAAGGCATCCCCTTCTTCATCAATAAAAATCTCAGGTTTCTTCCAAACACTTCAGTTTTATTGTTTCATGCACAGTTGTATTGTTCTTGGAGTGTCTTTGTTTTCTTTTTTGTTTTTCGTTTTAATTCTCTTGGTTTGCTTGAATAAATTGGTTGGGACCCCTCATTCATACATTAGTTTTCAAATAAGTTTGGTTTGGATTGGAAAAGAGTAGGAAAAGTTCATGCTTAAGTGGTAAAATGAACTTGTTTTTGACTGTGGCCTATGCTTTGTCATGTCATGCTTGATATTTTTTTCGCTTTATGCTTAGTGATTTTTGCTGTAGCATGACATGTTATAAACAATTGATATTGCTTAATGTGCCTTGAAAGAATCATGCGTTGTTTTAGCATATTAAAGCATAGTATTGTGGTATTCTCTTTTGATGCTTTATTTGGGTTGACTTGGCGCATGCTCACACCATTTTATGACTATCCCAAGTCACCATAGGATCTATGATCATTTAGTTTTCGACTTGTAATATCACTTTATGCTTTAATTAATGATGTTTTTTCGCTTTGCACGATTATGGCCATTATAGCTCTCTTAGTTGGTCGCTCCTAGTCTTTTGCTAGCCTCCATAAGCAAGTATGAGTTCCACTCATGCATCCAACTCCAAATAAAACCAAGTTCCCCTCATGCCTCGGTTCCGCGAAAGGCGGACCCACCAATGGTCATCCTGACTGGAAATGTCTGTCAGTGACGTGACTTGACCATGACTGGTGTTAGATGACGTCAGAGACCAAGTTCAGGCTTAGTTTGAATATCAAGCTGGAAATCCGAATAACGTACTGATAGGTCCGACTTATTTTTGAGACCCGGATCAAATCTTTTGTTTTGAAGTTTCAGGAACCCTTCAAGATTCTGCAAGCTGAAGATCAAGCTAGACGATGATGAATCCGACTTTGGATCTTGGAGACTTCCGGGGGCTGCTGTTGGGGATATACTTTCCAGGTATCCTCACAGTTCCTCACTGACCAGGGTGGCCCACTTCGGGTTAGAGCTTTGCTTCACGGGCGGCCCAGTCAGGGAGAAAAGACGGAGTCCAGTCTGGCTACGGGAAAGCCTAGAAGACTTACCGACATAGGACCATAGTGTTACTTGTAGTTCAAGATGTACTCTGTCACCGATTCTCGGTCGTAGCCGGATAGATCTCTCCTGTAAACCCTAGGCCGGATATCTATATAAGCCGTCCTAGGGAGAGCCTTTAGGGCACCCAATAGTCTACAATCTCAACTCTCATAGGAAAACCCATTGTAACCCACATTCTGGCTCTGCCGTATTACTGGATTGCTAGCAGGAGTAGGATCCGTCCAAGGCCGGCATATTCGGACCTGGGTAAACTTGTGTGCTCACCGTCCTGGAACACCGTATGCCTCACACCCCTCTGTTCCGCACGCCTCGAGGACCCCCTCATGGCGTACTTGTCATCAATCCGACGACAGTTGGCGCCCACCATGGGGCAGGTGAGCTTCCGATCTGTGTTCCAAGCGGAATTTGCAAGAATCGGAATCGGTGAGACTATCACCGTCGGTCGCATCCTCTATGCCAGCGATGTCCCTCTCATCGTTCTCGACGAAACCTGAATTCCGGCTAGGGAGACTATGACTGCCTACACCATCATGTATTTTGGCGAGATCAATGTTTACATCGGTTTTGCTGAACCTGCCCCACCCACCCCAGCGGTGATGTTAGAGGCAGAAGAAATTTTTGGGTCCCCTTTGTCCGCGGAGGCGACAGAGTTCCGGATCTCATAAAACCCTAATCCCACCCAGCCCGCACCAATAGTGGAGATAGTGGAGAAAGCTGAGCCTGAAGCAGATCTTGCGGTTCAAGTTGAGTCTGGAGTGGATCTCTAGGGTGAGGTCAAATCCCAGATCGATCTGTCTGTGGAGGTCGAAATCCAGGAGGAGCATAGTAACAACCATAGTTCCGGCTCTGCCAACGCCGGAACAGATCAGCCGTTCCTGAGGCATATGTGAGGCGCATGATACTGCAAGAAGCAAGCGTGGATGAGGTTCTCGAAACCATTAGGATCTTCGAGGAAGCTCACGAGGAAAGCCGCAACTACCTTAGGACCCACATGTCACACTTCATCGGATACGTTGGATCCGGATCAGGCTCTACCGATGCTGGAGAAAACACCAACTCAGTTCTAGAGGCAATCAGAACAAACGCCAACGTACCCGCATCCTCGGATGACTCAACGACGTCAGCAGATTTCTGAAAGTTCTCCGTGGAGTATGAATAAGAGTATAACTCCAAAGCTGCAGAGGAGGAAGAAGCCATGGATGAAGGATCCAGGGAAAACTCTCCCAGAACGCAGGATAACATGGAAATCGGAGATAATCCCGAGGTCCAGGTGTCCGAAAGTACCGATCAGATCTTGACTCTAGGAAATGGACCCAAAGCCGTATTTGCTACCGGTGCCACCAAGAAGGCAAAGAAGAAGAACAAGAAGAACAAGACCCGGCAAAAGATCTTCCGGCTGAGGAAGTGATTGCTGAGGAATACGAAGAAGACTCGGATGGAGCACTTATCCCAGACGAGCCAAATGAAGAATCGGTGGATGGACACATGATCACTAAAGGTGCGTGTAAACTCATCGATGCTGCATTAACCACACCTATCCCTACAGCTGCAGAACTTATTGCCGAAGAACTGGATGAAAGGGCCCAGGCCCTAGAAGCGCTTCGTCAAGTACTCCTGGATGAAGCCAAAAACATCGAGGAGGAGAAGAAACGCATGGCAACTGCGGAGAAGCACATCTCTCGGCAGCATCAGAAGACCCGAAAACATCACACACGTGATGATCAATTCCCGGAAGTACACAAGGTTTTCTTGGAAGGAGACCTAGGGATGCCTCGTCTCGACAGCAAGGGAGATCTGGTGTATCCAACACCGGTACAGAACACTGTCGTAGCTCGAGATATCATATCGAATAATCCAGGCCCAGAACAGGTTCGATTGGGCAAGCTACTCACCAAGGGTCTGGAACAACAAAGGGCCACGAAATCCGGAAGCGGAAAACTGGTCTCCAAATCCGACCAATGTCGCACGGACTCAGCCTGGAATGATATAAGGCCCAAGCATGTTCCGGAACAACATCACCGTTCCGACCGACGGGAAGACAACTACTCAAGAACTGGATCATCAGGACAGCATCACAGAGCTGCACGTGACTAGCGCAATGTCGCTCCAGCAGACGAGCAAGAAGCAATTGTTGCACTGTATCTGAGAAACCCTCCCCGACGAGAGTCGAACGATCATAGGGGAGAAGACAAAGAGAAACGTCGGGAAGAGGACCGTCAAAGGATGCCACCTCCTAGACCTACAAACCGTTCGGCTGAGCCCCACCATGCTGGGAGTGACGGACAAAGAAACAACGGAAGCCATGCCGAGACAAGCCGGCAGGGGGCTCGTCGCAATGAAGACCCTCCCTGGAACCGGAATAATGACGCTCCGGACGGAGTCCGGCGATCAGCCAGAAACAACCCAGCTGCCCCACCCTCTCCACCAAGCAGCCATCACAACGGCTCTCAAGGAGGCCAAGGAGGACGTCATGGCGGAGGAGGTGGTGGTAGAAGCCGAAGTCCGGATCCAAGGCACCGCAGCCATAGCCGTCACTCAGGACGACGATCCTTGTCTCCAAATGACGCAAGACACGGGATTAACTCCAATATAGAGGCGCAGCGCTACGAAAATGATGATATATACGTGGGCCCAAAGTGCTTCGGACCACGCATAAGAGCTACAAGATTCCCGGAAGGATTTGCTATCTCAAGACACATTCAAGCCTACGACAGTATAGCTCGGCCAGATACTTGGCTCCAGGATTTCTTCCAAGCTTGATGTATCGCCAAAGGCGGAAACAGCCTGGTCGCAACACGGTATCTCCCACTTATGTTTTGGAAGACGGCATGATCATGGCTCAATGAACTTCTGGAGAACACCATCCACAACTGGTATGACATGCAAAGTGTGTTCTTTCAGAATTTCGAAGGCACATACCGGAGGCCCTGTACGGTAGGAGACCTGTAGCGTTGCACCCAGAAAGCCAGAGAAACTTGCCAGGATTATCTCGGACGATGGATCGACACCAAGAACTCCTGTGAAGGATTAAATGACCAAACTGCGATTGAAGCTTTCATTGCAGGTCTCCCAATTGGTTTACTACGTCGTCGCTTGAAGTGTGACAAAGTCATTGATTTGGGAGAGATGATAGAAACAGCGAGCAAGTATGCAGATGCTGACGACGATGCGGAGGGATTACTGAACGCCGTAGCTGTGCCACAGTCGGCAAAACAACCAAAACAACAAGCTCAGAAGCGCAAGAATACCTCGGAAGAAAAGCCCAACACGGAAACGGCAGTGGTCACTGCTACTTTCGGGGCTGGAGGACGAGGAGGACGTGGCGGTGGCTGCGGACGCGGTCGTGGGACGTCAAGAGTTTAGGGTAGAGGAGACCAGCAACCTGGGAAAACCTACTCTTGGGCCGACATTGCCAATAACCCATGTGTGCATCACCTAGACGCCAATGGGGGCTCGTCCCATACAAACGCGGAGTGTCATTTTAATGACAACAATAAGAGAGATGATACCACTAGCTATAGGGCTAAGCGGAAGAAGGGAAAGAAAAATCCCGAAAAGGATAAAGAGACCAAGGAAGATTCCGACATGGAGGAAGCTGATGCTTCAAATCCCAAGCCGGAAGGGAAGAATAATTTTCCGACCAAGAAAACACTTACGTCACCTTCCTCGGATCTCAACCAGCAAAGGTCAAGAAAGCAGTTCTACATGAGCTCAATGCAACAGTTCCGGCTGTCCCTCAATTCCTGGACTTGTCGGAAGTGGCAATCACCTTTGACCGCGTTCATCATCCGCCTAAGTTGCACAGGCGAGGAAAATACGCCTTAATCGTTAATCCAGTTATTGACGGTTATGGTTTCTCCAAGACTCTCATGGACGGTGGCAGCAGCATCAATATTTTGTATGTCGAAACGCTACGCCGGATGAAGATCTTGGAGACCCAGCTGAACCACAGCTCTATGATCTTTCACGGGGTTCTCCCAGGAAGACAAGAAAATTCACTGGGAGAAATCACTTTGGATGTTACCTTTGGAACTCCAAAGAACTACCAGACGGAGGCACTTTCCTTCGAAGTGGTCCCGTTCAAGAGTGCGTACCACACTATATTCGGATGTCTGGCTTACTGGGCTTTTATGGCTCGTCCATGTTACATTTACAATATGATGAAAATTTCAGGTCCCAACAGCGTAATCACTATCAGGGGAGACCCGAAGAAAGCGCGAGAGTGCGAGGATAGAAATGCCGCCTTTGCTGAAGTCGTGTTGCATGCCTAGGAGTACCAGGAGATCAAGAAGACCATAGATCCATCCGTGATGCCCGCAACAAAGAAGGAGGTGACAAAGCCGAATCCGGAGTTTAAGGCATCAGAAGAGACGAAGAACATGCCGTTGAAGGATGATGACCCCTCCAAGGTGACCCAGATAGGCGTAGGCCTATATAGCGCATAGGAAAGCGTGCTCGTTAAGTTCCTCAAAGAAAATCAAGATATCTTTGCATGGCAGCCATCTGACATGCCCGGAGTACCTAGGGAACTTGCCGAGCACTCTTTAAATGTAAACCCGAACGCTAAACCCGTCAAACAGTCCTTACGACGGTTTGGTGATGAAAAGCGTAAGGCAATAGCTAAGGAACTAGCGCGGCTCGAGTTAGCCGGATTCATAGAAGAGGTCATCCATACTGATTGGTCGGCTAACCCTGTAATGGTCCCTAAAAAGGACACCACTGATTTAAGGATATGTGTTGATTATACTGCCTTGAACAAGGCTTGCCCCAAAGATCCGTTTGCTCTGCCTAGGATTGATCAAGTTATCGATTCTACGGCAGGCTCTGAACTCCTCTGTTTTCTCGACGCATATTCCGGTTATCACCAAATCCGGATGAAGGAATCTGACAAAGTCAAAACTTCATTCATAACCGCTTTTAAAACCTTCTGTTTTGTTACAATGCCCTTTGGGCTGAAGAACGCAGGAGCTATGTACCAACGCACTATGCAGCATTGCCTCCATGATCAAGTCGGATGCAATGTACATGCATATGTGGATGATATTGCGGTGATATACAAAAAGAAGGAAACATTAATTTCCAACTTGGAGGAAACATTCGCCAATCTATGAAAATACAACATAATGCTTAACCCGAAGAAATGCTTCTTTTGAATCCCAGCCGGAAAATTGTTAGGTTTTATCGTGTCTCAAAGAGGCATAGAGGTGAACCGAGACAAAATCAAGGCTATACTCAGTATTTCCAGGCCAAATCGCCTCAAGGACGTACAAAGACCAACTGGTTGCATTGCAGCAGTCAGTCGGTTTGTAAGCCGGCTCGGTGAAAGAGCCGCACCATTATACAAACTCCTGAAAAAGACCAAGGATTTTGTATGGACCGACGAAGCTGAAGCTACACTGCAAGAACTGAAAACAGTACTCTCATCTGCTCCCATCCTTGCTACACCGGAATCACAGGAACCGATGTTGCTCTATCTTGCTGCGACAAACAAAGTTGTCAGTATCGTCATGGTGGTGGAGAGACCGGAGGAAAATCAGGAACACTTGGTGCAGCGTCCGACTTATTTTCTCAGCGAGGTCTTAACAGAATCAAAACAGCGGTATCCGCACTATCAAAAGTTGTCTTACGGTGTGTTCTTAGCATCTCGTAAGCTACGACATTATTTTTAGGAACATCCAATTACCGTTGTGAGCACAGCTCCCATGAGAGATATAATCAACAACAGTGACGCCACAGGACGCGTCGCAAAATGGGGCATAGAGCTTTCAACTTTCGATATTGAGTATAAACCTCGAACAGCAATCAAATCCCAAATCCTTGCTGACTTTGTTGCTGATTGGACAGAGAAAAGGAGAATATGACCCTTCCTGAGTCGGAATATTGGACCCTATATTTTGATGGGTCTAAGGCTCGTGGGGGCTCGGGGGCTGGCGTGGTGCTCAAATCACCCCAAGGAGATAAACTTCTATACGTGTTGTAGATCCACTTCACAGTGACAAATAATATTGCCGAATATGAAGCACTACTGCATGGAATCCGGATTGCTAAGGATATTGGCATCTGACGTTTGATGTGTTATGGAGATGGCAAATTACCCGAAGACGAAGTCCTGAGCCGGTAGATCATCCCACGAGCAAAAGACTATATTGTAGTTAGTGGTGAGCTCTATAAGCGGAGTGTATCTAGGGTCTTTCAGCGCTGTGCATCTTCGGAAGAAGGAGTGGAAGTCTTAAGAGAAATCCACGAAGGCGAGTGTGGTCACCATGCTGCAGCCAAATCTTTAGTGGCAAAAGCTTTTCGACATGTTTTTTTCTAGCTTACAGCCAAGGCAGATCCTGAACGGCTAGTCAAGACGTGCACGGGCTACCAAAATTACGCCAAACAAGCTCACGTTCCGGCTAATCAGCTGCGAACAATACCTATAACATGGCCTTTCGCGGTCTGGGGGCTTGACATGGTAGGAACATTCAAACGGGCTCCAAGTGGATTTACTCACCTCTTAGTGATGGTGGATAAATTCACCAAATGGATTGAGGCTAAACCCGTCACTAGTTGTGATGGAGCAACAGCCAAAAGATTTGTCGAGGATGTCATAATCCGGTATGGTTATCCGCATAGTATTATCATGGACAACGGGAGTAATTTCTCTATGGGAGAACTTGCCGAATTCTGCAACGAACAAAATATCTAGCTTGACATTGCATCAGTCGCACATCCGTAGGCTAATGGACAAGTCGAAAGAGCAAATGGTTTACTCCTACAAGGCCTAAAACCGAGACTAGAAGCACCACTACGACGTGTTGCGGGGGCTTGGGCAGAGGAATTACCTTCTGTAATATAGATTATACGAACATCCCCGAATAGGTCAACCGGATATATACCTTTCTTCTTGGTCTATGGCGCAGAAGCAGTTCTTCCTAGTGATTTGATTCACACTTCTCCTAGAGTGGCCACGTATATCGAATAGGATGCCGAGGTTTCTCGAAAAAATGATCTCGACTTAGTCGAAGAAGTTCGTATCGTTGCTGAAATGAGATCAACGGCCTATCAGCAGAAGTTACGCAAGTATCATAGCCAGAGAGTCGGAAACCGGTCTTTCAATAAGGGCGATTTGGTTCTCCAACTTGTGCAACAAAGAAAGCACAAACTTTCCCCAGTATGGGAAGGGCCATTTTTAGTTAGTCGAGTATTACACAATGGTTCATACTACCTAACTGATATGCGGCCAGTCAAAGAACGGCCTGTTACTAAGAAGAGAAAGAGAGCTGGAGGAAATACAAATCCGGATGACTTAGACAGACCGTTGAATATTGCTCAGCTACGTCCCTTTTATTCTTAATTTATCCTTCTTTGTAATCATATATGTGTACATGTTCTGTGAGAAATAAAAGTTTTGGTTGCCTCAAGGTTTTTCTGAGAAGTTTTTACCATCTTATTTATGAATGATCATGTCACACGTCAAAAATCCCAAAATACTTGAAAGTACTTTATGTTCATGCTTGTTATGGTTTAGATTTCCAATTCTAAAATTGCTACCCTCGGGTATAAATCTAAAATTTCTTGTCTATACTTTGGTTATTTGTCTGATTGCCGGATGCGGGTATTTTCCGAGTAGTGAATTGTTGGTACTGGAAGCCGGCTTTGTTTCCGAGTTTAAACTAGTTTAGCAATTGAGCTCTGTTGCTCGGCAAAGTTTCTGTGCTAAAGGTTTAGTCGGCTAACAAAAGGGACAAGGCGGAAAGCCAGATAAACGATAAGTACAGACATAAAAGTAAAAGTGCTTATGCAAACATTTCAGGCACACAAAAGTTTAAGTCAAAAGTGATGAATAGATAAAAATTTAGCACTAGCAAAAGTATCACATCACTTATTTACAGATCCATAATATTTTCAGAATAACACATTTGTTTCTTTTTGATGACTTATGATGCAGGCGGAGAGGTAGGAGCTGCTGGCTCGCTGGATACATCAGCCGCACCTTGATAACGATCTGAGATGTCCAAATCCGATATGGTTTGACCATCGTCGAAAACTTCGGCTATTTCTTTGGAAGGCGGAGGCGGCGTGTCCACGTGGGTGAAGAAGGGAGTGTCGTAGCTGGTCAAATCAGCTACGTGGCACCCATATCCGGCGTAGGAGTTCATGATGGCTTTGATATCTTGCTCCTGGCCGTCTTCGTCCATAGTAGAGTACCCTCTGGTCACTTGCCAGATTTCCATGCTTCCATGGTGGCTCATGACCATTGTGAGAGCGTTCTATGCTGCGGATCGCGTGTAGGACATGTTCCAGTCCTAGACAAGCTGCGGCATCTCCTTTGCCTTATCTCGCACCTGAAAGTCGGACATGCTATGCATGTCCGGAACCTTGAGAGCTTCGCCAATATCCTCGAGGGATTGGCGGAATTCATGAAGCAAATCAAAGACTTGGGTAAGCCGGTGGGTGCGAAGCTCGGTAGAGGCGGAGTCTGTCAAGTTCAGAGGACCTATGCATATAATGAAAAAGCGATTAAATAAATCCGACATCGAATGAGTCGAAGAATGTAAACAAGTCAAAAAGATGGAAATATACCAAAGATGACATCGTCGACTTTGGTTTTCTCCTCACGAAGACTCTGGAGTTCAGCTCGGAGTGCTTCAGAAATGTCCCTCTCTCTGAACAAGTCATTGGTAAGATCCGAGATTTTCCTCTCGTGGAGTGCAATCTTGCAATCATGCTCCACGGTGTCCATGGAGGAGGATTGGAGAACTTGAGCAATGCTCTTCTCATGATCCGCCTTAAGCTGGTCTAGCTCTTGGCGGAGATCTTTGTTTTCCACCACCAAGGTCTTCGTGTTCTCGGCCTCTTCAATCATAGCGTAGGACTGCTTTACCAGTGTTGTAAGTCAAAAAGAACAACAGTTCAACAAAAATATTCGACTATGAAAAAGCAAGACAAAATTTGAGTCTCGGAATGTTTACCTTCGCCTCATCCTTGGAAACTTTTAGCTCAGCATTTTCAAGTCGGAGAGCTTTGATCTCTTTTTGCTTGTTGCAGATATTCTTCAACAATTCCTGGTTATATGAATTAACTTTCTGTAAGTCAGAATACCCAGAGTCAAAAGTCTACTAAAGACTCGGGCTAATATTGTAGCTAATATCAACACGAGCCTTGGGGGCTACACTAGTTCTTTCTTTGGCATCCTAAGGAAGCATAAACCCAAATTGTCTATCCAACTTCATTCTTGGGGGCTAGAGGATATGATATAAAGTACCATAAAGTAAAACGTGAGTTGGAATTCCGACTTACATGATGTTCATGTGTGAGCTTGCTCAGGCACATGTTCACTTCAGTGGTAACCTTCTCGGCGAGGGTGAGTGGAATAATTGGAGGTGGTGGAAGCACACCAGCTCTTAACCCCTCGTCGCAAAGGTGGACTTGTTCGAGAAGTTGGGAGTACTTGACGTCCTCCGCTTCTTATGCTTCTTCTTCGGCAGAAATAGTTCGACTTTCAAGGCATTCCTTGGCCAACCGTTGGATCTCCTCTACAGATTTCCGAGATAAGCCAAATTTGGCAAGTCCCAGATTGCTCAGGAGGTTGTCAGTGAAAACTTCTGCCGAGGGATCATTATCCAAAGAAGGTTCACCCTTATCTAAACTTGAGTCACCCATGGTGATGTCAGTCTGCGACTCGAGGATCGCTGGCTCTGTTGAGGGAGTCGGATCTTCTGCAACAATCGGAGATGGAGTAATCTCCGGCGCTGCAGAAGGTTGAGGGGCAGGAGTCGGACGAGCCATGGTAGGAGAAGCCATAGTTAGCTTCGTCTAACGCAGGGGCTTTGAAGTAGTTCCCTTCCCCTTGCCCTTGATGAGTTGTTTAGCTCTGAGAAGGTAATAGAAGAAATAACATTATATCCCGAAAGAAATCATGAGTAAAAGTACAAAGGCGGAAGTTGTGTGGAAAGTTACCTCTTCACAACTGGCACTTCCTTTGTGCCGAGAGCCACTGTCGGAGCTTTGCGCTTCCTGAGCACAATGTCCGGCAGTGGGACCAATTCATCCTCCTGAGAAAACTCGGGAGGATATCCCTCGATAGGAGCTAATTCCGACTCGAGGAGGTCGGCAAGCTGAAAAGAAGAGAGTATCTCAGTGTTGCGAAATAACTTAAAGGTGAAACACATAAAAAGGGTTTATTGCTAAAGCTTACCAGCACTACAGGGTCTTCCGCTTTATGCATGTCGAGAGACAAATCCAGAATCTTTCTCTCGATCCGCTCCTTTATCAGCCATTTGATTTGGCTTATATAATCTTGTGGCTTTAGGGCCTTGGGGCTGATGCAGAGGGAGTCATTTCTCGACGCCGTGATGGAATGCATCAGTCAATCGCCGTGGTACTAGAGCGGCTGGATCCGGCATGCCACCCAGCATTGGACTAAGTCGGACCCTTTCAGGCCCGTGTGGTTCATCAGCTATTCGATCCGTCTCTTGGCAAGAATCAGATCGTCACTGAGAGTCGGAGCGACCTCGTCCCAAGACGCTCCGGGCGTGGCGGCTCCATCGACAAAAGTCGGCAAAGTGGTAGCTTTGCCGGGAGCGGGAATATCCTTATGATAGAAAAAGTGTAACATCATAAAACTTTAATCCAAGTTGTCAAGATCAAATCTACCCAATTTAGGGTTAACAAAAACATTTCCATTTAGAAATCTTCAAGCATTCATATGTGTGTGCATTTAAAATAGGAGTTGTTTTGAATTGCCATGTTTGAGTGATCTATTGATTGTAAAATGATTCTAAGGTGAATTGCACATCATCTAGATCATCCCAAGCAAATCCCAAAGAAAAAGAAATCAAAAAGAATAAATAATGGAAATGGTCACTTTTGCCATTTTAATCAACTAGCCCACTTTGGGTGTTCCTAGCACTCAATTCCCAACAGAGACAATTGTGGTTCTTTGCACCCCTTGCTAGTACAAGTAGTGATGTGCCAAGGCCCACTTTGTGATCTACCAAAAACATTCAAACTCTAAATCTAAATGACATTTGAAAATTGAATCTAGTGTATGTATCAAGATCACACTATTTCAAAAACTAACCAAATGAACTCCATTTTAAAATCCCAAGCAAACCTAGATGCTTAAGCATAAGATAAACCACTCCGCCAAAAATCATAACAAAATTCAAATATTTTGTTCATGTGGCCATTTGATCGAACACCTTGTGAGTAGAATCATTATGGCCTAAATACTGTTTTGGAGCAAATCTTGTCGAGCCATTTCATGCACATTGATCACCTTGGTCTCCCCCAGGCCCAACCAAACCAAAACCACCCCTTTCCCTAGCCCCTGGCGCCAGTACCACGCCGCCCCGAAGCCATGGTCACCGGCCGATCGTGCCCGAGCCACAGCAGACCGCCAGCCCCTCTCTGCCGCTCCAGGGAGTGAGGCGTGACATCACCGCTCCCCATGTTCCACCCCACGGCCACAGATAGCCACTGGACCACCCCAGAGCAGCGCCGCCCTTTCTCTCTACGCCATGCGTAGCGCACGGTAGAGCGCCCTCGCTGCCAGCACGCCACAGACCGCGCCTCGACATTAAACCGCGCACACCACTCCGCCTTGAACCCCTCAACCCGCCAGACACGGTCGTGCACCGCCACGCGACCCACAGTCGCCGGGAGCCGCGTCGAGCACCGCCTCTTTCCCTCAGAGCGCGGGAAGATCCCGACCGTTAGGCACCGCCCGTAGCCACGCCATTAAGCTCTAGACGACCGCCAGCAGACCGCCCACCATGTGCCTACCTCGCCCACGTCGGTAGCTGCCTGTATCACTGTCACCGACGAGCTTCGCCCACACCCGTCGGTCCCCTCATCGAGCCTATATAAGGGAGCCTCCCCAGCACCATTTCTTCACACCACCCAGCTCCCCTCTCTCCACTAATCGTTTCCCCTCTCTCACCGGAGCCGCTCGAGCAGCCCATCGCCAGAATTCCACCAGAGGCAGCCGCTGCAGAGGACGAAATGTGGTCGTCGATTTCGTCCACCTCAACCCCTGCCGCGACCTCGCCTGAGTCTGCCGTCGTCCACCAGTTCGTTTGCCCGCCTCTCCGCACTAGATGGAGCCCTGGTACGTCCCCAGTAGACCCCCATCGACTGTTTAGGGTTCAGTCTCGCTGACGACGAGTCTGTCGTCGACGATGACCGTGGACCGTTAGATCGTATTCTAATATGTGGTCATGATCTCCCCGTACCGCTTCGGGTTTTAGGTGCCACTGACATGTGGACCGCCCTTGGCAGTTGCCCGTTGCACCGTTGAGCGTCACTGGGCCGGACCATTTAGTTTCCCGCGCTGACCCAGTAATTCAAATTAGGATTTTTCTATTTATACTAAAAATCAATTATGTCCCTTAGTTCAAAAATCAATTCAGAGAGTTATACAAATCCAAATTGAGTGATTCCAATTTTGTTGGAAAGCTAATGAAAATCTCTATCCAAGTCCGTTGGATTTAAATCCTTTAGAGTTAGAGATCTTTCCTAGTAAAAATAACAAGACAGAAGCATTTGCACATTCAAATATTTTTATAAAATCAATCATAATAGCTTTTGAGTCGATTCCAACTCTCAAAAATCACATTTAACCATACCTATCTGAATATGTAATAATATTAAGGTTTGCATGCAGTGAATTTGGGCTAGTACCAAATAATGCTATATAGGCATTTCTAGTCACTTTAAATCATTAAATATTAAACTTAAACTTATTAAAATGTGATCCAACCTTTAAATAACATTCCCATATGTTAGAATATGTGGTGATGACATGTGTCCACATGATCCCATATTTTAATTGGAGAATATTAAATGTTAGGTATTTTCAATGAGTAGAAATTACTTTTCTCAAATAAAAAGAATAAAGATAGTTCATTAAACCTTGTGATGCTTGTGATGATAATATATCATCAAATGTGTGCCTTAGTGTGCCAAGTAGACTGCTTAAGCATTGTTTGGTGATTGTGTATCCCGTATGTATTTATAGAAGATAGTACCGACCAAGCTTTCGAGGAGGAGGAGTTCTACCAAGAGGAGGAGGAAGAAAAACTTCAACCACTACATTACACAAGGCAAGCTAGCACTATACAAGTTAACCCTTGCAAGTTTTACTTGCAAGCCTAGCACTTCAAGTAAACGAAGCAAGCTATTGTTAGTAAGCTAGAATTAAGCTAGATAACCTAAGCAAGATACATTAGGCATGCTTTGGTTATACCACTTTGACTATTACTTACCCCAAGTTTTATTTCCAAGCTTTAATTTCCTTACTTTATTAAAGTCCTTTACTTGTTTAAATTTAGCATAAAAAGTATAAAACTTGACCTATCTAGTTAGATTTAGATGTCATTCTATGGCATGAGATTGAGATTAGCATCCCATATTAGTGAACACTCTTAACTTAGTAGTTTAGCGCTAAACCAAAACTTGATTCACGGTAGATGGGAGTACTTGGTGAAAATGACTTGTGAAAACCTTGGAATGATGAGTCATTCTATTGAGATGTTTTGACATGTGTTGAGAAACACAAATGGTTTATGATGATGAAAATGTTGAGGCATGAGCCTTAGCCCTTTTACAAAACTAATGGTTGGGTTCAGATGCGATATCATTCCAATTTTACTGTACAACCACAATACCTGAATTGGGTAAGGCTTAGCCGGAAGTTTATATGCATTAGTATTAGTTCCCTCGCGGGAGAGGTTTGAGCTGAGGCTACCTCTCAATGTTGTCCACCTATGAAGTGCCCAAGATGACAAATGGTCATGGTTGGGAGGCCATACTCATAGGAGAGGTGCTTATACTAGGGTGTGTAAAGGAAATGTTATGTTTGATTATCTGCATACTAAGTATGATGATTCAGGGTTATCCCTGACAGATGTATTGATTCTTGTGGTGAAAGTGTACCACCTATGCAGAGTGTCAAACTATCAGAATAGACGCGTCCATAGTTATGGACAGTTGGAGTGGCCATACTGTTCCGTTGTCAGATGTTTTCAAAACAACTTATGAAATGAATTGTGACATGACTTGATCACAACAGAGTTGTGACTATGACAATTAAGTTCCCACTTAGGTGATTTCAAACTTTATTTTATCTTTCTTTGTTTCTGAACTCAGCTTAGGTTTCAAACTTAACTTTACAAATGAACTTAGAGTTAGCAATCATACTAGAACTATCTTACTTGTTAGTGATAGTTTGCGAGTACTTAAAGAGTACTCATGGCTTTTGTCCCTGGCTATTCCCCTGGCCAGACTATGAAGGAGACTACGAAGATGAAGGGCAGCAGGACGGCTATGATAACTAGGTTTATCTTCCATCATTAGCATTGCATGTGCCCCTGAAGATGGACCCCACCGCTACGCTTATTATTTATTCCGCTGCTTGTTGTATTAAGACTGGATCATGAGATCCTTTATTTGTGTAAGACCTTATTATGGTTTGTAATGGATGATGTACTATGATATCCAATCTATTATGTCTCACAAAAATGGTAATCCTGGGATTGCGATGTATGGCATAATAGGCATCTAGGATTAAAAATCTATGTGTTGACAAAAAGGTAGTCGGCCACTGTTTGACCGACTCACTAGCTAAAATCCGAGGATAAACATGCTCACACCTAACCGAAAGACTAATCATACCGGTAATATAAGGATTACCATCGGTGATGGAGTTTCTCTAGACATGGAAATAGTACTGGAAGAGAGTGAGACTCGGCCTAATGCCGAGATACCCCTCGCACAAAGACGCATAGGCGCTCATCTCTAAGATGGAGTTCGGGGGGAGATGGTGAAGTTGAACGCCATAATGATCTATTACCTCAGAAAAGAAATCTAAGGGAGGAAAGGAGAAACCTCTGTCGAGGTGGGTGCCAAAGTGCACTCGCTCGCCATTGCTAGGGTTGGGGACGGCTTCGCCGAAGCAGCTCCGCCAGTCACCGGTGCGGAGGAGCCCTTATTCTTCGACGCCACGGAGCTTGTCGTCGTCAAGGACGCATGGGATCCAAACCCAGCGATTGCTCTCATTTTCCGCCGCCGCTGCCGTCGCTACCGTCGCTGCTGCGCCGGAAGATGAAGTGGAAGCCATTTTCCTGGTGCGCCGGTGACCTTGGATGGGCGGTGCTGGGAATTTCTGGGGGAAAGGGAGCTCTGTGCGGGTGGGAGAAGTGGAGGAGAAGGAAACGGCACGGGAATAGGTGAAGAAGATGAGAAGAGGGAATCCTCACCCCTTATAACCACCAACCACGCCAAGATTCGTGCAAATGCCACAGTAACTGTGTGATGGCTCAATGCACGACGCCCAGAAAAGTGTTGATGGCTCGTGGTTGATGTAGAGCTCGTTGGGAACCCCAAGAGGAAGGTATGATGAGCACAGCAGTAAGTTTCCCTCAGTTATGAAACCAAGGTTTAATCAAACCAGTAGGAGCAAGGAAACACCCCAAAGGTGTTACTAGCTGAGCTTTGGCAGGGCGCACTACCGGTGCTAGTAGCAACATGCAGACCTGCACAACACAACCACAGAACTTTGTCCCCAACTTGCGATGAGGTTGTCAATCTCACCGTGTTTTGCGGAAAACAAAGGATTAAACGTATCGAATGGAAAGAAGTAGAAGTTTGCAGAAAGTAAACACAAAGAAGTAAATAGTTGTAGATTGTATGTAAAGAAAAGGACCGGGATCCATAGTTCAATAGAGGTGTCTCTCCTTAAGATAGATAACATGCTGGGTGAACAAATTACAGCGGGGCAATTGATAAACACCGAGAAAGCAATACATGCATATACTAATCATCTTGACTCCTCTGAGACTTGATTGGGCATTACAACATAATACATAGACCGCCATCCAACTACATCTATGACTAATAGTCCACCTTCAGGTTATCATCTGAACCCCCTCCAGTATTAAGTTGCAAGCAACAGATTATTGCTTTACGAACTGTGTGTAAAGTAAACAATACGATTGTTCTATGAACAAAGGATTGTTGTTTTCTCCCTAGTAGCAACAACACATCTAGTATCTTAGAGATTTCTGTCACTTCCCCAGATTACCAGAGGCATGAACCCACTATCGAGCATAAATACTAACTCTTGGAGTTGCTAGCATCTACTTGGCCAAGATAGCTAACAACGGAAAGCATGCAAGATCTCAAATAACAAAGACATGATAGAATCAATAATCAATCTGAAATAGCATCTCAATATCCATCGGATCCCCACAAACACAACCTGTATGAATTACAAATAGATGATCTTGATCATGCACGGACCACACAAGATCTAAACATGAAAGCACAAAGGAGGAAAACCAGCCATCTAGCTACTACATGGATCCGTAGTCCAAGGATGAACTACTCACGCATCACACCGGAGGCTTGCATGGTGATGAAGAAGGCCTCCAGGGTGAATTCCCCTCTCCGGCAGCGTGCCGGGAAGAGCTTCAGATCCCTCCCGATCTAGAGATGGAGATGACGGCGGCTACACACTCTTTCGTGGATTTTTGATCAGGTACTTAGTGTTTTCGTCCCGAGGGCAATATATAGGCGGAAGGAGAGGCCGAGGGGGTGCCGGGAGCCACCACACCACCCCCCTGGCGTGGGCCCACCCTGGCCGCATGGCCAGGTGGTGTGGCCGGCCACTGGCCCTTCTCCGTCTCGTATTCTGGCACTTGATCACTTCCGGAAAAATAGGCACTTTTGCTTTTGTTCCGTCCAATTCCGAGAATATTCATTTTCTGACTTTCCTAGAACCAAAAACAGCAAAAAACAGGCAGCTGGCACTGTGGCTCTTTTTAATAGGTTAGTCCAAGAAATCATATGAAAAGTACTCCAAAGTTGGAACAAAACACAAGAAAGTGGATAAAACCAAGCATGGAACATCAAAAATTATAGATACATTTGCAATGTATCACCGTGCCACGCGTCGTGGAAAGAACAAGGAAACCTCCGCGTGATGATTATGTCACCTCGATCTCCGCGCACACATTAAAACATCACCTCGGTTCCGCGAAAGGCGGACCCACCTATGGTCGTGCTGACAGGAAATGTCTGTCTGTGACGTGACTTGACCATGACTGGTGTCAGATGATGTCAGAGACCAAGTTTAGGCTTAGTTTGAAAATCAAGCTGGAAATCCGAATAACGTACTAATAGGTCCAACTTATTTTTGAGACCCGAATCGTATCTTTTGTTTTGAAATTTCAGGAACCCTTCAAGATTCTGCAAGCCGAAGATCAAGCTATGCGATGATGAATCTGACTTTGGATCTTGGAGACTTCCAGGGGCTGCTATTCGGGATATACTTTCCGGGTATCCTCACAGTTTGTCGCTTACCAGGGTGGCCCACTTCGGGTTAGAGCTTTGCTTCACGGGCAGCCTAGTCAGGGAGAAACGGCGGAGTCTAGTCCGGCTACGGGAAGGCCCAGAAGACTTACTGACATAGGTCCATAGTGTTACTTGTAGTTCAAGATGTACTTTGTAACCGACTCTTAGTTGTAGCCAGATAGATCTCTCCTATGAACACCGTACGCCTCACACCCCTCTCTTCCGCATGCCTTGAGGACCCCCTCATGGCGTACTTGTCATCAATCCGACGACACCTACCTATTAGCATTTTCTATTCCAATTATATTCATGTTTTTATCTATCTTCCGAATTAAACTTGTTATGTGAAAACTAGTGATTAAATCTCTCAAGAACTTGATGGCACACTTTACTTTTCTCATACTTAATAAACTTGAACCATTGTGTCCATCTTTGTTGCGTATATGCTTGCGCTTTATAAGTTGAAGTTAGCAGAACCATGTATCATGGGGAACGCTTTCAACATTGCACTTATTATTCCATTGATATCATGATTCTTTTGCTTATGGATCTCGGTGGTGTGAAATAAAATGGGAACTTGTAAGATCATGGAGTTTGTATGTGTTTTAGAGAAACGCCTGGGCCGCTAGCCTAAGCCATGCCTAATCATGGTGGAAACATGCAGCATAACCATAATGAGCATTATATGAAGCATCCTCAATAAAAACCTATGCAAATAGCAAATAAAAAGATCGCGGAGATGCTCATTGTGTGTTGCCTTGTCATTTTGATATGGGATAGCTCCTGTTTCATGGGGCAAGGGGTACCTCGTTGGCGGTTCTCTATGATACATATGTACTTACAATGACAAGAGTTTACTTGTGACTGAAGTTCAATAGCATGAGGTTCGGTACTCATAAGCAAGGAGCATGAGATTTCAATTTATAACTTGTCAAGCATATACTCTTTGTTGTGTCACTTTAACCTTAAACATTTAAAGATGCTTATTATAGGGGCAATGAGAGTTGAAAGCTAATAAGTACCATAATTTTTGGAAGCTCTTTATGAGACTTGAATCCCTCCTTCCTTCTATGAAGGCCTTTCTTTTACTTTTATGTTGAGTCTCCATCTTCTATATTTATGCACCTATTGAGAGAGCATAGTGGCCATTCTTAGTTTAATGTGCATTGTCCCAAGACTTGTTGATTGATGCATAACTTTGATATACCTTGTTCTTAAACTATTTGTATCTGGTCACCCTTATGAACTTTGAAGGTGTCCCATGCATTTCTGTTTTGCTACACTATGAGGGACAAGCTGAATACCATTCTCATTATGCTTTCCTTATGTGAAACAAACAAACGTCTTGCAAAGTATTGTTATTCATGAATCTTTTGTTTGTGCCTTTTCATGTTACAACATAGTTGTTATATCTTATTGTTAGAACTATATCTTTCATGCTATGTTAAAGTACTATGATCCTAGCTATCAATGTTCTACAAATACTTTGATCAAGTTTATGATGGTGCATGTCACCTCAAAAATTATTCTTTCTTTTTATCACTTACCTACTTGAGGACGAGCAGGAGTTAAGCTTGGGGATGTTGATATGTTGCTAATGTATCTATAATTTTTGATGTTCGATGCTTGGTTTTTATCTACTTTCTTATGTTTTGTCCACACTTTGGGGTATTTTTATACACTTTCTTGGACTAACCTATTAACAAAATGCCACAGTGCCAGCTGCCTGTTTTATGCTGTTCTTGGTTCCAAGAAAGTCAGAAAATGAACATTCTCGGAATTGGACGGGACAAAAGCCAAAGTCAATATTTCACTGAGGGGGACACGGAGCTAGAAGACATGACGGAAAGGGGCAAGAGGCCGGCCACACCACCTGACCGCGCGGCCAGGCCTAGCCCGCGCCAGGGGGTGGTGTGGCCACCTAGGGCACCCCCTCGGCCACCCCTTTCACCTATATATTTCCTCCGATACAGAAACCCTAAGTACCCAATTAAAATTTCACGAAAGAGTCTGTAGCCGCCGTCATCTCCATCCCTAGATCGGGCGGGATCTGAAGCTCTTCTCGGCACCCTTCCGGAGGGGAGAATTCACCCTGGAGGCCTTCTTCATCACCATGCAAGCCTCCGCTGTGATGCGTGAGTAGTTCATCCTTGGACTACGGGTCCATGTAGTAGCTAGATGGTGGGTTCTTATCCTTTGTGCTATCATGATTAGATCTTGTGAGATCCTTTCATGATCAAGATCATCTATTTGTAATCATACATGTTGTGTTTGCGGGGATCCGATCGATATTGAGATGCTATTTCATATTGATTATTGATTCTATCATGTCTTTGTAATTTGTGATCTGGCCTGCTCTCCATTGTTAGTAGCTATCTTGGCCAAGTAGATGCTAGCAACTCCAAGAGGGAGTATTTATGCTCGATAGTGGGTTCATCCCTCTAGTAATCTAGGGAAGTGACAGAAATCTCTAAGGTACTAGATGTGCTGTTGCTACTAGGGAGAAAAAAGCAATCCTTTGTTCATAGAACAATCGTATTGTTTACTTTACATGCAATGCTTAATGCAATTATCTATTGCTTGCAAATTAATACTGGAGGGGGTTCGGATGATAACCTGAAGGTGGATTATTAGTCATAGATGCAGTTGGATTACGGTCTATGTATACTGTTGTAATGCCCAATCAAATCTCATAAGAGTCAAGATGATTAGTATATGCATGTATGCTTTCTCGATGTTTGTCAATTGCCCCACTGTAATTTGTTCACCCAACATGTCATCTATCTTAAGGAGAATCACCACTAGTGAACTATGGACCCCGGTCCTTTCTTTTACCATCAATCTACAACTATTTACTGTTTTCTATTTACTTTCTGCAAGCTAGTACTATCTTCCACACAATACGTTTAATCCTTCGTTTTCAGCAAAACAAGATTGACAACCTCACTGTAAGTTGGGGCAAAGTTCTGTGGTTGTGTTGTGCAGGATTCCAAGTTGGAAACAACACCTTGGAGGTGTTTCCTTGCTCCTACTGGTTGGATAACCTTGGTTTCATAACTGAGGGAACACTTGCTGTTGTCCTCACCATACCTTCTTCTTGGGGTTCCCCAACGAGCTCGATATATTTTGGGCCATCAGTCCAATATTCCACCGGTTTCCCCTTGTTGGACCCGTCGCGGGAGTTTCCCAACAACATGCCCAACACTTCTCTAAGTGTGTTATCGCATGCGTGTGAAGACGGTGAAACCCGGGAGCTATGGGATGAGCATTGATACGTCCATTTTGTATCACTATTCTATATCATAATTTACTATTATTCATTGATATATTTCATCTTAAGAGATGATACTTATGTTATTTCATCTGTTTGCATGATTCATGACTTTTGGAGCATGGATCGCTACAGTCAGGATTCTGATGAAAAAGGGGTTGTTTGGAGGCGAAATTCGCGAAGATCAGAAAATCCGGGAAAATACATGGAAATTTCTATTTTTCTAGAAGACGAAGGATGCCAGAAGGGGGATTGGAGATGGGCCACAGGGGCCCCACGCCACCCCCTGGCGCGGGCCAGCCCTAGCCGCGCCATCAGGTGGTGTGGCCACCCTGGCCCACTCCTGGCTCTCCCTTTGGCCTATATTATCCCCACGAAACCCTAATACCTGGGGGAGCGACCATAGAAAGATTCCGCCGCCTCTATGGGGCGGAAAACTACAAAGAGAGAAAGATCTCTTCGGCAGACAAAATTCTGCCAGGGAAATTCCTTCCCGGAGAGGGGAGATCGTCGCCCATAGACACCACCATCAATCTGGAATTCATCGGGACCATCATCATCATCACCACCATCATCTCCACCAGCACCATCATCACCACTCCATACCGCTGTAACAATTGGGTTGAATCTTGCATAGTTCTTAGGGGAAACTTTCCTGGTGTTGATTACTTGTTTTAGTTGATCCTATTGAGTGAACCATTGAATTATTGTTCATGTTCAGATTGTTACTTATCATTATTTCATCTCTTATCTTGATCCATATGATGTCTTATGAGTAGTTCGTTTAGTACTTGAGGACATGGGAGAAGTCATGTTGTTAGTAGTGGAATTGTGTTCCGAAAGATTCAATAGTTTGTTATTTAAGTTGTGGTGTTATTCTTCTAGTGGTGTCATGTGAACGTCGACTACATGACACTTCACCTATATAGGCCTAGGGAAATGCATTGTGTATTTGGCTACTAATTGTAGGGGTTGCCGGAGTGACAGAAACCTGAACCCCCGTTTGGAAACCTTTGCACAAGGGATGTCAGGATCTTAGAGTTTAAGGTTGTGGTTAGGTTTCTATCTTAATTACTTTCTTGTACTTATGGATGCATGAAAGGGGTATGATCACAAGTATGTATTAGTCCTAGGAAGGTCGGTACATTAGCACAGGTACACCCACACAACACTTATCAAACTAAAGAAGATTAATCAACTATATGAAGCAAAAGCACTTGACGATATTCCCGTGTGTCCTCGAGAATGTTTGGTCATCTTAAGTAATACAACCAGCTTGTCCTTTGCTGAAGAAAGGATTGGGCCACTTGCTGCATTTATTATTATTGTCTTTCGTTTACTCGCACTTTATTTATCTGCATTATCAAAAATCCCTAAAAATCCATTTGCTAAGTATTTACAGAGAATTCCTGCTCCGAGCCACTAGTCAACACCTTCTGCTCCTCGTTGGGTTCGACACTCTTACTTATCAAAAATACTGCGATACACCCCCTATACTTGTGGGTCATCAAGACTATTTTCGGGCACCGTTGCCGGGGAGTGAAGTGCTATTGGAGAGTGGAACTGGTAAATGAAACTTCTACTGTAAGTATTGTTCACTTCTGTTAGTTACTCTATTTTCAATATAGATAATTCGCTGAGTTTCTTATTTCATAATGCTACTACCACTCCTAAGGTAGTTACTCTTATTTCATAATGCTACTGTAAGAATGATACTTTCAAAATACCTACAAGAATTATTGATCGTGTTATGGATAACTACTATGTTGGGGATGGAGATGTCTATCCTGATGATCATTTTCTCTTTATACACGAATTATGCGGGTTGTTCAAGTGTGCAGGTATTACAATAGATCAAGTCAAGAAGAAGTTATTCTCATTATCGCTGAAAGGAAGAGCTAAGGAATGGTATAAGCTGCTGAAGAATGGTCAAACTCTTGAATGGGAGGAAGTAGTGCCTCTCTTTTATTCAAAATTTTATCCTCCTAGTGAGATTCATAAAGATCGGAATCAAATATACAACTTTTGGGCTCTTTATAGAGAGAGTACAGCTCAAGCTTGGGGGAGATTGAAGTTACTAATGCTCAAATGCCCTATTCATGAGCTCCCCAACAATATTATTATCAATAACTTTTATGCCAGACTTTCTCTTCATGATAAGGATCTATTGGATGCCTCTTGTGCTGGATCATTTACACGCATGGAAGAAGGAGCTAAATGGGATCTTCTAGACCGTATTCAAGACAATGCTGAAGCATGGGAGAATGAGAAAGGAAGAAAGTCAGGTATAAATTATGATTATGAATGCATTAAATCTTTTATGGGAACTGATGAATTTCAAAATATTAGTAATGCTTATGGTCTTGACTCTCAAGTTATTGCAAATTGTTTTAAGACTTTTGCCTCATATATTGAAATTCCGAAAAAGGAATGGAACAAGTATCATGCACCATATAAAGATATTATTGATTGTGTTCCTGCTAGAAGTACTGAATTTTGCACTACTGATCACATCTTACCTGAACCTTATATCGAGAAAATACCTTTCCCGAATAAGGTAAAGGAGCATCCTATGATAACTAGTGTAATTAATAAAAGTACAAAGAGAACTGGAAAACTTGATGAACAAATAAATATTGAACCTGAAGTAGCAATTGTGAAAGACCTTGTCACCAAAAGTATAAAAGATGGACACATTGTCTTCTGTGAGGATGCATCTAATATTGTCTCACATCCTAATAGAATTAGAAAAGCTAGTGTCCCTGTGCTTTCTGTTAGAATTAATGATCATTGCTATTATGGTTTATGTGATATTGGCGTAAGTTCAAGTGACATTCCTTACGAGCTTTACAAAGAAATTATGCATGAAATTAGTCCTTGCGAACTAGAAGAGATTGATGTGGTTATTCACCTTTCTAATAGAGAGACCATCTCTCCAATTGTTATTGTAAGAGATGTGGAAGTTCTTTGTGGTAAGATTAAATATCCTGCTGATTTTCTAGTACTTGGTTCAGCTGCTAGTAAAACCTATCCCATTATTTTTGCTATACCTTTCTTGAACACGTGTGAAGCATTATCTATACCTAATAATAAAGGGTCTAACACTTCTCTCTTCGTCCGTCCAGGTTACGCTTTCAACCAACGTGTGGGCGCTTTCTTACAATCGTTCGTATGCCCGGGATTATTTCCTTCAAACGTTTTCCTTACTATGAGCGGGCGGCGGTAGAGTCGCTGGTGGACATCATGACAGCATGCATCCACGGACCTTCTTTTCATCTTCCAAAGCAAGCTCTACATTGTAGTAGCCTCATATGCTGGCAGAAGCCGCACGCGGAGCATTCACCCTGAACTAGCCAAGTCTAGCCGTGAGTCCCACCCCTTGATGTGTCCCACCCCTGTGATGTGTACTGGTTGGTGAGCTCGCGCCGTTTTATTCCAGGTTGTGCTAGGCCACCCAAGAGGGAAAACGAAGTTGTGTGGGTGATTGAGCTGCTCTGTTCCACTCACCTCGAGAAGGGAGCTGAGGAGGCCGCGGGAGGAGGCGGACGCAATCTCGGCGGCGTAGACTGGCACGATGACGAGCACGTACCCAACACCGATGCCGACAATGAATCGCCCCGCCATGAGAAACGCGTGCCCACTGGTAAGCGTCATGATGAGTGGGCCGACGAGGAAGAAGGCGTAGGTGAGCACAATGTTGAGGCGGCGGTAGAGGCAGTCGGAGGTCCAGCGGGCGAGCAGCGCCGACGAGCTAGTAGGTGTTGATGGCACCAGAGAGCAGCTCGATCTGCGTGTCGCCCGCCACCATGATGATCTGCGCCTCGCTCTTCACCACCACATATGCGTATAGCAGTGAATCTCAGAGTATGCTCGCAGCAGGAGGTAATGGCGAATGTGTACGTGTCCTGTGTGCTCACTGTAGCCCATGAGGACGGAGGTCATGGAGGCGAGCACAGCTCATTAGAAGGGTACTTGTTGCAAGTCGTCGATGAAGACGCAGCGCCCGGCTTGGTGGCAACGGCAGATAATAACGGCCCCTCGGTGTCCGGTCGGTGATGCTCCTCCATAGCTCTAGCTAGCTACTACAAGGATGAGCTGCTGATTTTGCTGAGCTGACAGCATTTAAGAGACGGTGATTCTCGGAAAACAAAATAAAGAGATGGTGTGTTATCTGTTGCATGGACTTTTGACTGGGGACGGAAAAAAACCCACGCGACCCCGCGCTCTCGCCCCCCGAGGGCGACGGGCGCGGCCCTCCCTGTCCCCGGCCAGCGTCCCCGCCCTTCCGCCTCCCCCCTCCGTTGCCGCCGGAAGGGGTTGTCAGGCTAAGCCTGGCGGCGCCGGCGGCAGCGGTTTTCCTTTCCCCGCGTCGCTGGGGGCGGTCGGGGCCGGCTCCCCTCCGGCGGCGGTGCAGCTTGGGATGGTGCGGTTTGGCGATGGCGGTGGTGCCAGGGGCCTGTGGGCGGCGGTGCCGGCGCCGACGCGCGCGCGGTAGGGCCATGTGGTGGTGCGGGCGGGCTTCTCCCGTCGGCTCAGATCCAGCCCATTTGGGCCTGATCTAGGCTAGGGAGGGCCGGCCCCTCTGCTACTGAGGCCCTATCTACTCGACGGTGGAGATGACGGATCTAGTAGGGAAAAGCGGCGCACTGGTAGGCCCATTGTAGCAGGGATGTCGAGAGCTTTACGTCCCTCCTAGGGCCCGGCCGGGTCTGGTGTGCTCTTGCTTCCTATGTTCGGTCGACGACTACCTCATGGTGGTGGACGTGGGCTCCTCCCGCTAGCCGCGTATGCTATCCCTCGCTAAAATTTTGTTGTGTCCCTCCGTCTCCACAGGCTGCTTGCCTGTGAGCTTGACAAGACGAAGACGCGGGTGTATACAAGATCGTGGTGGCACGAGCTGGTGGGCCGCGAGTATGGTGGAGAGGCTCCGAAGCGTCTGGGGTTTTTGTGGGTGGGGCTAGGGAGAAATCCTTGTCAGTTTGACCCCGACGTGGTGCCGCCTTCGAGTTGCGCCATTCCTTCCCTAAGGGCGTCGCGGATAGCCCCAATCCACTATACCCTGAGTGCCGGGGGAAACCCTAGGTCCAGCCTTGGGTCGGGCAACAACGCCATCTTAGCGGCGTGTCCCTTCTTAAAGGTGTTGTTTGCTGTTGGGCGTTTCGGAGCTCTAGAAGCGTGGTGGGATTATTTTGGAGGGAGCAGTGGTGGCGGATCACCAGCGTTTAGTCGACTCACCGTGTCGTTCATTTTTTTTCTTGGGCATGTTTTGTGTTGTTGCCCCAGCATTTTCGTTGTATCAGTCCTTTTGGGCGTTGTGATGTCTGGCCTAGTAGCAATCTCACATGTGGTTGCTATATTAATATAGGGGCGTATGCCTGTTTCGACTGTTATCTGTTGCATGAAGCCACTGTACGAATGTTTTCAGTTCATGTCTGCTATTTTCATACTTTTTAATGTACATATAAACTCTGCATAGTAAAAAAGGTAAATGCGCACACCTTAGTGAGTTGACATACGATGATTGGAGAGTAAAGCTTATACCCTTCAATAGACAATTCAAGTCGGCAGCAGCTTACACTTTCAATTTTTATTTGGAAAAATAGCCACAAATGCCGGTAGGAACTATGTAACAGTTCCAGTGACTTCTGTATTCTTGTCTTAATTCATATGTACACCCTCGTCTCAAAATACATGCCACCGATTTCTTTAAATTTAGATGTTCTAAATATTATAGTTACATCAAATTTTGATAAATTCACGACATCTATTTTAAAACGAAGGAAGTACAATTCTTTTTAGTCAACCTTTCATCCATAGGTAGTTTTGAAGTTGACAACCACAACAAACATATTTACTTTTTTATATTTATATTTGGCACGTAAGCGATTTTAGATGTAGAATTCAAAGCCACTAGGTAAGTGGTGGTTAAGGGTTCTCCTCTCTGTTAGTCTTACTAGAGCTTCCTTTTGGCTTACGAATTTAGTGAATGGGACAGTGCGTACATGTAAATAGGTTTCTTTAGGTGATGTTAGGGCATGTACAATGATAGAGAAGACATATCTTCTCTTAGCTCTCCACATCATTTAGAGAAGACACAATATATTACTTGTACAATGCATTACCTCTAATTGCTATCTTTAGCAATTAATGAGAATTAACTATTTTTAGTAAGAAATTGGTTGGCCAAGGAAAGACATATGGTACAATGAAGAAAATATTTCTAAGAGATCATCCATTAGCTAAGGAAAGACAACCTTCTCTTTCTTGTTTCTCTCTTCTCCAACTAAACAAAAATCCAACGTGGCGAACATAAGAAAAGGCTGGCGTCACCGTATTGTACATGCCCTTGGTACATATATTTATGTTGTTTAGTATTTAATCTGATCCATAATGTAGATCGTTTGGGCAAACATTCTATAGGTAGTAGTTATTAGTTATATTTGGTTTTTTAGCCGCATGTGCAAGTCTACAAATTCACCTAACTCCTAACCGGATTCCTATGCATATCATTATGACCTATGCCGACAATTACATGCATGATTACCTAGTTGGTCAGCTCATCCATTAGGGCCCAACAAAGTGGATGGGGTGTACATGCCATAAAAATAAACCCGTAGCAACGCACGGGCACTTTTGCTAGTAGACTGTAAAAGGGAGAAAATTTTAACTAAATTTGATGGGGAATCTTATGAGTTTAATTTATCGAAATTTACTAGAGTTCCTTGTGAAAATGAAACCCCTAATGAGGATTTTTGAGTTGAACAACTTGCTTCTATTTCTCTTGCTCCTAACAATGCTTTGCAGCAATTTATGGAAGACCACGAAAGTGAAATCTTCATGGAAGAAAGAAATGAGATTGATGAGATTTTTCGTCGTCAACCTAAGATGCTTAAGCATAACTTGCATGTGGAAGATTTGGGTACCACATTGCCACCTAAAAAGGATCCGGTTTTGATCTAAAACTTTTACCTGACAATCTTAAATATGCTTACATTGATGATAAGAGAATATATCCTATTATTAGTTCTAAACTTTCAGGGAAGGAAGAAGAAAGATTATTGGAAGTATTGAAGAAACATCGACAAGCTATGGGCTATACCCTTGGGGACAAGCAAAGTCTAAGCTTGGGGGAGTTGATATGTCCATTTTGCATCACTATTCTATGTTATAATTCACTGTTATTCATTGATATATTTCGTATTGAGAGGTGATACTTATGCTATTTCATCTGTTTTTGCATGGTTGATGACTTTGGAGCATGGACCGCTGCAATCAGGATTTTGATGGAAAAGGGGCTGTTTGGAGGGGAAATTCACGAAGATCAGAAAATCCGGGAAAATACATGGAACATTCTATTTTTTCAGAAGACGAAGGATGCCAGAAGGGGGAGTGGATATGGGCCATAGGGGGCTCACACCACCCCCTGGCGCGGGCCACCCCTGGTCGCGCCACCAGGTGGTATGGCCACCCTGGCCCACTCCTGGCTCTCCCCTTTGGCGTATATTATCCCCACGAAACCCTAATAGCTGGGGAGTGACCATAGAAAGATTCCGCCGCCTCTGCGGGGCGAAAAACTACAGAGAGAGAAAGATCTCTCCAGTAGACAGAATTCTGTCGGGGAAATTTCTTCCCAAAGAGGGGAGATCGTTGCCATCAACACCACCATCAAGCTGGAGTTCATCGGGATCGTCATCATCACCACCATCATCTCCACACCACTCCATACCTCTGTAACAATTGGGTTGAAGCTTTCCCGGTGTTGATTACCTGTTGTAGTTGATGCTATTGAGTGAACCATTGAATTATCATTCATGTTCAGATTGTTACTTATCATTATTTCATCTTTGATTCTGATCCATATGATGTATTGTGAGTAGTTCGTTTAGTTCTTGAGGACATGGGAGAAGTCATGTTGTTAGTAGTGGAATTGTGTTGAGAAAGATTCAATAGTTTATTATTTAAGTTGTGTTGTTATTCTTCTAGTGGTGTTATGTGAACGTCGACTACATGACACTTCACCTATATGGGCCTAGGGGAATGCATGGTGTATTTGGCTACTAATCGTAGGGGTTGCCGGAGTGACAGAAACCTGAACCCCCGTTAAAAAGCCTTTGCACAAGGGATGTCAGGATCTTAGAGTTTAAGGATGTGCTTAGGTTTCTATCTTAATTACTTTATTGTACTTGCGGATGCTTGCAAGGGGTATAATAACAAGTATGTATTAGTCCTAGGAAGGTCGGTACATTAGCACCAGTTCACCCACACAACACTTATCAAACTAAAGAAGATTAATCAACTATATGAAGCTTAAGCACTTGACGATATTCCCGTGTGTCCTCGAGAACGTTTGGTCATCTTAAGTAATACAACCGACTTGTCCTTTGCTGAAGAAGGATTGGGCCACTTTTTGCATTTATTGTTATTGTCTTTTGTTTACTCACACTTTATTTATCTGCATTACCAAAAACCCCTAAAAATCCATTTGCTAAGTATTTACAGAAATTCCTACTCCAAGCCACTCGTCAACACCTTCTGCTCCTCGTTGGGTTCGACACTCTTACTTATCGAAAATACTGCGATACACCCCTATACTTGTGGGACATCAAGCATATCTAAACTTGCATTGGATATCTAAAGAAACATCACATTGTGAGTCTAAAAATGATTTTTTGAATAAGATCATGTACTTGTAGTTCATATCGGACCCACTTCCTACCGATTCAGAAGACTTTGTCTTTTTCTCCAGGGATGGACGAAAAGGTTTTAAAATCCCGTGTAGGGACATTGTTCATGTAAGATGGTCTAGTATTTTTGAAAAATGGGATGGTAGCATTTTTGTATTTAATGTTTGGTGTTGCTTAACAAAACGCCCTAGTTTTGGCACTCGCAAAATAGAAAATGGCTTTTCCATGCGATGAAAAATAAAACATCCTCCTACAATATTGTTCGCCATCCCAATATGCACATGCGTGCACAATATAGGCACATTATCACAAACTATGTCGCGATTCTGGCCATACCATTGGTCGTTTGGCTTGAAAGCCATGAAACCTCGAACATGATAGGTCATTTATGTGAAGGTTCTTTTGAGATGCAATCAATATACCAAGTTTGATATTTTACCTTGCACACATGTCACATAATATGACACCATGCGAAGGATTTACGTTGTTCGGACCGTTTTTCAATTTCTTATGCCTGTTTCAAACTATGGTTGAAAGCACCGAAAACACCCGTCTATGGGCCTCGGGAAGCTCTACCCCTAGCTATTTCCGCACGAGGTTCCACCAATGTACTTTTTGGTTTGTTAAGGTATGTTCAGGACATATACAAGGAAACCCAATATTGGGACCTTGTGGGACATTCTAGTCCCCGGTATACCCGCGGCGGGATATTTCCACCTAGAGTTACAGGAATCTGCTAAGTGTTATCCCCCGAATGTGAAGAAGGTCACATCGGGGAGCTATGTCTTGCATCTGTGGGACTTTCACATGTATCCTAGGTGGATTTCTCCTACATACAAAACCTAGCTCCTGGGTGTGACCGTCTAAGGTGCATGCGATAACACTTAGTGAAGTGTGCTCGACCTGTAGGAGGAAACTACCGCTGTGGGTCAAACAGAGTGAAACCGGTGGAACCTTGGGCCTAGCCTTAGTATTACATGTAGTTATTACCTAAGCAAAGCTAAACCACCATAAAAGTATATTGGTCATCCCTCGTACGGAGAATGCTACGAGGGTAGACCCGCGGGACCCTCGGATTAGGTTTCGCAGGAAAAGCACCGCCCGAGCGCCAGGATGACATGAGAACATGCATGTGGCCCTATCATACATGCACAAGTGTGGTGGAATGATCCTACATGGAAAACCTAGATCCCAGGTGTGACCGTCTACGGTGCATGCGATAACACCTATAGTTCCAGGAATCTGCTAAGTGTTACCGCATGCGCGTGAAGACGGTGACACCCAGGACCTAGACATTGCATCTATGGACAATATACCACACTTTTGTACACATGGAATGGCCACATGCAAGTTTTGGTGGGATTCTGGTGCTCTGGCGGTCGTCTCCCATCGAAGCCCTAGTCTTAGTGGGCCCGGGGGATCTACCCCCTAGCTCTCTCTGTACGAGGTTCTTCAAATGTACGTTTTTGTTTGTTTAGGCATGTTTAGTCCATATCTAAATAGAAAAACAAGGGTTTGGGTCCAATATTCCACCGTCCTCCCCCCCCCCCGTTGGACCCATCGCGGGAGTTTTCCAACAACACGTCCAACACTTCTCTAAGTGTGTTATCGCATGCGTGTGAAGACGGTGAAACACATGAGCTATGGGATGAGCATATCTAAACTTGCATTGGATATCTGAAGAAACATCACATTGTGAGTCTAAAAATGATTTTTTTTTAAAATCATGAGCATTAGATCATGTACCTATAGTTCAAACCGGACCCACTTCCTACCGATTCGATAGACATTTGTCTTTTTCTCCAAGGGTGGACGAAAAGGTTTTAATATCCCCGCTTGGGACATTATTCATGTAAGGTGGTCTAGTATTTTTACAAAATAGGGTGGTAACATTTTTGTATTTAACGTTTGGTGTTGCTTCACAGAACGCCTCGATTTTGGCACTTGGAAAATAGAAAATGGCTTTTCCATGCGACGAAAAATAAAACTTCCTCCTGCAAGATTGTTCGCCATCCTAATATGCACATGCGTGCACAATATGGGCATGTTATCACAAACTATGTCATGATTCTGGCCATAACATTGGTCGTTTGGCTTGAAAGCCATGAAACCTCGAACCTGATAGGTCATTTATGTGAAGGTTTTTTTGAGATGCAATCAATATACCAAGTTTGATATTTTTCCTTGCAAACATGTCCCATAATATGATACGATGCGAAGGATTTACGTTGTTCGGACCATTTTTCAATTTCTTATGCCCGTTTCAAACTATGGTTGAAAGCACCGAAAACACCCGTATGTGGGCCCCGGGAAGCTCTACACTCTAGCTATTTCCGCACGAGATTCCACCAATGTACTTTTTGGTTTTTTAAGGTATGTCCAGGCCATATATATAAGGAAAACCAAGATTGGGACCTTGTGGGACATTCTCGCCCCAGGTATACCCGCTACGGGACATTTCCACCTAGAGTTCCAGGAATCTGCTAAGTGTTATCGCCCGAATGTGAAGAAGGTCACACCGGGGAAGTATGTCTTGCATCTGTGGTCCACATGTATCCTAGGTGGATTTCTCCTACATGGAAAACCTAGCTCCCGGGTGTGACCGTCTACGATGCATGCGATAACACTTAGAGAAGTGTGCTGGACCTGCAGGAGGAAACTACCGTTGTGGGTCAAACGGAGTGAAACCGGTGGAACCTTGGGCCTAGCCTAGGGTTTACATGTAGTTATGACCTAAGCAAACCTAAACCACCATAAAAGTATATTGGTCAGCCCTCGTACGGACAATGCTACAAGGGTAGACCCGCGGGGCCCTCGGATTTGGGATTCACTAGAAAAGCACCGCCCGAGCGCCGGGATGCCACGAGAACATGCATGTGGCCCTATAATACATGCACAGGTGTGGTGGAATGCTCCTAAATGGAAAACCTAGCTCACAGGTGTGAATATCTATGGTGCATGCGATAACACCTATATTTCCAGTAATCTGCTAAGTGTTATCACATGCACGTGAAGACGGTGACACCCAGGACCTAGATATTACATCTATGGACAATCTAGCATACTTGTGTAATGGCCACATGCAAGTTTTCGTTGGATTCTGGCGCTCCGGTAGTGATACGTCGTAAACGTATCTATAATTTTTGATGTTCCATGCTTGTTTTATATCTACTTTCTTATGTTTTGTTCATACTTTGAGGTATTTTTATACATTTTCTAGAACTAACCTATTAACAAGATGCAATAGTGCCAATTGCTTGTTTTTTGCTATTTTTGGTTTCAGAAAAGCTTGTAAGGAAATATTCTCGGAATTGGACGGAACAAAAGCCAAAGTCAATATTTTACCCGAAGCAATAGGGAGACCGAAGGGGAGATGAAGTGGCGCACCAGGGCGGTCGCACCTGGTGGCCGCACGGCCTAGGGGGCGCGCCACCAGGGGGTGTGGGCCCCCTGGTGCTCCACCGAGCTTGCCCCTTCGCCTATAAAAGCCTCCTAGGACGAAAACCCTAAGGACCCGATCAAAATTTGACGAAAGATTTTGTAGCCATCGCCATCTCCATCCCTAGATTGGGAGGGATCTGAAGCTCTTCCCGGCACCCTGTCGGAGGGGAGAGATCACCCTGGAGGCCTTTTTCGTCACCATGCCTGCCTCCGGTGTGATGTGTGACTAGTTCATCCTTGGACTATGGGTTCATGTAATAGCTAGATGGTTGGTTCTCCTCCTTTGTGCTACCATGTTTAGATCTTGTGAGATCCGTTCATGATCAAGATCATCTATTTGTAATCTTACGTGTTGTGTTTGCGGGGATCCTATGGATATTGAGATGATATTTCAGATAGATTATTGATTCTATCATGTCTATGTTATTTGTGATCTTGCATGCTCTCCGTTGTTTGTAACTATCTTGGCCAAGTAGATGCTTGCAACTCCAAGAGGGAGTATTTATGCTTGATAGTGGGTTCGTGCCTCTAGTAATCTGGGGAAGTGACATAAATCTCTAAGGTTGTAGATGTGCTATTGCTACTAGGGAGAAAACAACAATCCTTTATCCATGGGACAAATGTATTCTTTACTTTACACACTTTGCTTAATGCAATTATCTGTTGCTTGCAACTTAATACTAGAAGGGGTTCGGATGATAACCTAAAGGTGGATTATTAGTCATAGATGCAGTTGGATTACGGTCTATGTATAATGTTATAATGCCCAATCAAATCTTACAGGAGTCAAGATGTCTAGTATACGCATTGTATGCTTTCTCAAATCTGTCAATTGCCTCATTATAATTTGTTCACCCAGCATGTTATCTATCTTAAGGAGAATCACCTCTAGTGAACTATGGACCCTAGTCCATGCTTTTATAATTCATATATCATCTATTGTTTACCATTTACTATTTAATTTAAGCAAGCAATTACTATCCTCCACACTATATGTTTAATCCTTTGTGTTCAGCAAAACCGATGAGATTGACAACCTCACTATAAGTTGGGGGCAAAGTTTTATGGTTGTGTTGTGCAGAATTCCAAGTTGCTAGCAACACCTTGCAGTTGTTTCCGTGCTCCTACAGGTTTGATAACCATGGTTTCATAATTGAGGGAAAACTTGCTGTTGTGCTCATCATACCTTCCACTTGTGGTTCCCAACGAGCTCCAATATATTTTGATCCACAAAGCAGGCGGCCGTCTCCCATCGAAGCCCTAGTCTCGGTGGGCCCGGGTGATCTACCCCCTAGCTATCTCCGTACAAGGTTCTTCCAATGTACTTTTTTGTTTATTTAGGCATGTTTAGTCCATATCTATATAGAAAACCAAGGTTGGGCAGAATATTCCACCGGTTTCCCCCTGTTGGACCCGTCGCGGGAGTTTCCCAGCAACATGTCCAACACTTCTCTAAGTGTGTTATCGCATGCGCATGAAGACGGTGAAACCCGGGAGCTATGGGATGAGCATATCTAAGTTTGCATTGGATCTCTTAATAAACTTCACATTGTGAGTCTAAAATGATTTTTCAAAAAATCATGAGCATTAGATCATGTATCTATAGTTCAAAGTGGACCCACTTCGTGCCGATTCAGCAGACATTTGTCTTTTTGTCTAGGGGTGGACAGAAAGGTTCTAAAATCACTAGTTGGGACATTTTTCATGTAAGGTGGTCTAGTATTTTTGAAAAATGGGGTGGTAACATTTTTTATTTAACGTTTGGTGTTGCTTCACAAAATGCCCTGATTTTGGCACTCGAAAAATAGAAAATGGCTTTCCGTGCAACGAAAAATAAAAATTCCTCCTGCAACATTGTTTGCCATCCCAATATGCACATGTGTGCACAATATGGGCATATTATCACAAACTATGTCGCGATGTTGGCCATTGCATTGGTCATTTGGCTTGAAAGCCATGAAACCTCGAACATGATAGGTCATTTATGTGAAGGTTTTTTTAAGATGCAATCAATATACCAAATTTGATATTTTTCCTTGCAAACATGTCACATAATATGACACCACGCGAAGGATTTACGTTGTTCAGGACGTTTTTCAATTTCTTATGCTCGTTTTAAACTATTGTCGAAAGCACCGAAAACACCCGTCTGCGGGCCCTGGGAAGGTCTACCCCCTAGCTATTTCCGCACGAGGTTCCACCAATGTATGTTTTGCTTTGTTAATGTATGTTTAGTCCATATATACAAGGAAAAACAAGATTGGGACCTTGTGGGACATTCTAGCCCCCGGTATACCCACGGCGGGACATTTCTACCTAGAGTTCCAGGAACCTGCTAAGTGTTATCACCCAAATGTGAAGAAGGTCACACCGGGGAGCTATGTCTTGCATCTATGGGACTTTCACATGTATCCTAGGTGGATTGCTCCTACATGGAAAACCTATCTCCCAGATGTGATCGTCTACGGTGCATGCGATAACACTTAGAGAAGTGTGATGGACCTACAGGAGGAAACTACCGCTACGGGTCAAAAGGAGTGAAACCGGTGGAACCTTGGGCCTAGACTTGGTTTTACATATAGTTATGACCCAAACAAACCTAAACCACCATAAAAGTATATTGTTCAGCCCTCGTACGGAAAATGCTACGGGGGTAGACCCGCGGGGACCTCGGATTTGGGTTTTGCCGGAAAAGCACCGCCCGAGCACCGGGATGCCACGAGAACATGCATGTGGCCCTACCATACATACACAAGTGTGGTGGAATGCTCCTACATGGAAAACCTAGCTCCCAGGTGTGATCGTCTATGGTGCATGCGATAACACCTATAGTTCCAGGAATCTGCTAAGTGTTATCTCATGCGCGCGAAGACGGTGACACCCAAGACCTAGCCATTGCATATATGGACAATCTACCACACTTGTGTACACATGTCATGGCCACATGTAAGTTTTGGTGGGATTCTGGCGCTCCGGCGGCCGTCTCCCATCGAAGCCCTAGTCTCGGTGGGCCTGGGGGATCTACCCCTAGCTCTCTCCGTACGAGGTTCTTCCAATATACTTTTTTGTTTATTTAGGCATGTTTAGTACATATCTACATAAAAAACCAAGGTTGGTCCCAATATTCCACCGGTTTCCCCCGTTGGACCCGTCGCGGGAGTTTCCGAGCAACACGTCCAACACTTCTCTAAGTGTGTTATTGCATGCACGTGAAGACGGTGAAACCCAGGAGCTATGGGGTGAGTATATCTAAACTTGCATTGGATCTCTAAAGAAACATCACATTGTGAGTCTAAAAATGATTTTTTTCAAAAAATCATGAGCATTAGATCATGTACCTGTAGTTCAGACCGGGCCCACTTCCTACTGATTCGATGGACATTTATCTTTTTCTCCAGTGGTGGACGAAAAGGTTTTTGATTCGATGGACATTTATCTTTTTCTCCAGTGGTGGACGAAAAGGTTTTAAAATCCCCGTTGGGACATTGTTCATGTAAGGTGGTATAGTATTTTTTTAAAATAGGGTGTTAGCATTTTTTATTTAACGTTTGGTATTGCTTCACAAAACATCACCTAACATGTATGAATAAAAAGTTCTTTGCCTTGTATACAAGTGAATACACACGGCAAATGCAGTTCTTTGATGTGTACCTAACGACGAGGGTACACGGCAAGATTTACGCCGTCCGCTGTGGAGCGGGTGCATCTGTGGGGCCGCGGGTCCACGTCGTTGCCGTGAACTGACATTTGTCGTGTGCTAGTTAGGGCTTTTGTCGTGTCATTTTTCTTTGCCGTGTGTCCCTGTTTTTTCATTGCCGTGTCTGAATCTTTGCCGTGTGTTTTTATAGAAATCTATCGTGTGTCTTTTCTTTGCCGTGTGCTTCTGAAAACCCACATGGCAGAGAGCTTCTTTGCCATGTTCTCGGCCTGTTAGGAGGCAAAGGACAGGGCGAAGACAGCGAGAATTTTTCCCGTATTGGATGGTGGTTAGTGATCGTGGATGGTGGTTAGTGATCGAAAATCCTTTTTTCTTTCCTGTGACCAAGCATATTATCTTGTGGCAATATATATAACATGTAAAGTAGGTGACCAAGCGAGAACACCGTGGTGGCTCCCACCCTCCATGGAACCCTTTAAAAAAAACTTCAAATACATGCGTTCCCAAAGTTTCAAACAAATCTGTAAAACCTGGGTGTAGCCCACTACTCCTGCAGTTACGCTTTAGCGTTGTGAATCGAATGTATCTAGACGACTTTTAGTGTATATGTTTGTAGAGGATTGGAGTGAACCTATACACTAAAATAAGTCTGGATATATTAATTTGACAAACCTAAAATGTCTTATATTTATGAAAGGAGGGAGTATATGTTATATTAGTGTGTGAAATTTCAGATAAAAAAACTTTGTATTTTAGGCTCGCCAAAGTTGATAATGTAAAACTAGCGATCAGGTAAAATATTTTGTCTACTCAGATAACTCCCGAGCCCATCGATCGTAAACATATATAGGTGTTGTGCGGCACCGAGCGTACAAGTAATACGTACACGAGTCGTACAAGAGCCGGACACGAGAACTAGTCCGTGACAGGTTACACATGATAACGTATTGTATAGCTAATTCTAATATCCTCCCTGAATCACAACTTAGACAAGTTGAGATTATGTTTGAAATCTTCGAAGGCTCTATGTGGAAGCGGTTTTGTGAACCCATAAGCAACTTGATCTTTTGAATGATAAACCAAATCTCTAATTGCTTTTTCAATACCCGTTCTATGACAAAGTGAAAATCAATCTCAATGTGCTTGGCTCGAGCATGAAAGACTGGATATGCTGACAATGAGGTAAGTCGACGTAGCGACAGCTTAGCCCAGAAATGCGGCGGAAGAGAGGAAGCAATCATTATAGCGCGGGTAGTCTCAAGAATATGACGATGCTTACGCTCAGCGACACCATTTTAAGCATGGGCGCCGGGACACGAGAACTGAGCAAGGGTGCCCTGCTCGGCAAGGATGCCACGCAGGTGCTGGGAGATATACTCCTGCAGAATCAGCACGAAACACACAAATAGGTGTAGAATACTAAGTACGAACCATGGCCACAAAGCGCTGATAAATAGCAAGCACCTCACTGCGAGAGCGCATAAAAAATAACTAGGTGTACCGTGAAAAATCATCAATAAACAAAATATAGTATCGGTGGCCCCCTTTTGAAGCAAAGGGAGCTGGACCCCACAGATCACGACGAACTAAATGATGATAGACGGGAGCCACAAAGATGACCCAGCCAATGATGCCACTGCTGAAACGAGTCAGTGACAGAAGCAGCAACCGCAGGAGAAGTGGCAGAAGAAGTGTCAGCGGAAGGAACGCGAAGCCAGTCTAACTCCCATAGCCCCGGAGACTCAATGCTGCGAGGTCCAGCTCCAACCACAGCCTGTGTACGACGGTCCTGAACAGCACAAGAATCAGCGTCAAGAATGACACGACAACCAGAATCAGTAAGCTGACTAGCAGAGAAAAGGTTCATCTTAAGACTGGGAACATGAGAAACATCAGGAACAGAGAAGGAGGAAGTAGAGAGGGTGCCTCGACTGGAAACAGGAAGAGAGGTATCATCAGCCGTAATAACACGGACAGGAGAAATAAGAGAGCGAAGAGCAGAAAGAATAGAAGACGCAGAAGTCAAATGAAAAGAAGCTCCAGAATCCAGATACCACGGGGATGACGTACCTGACTGTGTAGAAGGTGATGGTCGCGCGGTGCCAGAAGAACTAGGCACAGAACCAGCAGTACCTGACGAGGAGGAGCCTGTAGCAGCGAGCAGACTACGAAGACCACGAATAATATCCTGATCAGACAGAGCACCAGCAGGAGGTCCAGAAGCAACAGCAGAAGATCCTGAAGAACCAGACTGCCGACGAGCAAGATACTACTGACGTAAGTGTGGATTCCTCGTCTAGCAACCAGAGATATCGTCGCCAGGCTTGCCACAGTGGGCGTAGGGAGGACGAGAACCATGAGGCTGCTGAGACTGACTCTGACCCTGGGCCGGTGGAGCAAAGAGTAGCGGCGGCGCTAGAGACCGCGACGAAGTCGGCGGCATGGCGGGACCACGAGGAGCAAGAACAGAAGGAACCTCAAGAAGACTAGCACCACGAAGACGAGTCTCCTCAGCACGAAGCTCAGCCAGTACCTCAGAGAGCGGAACACGACCACGGGCAAGCAGCTGGGCACGGCGTGGCTCAAACTCCTTTCGGAGCCGTGACAAGAACTCAAAGACGCGCTGAAACTCCAGATCCGCGCGCACAATCAGACAACAGGGACAGGTGTTACACACCGCTGTACGAAGAGAGTCAAGCTGACGCCAAATAGCAGCACTCTGAGTATAGAAATCATCAATAGTGGAATCACCCTGCTTAAGATCATGCTCCTGACGAACCACAGACAGATAAAGAGCATCTCTAGACGGCTGATAGCGCTGACGAAGAAAATCCCACTGAGCAGCAGCAGTGGGAAGACCCATGAACTCAGCAGCATATTGAGGCAGAACAATGGAAGCGAGAACAGCAGCAGCACGAGCATCCCCATCTATCCACTGAGTGTAGTCAGCCAGATCTAGCCGGTAGGTCGCAGTAGCAGTAGAATGCTCCTGGACCTGGCGCTCATAATCAGCCCGAGCAGAATCATCAGCACTCTAGGCTGCATCCTTGACCGCCTGAGTAGCATCGGGGGCAAGGGCAACAGGCATCGGTGCAAGAGGCACTGGAGGCACAACGGGGCGCGGTGGACAGGAGACCTCACCGCAAAGCACACCCCAAAGGCGAAGACCGCGCATATGGACGCGCATGAAGGCAGCAAAATCAGGATAATTCGCGCCATCAAAAATCACCGGGCAGCGAGGAATCGCAACATAGCCCGACGAGGAAGACATAACTTTTTTTTTAATCCAAACTAGATCGAACCGGATCAGCGCCGAGGCAGAGGAGGCGGCGGTGGCGGGAGGGCGGCGACCGGGGGCGGATCCGGCGGCGGGCGGGCGGCGACCGGGCGCGGATCCGACGGCGGCGGCCGAGGGAGAGGAGGCGGCGGCGAGAAAAAGGCCTTACGGCTCTGATACCATGTTAGGGTAATAGATCTTGTATTACCAGAGGGCCAAAGGCTAGAATATATAGTATATGTACAGGTGCAAATATACAGGAAGCCCCCTAACATATGGGGAAACTACAATATACAAATATACTCTAACACGTTGCACCCAGATTATCACAGCATAAGCAAGGTGTTTGAGTGAGTCAAACTCCCAACTCAGCTAACAAGGGGCGTTAGCTACAGACTTGTATTCTGCTTCAGTACTAGACCTAGAAACTATGGCCTGCTTTTTAGCACTCCAAGAATTTTGATTAAATTCGGTCCAAAAAATCCAGCAAACCCTCCCGTGGATCGGCGATCATCTACACAACCAACCCAATCTGCATTGGAGAAGGCACTCACCAGTGTAGAGGTAGATCTCATAAATGTCAGACCAATTGCCATAGTATGTTTCACATACCGTAAAATTCGTTTGGCAACAGTCAAATGAACAGTAGTGGGAGCATATAGATATTGGCAAACCTTGTTGACTGCATAGGAAATATCATGCCTTGTTAATGTGAGATACTGTAGAGAACCTACCATGCTTCTATAATTGGTACTATCTGCTGGACCCAACAGAATTCCATCATTTGCTGTAACTTTCTCTAAGGAAGAAAAGGGAGTAGGCATGAATTCCATCATTTGCTGTAACTTTCTCTAAGGAAGAAAAGGGAGTAGGCATGCCTGTGTAGTTTGTCATACCAACTCTTGCCAGGATATCCTGAGCATACTTCGTCTGACTCAATACAAGTCCATTGTCTGTTTTACGTACCTCAATGCCTAGGAAGAAATTGAGATCACCCAGATCCTTCAAAACAAACTCTGCACTTAGCGATTAGTTGCAGCCTGGGAAGAACTAGCAACTATGATATCATCTACATAAATAAGCATATATATATAGAGAGATTTTGGACTTATGATATAAGAACAAGGACGTATCAGACTTGGAAGCAACAAAACCAATGCCAATCAATTTGGTGCTCATACGAGAATACCACGCCCGAGAGCTTGTTTCAAGCCATAAAGTGCTTTATCAAGTTGGCAAATGTAATTTGGCTTTTCTTTATTTTCATACTTTGGTGGTTGTCTCATATAGACCTCATCTTCCAGAACACCATGAAGAAACGCGTTCTTGACATCTAACTGTCGCAAACTCCATCCCCTAGAAACAGAGATTGCAAAGACAAGGAGAATTGTCGCAATCTTAACCAAGGGACTGAAAGTATCCTCATAGTCAATACCATATCGTTGTTTGAAACCCTTTGCTACCAGTCTAGCCTTGTATCTGTCTACAGAGCCATTTGCCTTACGCTTAACTTTATAAATCCATCGATAGTCAATAATATTCTTGCCTGCACATGGTGGAACCAACCTCCACGTTTTATTCCTTAAAAGTGTATCAAACTCCTCTTTCATCGCTCCTCTCCAGTTTGGATCATCCAACGCAGACTGTAGATTTGCTGGTTCTTCGGTGGCAGCGGACAAACACCAACGACTCGTACCATCCTTGTACTGTTTAGGATGAGAGGTACCTCTAGAGCCACGGTAGCAGGCCGAATGGGCGACACAGTTTGATGTATATGCGGTGCATCCACAGAAGATCTTGCTGCAGATCTGTGTGCAGTTGTTTGTGATGGAGAGTTAGAACCCGCCGCAGATGATCCAGTGGCCAGCTGTGTGGCCGAAGAGCCAGTCTTGGAGGAGGAATATCCACCCGCAGACAATCCTAGAGACAACCGGGCAGGCGGGGACCACCCTGGATGCGATCCAGGCAGGGACCACAGGGACACTCCACTCGGTGATCAGGCAGGTGGGGATCACGCGGACGCTTCGTTGTCCATCGCGTGGAAACTGGAGACAGGCGGGACACCGCCCGTTGACGTGACGCGTGCGCCTGCGTCATGTGATCCGACGCGGTCGGAAGTGATCCCGACAATGATTCGCCTAGAAAATCTGTCTGGGATCTTGTACCGCTGTTGTTTTCACCTGAGCCTTCAAATGACTCGTTTGAGCTGTCCAAAGTACCATTTTGACTGAAATTTTCGCCTGGTGTTCTATTTCTCTGAGCTGCATCCTGTAGAATAGTAAAAACAGGACTAGACAATGGATTAGTAGCAGGATTATTTTCCACATTAGTGTCAATAGTGTCATATCCTTGCTCAAAATTTCGAAGGGAAGGATCTAGCAAAATAATTTGTTATCTAAGGAGCGCACCGGCATTAGGATACAGATTTTTGAAGGGAAACACAGCTTCGCCAAAGACAACATCACGAGAAATCTAAACTCGACCCGTGGAGACTTCGAGACACTTGACACCTTTGTGGCAAGGACTATATCCTAGAAATACACACTGTTTGGAGTGGAAAGCTAATTTACGTTTGTTATAGGGACAAAGATTGGTCCAGCAAGCACACCCAAAAATACGAAGAGAGGAATAATTTGGGCGAGTACCAAGAAGTCGATGAACATGTGTATCATTGTTGATGACCTTACTAGGTAGCATGTTGATGAGATATGTGGCAGTAAGAAACGCTTCATCCCAAAATTTAAGGGGCATACCAGCATTGGCAAGAAGGGCAAGTCCAACTTCAACAATGTGGCGATGCTTTCTTTCAGCCGCACCATTCTGTTGATGAGCATGAGGGCAAGATACAAGGTGAAAGATGCCCTATGCTTGAAAGTGAGAGTTTAGTTTGACATATTCTCCCCCCCAATCGGATTGAACCGTAAGGATTTTACGGTCAAACTTACGTTCAACAAGAGTTTGAAAATTAACAAAAGCAGCTAGGGTGTCAGATTTTTCTTAAGCAAATAGATTCAAGTAAACTTGCTATAATCATCAATAAAGCTTACATAATAGTCATGACGACCAATAGAGGTAGGTGCAGGACCCCATACATTAGAGAAAACTAATTGGAGGGGAACTATAGATACACTTGTAGAAATTGGATATGGCAACTGATGACTCTTAGCTTGCTGACACGGATCACAAACTGAAGAAATACTAGACTCTCTAACACAAGGTAATTTATTCTTACTAATGATTTGCCTAACAATATCGAAGGAAGGATGACCAAGACGACTATGCCACTTTGAGTGGGAAAGCTTGGTGGCGACAAAGGCATTTTTGGGGGACTGCGACGACTCCATGGATGAAATAAGAGGGTAAAGGCCGCCAACACATCGTCCTCTATGAATTGTTTTCCGTGTGACCCGATCCTTGATAAAAATAAGAAAGGATGAAATTCGATGAACACATTATTATCATAGGTGAAACGGTGAACGAAAAGCAAATTTTTAGATGCATTGGGGACATGCAAAATATTGTGGAGTCGGAAGTCTTGAGGAGGAGTATGAACCATAGAGTTACCAATGTGTGAAACAATCATACCTTGTCCACTGGCTGTGTTGACTCTTCATTACCTCTATAGGAATCACGGATCGTCAAATTGTTGAGTTCTCCGGTAACGTGATGAGTGGCACCGGTATCCGAGTACGAATTTGTGTCCACACCGTAGGCGACAGGAACTTCCTTGTCACCATAGTAGTCACCTTCATCAAAACGTGACCAACAGTCTTTAGCTAGGTGACCCTCTTTGTTGCAAATTTAACAAACAACATCAACCCAAGGAGAAGTACGACGTCAGCCACGTCCATGGCCACGCCGCCCTCCTGGGGGTGCGCGTCCACCACCACGACCGTAGCCATCCCTTCGTTCATCATGGCAATCATCCTGACGATCAGAGCGTCGGTTAGTATAGCGATCATCACGCCAACTATCATCACACCGGTCACTACGGTCATCACGGGAGCGAGGGTTGTTGTTGTAGCGTCCTCGGCGTTGTCGTGAAGCAAGGTTAGCCGAGGTCTCAAAATCAGGGTCGGAGGAGCCACATAACATCTCCTGTCGTTGGTCGTGTGCATGCAGTTGCACATAGAGAGTACTCAAAGAGATTGGAGTGGTCACCACCCCAAGAACAGCGACAATGGAGTCGTAGCCAGCGCCGAGACCTGCCAGGATGAAGAAGACATGCTCTCTGGTTGAGATAGGACACCCAGCAGAGGCGAGTTCATCAACAATCTGCTGCATTTGTGTAAGGAAAGCCGATGTAGAGAGCTGCCTTTTCTTGGTGTTTCCAAGGGCGATGCGTAGGTTGGTGATCTTGGCTTCACTTTGGGAGGCGAACATCTCTTCAATTGCCTACCAGACACCGGCGGCATGCTCAATCCGCTGAACATGAGGGAGAACCTCCAGGGAGAGAGCTTGGAGAAGGTAGCCGAGGATGATCTGGTCCCTGAAGATCCAGGCGTCGTACGCGGGGTTGGGCGCCATTTTCGCGGCGCGATCTGTGGCTTTGTCGGCTGGTTCAAGGACCACGGTCTCAGGCGGAGCGGCATCGGACCCGTCAAGCAGGCCGAAGAGTCGAGCTCCACGGATGGGGGGCATAATCTGGGCACGCCATCCATGATAGTTTTGCCATGTGAGTGTCCATCGTTGGCGCTCCAAGATTGATCACCGGCGGAGAGGACGACGAGGTGGTCGCCATGGGCTGCGGTGAGAGGGGTGAGTCGGAAAGCTTCTCGCGGGATGGAGTTTAGCATTCAAGTCGGCGGAATAGCGGGCCTGATACCATGTAAAACTAGCGACCAGGTAGAATATTTTGTCTACTCGAATAACTCCCGAGCCCATCAAACATATATAGGTGGCACCGAGCGTACAAGGAATACGTACACGAGTCGTACGAGAGCTGGACACGAGAACCAGTCCGTGTCAGGTTACATATGAAAACGTATTGTATAGCTAATTCTAATAGATAAATCATGGTTTTGTCCTGGGTGAATAGTGTTGAATGGTAGACTTATATTGTCATCTAAATCCTAAACCCAAAATGGTATTCCCTCCGATCCAAATTAATGTTCTCGTATATATTTATCTAGATTCAAATGTATCTAATCATGTTTTAGTGCTAGCTATAGATACATCAGAATCTAGACAAATATGAGAACAATAATTTGTATCGGAGGGAGTAAGTATTTTCAGCTGAAAATCTACGTACTGATATTGGCTTCATCCCATATTTTTGCACGAATTAGTTCGAAAAACTTAAGGCTCAAATTTAAGTTTGGAAAAAAAATACAAAGAGCTAACTGTAGCCCGGGTTCCAATAGGCTTATTCGGTGACCATGAACATTATTATCTTGTGGAGGGAGGTCCACACAAAGGAAGAAGCAATAGCAAGCAAAGCAAAGCTGATGCATGTGACGGGATAATCTAGGACACGGAGCAAGTAGCTAAGTGATTCTTGGGATGATGCGAGCACGGAGGCGGTTCTTGAGGACGATGACGCTGGCTAGCTCCGGGGTCATGTCGACGGCGTCCTGCCCTGGTTCCGGCGGCAGCCACTGGAACTCCTTGACGAGGCTGCCCACGAAGTACTCGACGTGGAGCGTGGCGAGTATGTGGCCCGGGCACATCCTGCGTCCCGCGCCGAAGGGCGCCATCTTGATCTCCCTGGTCCCCGTGATGTCCAGGTCGCTGCCGTCGCCGTCGTCCAGGAACCGCTCCGGCCGGAACTCCTGCGCCGCCGTCCACACCTTCTCGTCGCGGCCCAGGTCGGCGATGAGGACGTTGATGACGGCGCCCTTGGGCACCCTGTAGCCTCCCACCTCGGCGTCGCTCTTCACGCCGTGCGGCAGGATGATGTGCGACCCCGGGTGCAGCCGCAGGCCCTCCAGCACGACGGCCTTGAGGTACGGCATGCCCTTGAGGTCGCTGAGGTCGGGCTTGGCGCTCACCTCCTCGTTCACCCTCTCCTGCGCGTCCGGGCGGTTCACCAGCTCCGCCATGACCCACTCCATGAGGCTCACCGAGGTGTCCACGGCGCCGATGATGAACTCCGTGCAGAGGGCCGCCATCTCCTCGTCCGTCAGCGGGCGGCCACCTTCCTCGGCCACGCGCAGCTCCAGGAGGGAGTCGGCGTAGCAGGGCGGGTCGTCGGCGCCGCGCGGCGCGCGGATCAGCGGGACAAGCACCCGCTGCTGCTTCTCCCGCAGCGCCACGTACCACGCCCACCGCTTCCGGAGGAGCCGCCTGGTGAGCGCCGGGAAGATGGCGAACACCGGGAAGCCGGCCAGCGCCAGGAAGATCTCCAGCATCATCTCCCGCATCTCCTCCAGCGCCTCCTGCCCGAGCCGCACGCCCAGGGCCATCTCCACGATCAGCGCGAAGAGGCAGCGCGTCAGCATGGGCCGCACCGTCACCGGCGATCCCCCCTCGCTGCTGTCGCCGCGCAGCGACGCGAACATGGCGTCGCGGGCGCGCTGCCTGGCCGCCGAGAAGAGCCGGATGCGGGACGGGTGCAGCGCCTGCGAGTGCATGTTGCGGCGGACCAGGCGCCAGTAGGCCCCGTAGGAGGAGGTGCCGATGGTCTGCGGGAAGAAGAGCTCCATGATCACGCTCGGCGGCGGGCGGTCGTCGAAGTTGCCGCCGCCCTTGATGAGGACGCTGTGGGCGAGGCCGTGGTCGGCCACGAAGACGAAGGTGATCTTCACCATGGAGATGGAGATGATGGGGCCGTAGCGCGCGTGCAGGCCGCGGAGGATATAGCCGATGTGACCCACGTTCCGGCCGGGAACCAAGAACTTGGCAATGAAGAGCAGGAGTGGCGGACCAGGCGGGAGCGGGAGCTGCTTCTTCTCCGTTGCCTCGTTCTTACTGCGGGTAAGCATGAAGAGGAGAGGGAGCCCGACGAGGGCGACCCACAAGAGGATGCTCAGCGCCTCCATTACGGCTCTCTCGAGTCGATCTGTGCTCATCTTCTTCTGCGGACTACGTATATATACTGCATTCACGCTGCTTAATTACAGGGCAAAAACATATAAGTATTGCTTCAAATTCAACATTTCTGTTATCCGTCAAAAAATAATATTTCTGTACAAATAATATTTCTAACTCTCGTAAGAATTAACAAATACCAAATTATTTATAGTTGGTATTTTTAGATTATTTGCAGTGTTTACATCTTTTCTGACTTGTTTTATTATATCAACTAGCAAAGGTACGGTGGCCCTCGCAATGCCAGGGCATCATTTTCATTATGTAGAAAGGGTTTGAGGAATGAAATTATTATTTCATGAACTAGCATGGTAGCCCTCGCAACTGTTGAAAGTATTATATAAATAATTTATTTAGCGGATATCACATTATTTCCTGCTACGTATATATACTGCATCCACGCTGCTTAATTACATGGCACAAAAAATTGCTTCATATTCAACATTTCTGTTATTCGCAAAAAAAAACATACTTTAACATTTGTGTACGCAAAAATTTCTAACTCTCGGTCGACCTCGTAAGAATTAACAAATACGAAATTATTGATAGGTGGTATTTTTAGATTAACTAGCATGGTGGCCCTCACAAATGCGAGGGCACCACCTTTATTTATGTTTTATGGAAGAGCTACCTTTAGCGTGTCAAAATTGATTAAAATACCTTAACAAATTCTTAACATTTTATAATTAATTGTAATATGCATCCACCATTTTGTATATAAAGTAAATATATATCACATCCGTAAAAGAGATTTTAATCATATTTAGTTTCTACGTGAAATACTATTAGGATATTTCAACACACTACATTAATGATCATATTTAAAATTTATGCATGATATTAAGTGGGAATATAAATTTTGAGTTTAAATCCTGAAATTTATTGTAGTTTTTATGTCATCATATATTAGTATGTAGGGCTAACTTCATATTTTTAAATAATTAGGGTTTGCTTGAGCAATGATTCCGCTATTTCTAGACCATTTGGAGGGAATATAAAATATATTTTTGTTACTAAGGTCAATAGTTTGTTGATCGCTTCTTTTTTCTTAAAAAAGAGTTTATTCACATTAATATATAGGTCGACTAAACATTAATAATTTTAAATTAATTTTATCATATATTTTTACATCTCATCCCTTAATTTTCCATAAAGATACATGACATTCTCATGTAGATTTGAAAAATGTCACGTCTTATAAGCAACCAGTGTCCAAATACACGATTGGACGAATTGTTATGTTATTACAGACATAAGGGAATATTTGTTATATCAACTTGATCCACATGAATTCATTTTTAAGGTTCCAATAAATATTTTTTCATACCAATAGCAATAGTGTATATTTTATTTTATAGGAGATGAGTATTATCTTTAACTATTTTTAACTGTACTATTAAATTAAGTCATTGTGACTCTCTCAATTGTATTTGTCTTGTCATGTAAGATGACTACATTGTCATGTACGGATGACATAGTTCTGGCATCTTAACCAACCGCCATTGTTATATATGATTTCAAATTCCAAGGATATAAGAACTACATAAACATTCTCAGATTTTTTATTTACATAATAGTTTATCAAATTACCTCATAGGAAAATCATAAGAACTCAATATATAATTTTTTAAAGGTTATATTTAAAAAAAAATTCACTTCCACTTGACTGTTATTTATACAAATATTTTCTTGTTTTTATAATCCTCAAGAGTAAATGATCTTGATCCCTAGGAAATCCAAGGAATTCAAAATATTCCACTACATTGAAATAATCTTGAATAAAAATTCTATCAGTACACTGTATTATGGAGAACGTATTACCTCTGAAATGTCTTCGTAACCACCAATTTTGTTGGTATTGTTTTGAGATAAATTGTGTTGGTATTGGTACTTATGTATTCATACCATTCCTCTACCACAAGCAATCACATGCTTAATAACGGACCACTAATTTTTCACATCCATGCAGATATTTAACTTGATGCCACTATATTTCTCTTACTCTAATCACAACAGGTTAAGTTTGATTGTGTCCTAGAGCTCGAATCCAGTTAAAAAACTCACTAAATTGTATTGTTATCTAGAGAACTACACCTCTTAATTGTATAATCTACATAAGGTAACTTGAAACTGCCACTTTTTCTTGCATATATCGTTCTAATTATACTATCCTTGGATCATGCTTATATTTGACATTTCAGTAAACCATGGTATGTTTGTCTTGCAAAGATTTTGGGATATTTATTACTAACTACTGATAACTTGACACACTTCAGGAAGATCTAATACTTATTGTTAAACATGATGCACTCTAGGAGCATCTATTTGTTTCAGGTGCAATAATTATGATGATCTATTTGAATTTGATTTGTTATTGACTATAATTTATTTAAATACAGAATTATGATAAGATATTTGTTTGATCCTTCTTACACATAGTTAGGAATATTTTTTATTAGATTATGCGAGAACTTCTATCATATATTTCTCTTCTTGTACCATATTGTTCTTTTAGAAGATTCATTTTAGTAGATTATGCGAGAACTTCCATCACTCCTTTTTATTTTTATCTTACTTTCTGGCATGGATAATTAAAATATGATGATATATTAACAATTTTATGTTTAAGTGCACTAATATATATATTTTTATATATCTCACTTCTTATATTGTATTGTGCCTTGATTGTGTAATTGATCATGAAAGTTGAGGCAAGGGACTTTTAGCAATTTCCTATAAGAACACCCATTTCTTTGGGTTTGTGACTATATAGAGCAAAATATAGATTTTCATGAGTTTGTATGTGGATTGGATTTTGTGAGCCTGTTATTCTTCCTATCTTTTTGTGGAAGTTCTATGCTTGAGTCATACAGAAAGGAGCGAGATTAGCTTTGCCTGAAACCTGTATGTAAACATGTGGCTCTACACAAAATTTGTCATGTTTCTCCTATGCATGCAGAACTATATGAGGCACAACACAATCATATGTACCGCACGTGGAAAAGAACATACATTGCAGCTTAGGACCCTAGAAGGAAAAACACTAACGTCAAATGGATTGAATAGGATTCTAGATGGTAAAAAAACTACATTGAAGAAAACATGCTTATTGCTTTTGAATTAGGATTTTCTTCAACTAACTTTCAACAACTGGTAAAGGCTCTGGGAGGTGAGGAAAGCACTAAGCAGTCTCTAGACTGTAGTTTATGTATGGTTTGTTAGTGTGTTTTCTGACAATATCTTGGTGGTTTATATGGTGTGGTTTAGAGTAAAGATGTATTTACTTTGTTTAATTATTGGTATTTCTTATGGATCAACGTTTATCTTCTAGTAGTTCATGAAACGGCTGTTCTCATGGCATGTCTTTTGTTTTTTCATCAAAGTTTGATGATTTGGCATAGAGTGGTTGGACAATTTGTCTTTTTCCAAGAATTGTCTCTCTGAAACCACCATGCATCCGACGACTTTAGTCATACTCTCTACATTCACTCGCATTTTCAAAACATACGATGTTAACTAAACTCGTACAAAATACATTTTGAATTTTATTTGTATTCATTATATATGTGTGTGTATTTATGTACATATAAATCAATTTAATCTTTGAGTTTCTAATATTTTTTCTTGTCAGTTTGTCAATAGAACTCCTACTACATCATAGGAAATGTTTGATCGTATCGATCTGCTTTGAAATATTTTTTTCAATGTCCTATCGTTTTTTTTGGCAATTTTTATCTTCCAAAAGATTTGGAGTTAGCTTTACATACTACGGTTTCTCTAAACTAGCTTGGTTTTGGCACGGCGGCACGTCACGCCATTGTTGTGGCCGTTTCTATTTAATTCGGTAGTTTTAAATAATGTGTTATAGTGTGATGTTATACTTTGTCCGATTCATGTATTTAGCTCAACCCAGAAACCGATTATACGGAGCCACTTTACAATAAACATTTGTTTTGTTTTGCGTGTCGCTGCCCTACCGTGAGCGTTTACTTATTATCACATTGTAATGCGTTTTTTTTGGTTACATAGTAAAAAAAGCAAGCTTACTACAACGAGTATTCATGGTGGGTGTGTCCCGAGACACAACAAATAATTTTTGTCCTAGCCGGTAGTGTAGTAGCGGGACTAAATAACAAACAATGAGTAAAAAAACATTAAGAGAAGACAGATGGAGTTATCAAGTGAAATACATTCTGAGTCAAGGAGCTAGCGAGGCAATCAAAAAAACACGGACTTGCTACAAATGATTAAGAGGGAAACCTGGGCTAGATAAAGAGCAAAGAAAAGACACACGCTACAAATGGCTAAGAGAGACATGCAGTAGGTAGAGATGGGCTAGCTAGAGAGAGAAAAGACATTATGGCGGTAGATAGTGGCAGAAAAAGAAAAAAGAAGACATAAAAGACCATAGTATTGAGAGATCGACAAGATTAGGCTAGATCGTTGTCGTCATCAGAGGATACGATAATGACATCTTTTTTCTTGGGCAAGGACTTTTTCCTGGACAAAGACACTGATGTGTTGGTGAAGGTGTCACGCTGTTCTTTGTCCATACATAGTCAGTCAAAAAGATGCTTGTAGTCTTATAGAAAACACTGGTAGAAAAAGAGTCTTTAGTCTAGCACCCAAATACCATTGGTCACGGTTCGTTTCCTTAATCAGGACCAATGTTAGGCAACGGTCCCGGTTCATGCCGCCTGGGCATTGGTCCCGTTTCATCTCTAATCATTGGTCCTGGTTCGTGGTATGAACCGGGACCAATGCCACCGCGACACACACGTGGCGCTCTGCGGAGCATTGGTCCCGGTTCATGCCATGAACCGGGATCAAAAACCCCTCGACGGTCCGCAATCCGAGACAGTGATCTAAATTAAATCGAGGCAGAAATTGAATTGATCTAGTATTTTTGAAAAATTGTTCCACAAATTAATCGAGACAGAGATCTAAATTGAGGCATTTCATTAATTCAACCACAAATTCTTCGTAAACAAAGGTGCGATTTAACAAATTTTTCCTAGTTGACAATTTCACTTCCGCTGACGCTGTCCTCCGAGCCGCCGGCTTCCTCCTCGTCGTCGGACGGAACCTCCACAAATTCCGCATTGTTCGCGAGACGGAGCTCCTCTTCGCGGCGAGCGGCATCGATGACGGTGTACTCGAGGGCGATGACGAGCCCCCCAGGAAGAGGGTTCCTGCTAAGGTTATGTGGTATGCTCCTATAATACCACGGTTGAAATGTCTGTTTGGAAACAAAGAGCATGCCAGGTTGTTGCGATGGCACAAAGAAGAGCGTAAAAAGTACAGGAAACTGAGACACCCCGCCGATGGGTCGCAGTAGAGAAACATCGAGAGAAAGTACTCGAACTTTGCAGGTGACGCGAGGAACTTATGGTTTGGTCTAAGTACAGACGACATGAATCCTTTTGGGGAGCAGAGCTGCAGTCACAGCACCTGGCCAATGACTCCATGTATCTAGAACCTTCCTCCTTGGTTGTGCATGAAGCGGAAGTTCATTATGATGCCAGTGCTCATCCAAGGACCGAAGCAACCCAGCAACGACATTGATGTGTACCTAAGGCTATTATTCGATGAACTTTTGGAGTTGTGGGCAGAACCAGGTGTAAAGGTGTGGGATGAGCACAAACAAGAGCCATTTGACCTACGAGTGTTGTTGTTCATAACCATCAATGATTGGCCTGCTCTTAGTAACATTTCAGGACAGTCAAACAAGGGATACAATGCATGCACGCACTGTTTAGATAAGACTAAAGGTACATATTTGGATAAATGTAAGAAGGTTGTGTACCTGGGGTGTCGTAAATTTCTTCTGACCAATCATCAAGTAAGAAAGAAAGGCAAGCATTTCAATGGTGAGGCAGATTACCGGAAGAAGCCTAAGCTCCCTAAAGGTGCTGATGTATTTGGTATGGTGAAGGACCTAGAAGTAATCTTTGAAAAGGGTCCTGGCGGTCAATCTGTTCCGAAAGTCCCCATTACCGAACACACGGCCATGTGGAAAAAAAATCTATACTTTAGGAGCTTGAGTATTGGAACGTCTGTTCTTCAATCGACGTGATGCACGTGATAGAGAATCTTTGCGTGAACCTACTAGGATTCCTGGGCATGTATAGGAAGACAAAAGGTACACTAGAAGCACGGGAGGACCAGCAACGTATTAAAGATCCATACAACAAGCATAACTGGTACATGTAAGCCTGTGCTGCATCCAAAAACTGGATATATGCTGGATATAAACACCACCATTACGGTCATGGAGATGGCTTCCTACTGATTGAATTTTTAGAATTATTTCAGTTTTTCCAACAAGACACCCTCGACAAAACTATCGTCAGTGCCTGTTGTTTGTAAGTATTATTAATTTATGTAATTAAGTCTTTCTAGCTCAGCTCATTTGTTGCTTGTATAATCTTACTCATCACTATAGTAATTATATATGCAGAATGAAGATTTTCGAATGCAACAAAGGACAAAACTATGACCTTGGGTTTGTTGACTGTAATTTCGTTCATGAAGTTACTATAAAAACGAAACCCAAAGAGACAGGGGATAACTTGATACAAGCATTGACGCATTTCAGCAACAGAAGGGAAATACTATTTCCTTACAACGCTGGGTGAGTGTTACTGTCTTGTACACATTCTATTTTTGCTTACTTGATGTAGCATATAATTGACTCGTGTTATATTTTGATAGTGTGTCCAGCTTCCACTATATTCTGTTAATCATTGTTGTTGACACTGGAGTAGTAAAAGTCCTAGACTCGAAACGCACACCTTTAGAAAAGTGGGCGAACATGTAGGAATGCCTCCAGAAGGCTTGGAAACGGTTCACCGCCAAAACTAGGGGTGTTTGGAAGCCAGAGCTTACATTTCAAAAATTGACTGTAAGTACTACTTGCTAGATCCACGCATCTCTTTGATTCTAGTTTCAATACCACCATTATCATGCTTGATTATTATTTTAATTGAACTGCGTTCTCGTAAAGTGCTTAAGGCAGGAAGCCGGGAATAACTTATGTGGATACTATGTCTGCGAGTTCATTCGCCAGACGACCAAAGAGAAGGACGCGGACCGGAACATCAAAAAAATTGAAATACGATAAACAATAATCACAACTTTATTTTATTACCACCAATTGTGTTTAGTTTCATTCATATATATTGATCCCCTTCTTTAAATTAGATCGAACGGATGCGGGACGGTCTTTTATCACAAGAACGTGTGTAAGCAATTTAAGAGGAAATTGCCTGATTTTTATTAGAACAAGTCATAGATCCGAAAGGAGAATACTATTACCCGGTTCATTTAGAAGGGTGAAGTGTAAAAAAGAAGATGTAAATTAGATCAAATTTGTGTGAGTACCGTTTGTAATTAATATGTTTCGACCAAGAAGATGGATGAGGCGGTGTATAATATATTTGTGATCATGATGTGTAATATATATATCTTGGTTTCATTATTGCTATATATATGTAGTACCATTAAATTGAATACAAAACATTAAATAAATAAATAAAAACCCTACCACGGCACAAAACCCTGCCGCGACACAAAAATAGCCCGAAATGCAGAGACCAACGATCCCGGTTCGTGCCACGAACCGGGACCAATGATCCACCCCCCTGTCTCGCGCGCGCCCACGTGGAGACCCATTGGTCCCGGTTTGTTCCACGAACCGGGACCAATGATCCACCCTCCTCATCGCGCGCGCGCCCACGTGGAGACCCATTGGTCCCGGTGCGTGCAAGAACCGGGACCAGCATTAGTCCCAAGTGATTGGTCCCGGTTCGGAAACCGGGACCAATGGCCCTTATGAACCGGGACTAGAGGCCCTTTTTCCACCAGTGAAATGATGTTCTTCTAAGTGATGACGGCGTGGTAGGGGCGTTGATGGCGACCACATGTTGTCGACTCGGCGACGGTACTCATGTGGTCTTCAAACTTGCTGTGGTCTCCAAACCTCCTAACAATACAATTAAGGGAAGCACTCTCGCAAGAAACCAAAGGAGCCGGCAAAACTACCCCCAAAAAATTACCCATTAAGACAGGACAACATGAACTAATCGAAGAAAAATGTACAATCTTTAGTATTTGATGAGGATATATACAAGGATTACAATGATTCTGACTGCTTGAACTGGAAGGAAATATTGAGTCAAATCAATAATGACTATCAGATTTAATATCCTTCGGACTAGCGCTAGGGGGAAGGAGAGGGAGGAAGGCGAGGAGTCCGACGTGATGATCATCCAAGGATGCGGGAGAGAGGAGCGGGAGGTAGGCGCAATACAAGCAAGGGAGATCATCAAAGAGAAGGAACGTTCAATTCGGGCAGACAGATGTCCTGAAATTGAAACAGACGTGGATTTCTTATACGAACTTCGAATCAAGCAAATAAGCACTTGTTGGATAGATAATTCCAAGATCTTTCCAATGAGTGCTTCCACATCTCAAGAACCCGGATAATCCGGCCCCCACACCCCGGATAATCCGTCCCTGCTTTGGAATTTCTGCTAAGGACTTCGTGCGCGACGTTCTGTACGGCCAGGGGATAATCCGGCCAACTTAGACCGGATAATATGGTCCTAAAAGTCTCCATCAGATCTGACCGTGTCAGTCACGTTTTCGTTTCATGTCGTTTCGACGTTCTGGCGGCCATATAAGCCTGGGAATGCCCTCTAGTTTAGGTTAAACCACGTTAAAACTATTTTAGAGTTGTTTTTTCATAGAACCTCTGGAATTATCCTGTGTTCGAATCTACCAACTATAATTGAGTGTGATCTGTTGTTCCATTGGGAATTAGTGGATTGCATACTACCGTTCATGGTCATGGCTGCGTGCGCAAGAGCGTGGTGTTCTGAATATCCTATAAGGTTCGAGAGCTGCTGCATTGGCATCAGGGATCGAGCGGGAGAGTTCATAGCTACAGGCTAGTTATCTATCATCCACCATCATCACCGACATCCGCTTACTGAGAAGATCGGGACACCCCATATCAGTATTCCTATCCATGTCGAATTAAAAGAAGGAGGCCATAACATAATAAGCGGAGCACATAAAATAACAAAGAAAGAGAAACACAACATGAGGACATGAAATAATAAACAAAGAGAAACACGTCATGAACGCATGAAATAACAACCGGAGAACATGAAATAATAAGAGAATCACATGAAATAATCAAAAAATAAACACATGGGATAACAAACGGAGAACATGAAATAATAAGAGGAGCACATGAAATATTCAAAAAATAGATATAAATAACAGATCACACGAAGTAATAACCGTATTACATGACAAATGGAATAATCAACAAAGAGAAACAAACATAAATAAATTTGGTACCACGAGGCGTCGAAGAAGAAAACGACCGAGATGGATATTCACCAGCACGAATAAACGGGCTCAGGCACAGAAATAAACTAATAACGGACAAAGGATCCGCGGGCCGACCAGGAAGCATACCTAAATCCAATCCCAAACATTAGAAATAGGAACAGCCAAACAATCAAAGTAACAACACAAGCGGGAAAAAAAAGACACGTCGCCATACCAGCAGACAAAGCAGAAGATGTCGCCATACCAGCAAAAGAAAGCGACGCGGAAAGAGAAGCACCTGCAAACAACAACAAGAAGATGGTATAACACAAATGTAAAACAAAATAACGGTAGGAACAAATAAAACATATAGGTCATAACAAACAAATCTAACCGCGTGAAGATACAAGAGGATGCTTCCCAAGCCTGACCGCACGACGGCGGGAATGCGCATCGGAAGGGGTAGAGGATGAAAGCAAACCCGCGGAAGCTGGAAAAATAAATCTTGTTAAAAAAGGCTACCATTGAAAAAGGAAAAGCAAAAAATATAGACCAGACCTGAAGAAGGGCCACCATCAGGAAATGAAGCAGGAAGAAAGGTATGACCACCACGAGGAGGAGAAGAATCGGGCCCAGGAATAGGGAAGCCACGACGACGAATGCGACGACCATGGCGGCCACCACGGGAAGCATCTGAAGATGAGAGGGAAGCCATACGAAGTGAAATGAGGAAGAGAAGAAGACTCCATGATGTATATATGTATAGGAAGTTGAAGGTTTCCAGAAGATAGGTTTGGTGGCGGCTTGTGATACCACACGTCGAAAGAAAAGAAGAAGAGATGGGTAAAAACAAAAGAGCACGATATGATGCATATAAAAACAAAAATATATGATGACATGTTATAATATTGCATAGAAACAAAATAATATGATGACCACAAACAAAATAACATGATGATCACTTAGAATATTATGCGAGGAACAAAATACCATGACGACCAAACCAAAATAACATGATGAGATGGATAAAATAACATGATAGGATGGACAAAATGACATGATAAAGGAGCATGGAAACAAAATAACGCTTATAATATTACATGGAAACAAAATAACATGATGACCACAAACAAAATAAATAAAATAACATGATGACCAAACCAAAATAACATGATGAGATGGACAAAATAACATGATGAAGGAATATGAAAACAAATAACGCTTATAATATTACATGGAAACAAAATAACATGACGACCACAAACAAAATAACATGATGACCTCTTATAATAATATGCAACAAAACAAAATATCATGATGAGTAAACCAAAATAACATGATGAGATAAGAAGAAAACAAAGTGAATCTTTTAATATCACCAAAGAAATGGTGCTAGAGCCACCCATGAATGTACCAAGGGATAAAAGATGCATAGCAATGCCAACAAAGTTAAACACTCTGGGTACGCAAGAATGCACACGAAAGAGCAAGGGAACACATTTCGGCACACAAAAAATCCTCATGGGAGTCCAAAAATCCCACAAAAAAGAGAAGCCTAGAGGTTTAAGATCTTTAGATATGTAGTACTCCTCTGTGTAAAAATGATATCGAAGATTTGTCTAGATTCGCATGTATCTAGATGAATTTTAGTATATGAAATCATGATGCGTCTATATACATGCGAATCTAGACAAATCTGGGGCATCATTTTAATAAGTCCGGGATTATTTGCTTTGGTAGGCTAAAATAGTCTGCCAAACTATGCTACATTTTAAAAACATGTACCGATTTTTTTCAAGTTTAATCTGATACTATATATGCTTGCTGGTCGATTATTTTAGATAGATCAAGCTAGCTAATCGATCAATTCTTTTAGTGGGAGCAGCCTTTTTTCTTTTGTAGTTCTTCTCTTAGGTTCGTATACCAGGCTAGCTAGCTAATGCACTTAGTAGCTGATCGATTCTTTTGGTAGCATTAGCCTTTGCCTATTCCTTTAAATGACTTTGTCATTTTCTTATACAACGTTGGATTGATATCTGATTTTTTCTGACATTGCTTCTGTGCCGCTTCTTATATTGACTTAACTTGCCTTATTGACTTATAACATGTACGTAACTGACTTACACGACCGGTGACCCGGCTGTCACGTCTGTTACGTAATTTACAATTATGGTTAAATCATAGCCACTAATTACATATCTGATGGTCTAAATAATTTAGGTGATGTGGATCAACCTAGTGCCTCAAAAAACACTCTTATATTACTTTTAGTATATAATATATTGCACTTTACATTTTTCTGACTTGTTTTATTATATCAACTAGCAAGGTGGCACTCACAAACGTGTCCTCCTCTGCCCGCTCTAGTGTCACTTGTTCCCGTGAAACAAAATATTGCAAATAATATGTTTCAATAACTAATCATTTAACATGTTCAAATTTTAAGAGTCCAAATAAAGTCACAAGATTCGCCGCATAAGAGTTCAAATTTTAAGAGTCCAAACAAGCTCCAACTTGGCCAAGAACTACACTGATTACCATAATCTAATTGAAAATATACAAGAGTTTGATACCATCGCTGAAATACCTAAAATAAGTTCTATATATGCTTGATTGCTTCCTGCCGACAATATAAGAAAAGCAGACACTTAGGGAATATTCAATACATCAGCCTAGTTCATTCTACATTATACTATAGCTTAAGTCTGAACAAAAGCGAGTCATTTGAGACCATCTGCCCGTGCGCGCATTTCTGGTCGTCTGATTTTCACTCTAAATCATCTCAACCGTGCAATTTCAGGTGTTGACCAAAGTCTTACGAGCTGGTCCCTCCCGTCCCCGCCCCCACCCCTACCCCCATCTCAATCCTATTCCCCTCCAACTGAACTCACGAGTCTCGAGCTCCCGCCCATCCCAGTTATTTATAACCACTATTAATATCTATGGTCTATAGTTACAGATATATAGCATCTATTCCTTGAAAAAATAGAAGATTGGTACATGGACCAACGAATTGATGCCAAAAAATGAAGGTTGATTTGTGATTAGAAATATGATCAACATATTTATATTAGGAAATATGATACACATTTACACGTCTCTACAACTTCCTTAGCCTCAAGGACCCGGTACCCTAATTGAGATTAGAAACTCTTGTGAAAAAAAGGCGAAGAACCCAGCAACATCATGGCTGTCACGTGAATTACAGCGCTAAGACATTATGGACACACCGTATTTCTCCTCCTCCACCCCTCCTTTCTCCGACCTTGTTATCGCCGCGCCTTTTCTTCCTCGTGCACAACACCCCACCAACATTTTCTTTTTGTCTATCCTCAAGTGCCTAGCTACATCCTCCATCGATCTTCATCCACCCCTGCCACGACGTCAAGTCATGATGCCTCCATGCCACGATAATGCATCGCTCTCAAGCTGTTGGGTGTTCATCGTGAACTCCAAACCTGTGGGAAGCAAGAAATTTGTAGTGTGTGTCCAAGTAGTAGAACCGAATCATCCAATTGCACGGTTCTAATCGTTAGTTACGTTGTGAATAATTTACAATCCATGCAATGTGTAGATATATTTCATAATTCCTGATTTATGGTAAATTTTCTGAATAGGCGAAAAGATGATTGAATTAATATATTTAGCTCCTATGCAGGACCGCTTAGATGGTCAATCTGTGAAGCAAGCACACATTAAATGGTTAGGACACTGGTAATATCCATTTTGGAATGTGTCGAATGTATGGATCAATATTGTTAATACGGAAACTAAATACATTTGCGCTGGATGATGAACATACTACTTAATTGTCCTTTTAAGAATTGGAAGGTTTCCATATTATATATATGTAATTATGTATGCATATAATCATTAGCATGAATAGATCCTTATCAGCCTGACTAAGTTTTTGGAAAATAGAAGTCTAGTATGCAAGACAATCTAAATGACTAAGATTGGGTAGCTGCTATTTAAAAAACTTCACCAATACGCTGGCAACAAATTTGATAAAATATATTTCAATGCCACAAGAATTTTAGTTCATGAATATACTGAAAGTCGTGATGTAATTTGTTACATGCCATCCCATCGCAACGATATATGCAAATTTTGAGCACAGAAGCAAACATAACAGAGGAACTAAGAATGCTATTACTTTTAATTAGGTATGTAGTGGATGAAATGAAATGAATTGCTTAATTACCTTTGACTGCAGTGAAGTAGAAGGGCAAAAAAATAGTGTGATAAGCCGAGAAGAGGCACCAAACACAACAAAAAAGGTCGATCTTAGAAAAGCAGCATGTGTAAATAAACTTAGAAACATATCTGCATCAATCAAATGGCTAGGATAGCCCTACTGACCATACAATTAAATCCTTCCAGACTGAAAATCTCTAGTGCCATTCTAGATACAAATAATAAGAGCATTGATGACGTGTCTGACCCGAGTGCAAGCGCGCGAGTGCGAACCGTGACTCAGCATCCACGCCAGATTCATTCGCGCCAACCATCTAAAGTGTGACGCCCTACTAGCCAATCACGCGTATGCTCTGAAAATCCAATGCGCGACACCTGCACACTCCGTCGCGCTGAAGCGCTAGCGCGCGACGACCAGCGAGCCATCTTTTTCTTTCCCTGCCCGAATTCGAAGCTTGTGCCAAACCAATCCCCCCGGCTCCTTCTTCTCCTCCAAGAAAATCCCCATTGACCTCCCTCACAGCCAGATCTAGAAATTACGAGCATGTAGAGCAAAAAAATGCCTCCATAGAAAATAGAAAGAGATCCATCAAAGATTCCGGCTGCATCAACATCGTTGTCTGCCACCCCACCACACACACACCCCAACAAACTATCCCTATCCCCCCAATTCCTCCTCCACTCCCTTCCACAATCTTAGATAAGATATTTTATAATACCTGTTTATTCAATAAAGCTTTTCCTTTCTTTATTTATTATTATTCCTTTTGTAATAAATGCTTATTTTTTGATATTCTTACACAACTATGTAATATGTTGTATAATGAAGAAATGAAGGTTTCTATTCTATTTTCTTAATTTGAATTACTTCAATTACTCGAACTCTATTCAATTCCATAATTGTTATCTGATGTAATAATATGTCAAACCCAACTATTCAAATGTTCTTCAATAAACTAAATTCTTAATTACTTATAACTTGAATTATTTAAAAATTCAATTCAAATTCATATGTCAATTGAAATGTTTTACCCCAAAACAGTTCAAATTACCCAGAGGTCATACCAAAATTTATGACAATCACCTGAATGAGCTAAACCCAATGAAAGGCCCAACTTAGGTTGACTAGAGGGGGGAATAGGAGACTACCAATTTTTTATACTTTTATCCGACTTTTAAGGCTTAGCACAAAGTAAGGTTCACTAGATATGCAATTACGTGGACAACCTAAATGACAAGTAACACAAAGGTAAGCACGAGAGTAAAAGCAAGAAGTAAAGGAGCGGAGCGAAAGAACCGGCGAGGGGACACGGAGATGTAATTCCCGTAGTTCACTTTCAAAGAAGCTACGTCTACGTTGGAGAGGTGTCGGGGCCACACAAGGTCACCCGAGCGCCACAAAGGCCTCACCTTCTTCTCCGGTGAGCACCACCACAAAGGTGGCCTCACAATCCACTAACCAGTGACCTTGAAGGCGCCAATCGAAAACCTTTACAACGAGGTTGAGGGGAGGCTTCACAACTCAATTGAAGGCCTCAACGACACCCCGGAGCTTTACAATAAATGCCCCAGCTCCGAGGATGTCCTACGCCGTCTAGGGTTCCAAGAACCCAAGAAACGAAATCCACGAAGGATGAGTGGGGGAAATCAAAATTCCTTTGGTGGAGGTGTAGATCTAGGTCACCTCTCCCAATCCTCAAAAGATCAAGAGATTTGAGTGGGTGGGGAGAGAGATCTAGCAAAGTCAAGCTCTTGTGAAAATGATGGAGAGAGAGAGAACAAAGAGATAAGGTGGGAGGAGGAGGAAGGGGGCTTAAATAGCACCCCTTCAAACGGGCAGAATCTGCCTAGGCCCGACGCCGTCGGTACTACCGGTGACTGACCGGTAGTACCGGCGAGCGAGCCATCACCGGTCCAGCCGAGGCCACGTAACGGTCATACGACTGTCGGTGGACCCAAAACGGGCTGGCCGGTAGTACCGGTCCAAATTCCGCCATTATTTCCGCCAAATAGGCAGTGCGAGGCAGAAGGTTATCTGACCCGCACTGCCCAGCATCGGAAATATGACCGGAACTGGACCCGGAACTACCGGTCCCCGATGTTGGCCGGTACTACCGGTGAGGGAGCGGTACTACCGGTCAAGAGGGCAGGAGCTGGTCTGGCCGGTACTACCGGTCCAAGATCCGACGCTATTTCTGACAAATAGGCAAAGTTAGACAGAAGTCTTACTGAGCCCAAAAACTCTTCATCGGAAATAGGACCGGATCTTCTGCCGGAAGTACCGCTCAAACAACCCTGGGAAAACCGCTGGGTGGTACTACCGCTGCCTGGCCGGTACTACCGGTCAAGGCAGAAACCCCTTCAACAGCTCAGGAAACACTCCCTCACTCGAAAACTGGGATGGATGTGGAGGTGCATATATGGTCTGTGCATGAAATATTGATTTCCCACAACCTTCCTAGATTGACTCCCTCTTGATAGTACGGTAGCCTAAAAAGTAAACAAGAAAAAGTGAAATATAAAAGCTATCGACTACAAGCTCTTCCTTGAGAGACAACATCCACGAACACGTCCGAAGATAAAACCTGAAACTTGGACAAACGGTTAAACCACAAAAAGAGTTGTCATCAACACCAAAAACATAAGGAGAAAAAATAATCCTTTCAATCTCCCCCCTTTTTGGTGCTTGATGACAACCCCACAAGATTTGCACATAAAACTAAAGGTGAGAGAGGCTCCCCCTGAAGACATGGGAGAGAGCTCTCCCAACCGAGAAAAGAGTGGAGCTCATACCTTGCACCAACACAATTGTGGTGAGACAAAGATTTGACAATCAAGAATAGTCCACCACAAATCCTTAGGAGAATACCACAGAGATACCTTACCACATAGATTCACCAACAAGGTAGCAACCATACAAGAGGTCCAGAGACAATAACGGAGGTCCACAAACATTACATAACGGAATAAAGTGTGCACGAGCATAAAAAGATCAAAGAAAAAGCGAGCTCGTGACACAACCCAACCCATGCAAATCCCGAGATCCTAACGGGGCACTTTCTCCCCCTTTGGAATCAAGACGCCAAAAAGGGATAAAGAAGCCAAACTACGCGCCCCACCCACCAATGAACGAAGGAGGCGGCTCGGGGTCCCAAGAGGCATTGTTCCAAGCGGGCAGGAACTGACTGGAGATCTCTGGCTCGTCATCACTATCAGTCCACTTGCAATGTGTGTTGATCCACTCATCCTTGGGCGCGGTGACGGATCTAGACTCAGGTGACACAGGAATATCAAGCTTCCTCATGATGGCCTTCTCCCAGCGAACACTGTGCCTCTGAGCAACATAGGACTGATACTCACGGTCCTGAATGAAGCAGAAAGTCTTCTTCACCTTCTTCAGCAGCTTTTTAGCCCAAGAGGGTTGCCTCACAAGTCGGGGTGGAGGAGAAGCCTCAACACGGTCCCCATCACTAGCATCCGAAGCAGTCCTACCAGCAGCAGCTTCATCTTCAGCCTGAGAGCGAGGTAACTTGTGCTTCATCACACGGAGAGTCTTCTCCTCATGAATAGTGAGAACATCCTGAGGGTAGATGGAGCCAGTTGCCTCCCTCCATTTGGCATTGATAAGAGTCTGTATGTAAGGAGCATATGGACAAGACCTCTTCTCAATCATAGCGGATCAGATTTCTTCAAAGATATAATCCATAACATCAAGGGGCTCCTGAGAGTTTCTGTGGCGGTAAGTCTGAAACATGAGATCAATCTGGAAGGCATGAAGCTGATCAAACTTACTAGCCTTGGGAGCAATAGTGTTCTGATAGACCTTGCGCATGATGTCATAGGTGGGAAGGAGATGGGCAACGTTACCAGCAACGCCTCGGCCCTCAATGTAAAGAGGCTCCAGAACCTCCGGCTCGGAGGCCCTCCCCCTATGCACCCACCACCCATTGGCACGACGGCCGCCATTTAGCAGTCAGATACTTGTGGCAAACTCAGACCATTTAGCAGTCAGATACTTGTTTTGAGTCATCCACTTCATGGTTCGATCATCAGGGTCAGTGTCAAAGTAGAGAGTTGAGTAGAACTGAGCAATGGCCCTCTCATCAAAGTTCTCACGGTGTTGCATCAGCTTGATGAGCCCAAACCTCCTGCACATATCAAGAGCTTCACCAAAGTATTCAGGGTTTCTCTCCTTCTTTGCAATGTTGATGTACTTCTAAGGAGCACACACATTTTTCTTCTTAGTGGCATACACCTCGGAATAGATCTCTTGTTGACGCACGGTGTGGAAGAAAGGATCCTGAGCCAGGCGGTCACGAGGAACAGCGTAGGGATCAACCTTGCGAAACTCCTCATAGGCAAGCTGCGGCCAAGAGGAAATCTTCTTCTTGCTAGAATCCGGTCCAGAGGTGGTCTTCTTTTGACTTGCCAGAACAGGCCTCTTGCCTTTCGCAGCAGCAGCACGACGCTCAGCTGCAGCCCTCTAACGGGCAGTCTGACTGGGAGGGCGCACAACCTCAAGATCATCCTCATCAATCTCTGACGGTCCACTAGAGGGAGCACGAGACTGCTTGGATCTGCCACGGGAACCCCCTTGCCCTGAGAGAAAAGCAAATAGAAAGGAGGAACTAGAGGATAAGTGCACAAGGTCGAAGAAAAACGAAAGCAACTAGACTGAATTGACACGGTACATAGACAAATATCAGAAATTGGTGCATCGGAAGTTCCGCCTGGCGGCCAGAACTACCGGTCGCATGGGACGCATCGGAAGTTCCGGTCATGCCCTGCCCCTGGGCGGTACTACCGCTGCCTCACCGGTAGTACCGGTGAGAGGACCACGCCGGAAGTACCAGCGGATCCGCACCGGTAGTACCGGTTAGGGCACGAACAGGGCAGTTCAAAACTGGGTCCAAATCCCAGATTCGATGAAACTTGATGCACAAACCAATGACATCTAGACTATGTACTGAGGCAAAACAATCTAAAGTAGAATCCTATCCCTACCAAGACTCCCCATAATAGTTCTAGCCAAAGAAGGGCCCTAGACATGGCATGTCCTACTCAAGCACAAAAGTGACTAAATCTACATGATTGGAGCACGAGAGGAGGAAATACCAGGGTCCATGGCGGGGAATCGAGGACGGGAAGAATCCCACGGAGCCAATCTGAGGAGGGACGGCTGGAATCGGTGTGGCCGGTGGCGTCACCGTGGAGTGCTCCTTGAGGACTAGGGGTGGTAAGATGGGGTCAAGGGGAGGCAAATGGGGAAGATGACCCCGTGCCCCCCTTGGCCCGTCACTTAACGGGGGCCCCTTTCACCGGTAGTACCGGCCAGAGGCCGGAACTACCGACGACACCGGTAGTTCTGGGAGAAGATACTTCCGATCAAGGCAGAATTTCCGAGAGAAATTTTAGCCCTGACCGGTAGTACCGGTTCCGACCGGAACTACCGACGATTCCCAGAAAGCAAAATCCAAATTATAATTGGCAAGGAAAAACGACCTTGTGCAGAAACTGAAAAGAACCAGAACCACCCGAAAGAATAAACTCAAAACAACGATTGTGAGTCAAATAGCAGAAAGTTGGTGGCCTAGGCCACCACATATGAGTATACTTGGCTTGAAACCACGAAGATGTATCTTGGGTTCATTACCAAAACTCATCATTTAAGCTCATTTTGTCTCCTTGAGAGACCATAGAGAATGAATACATTAATGTGTGCATAATAGGAGGAGTGATGGTTCATTGGAGGAACCACACTCCCCCTAAAACCATGCGTACCTCCAAACAAGATATCCTTTGAGACCCGGGTATGTGCGCAAGATACTTAAGCCACGTTGCTTGAATCAATGATATTTAGTTCATGCCTCAACTCCCGGAACCTTGCTTCATCAAGTGGCTTCATGAAAAGATCCGCAAGATTGGCCTTGGTAGGAACATACTCCAAAGAAATGTCTCCTCTAGCAACATGATCCCGAATGAAATGATGACGAATCTCAATGTGCTTGGTCTTGTTGTGTTGAACTGGGTTGTGAGCAATAGCAATAGCACTCTTGTTGTCACACAAGAGTGGCACCTTGTCAAAAGAGAGTCCAAGATCCTTCAAGGTTTGCTTCATCCATAGTAATTGAGCACAACAACTCGCGACGGAGATGTACTCAGCTTCGGTAGTGGACAAAGACACGCAGTTTTGCTTCTTCGAGGACCAACACACCAAGGACCTCCCAAGAAATTGACAAGCACCAGAAGTAGACTTTCTCTCCACTTTGTCTCCTGCCCAATCCGAATCAGTGTAACCAATGAGATCAAAGCTGGCCCCCTTTGGGTACCACAGCCCAAAGTTAGGGGTATGAACCAAATATCGAAAGATTCTCTTGACCACCACCGTGTGGCTTTCCTTTGGCGCGGCTTGAAATCTTGCACACATACCCACACTCAACATAATATCCGGTCGAGACACACAAAGATAGAGTAGAGAACCAATCATTGAGTGATAAAGCTTTTGATCCACATCCTTACCCTTGGGATCAAGATCAAGATTAACCTTTGTGGGCATGGGAGTTTTGACTCCATTTACTTGATCAAGGTTGAACTTCTTGAGCATATCCTGGACATATTTGGCTTGGTTGATGAAAGTCCCTTTCCTCAATTGTTTGACTTGAAAGCCAAGAAAGAATTCCAACTCCCCCATCATGGACATCTCAAAGCGGTCGGTCATGAGCTTAGCAAAATCCTCATTGAAAGCTTTGTTAGTAGACCCAAAAATAATGTCATCAACATAGATTTGGCAAATGAACAAGTTTCCTCCAACTTTCTTAGTAAAAAGAGTGGGATCAATGAGGCCTACTTCGAAACCACGGTCTAACAAGAGCTCTCTAAGGCACTCATACCAAGAACGAGGGGCTTGCTTGAGACCATATAGTGCCTTATCGAGTTTGTAGACATTGTCCGGGAAGAGGGGGTCCTCAAAGCTTTGAGGTTGCTTGACATACACCAATTCTTTTAAAGGACCATTAAGAAAAGCACTCTTGACATCCATTTGTTGCAACTTGAAGTTATGATGGGTAGCATAGGCAAGAAGCATGCGAATGGATTCTAGACGAGCAACAGGAGCATAAGTTTCACCATAGTCTATGCCCTCAACTTGAGAGTATCCTTGGGAAACTAACCTTGCTTTGTTGCGGACGACTATACCATTTGCATCCTTCTTGTTCTTGAAGATCCACTTGGTCCCAATCACATTTTGACAATCTTTGGGTCTCTTCACAAGAGTCCACACCTTGTTCCTCTTGAAGTTGTGGAGTTCTTCGTTCATAGCTTCGACCCAATCATCATCTTCAAGAGCTTCGAAGACCTTTTGGGGCTCAACATGAGAAATAAAGGCATGATGAGAACTAAAAGAGGTTAGTTGTCTCCTAGTAGTGGAGCCCCTATTGAAATCTCCATAAACATTATCAAGGATATGTCCATCTTTGATGAGTTTCGCGAGACGGTATGCTTGACGACGAGCTTGGGTCTCAAGATGAGATTCTTGAGCAACCACTTGATCATCACCACGATTCGAGAGCCCTCCTTGACTATATGAACGAACTTGATCACTATCTTCATCAACATCAACCTAGGGAGAGACATCATCATTTGGCGGAGAGACGCTTGCTTGGCCTTGGTCATTGTCACCTTGACAATCTTCAACTTGACCTTGAGAGTCATTGACATGAGGAGCTTCAAAAACTTGGAGGGGAGGAGCTTGATCAACTAGAGGTAGACTTGGACTTGAAGAGTCATGAACATGAAGATCTTGAGCGGACCTCGTCGAAGCTTGAGAAGCAATAAGTTGACCTTGAGGAGCAAGAAGGTCTTGTGAGAGTGAAGGCTCCGCTTGAGTGGAGCTTGGTCCTTCTCCTTTGGCCACAAGGGGATCCTCAATGGGGTGGAAGAAACCCACACCCATTCTTATTATGGCTTGGGGAGGAATTTCATCACTTGGATCACGAATACCATCTTGCCGCACAAGAGACTCATGATCTTCATCAAACTCGACATTGCTAGATTCTTCAACCCTTCCCGTTGCTTTGTTGTAGACTCGATAGGCATGTGACTGATTTGAGTACCTAACAAAGATCCCTTTTGAGCCCTAGATTCAAACTTTGACAAGCGGACACCTTTCTTGAGGAGGAAGCATCTACACCCAAACACCCGGAAGTACTTGAGATTTGGCTTGTGACCGGTGAAAAGCTCATATGGAGTCTTGTTCTTCTTCTTGCGTAGATAGAGGCGATCTCCATTGTCTTCTCTATTCTCGAAGGGGCATTGAGCTACAAAGTGACTCTTGTCGTTGCAATTGTAACAAGATCTAGTCTTTGGAGTCTTCATGGTTGAGTTGAATCTTGGGTTGTCCCTTGACCTTGACTTCATGCCCGGTTTGTTCCAAAATGCCCTTGATGCTAGAGCCAAGTGCTCATTGAAAGCATATTTGATGTCCTCTTGAGACCACTCACTTGAGTTGTCGTCTTCATCAACTTCCACCACTTGTGCTTTCAAGGCAAGGTTCAACTTTTGATACCCATAAGCACGAGCACGAGCTGACTCCGCATTCTTCTTGGCAATGGTCATGGCAATAACTTCACTCAGCACCTCTTGAGAGGACATGGTATGGTAGCTGCTTCTCCCCTTGATAGAGTTGAGTTTTTGTTCCTCGAAGGGAAGAAGAGCTTGAACAAACTTCCTCTTCATGAACTTGTCGTCAACATAGGTAGCTCCAAGGTCCCTCAAGGTACAACAAAGAACCTTGAGCCGACGATACATGTCTTCGGGTGTCTCATCATCTTGCATTGCAAAGCCATCGGACTCATTGTTGGCTTCATCAAACTTGGAGCTTTGAATACTCGCATTCCCAATATACAACTCGGTGAGATGATCCCAAGCTTCTTTGGCGGTGGAGAATTGGCGAATGTGAGCAAAGTCCTTGTGGATCAATGCCTTTTGAATCATACCCAAGGCGGTGGCATTGAGTTGCTTGTCCACGACCTCGGCCCGAGTCAACTTCTTAGCATCATATGGAGAGAAACCTTCCTCCACAATCCTCATCAATTCAATCGAAGAGCTAGAAATATGAGATTGCATTAGATACTGCTAATTGGCGAAGTTAGAAGTATCTAGTATGGGAGGTGCTCCTTGAGGTATGATGTGTGGCATGGGAATGGGAGAGTCCGGCGTATACTTGAACGGTAGTGGAACCGCCGAGTAATCCTTACCCCTATCTCCCTCTTTGGAGGAGGAGTCACCTAGCCCCTCGGTGCTCTCGCTTGGGAGCTTGGTGGTTTGAGCCACAAAGCCTAGACCCAAGTGTTTTGGGGCTGCCGCGGGAATCACCCCGGGGGCAACCACTTGCACGGGAGCGGAGGGGGCTTCGGCCCCAAGGGATGCATCATGAGGGGTTTCTAGCATGGGGGTAGGCTTAAGGGATTACAAAAGAGTCATCATTTCCTCAAACTTGGTCATCATGGATGTCTCCAAACGATTGAGGTCATCCATGGAGGCCAAGTTCTTGGTGGCTGCACCCACACTTCCCTCTTCGTTGGCCATAGTCTCTTAGGCGGTTAAGCCCGAAGTAAGAGCCGAGGCTCTGATACCAATTGAAAGGCCCAACTTAGGTCGACTAGAGGGGGGTGAATAGGAGACTACCAATTTTTTATACTTTTATCCGACTTTTAAGGCTTAGCACAAATTAAGGTTCACTAGAGATGCAATTACGTGGACAACCTAAATGACAAGTAACACAAAGGTAAACACGAGAGTAAAAGCAAGAAGTAAAGGAGTGGAGCGAAAGAACTGGCGAGGGGACATGGCGATGTAATTCCCGTAGTTCACTTCCAAAGAAGCTACGTCTACGTTGGAGAGGTGTCGGGGCCACACAAGGTCACCCGAGCGCCACAAAGGCCTCACCTTCTTCTCCGGTGAGCACCACCACAAAGGTGGCCTCACAATCCACTAACCGGTGACCTTGAAGGCGCCAACCGAAAACCTTCACAACGAGGTTGAGGGGAGGCTTCACAACTCAATTGAAGGACTCAACGACACCCCGGAGCTTTACAATAAATGCCCCAGCTCCGAGGATGTCCTACGCCGTCTAGGGTTCCAAGAACCCAAGAAACGAAATCCACGAAGGATGAGTGGGGGAAATCAAAATTCCTTTGGTGGAGGTGTAGATCTAGGTCACCTCTCCCAATCCTCAAAAGATCAAGAGATTTGAGTGGGTGGGGAGAGAGATCTAGCAAAGTCAAGCTCTTGTGAAAATGGTGGAGAGAGAGAGAACAAAGAGATAAGGTGGGAGGAGGAGGAAGGGGGCTTAAATAGCACCCCTTCAAACGGGCAGAATCTGCCTAGGCCCGATGCCGTCGGTACTACCGGTGACTGACCGGTAGTACCGGCGAGCGAGACATCACCGGTCCAGCCGAGGCCACGTAACGGTCATACGACTGTCGGTGGACCCAAAACGGGCTGGCCGGTAGTACCGGTCCAAATTCCGCCCTTATTTCCACCAAATAGGCAGTGCGAGGCAGAAGGTTATCTGACCCGCACTGCCCAGCGTCGGAAATATGACCGGAACTCGACCCAGAACTACCGGTCCCCGATGTTGGCCGGTACTACCGGTGAGGGAGCGGTACTACCGCTCAAGGGGGCAGGAGTTGGTCTGGCCGGTACTACCGGTCCAAGATCCGACGCTATTTCTGACAAATAGGCAAAGTTAGACAGAAGTCTTACTGAGCCCAAAAACTCTTCATCGGAAATAGGCCCGGATCTTCTGCCGGAAGTACCGCTCGAACAGCCCTGGGAAAACCCCTGGGCGGTACTACCGCTGCCTGGCCGGTACTACCGGTCAGGGCAGAAACCCCTTCAACAGCTCAGGAAACACTCCCTCACTCGAAAACCGGGATGGCTGTGGAGGTGCATATATGGTATGTGCATGAAATATTGATTTCCCACAACCTTCCTAGATGGACTCCCTCTTGATAGTACGGTAGCCTAAAAAGTAAACAAGAGAAAGTGAAAAATAAAAGCTATCGACTACAAGCTCTTCCTTGCGAGACAACATCCACGAACACGTCCGAAGATAAAACCTAAAACTTGGACAAACGGTTAAACCACAAAAGGAGTTGTCATCAACACCAAAAACATAAGGAGAAAAAATAACCCTTTCACCCTAACTCACCAAAGTGAAAAAAAAACCCTGATCCCTATAGTGTTTTAGTTTTGTGCGAAAATTTCCTGGATTTTCTTATGCATGAATGCAAATTCACAAACTTTCTTATAGAGCCCTAAATGTTGGGGCATTACACCATGTTGGTTCTGATTAGTTAAAATGCAATCTGACAAATGCCATGAAGTCTCAACTTTAAATACCATGAAGTGTGAACTATAAAAAATTGCCATGAAGTGTCAACTGTAAATGCCATGTGAATTATGCCTATTCCGAATTAGACAGAAGTTGTATCAATCATGTTGAGAAAAGTACTCTAAATTTTCAAAGCATGATCAGTGAAAAAATCATGTTGAGAAAACCAGCCATGCTCTTAAAATAATAATTGCCAATTCAATTATTCAATAAGTGCCATAGCTTTTGACATAAATATTTGTATCAATAAATACTGTGTAAAAAATAAAGGTATATGTTTGATATATGCTTTACATACCAGCATGTATATTTGCGAAAAAAGCATAGTAAAAAAGATTGTTATTTGTCTTGTAACTGACATATGCAGATTTGTATATACACTAGAGGAGAATGAGTACAATTTTCATGCCAATTATAAAAATCGCTTGCAACGAATCTGGATTTCAATGCACTGCAAGCAAACAAATCTGTGATTCAATGCACCGCTTCAACGAATCCGCTATAGTATGATCTTCCTCCAATAAAAAACAAAGGAGAAAACCCACCGGGAGCCATATCTAACTATGAGCATGCAGCTCGAAAACCCTAGTGAGAAATCTAGTTACACAACCGCATGACGGTTCCAAAATCTCATGATATACCTACCAGGACGCAAAATCACATCCACATTAACGAATCCGAGGCAGGCGTATAGGTACACCTACGAAAATAGTCCAAAAATCAGAGGCCGAACCATCCAGAGCATATTCGAACACGATAGTGAGAAATCTGAGCATGGACTCGTGAAATATAGTTCGAACCATAGGGGCCTATCGCTAGAAACATGACATACTCTAAAATTTGGAAGAAATGGGTGGATTTCCGCGTTGATTCCGTACGGAATAGTGACAACGCGGAGAGAAATACGCAGTAGAAAAGAGGAGGAAAGGCGTTGTACCTCAACTGCGATGACCGGTAGACCTCTTGCGCATGAAAATGGCGTCCGGAACTACTCCGTTGGCCGCCAGAACGGTAGGGGATTCAGAGGCGACGAGCTCGACGAACATGGAAGCTGGAGAGAGAAACACCGTCAGATTTTGGCGGAATTGAATGCAAACCTCGCGCACTAGCCATAAATTACGAACAATTAGTGTCTGAATAATCCGCCCACGTTGTGACGTAGTTGCCCCTGCGTTTCAACCGCACGATCGGAAACGAGTGGTATCAGGCAACCGCGGGCTAGATCGAGGCCGGCTAGGATCCTACATGGCGGGAGCGGGGGGCAGAGAAGCCAGCTAGGACGCACCGCGATGCGTGCTGCAGCGAGTGGACGGACCGCGATGCGTGTCGCCCCAGCGGACACAGAAATTCTCCAGCTAATCATTCATGTCTCTTTTCCCCCCTAAATCTTCCTCATGCATAAGGTTGCAGGCGGGACGGGTTGCGGCTGCCCGCTATAGAGCGACGCGGGATAGCGGCCAGTCTGCGGACGCCCACGGCTTGCCGTCACAGACCGCTAGAATTAGCGTGGACATTGCGGCAACCCGCATCATCCCGCAATAGGCCCGCTTCGTGTGATCATCCACAGCAAAACATGCGTGTTTAATTGATCGGTGTAATGAAATCAGAGGCATGACGGCCGGCTGTGGCAGAGAGCAAAGCAGGCGTACCTCGTTCTCAACCTCTCGCAGCTGCCGTACCACACGTCTTGCAGATGCCGTACAACGGCCGGCTTCATGTGATCATCCTCGTCCTCGACAAAGATCTTGCAGCTTCCGTACCATGTCTTGCAGGCAATGAACCGGACATTGCTGCAGGACACACACACCTCCGTGCACCGGCACGGCGTCGCAAACCTCTAGCTCGCGCGAGCTTGCCGGTGGCGTGCAGCGACTGCACGTCCTCAGCGTTGAGGAGGTACCGGCCGTCGATGAAGCTGCGCAAGCTCGGCCGAGTGCAGGGTCACGTCACGCTCGTCGACGTGGACATCGTAGCTGCACATGATGCAGCGCACGGCGTGGCAGCCAACAGTCCAGCTCCAGCACCGGCGTCGGCAAGGTGGAGTAATTGCACGACGTCGTGCCGGAGAACTGGCTGGGAGCGAGGCCGAGGTTTCCCAGCACCACTGCGGCCTTGGACCGCAGCCACTGCCTGTCACGGCAGCGACAAGCTCTGGTTGTGCCCGGGTCAACCACCACCGGCGCCTCCACCTAGCGCACATTGCGGCTCGCCTCCATGGAGTTGCCGCACCTATTGCCAGCCGCCGAGACACGGACCGGCGTCACAGTTACTCACATCACGGTTCATCTGCATACGTTCTACCGAAGGCATCACAACTTTAGCCGAGAAGGAGAATGCGGGTAATGTGGTCATGCGGGTTAACATGCGGACACTGCGGCGTGACTGCTTCGGCCCGCTAGAAAAGACGTGGTCAGTCATGCGGCATTTCCGGGGTCCTTTTTGCGGGGGTGGCGTGGCGGCGTAGCGGGCTGTCCCGCCCCGCTTGCAACCTGACTCATGCATGGCAGTTATATATTACCGCCTCCACAGACAACTAGCTAGCGGCAGTGTAATACGAAGTGTAATATATCACTGCGAGCAATGGCGCCGTCAGATCTACACTTCCTGGTCGTGCCGCTGGCGGCGCAGGGCCACATGATCCCTATGGTGGACACGGCGCGCCTCCTCGCCGCGCGTGGTCCGCGGGTCACCGTCGTCACCACGCCCGTCAAAGCCGCGCGCAACAGGGCAGCCGTGGACGGCGCCAGGAAAGCGGGCCTCGCCGTCGAGCTCCTGGAGCTCCCGTTCCCGAGCGCGCAGCTCGGCCTGCCCGACGGCATGGAGGCCGTGGACCAGCTGACAGGGCAACCACCTGAAATCTCCCCCGGCTTCTTCAAGGCCATCTGGACCCTGGCCGGGCCGCTGGAGGAGTACCTCCGCGCGCTGCCGCGCCTGCCGGACTGCCTCGTCGCCGACGCGTGCAACCCGTGGACGGCGCCCGTCTGCGAGCGCCTGGGCATCGCGAGGCTCGTGATGCACTGCCCGTCGGCCTACTTCCAGCTCGCCGTGCACCGCCTGGCCGCGCACGGCGTGTACGGCGGCGGCGTCGAGGACTACGGCCCCACGCCCTTCGAGGTGCCGGGCTTCCCTGTGCGCGCCGTCGGGAGCAAGACCACCGTGCGGGGCTTCTTCCAGTACCCCGGCGTCGAGCAGGAGCACCTCGACGCGCTCCGCGCCGAGGCCACCGCCAACGGCCTGCTCTTCAACACCTTCCGCGGCATCGAGGCCGCCTTCCTCGACGCCTACGCGGCGGCGCTCGGCAAGACGACGTGGGCCGTCGGGCCGACCGCCCTGGTGAACGACGCCTCCTCCTCGAGCAGCAGCATCGTGTCCTGGCTTGACGCCCGGGCTCCGGACTCCGTGCTGTACGTCAGCTTCGGCAGCATCTCGCTGCTGCCGGCGAAGCAGCTGGCGAAGCTCGCGGACGGCCTGGAGGCTTCGGGGCGGCCGTTCGTGTGGGCCATCAAGAAGGACAAGGGCAACGCGGCGGTGCGGTCGCTGCTGGAGGAGGAGGGAGGGTTCGAGGCGCGGGTCAAGGACAGGGGCCTCCTGGTGCGCGGGTGGGCGCCGCAGGTGGCCATCCTCGCCCACCCGGCGGTGGGCGGCTTCCTGACGCACTGCGGCTGGAACAGCACGCTGGAGGCTGTTTCCCACGGCGTGCCGGCGCTGACGTGGCCCACCAACAACGACCAGTTCTGCAGCGAGCAGCTGCTCGTCGACGTCCTCGCCGTAGGCATCAGGTCCGGCGTCAAGGTCCCGGCCATGTACCTGCCCCCGGAGGCTGAGGGGGTGCAGGTGGAGAGCGGCGACGTGGAGAGAGGGCGATCGTCGAGCTGATGGACGGCGGGCCGGAGGGAGCGGCCAGGAGGTCCACTGTCAGGAAGATCGCCGTGGAGGCCAAGGCGGCCATGGAGGAAGGCGGGACGTCGTACTCCGACCTGACGGACATGATCCGCCATGTCGCGGAGCTGTCCAGGAAGAAGAGGCTCGGCGGCCTCGAGAGAGACGACGCCAGCTATGACTATGAGGCGAAAAGAGCAGAAAACGCTGCAGTACTGACTGTTAATTAAGCTGCATTTGCAATGCGTGCACAAGAAATCGGCAATCAAATAAATTGTTGTGATTTGCTGTTAATTCACGGTCGAGTGAGAATTAGGTTAGTGCTCAATCTTGTTGTGATTTGCTGTTAATTCACGGTCGAGTGAGAAAAATCTCAGTTCCAAATAATTATTTTCGGCTGCAGGTGAGAATGCAACTGAGATTTTTCAGTTCAAAGTGGGATGCAACTAACACTTTTCAGTTCCAAGTATGTGTGACCGAGACTTAACTTAATTTGCACTCCACTATTTCAAAATGAAGTACTACTCCCTCCTATCCAAATTAGTTGACTCACATTTGTCTAGATTCGAATGTATAGTTTTAATGCTAGATACATCCGAATCTAGACAAAACCAAATCAACTAATTTAGATAGAAGGGAGTAGTAAATATTGGAAACGTAACCGTAGGCCTTTGCCGCCTCTTGTGAACCGTATGGGTGAGAGGCGATTAGGTTACTATCATCCACGACGTCGTCCGACAACGAGTTTTAGAATGACCACTTCTTCTCGGACGTCACCTACCTCTTCGACAATCTCAACATGGGAGACAACGCTGCTGCTACTGCTGCTGCCGCCTCTACACCGTAAGTGACCCTGTACTTTCTCTTTTAGATTCTGCTAGAGTTCTTTCTTCTAGCGTTTGGCGTAGATGTGATTAGTTTATCCTGTTTAGATGCACCCTATACATCTACTCTGTTAATTTGCATGATCTATTTAATTGCTATTTATATGATCATGCTTTATCAATTATTTATTCGGATTAAATTATATGGATTATTGCTTATATTTTCATATTCAATTGTCGTGTGATTATTGTATATTTCACTCGTTAACATCTGTGAGGTGGTCAACTGTATGTCTAGAAAAGATGACGTGGAAATGTTGTAAATTAGTACAAATTACTGGATAAAATAGTAAGTATTTTCCATAACTTTGCGTGTTAAAAGTACTTTCTTTGTTCCAAAATATGTGACTTAAGTTTTCTAGTTATGGATATATCTACACATCAAAACATGGTTAGATAAATACGTATCTCGACAAATTTAAGTCATTTATTTTTGAACGAGAGAGTAATACTTTAAATAGTATTCCCTCTGCTCTAAAATATAAGATATTTAGCATTTTTCTGAAACATATGTATCTAGATTCTTTTTCATGCATAGTTTCGTTCATTTCGCTTGGAAACTACACAATAAAAATCGTCTAGCTTCATACATTTTAGAAAAAATGCTAAAATATTCCGGTAGAAGTAGCGAAGTTAAATCTGCTGCATGGTGGTGGCGACGCAGTTGATAACCTAATGTGCATCAACCACCCAATCTGTTGCAAGAGCAAGATCTAGACTAGTTATGGACAGCCTGCTACTATGCATGGCTCCATATCGTCGACCTGAGCTGAGCAATTAACTACAACTGCCAACGGTTCATCACGTTGTGGGTTATATATAACACTGGTCCAGTTTTAAGATGGCATAACCTAAAATAAGGCTGGCTAGTTGTAGCCCAAAATCTGTTGCCTGGACTTTGAAAATGCTGCAAAAATTTGTATCTCAATTTTTTTGCAAAATTTCACCGTCTATTAATAATCATCAAAAGTTGTATAATAGAAACTAAAAGTAACAAAAATTACAAATATATCATTGGACCACCTAGCGACGAATACATACACTAGCACGGGCAGAAGGCGTGTCTCCGTCCTCGCTCATCCATCACCGGAGACAGACCTTTCACTACGGCAGAGCAGCCCTTTACCGTGTGGGCAATATAACACGGCAAAGACCTTCTGGAACACGGCGAAGGCTTTGCCCATATGTATACACACGGCAATGCCACACGACAACGTTTGCCACGGCAAAAGCCGTTTGCCGTGTGTTTTCTAAATAAGACACGACAAAGCCTTTGCCGTGTGTCTTAGACACGACAAAGTAAAGTGAGATGAAAACTAGTCTTGTTTTCTAAATATCTTGTTAGCCTTCTAAGAGTCCTTATGTGTCTAAGCCGGATTTTTCCTTATCTTCGTGCTTTAAATCGGCCAAAGTCAGGTTTTTTCCTTCAGCAAGGCGGGCAAATCCACGCCATGGGAGAAGTCGGCCTGATTTTCGGCTTTATCAAGGTGGCTAGATTTCAGCCTTTGGCCAAGTCAGCCAGATTTTTGGTTTTGGGCATTGTCGGTCAGATCAAGCAAGACTCAGATTTTAGCCTTGGACCAAGGTGTCCATATTTCGGCCTTTAAGCCGAGCCAGATAAATTTCAGGCTTTAGGCCAAGCTGGATAAATTTTGGGCTTTAGACCGAGTCAACTAGATTTTTGGCTTTGCCCTGGGCGGCCAGAAATCGGTCTTGAACCAAGGCTGCTAGGCATTGGCCTTGTATCAGGTCATATTTTTAGCCTATGGTAAAGCTCGGCTCAGAACGGGCCGTGTCCATCGTGCTCCTTTTCAACATGCTTAGCGGACAAACATCCCAAATTAGGTGCTCACAAATCGTCGAGTCCCTACTGGAGCGACGCGGGTTGCAGGGGCGCATCAAGGTCGCGACATACCCGTTCCTGGCCGTGGAGGGCCTCCCGGCGGGCGTGGAGAACCTGAGCAAGGTGGCCGCGGCCGACGACGCCTGGCGCATCGACGCAACCGCCATCAGCGACGCCCTGATGCGGCCCGCACATCAGGCGCTGGTGAGGGCGCAGTGTCCCGACGCCATCGCCGCCAACCCGCACTTCTCCCGGCACGCCGGCATCGCCCACGAGCTGGGCGTGCCGCTGGTGTCGTTCAGCGTCGTCAGTGCCTTCTCGGGTCTCGCCATGGGCCATCTCATGGCCTACGGCGCCGCCGTCGAAGACGACAGAGAAGATTCGGTTACGGTCCCTCAGTTTCCCCTTCCGGAGATACAGATACCGGTGACCGAGTTGCCGGAGTTCCTGAGGACTCACCTGCTGCTCCAGCGAGACGGTGGGGAGGACGTCGATAGCATCGGCAAAGTTTCGATGATGGGGGAGAGCTTTGGCCTGGCCATCAACACGGCGTGGCACCTGGAGCAGCAGTACTGCGAGATGCACACCAGCGGCGGCCACATCAAGCGTGCCTACTTCGTAGGGCCCCTCTCGCTGGGAGCCGAAGCAGTTGCCGTGGCGGCGGCGAGTCACAGGCGCCGCCGTGCATCCACTGGGTAGAATCGAAGCCGGACCGGTCGGTGGTGTACCTGTGCTTCGGGATCCTGACCCACGTGTCGGACGCGCAGCTGGACGAGCTGGCGCTGGGACTGGAGGCGTCCGGGAAGGCGTTCCTGTGGGTGGTGAGGGCGGCGGAGCAGTGGGCGAAGCCGGCGGGGTGGGCGGAGCGCGTGCAGGAGCAGGGGATGCTGCTCACGGCCTGGGCCCCGCAGACCGCCATCTTAGGCCACCGCGCGGTGGGTGGCTTTGTGACGCACTGCGGGTGGAACTCGGTGCTGGAGGCGGTGGCGGCGGGTGTGCCGGTGCTGACGTGGCCGATGGTGTTCGAGCAGTTCATCACGGAGAGGCTGGTGACGGAGGTGATGGGGATCGGGGAGTGGTTCTGGCCGAGGGGAAGGGACGGCGATAGAGCACCAGGTACGAAGAGCACGGGCTGGTCCCGGCCGAGGAAGTGGCGCGGGCGGTGTCCGTGTTCATGTGCCCCGGAGGCGCAGGGGACGCGAAGAGGGAGAGGGCCGTGGAGCTCGCCGCCGAGGCTTGTGCGGCCATGGCGGAAGGAGGATCGTCGCACCATGATATGTGCCGTCTCGTGGATGATCTCGTTGCAGCTAAGCTAGAGAGAGGTAGCTAGCTAGCTCTCTGCTTCTGAAAGAAGGATGAGTTTGGCGGAATATGATGGATATATTATTGAGCCTCATGGACGAGTATATATAGGAATACATAGGATTATGTTAGAGTACGAGTCAAGTTAGGACTGTACGTAAACAGATCCTAACTCTATCTAAACTACCATAACAACCGTATATACCTAATACTCTAACACTCCCCCGTAGTCGTAGCGGTAGCGTCGTGAACAACTAGAACATCGCGGACAGTCCGATTGGAGATAAATCGAAATAGCATCTAGTAGGCTGATATCCCTCCCGCAGTCCGAGTGGAAACATCGTGGACGGTGTCACGGTGCGGTAGCTTGGACTGTAGAGGAAGCTGATGATGCTCAAGTGAGGTGGTAGCCCTTGTGCCCATGTCGAGGGAGCCGAGAGTGTGAGGCGGTACCATGGTCGAGGTAGCCGTGCGATGGGTCGTCGTGGTCGATGTCGTGGTCAGGGATGCCGGTGTCGAGGTAGCCGCACGTGAAGCCGCATGCGCATAGCGCATGAGGAGGATGATGGAGATGCGTCGAGGCAGTCGTTGAGGGTGTCGATGCCGAAGTCGATGCAGTCCGAGCCGTCGAGGACGAGGTGCGGCCATAGTGTTATCAGGACTAGGCGCACGTCGGGGACAAACGCACACTCTGGTTTTGCCAGAACCGAGTATGCAAAGAAGAACTCATCGATGACGCGGTCGAGGCAGTCGTAGAGGGGTCGATGCCGAAGAAGACATTGTCGAAGCCGATGAAGACGAGGCACCGATCCGAGCTTGCCAGACTCGGAAACGCGTCGATGACGAAGGCACTCCCGGTGTTGCCAGTGCCAGGCGTGCGGGGGGAGGGACCATCATGAACTTGCCGCCATGTCAGAAAGACTAGCAGATGAAGCCTCCAGAGCGGTTGCGACGTGTAGAGCAGCGAAGGGAGAGATGCCGGCGCTGTCCGCGGTTATCGGAGTAGAGTAGCAGGTGGTGTAGTCGGGGATGAGGCCATGATGCTGGCGGCGAAGTTGTAGTGGACGAAGACATAGAAGGCGGCGAAACCAGCGGCGACCTGGGTTAGTCATGCTAGATGCCTAGAGTGGCGATAGGGTAGTCGGCGGGACCTGCAATGACGAGATGGCGTCCTGCAGGTTATCTTGTGAAACGCGGCGGTACTCGAAGTAGGTGAGGAAGACCCGGTGACGTGACGAAGACCATGTGTAGACGACAGCGATCCGTGTCGTAGGAGATGGCGCGGTGAAAGCCAAGGCCGTCGGTGCACGAGGACGGCGAACTAGACTGCGTGCATCCACGCTATGACCCGAGGGGGCGGCATAGCTGCAGGGCGCAAGTCGGTGCAGCGGCCGGGAGACCACCAGCGACGTACACGCCAAGGAAGACGCGTTGGAAGCCGGTAGCGTGGACCAAAGGCGGCGGCGCTGCAGCTCGACGGGGCGACACAGCGGCAGCCCGTAGCTCGATCGGTGGTAAGCGCGTGCTCGGGGACGTGCTTGGCGTAGACAAGCGCGGGATCGGTTAATCAGACCGACGGTGCGCCGTATGCGCCAGGGTGTAGACGACGCGTAGATCGTAGTCGATGGCGGCGTAGTCGGTGAAATTCCGGACGATGACGACGAAGTCGATCCGCGGGGGGGGGGGGGGGGGGGGGCAGCCTTCCAATGGAAGGCGTAGCAGCCGTACGTGGTGCGCGACAGCCTGCCCCGAGGTCGCGACAGCCTGCCAAGGCAGGCGCAATAGCGGAGAAGGTAGGCTCACGGGTGCGGTGTAGATCCTCGATGCCGATGGTCGGAGTAGAGGCGCGGCGATGATGACGGCGATGGACGACTCAATCCGATCTAAGATCGGTAAACCAAAAAAGAAAACCGATCAAGAGATTAGGAAAAAAAAGAACTTATAGTGCAGCCGATGACGGATCGGCGGACGAACCCTGCGTACGGATCGTACGGTCCCCGGCGGAGATCATGGAGATCGAGCCCCCGGGGGCGGTGCGACAGAAGCGTGCGGCTATGGTTTTGGGGATTGTCGGCCAGATCAAGCAAGACTCAGATTTTAGCCTTGGACCAAGGTGTCCATATTTCGGCCTTTAAGCCGAGCCAGATAAATTTCAGGCTTTAGGCCAAGCTGGATAAATTTTGGGCTTTAGACCGAGTCAACCAGATTTTTGGCTTTGCCCTGGGCGGCCAGAAATCGGTCTTGAACCAAGGCTGCTAGGCATTGGCCTTGTATCAGGTCATATTTTTAGCCTATGGTAAAGCTCGGCTCAGAACGGGCCGTGTCCATCGTGCTCCTTTTCAACATGCTTAGCGGACAAACATCCCAAATTAGGTGCTAACAAATAGCATGATTAATTATGTGAAATGCTCTCATATTGCATACTAATTAGACATAATTTGCAAAAAAAAGACTAATTAGACATTTTTCATATGTTGGCTCTTTCTTTATGGCTGCATGCAAGGTTCATATGATGACCCCATCATATCGAAGCTAGGTACAAACCTACTAATTAAAGCGCTTCTGCTCCAGTGCTCCTCCTTTTCTAAACTTAAACACAAAAAAACGTCTGAGATTGCTTGATACCTCTTCATAACTACGGGTAATATGGTCTCTAACTATTATTAAGTTGTAATTAATGAACAATTAAGTTATTTAGCCATGTAAAAACCGTACTCTATGAGTAGCTGTGCTATGTACGTGACTACGAAGGCCTAGGCTTAATTTGGATCAAGATGGACCAACGATGCTTAATCCAGATTAACAATTATTATTAAGGGTAAAAGTCTGTTTTATCCCTTTTAATGTTTGGGAGGGGGAGCACCGAAGCATGCCTCCTAATTAAAGTTCCTCAATTTGCTAGTGGTATTGTATGGTGGCAAAAATAATTTTTGATCAGTGCTCTAGTATAAAAAAAATGGAGGGAGTAGTCAATACACAAATCTAACATCGATCTTGCTCTATTTAGTGGCCGGCCGGAGTGATGCTCATCACATACACCGCACAAAAGCCAACGGCACTACGTACATAGCCACTCCGGCGCCAGCCCCGACTATGCCGTGGAACCGACGTTGGCGGTGACGCCGGCGAACGTCGCAATCGTCGAGTCCCTACTGGAGCGACGCGGGTTGCAGGGGCGCATCAAGGTCGCGACATACCCGTTCCTGGCCGTGGAGGGCCTCCCGGCGGGCGTGGAGAACCTGAGCAAGGTGGCCGCGGCCGACGACGCCTGGCGCATCGACTCAGCCGCCATCAGCGACGCCCTGATGCGGCCCGCGCATCAGGCGCTGGTGAGGGCGCAGTGTCCCGACGCCATCGCCACCGACCCGCACTTCTCCTGGCATGCCGGCATCGCCCACGAGCTGGGCGTGCCGCTGGTGTCGTTCAGCGTCGTCAGCGCCTTCTCGGGTCTCGCCATGGGCCATCTCATGGCCTACGGCGCCGCCGTCGAAGACGACAGAGAAGATTCGGTTATGGTCCCTCAATTTCCCCTTCCGGAGATATGGATACCGGTGACCGAGTTGCCGGAGTTCCTGAGGACTCACCTGCTGCTCCAGCGAGACGGTGGGGAGGACGTCGATAGCATCGGCAAAGTTTCGGTGATGGGGGAGAGCTTTGGCCTGGCCATCAACACGGCGTGGCACCTGGAGTAGCAGTACTACGAGATGCACACCAGCGGCGGCCACATCAAGCGTGCCTACTTCGTAGGGCCCCTCTCGCTGGGAGCCGAAGCAGTTGCCGTGGCGGCGGCGAGTCACAGGCGCCGCCGTGCATCCGCTGGCTAGAATCGAAGCCGGACCGGTCGGTGGTGTACCTGTGCTTCGGGATCCTGACTCACGTGTCGGACGCGCAGCTGGACGAGCTGGCGCTGGGAATGGAGGCGTTCGGGAAGGCGTTCCTATGGGTGGTGAGGGCGGCGGAGCAGTGGGCGAAGCCGGCGGGGTGGGCGGAGCGCGTGCAGGAGCAGGGGATGCTGCTCACGGCCTGGGCCCCGTAGACCGCCATCCTGGGCCACCGCGCGGTGGGTGGCTTCGTGGCGCACTGCGGGTGGAACTCGGTGCTGGAGGCGGTGGCGGCAGGTGTGCCGGTGCTGACGTGGCCGATGGTGTTCGAGCAATTCATCACGGAGAGGCTGGTGACGAAGGTGATGGGGAACAGGGAGTGGTTCTGGCCAAGGGGAAGGGACGGCGATGGAGCACCAGGTACGAAGAGCACGTGCTGGTCCCGGCCGAGGACGTGGCGCGGGCGGTGTCCGTGTTCATGTGCCCCGGAGGCGCAGGGGACGCGAAGAGGGAGAGGGCCGTGGAGCTCGCCGCCGAGGCTTGTGCGGCCATGGCGGAAGGAGGCTCGTCGCACCATGATATGTGCCGTCTCGTGGATGATCGCGTTGCAGCTAAGCTAGAGAGAGGTAGCTAGCTAGCTCTCCGCTTCTGAAAGAAGGATGAGTTTGGCGGAATATGATGGATATATTATTGAGCCTCATGGACGAGTATATATAGGCATACATAGGATTATGTTAGAGTACGAGTCAAGTTAGGACTGTACGTAAACAGATCCTAACTCTATCTAAACTACCATAACAACCATATATACCTAATACTCTAACACTCCCCCGCAGTCGTAGCGGTAGCGTCGTGAACAACTAGAACATCGCGGACAGTCCGATTGGAGATAAATCGAAATAGCATCCAGTAGGCTGATATCTCTCCCGCAGTCCGAGCGGGAACATCGTGGATGGTGTCACGGTGCGGTAGCTTGGACTATAGAGGAAGCTGATGATGCTCAAGCGAGGTGGTAGCCCTTGTGCCCATGTCGAGGGAGCCGAGAGTGTGAGGCGGTACCATGATCGAGGTAGCCGTGCGATGGGTCGTCGTGGTCGATGTCGTGGTCAGGGACGCCGGTGTCGAGGTAGTCGCACGTGAAGCCGCATGCGCATAGCGCATGAGGAGGATGATGGAGATGCGTCGAGGCGGTCGTTGGGGGTGTCGATGCCGAAGTCGATGCAGTCCGAGCCGTCGAGGACGAGGTGCGGCCATAGTGTTATCAGAACTAGGCGCACGTCGGGGACAAACGCACACTCTGGTTTTGCCAGAACCGAGTATGCAAAGAAGAACTCGTCGGTGACGCGGTCGAGGCAGTCGTAGAGGAGTCAATGCCGAAGAAGACGTTGTCGAAGCCGATGAAGACGAGGCACCGATCCGAGCTTGCCAGACTCGGAAACGCGTCGGGGACTAAGGCACTACTAGTGTTGCCAGTGCCAGGCGTGCAGGGGGAGGGACCATCATGAACTTTCCGCCATGTCAGAAAGACTAGCAGATGAAGCCTCCAGAGCGGTTGCGACGTGTAGAGCAGCGAAGGGAGAGATGCCGACGCTGTCCGCGGTTATCGGAGTAGAGTAGCAGGTGGTGTAGTCGGGGATGAGGCCATGATGCTGGCGGCGAAGTTGTAGTGGACGAAGACATAGAAGGCGGCGAAACCAGCGGCGACCTAGGTTAGTCATGCTAGATGCCTAGAGTGGCGATAGGGTAGTCGGCGGGACCTGCGATGGCGAGAGGGCGTCCTGCAGGTTACCTTGTGAAGCGCGGCGGCGGTACTCGAAGTAGGTGAGGAAGACCCGGTGACGTGACGAAGACCATGTGTAGACGGCAGCGATCCGTGTCGTAGGAGATGGCGCGGTGAAAGCCAAGGCCGTCGATGCACGAGGACGACGAACTAGACTGCGTGCATCCACGCTATGACTCGAGGGGGCGGCATAGCTGCAGGCCGCAAGTCGGTGCAGCGGCCGGGAGACCACCAGCGACGTATACGCCAAGGAAGACGCGTTGGAAGCCGGTAGCGTGGACCAAAGGCGGCGGCGGTGCGGCCCGACGGGGCGACACAGTGGCAGCCCGTAGCTCGATCGGTGGTAAGCGCGTGCTCGGGGACGTGCTTGGCGTAGACAGGCGTGGGATCGGTTAATCAGACCGACGGTGCGCCGTATGCGCCAGGGTGTAGGCGACGCGTAGATCGTAGTCGATGGCGGCGTAGTCGGTGAAATTCCAGATGATGACGACGAAGTCGATCCGGGGGGGGGGGGGGGGGGGCAGCCTTCCAATGGAAGGCGTAGCAGCCGTACGTGGTGCGCGGCAGCCTGCCCTGAGGTCGCGACAGCCTGCCAAGGCAGGCGCAATAGCGGAGGAGGTAGGCTCACGAGTGCGGTGTAGATCCTCGATGCCGATGGTCGGAGTAGAGGCGCGGCGATGACGGCGGCGATGGACGACTCAATCCGATCTAAGATCGGTAAACCAAAAAAGAAAACCGATCAAGAGATCAGGAAAAAAAAGAACTTATTGTGCAGCCGATCACGGATCGGCGGACGAACTCTGCGTACGGCTCGGCCGGCCCCCGGCGGAGATCATGGAGATCGAGCCCCCGGGGGCGGTGCGACGGAAGCGTGCGGCTATGGTTTGGACCGATTAGGCTGATACCGTCAAAGAAGGATGAGTTTGGCGGAATATGATGGATATATTATTGAGTCTCATGGGCGAGTATATATAGGCGTACAACGAATTATCTTGGAGTACGAGTCTAGTTAGGACTGTAAACAGATCCTAACTCTATCTAAACTATCATAATAATCGTATATATCTAATACTCTGACAGCTTCAGTTCAGTTTTTTTTGTTTTACCAGAATTGCATTGTCAGAACCTCCTTTGTTGGTTTCTTAACACGAACCACACTGCAGCATCTGGTTCAGATCGAATAATAATAACACGCATCAGTATTCAGTTTTGCTTCAATATCTACAACCATGTAACCATTCTTTCTTTCCTCGAAAACGTCGAAAACATCATGTTAGGACTGCAGATATAAATTAGCAAGCGCCTCGACTTGAACTTATCAAGAGCTCGCATTCCTTGGTTATTAGATGGTCATATATAAGCTATCAGGTTGGATCTAAAACTTACAAACATACCGGCGATTTGGCTAAAAACATCACATTTATTCGTTAGATGAATCGTCATACTCTCGACGATACAGCCTACAACGTTATTTATAAAAGATTATGATCAACTTAAATCAGATCAATTTAAATCAAATCGTAACATGTGAATCATGATACATTGAAATGACTAGTCGGCAACGTCCACAATTCGTGTCCGTGTCCATTTTGCTCATACGTCATGTCCATGTGTCAAATTTGTTTCTTATATGAACCTAACACTGACAGGTGGGCCTGTACTAATTGACATGACGTTGACAAGCCGGCATGCTAACCTCACATGCAAGCCCCAGTACCTGAAATGCCAGACCCCGCTGGTACCCATGACCTGACCAGGAGGCCCCATCACTACTAGAAACTTAGATAACCTTCGTTAAAATATGACTCAATTCTAAGAGACCAAAATCACCACAGCTTTTGCATCCCAGGTTCAACATGTCCGCCATAGACCAAAACTCGATAATAACAGTACTAGCTAGCATATAGTATATATAGATACTGAGCTGACTCAGAACCAAATACCCTAAATCAGACACAATCTAATACGCCTTGTATTCCTCATGTTTCTTCCTTGTGACTTTGACATCGTATTTGCGGCTTGATCCAGGCCTAAAAACTGGCAAGCGAATGTCAGAGCATTTCATCACTAGATTACTACTATAAAAATTGTAATCATAAAGACAAAATGTTCAGAACTATCAGTCAATGAGCATGAGCTCGAAAATAAGATAAACCCGAAGCACATACATAAGAATCAATAATGAAAAGACTACGTGTCTGCCTCGATCAACAAGTACTATAGAAAATGATTATGCATACAAACCAATTGGATGTTTTAACTGCTCAACTTTTACCAGATAAAAAAATACCATGGCTTAAAAACTTCCATTACGGAAATGATGAAACATATACAACTGGGATAACAGTGTTGGATCCCTTAGATCAACTAGATCAAGATTTGAACCACCTAATAGATAGAATTAATAGCAACTTATGTTGGGGATATACTTTCCGGGTATCCTCACAGCTCCTCACTGACCAGGGTAGCCCACTTCGGGTTAGAGCTTTACTTCACGGGCGGCCCAGTTAGGGAGAGAAGACGGAGTCCAATCCGACGACGGGAAGGCCCAGAAGACTTACCGACTTAGGCCCATAATGTTACTTGTAGTTCAAGATGTACTCTGTAACCAACTCTTAGTCGTAGCCGGATTAATCTCTCCTGTAAACCCTAGGCCGGATATCTATATAAGCCGTCCTAGGGAGAGCCTTTAGGGCACACCTCAATAGTCTATAACCTCAACTCGCACAGGCGAAACCCTTGTAACCCAGATTCCGGCTCTGCCGTATTACTGGATTGCTAGCAGGAGTAGGATCCGTCCAAAGCCGGCGGATTCGAACCTGGGTAAACTTGTGTGCTCACCGTCCCGGAACACCGTACGTCTCACACCCCTCTCTCCCACACGCCTCGAGGACCCCCTCATGGCGTACTTGTCCTCAAGCTGACAACAGTTGACGCCCACCGTGGGGCAAGTGAGCTTCGGATCTGCGTTCCGAGCGGAATCTGCAAGAATTGGAATCGACGAGACCATCGCCGTCGGTCGCATCCTCTACGCCAGCGATGTCCCTCTCATCGTTCTCGACGAGACTTGGATTCTGGCTAGGGAGGCCGTGACTGCCTATACTATCATGTCTTTTGGCGAGATCGATGTTTACATCGGTATCGCTGAACCTGCCCAACCCACCCCAGCGGTGATGATAGAGGCAGAAGAATCTTCTGGGTCCCCTTTGTCCGTGGAGGCGGCAAAGTTCCGGATCTCAGAAAACCCTAATCCCATCCAGCCCGCACCAGTTGTGGAGATAGTGGAGAAATCCGAGCCTGAAGAAGACCCCACGGTCCAAGTCGAATCTGGAGTGGATCTTCCTGGAGAAGCCGGATCCCAGATCGACCCACCCGTGGAGGTCAAAATCCAGGAGGAGCATATCAACGACACTGATTCTGGCTCTGACGATGCCGGGACAGACAGGCCTTTCCTCAGGTACACACTAAGATGTATGATACTGCAAGGCGCTAGTGCAGATACAATCCTCGAAACCGTTAAAAGTTTCGATATGGCTGATCGCGAAAGCCGCAGGTACCTCAGGAAGCACGCATCTCACTTCGTCGGATATGTTGGATCCAGATCCGGCTCTGTCGATGCTGGAGAAAACACCGACTCAGTGCTGGAGGCAATTGGAACAAACGCCGACGTTCCCGCATCCTCGGATGAGTCCATGACGTCGGCAGATTTCCAAAAGTTCTCCGCGGAATATGACGAGGAGTACAACTCCAAAGCTACAGAAGATGGAGAAGCCATGGACGAAGGATCCGGGGAACACTCTCCCAAACCGCAGGATGATATGGAAGTCGGAGACAATCCCGAAGTCCAGATATCCGAAAGTACCGATCAGAGCTTGACTCCGAGAAACGGACCCAAAGCCGGCTTTGCTACCGGCGCCGCCAAGAAGGCAAAGAAGAAGAACAAGACCCCGGCAAAAGACCCTCTGATAGAGGAGGTGATTGCCGAGGAATACGAGGAAGACTCGGATGGAGAACTTATCCCAGACGAGCCGAAAAAAGAAGCATCGTTGGATGGACACGTGATAACTGAAGGTGCGCGTAAACTCATCGATGTCGTATTAACCACACCTATCCCTACAGCTGCAGAACTTACTGCAGATGAACTGGACGAAAGGGCCCAAGCCCTAGAAGCGCGTCGTCAACAACTCCTTGATAAAGCCAAAAACATTGAGGTGGAGAAGAAGCGCATGTCAAACAAGGAGTATATGTCCCGTCTACATCAGAAGACACCAAAGCGTCACATAAATGACAACCAATTCCCACGTGTCCGTGCCGTCCTTTTTGGGGATGAGATGGGAAAGCCATGGAAGGACAGCAGGGGAGATTGGGTTTACCCAACACCAGTGCAAAATACCGTGGCAGCTCGCGAAATTCTATCGGCTAATCCAGGAGCAGAGGAGATACGTTTGTGTATCAAGCTACTCAATAAGGGACTGGAGCAGCAAAAGGTCGCCCTGTTTGGAAGTCAAAAGCTGGTCTCGGATTCCGACCAATGTCGCACAGATCTGACATGGGCTGACGTAAGATCCCACTATGATCGGGCGCAGCATCGTCACCCGGAACGCAGGGAAGGCAATTATTCAAGAACCGGATCGTTAGGACAGCACCGAAAAGGAGAAGATAAAGAGAAACATCGGGAGGAGGATCATTAGAAAATGCCACCTCCTAGACATGAAAACCGTCCGGCTGAGCCTCACCATGGTGGGAACGACGGACGAAGGAACGGCGGAAACCACGCTGGCACAAATCGGCAGGGGGCTCGTCATAGTCAAGAACCTCCCCGGAACCGGAATAATGACGCTCCGGACGGAGGCCCGGCGATCAGCCGGAAATAACCCAGCTGCACCACCCTCTCCACAACACAGTTATCACAACGGCCCCTAAGGAGGTCAAGGAGGATGACATGGCGGAGGAGGTGGTGGCAGAAGCCGAAGTCCGTCTCCAAGGCACCGCAGCCACAACCGACATTCGGGACGATCCCTATCCCCGAACGACGCAAGGCACAGGATCAACTCCAATATAGAGGCTCGGCGCTACGAAAACGATGATGTGTACGTGGGCCCAAAATGCTTCGGACCACGCATCAGAGCTACAAAGTTCCCGAAAGGATTTGCTATCTCAAGACATATCCAAGCCTACGACGGCATTGCTCGGCCAGACACCTGGTTACAGGATTTCTTCCAAGCCTGCTGCATCGCCAAAGGCGGAAACAGCCTGGTCGCAACCCGATATCTCCCACTTATGTTACGGAAGACGGCACGATCATGGCTCAATGAACTTCCGGCGAACACCATCCACAACTGGTATGATTTACAAAGTGCATTCTTTCGGAATTTCTAAGGCACATATCGGAGGCCCTGTACGGTTAGAGACCTACAGCGTTGCACCCAGAAAGCCGGAGAAACTTGCCGGGATTACCTCGGACGATGGATTGACACCAAGAACTCCTGCGAAGGAGTAAATGATCAAACTGCGATTGAAGCTTTCATCGCAGGTCTCCTAATTGGTTTACTGCGCCATTGCTTGAAGTGTGACAAGGTTACTGATTTGGGAGAGATGATAGAAACAGCGAGCAAGTATGCAGATACTGACGACGATGCAGAGAGATTACTCAGCGTCCTGGCTGTACCTCAGTCAGCAAAGACAAAGCAACAGGCTCAGAAGCGCAAAAACACCTCGGAAGAAAAACCCAACGCGGAGACGGCAGTAGTCACTACTGTTTCCGGGTCTGGACGACGAGGAGGGCACGGCGGAGGCCGCGGGCGTTGCCGTGGGACATCAAGGGTCCAAGGTAGAGGAGAGCAAAAACCAGGCAAAATCTACACTTGGGCCGACATCACCAATAACCCATGTGTGCATCACTTGGACGCCAATGGGGGCTCGTCCCACATCAACGCTGAATGTCGTTTTAACGACGACATCAAGAGAGACGATACCACGGGCTACAAAGCTAAGCGGAAGAAGGGAAAGAAAAATCCCGAAAAAGACAAAGAGACCAAGGAAGATTCCGACATGGAGGAAGCCGATGCTTCAAATCCCAAGTCGGAAGGAAAGAGAACTTTTCCCACCAAGAAGGACACTTACGTCACCTTCCTCAGATCTCAACCAGCAAAGGTCAAGAAAGCAGTTCTCCACGAGCTCAACGCAACAATTCCGGCTGTCCCTCAGTATCTGGACTGGTCGGAAGTGGTAATAACGTTTGACCGCGCTGATCATCCGCCTAAGCTACACAGGCGAGGAAAATACGCCTTAATCGTCAATCCACTTATTGACGGTTATGGTTTCTCCAAGACCCTCATGGACGGTGGTAGCAACATCAATATTCTCTATGTAGAAACGCTACGCCGGATGAAGATCTCGGAAACAAAGCTTAACCATAGCTCTGTGATTTTTCACGGAGTTGTCCCAGGAAGACAAGCTAATTCCCTGGGAGAGATCACTCTGGATGTTACTTTTGGAACACCAAAGAATTAACGGATGGAGGCACTTTCCTTCGAAGTGGTCCCGTTCAAGAGCGCATACCACGCTATATTCGAACGTTCGGCTTACTGTGCTTTTATGGCTCGTCCCTGTTACATTTACAATATGATGAAAATTCCAGGTCCCAATGGCGTGATCACCATCAGGGGAGACCCGAAGAAAGCGCGAGAGTGCGAGGATGGAAATGCCGCCTTTGCCAAAGCCGTGCTGCACGCCCAGGAGTACCAGGAGATCAAGAAGAGCATAGATCCGTCCGAGATGCCCGCAACAAAGAAAGAGGTGACAAAGCCAAATCCGGAGTTCAAGGCATCATAAGAGACGAAGACGACGCCGTTGAAGGATGATGACCCCTCCAAGGTGACCCAGATAGGCGCAGGCCTTAGTAGCGCATAGGAAAGCGCGCTCGTCAAGTTCCTCCGAGCAAATCAAGATATCTTCGCATGGCAGTCATCTGACATGACCAGAGTACCTAGGGAACTTGCCAAGAACTCTCTAAATGTAAACCCGAACGATAAACCCGTCAAACAGTCCTTACGACGGTTTGGTGATGAAAAGCGTAAGGCAATAGCTAAGGAACTAGCGCGGCTCGAGTTAGCCGGATTCATAGAAGATGTCATCCATACTGATTGGTCGGCCAACCCTGTAATGGTCCCTAAAAAGGACAACACTGATTTAAGGATGTGTGTTGATTATACTGCCTTGAACAAGGCTTGTCAAAAAGATCTGTTCGCTCTGCCTAGAATTGATCAAGTTATCGATTCTATGGCAGGCTCAGAACTCCTCTGTTTTCTCGACGCATATTCCGGTTATCACCAAATCCGGATGAAGGAATCTGACAAAATCAAGACTTCATTCATAACCCACTTCGGAACCTTCTGTTATGTTACGATGCCCTTTGGGCTGAAGAACGCAGGAGCTACGTACCAGCGCACGATGCAGCGTTGCCTCCATGATCAACTCGGACGCAATGTACATGCATACATGGATGATATCGTGGTCATGTCCAAAAAGAAGGAAACATTGATTTCTGACTTGGAGGAGACGTTCGCCAATTTACGAAAATACAACATCATGCTTAACCCGAAGAAGTGTTTCTTTGGAATACCAGCCGGAAAATTGTTAGGTTTTATCATATCTCAAAGAGGTATAGAGGTGAATCGCGACAAAATCAAGGCTATTCTCAATATTTCCAGGCCAACTCGCCTGAAGGACGTACAAAGATTAACTGGTTGCATTGCTGCGGTCAGTCGATTTGTAAGTCGGCTTGGTGAAAGAGCCGCACCATTATACAAACTCCTGAAGAAGACAAAGGATTTTGTTTGGACTGACGAAGCTGAAGCTGCACTACAAGATCTGAAGAAAGTACTCACATCTGCTCCTATCCTTGCAGCGCCAGAACCTCAGGAACCGATGTTGCTTTACATTGTTGCGACAAATAGGGTTGTCAGTATAGTTATGGTGGTGGAGAGACCAGAAGAAAATCAGGAGCACCTAGTGCAACGTCCGACATACTTTGTCAGCGAGGTCCTGACAGAATCAAAACAGCGATACCGCACTATCAAAAGTTGGCTTACGGTGTTTTTCTAGCATCTCGTAAGCTACGACACTATTTTTAGGAGCATCCAATTACCGTGGTGAGCAAAGCTGCCATGAGAGATATAATCAACAATAGCGATGCCACAGGACGCGTCGCCAAATGGGGTATCAAGCTTGCAGCTTTCGATATTGAGTACAAACCCCGGACAGCAATCAAATCCCAGATCCTTGCCGACTTTGTCGCTGATTGGACAGAGACCAAGGAGAACATGGTCCTCCCTGAGTCGGAATATTGGACCCTCTTTTTCGAAGGATCCAAGGCTCGAGGGGGCTCGGGGGCTGACGTGGTGCTCAAATCACCCCAAAGAGATAAACTTTTATACGTGTTGCAGATCCACTTCACAGCGATAAACAACATTGCCGAGTATGAAGCACTGCTGCATGGAATCTGGATTGCTAAGGATATTGGCATCTGACGTTTGATGTGTTATGGATATTCGGATCTTGTTGCTCAGCAAGTCTCGGATATTTGTAATGCAAATAAGCACATGGCAGCATATAAAGCTGTCGTGGATGATCTATCTAAATCGTTCGAGGGGTTTGAAGTTCAACACATCTCTCGAGCAGAAAACGAGGAAGCAGATACACTATCTCGAATAGGCTCTGCGCGGAAAGAGGTTCCGGATGGCGCATTTTTAGAGCACCTCAAAGTTCCCTCGATAAAGGGAGTAGATGAGGAATATCCGACCAAATCCGACTCATCTTTAATAGCAGTTCTGGCTGTAATTCCCAGCTGGACTCAACCCTACCTTGATTACTTGGTAGATGGCAAATTACCCGAAGACGAGGTGCTGAGCCGGCAGATTATCCGACGAGCAAAAGCCTATACTATTGTTAAAGGTGAGCTCCATAAACGGAGTGTTTCTAGGGTTTTTTAGCGCTGTGTATCTCTGGAAGAAGGAGTGCAAATCTTAAGAGAAATCCATGAAGGCGAGTGTGATCACCACGCTGCAGCCAAATCTTTAGTGGAAAAAGCTTTTCGACATGGTTTTTTCTGGCTTACAGCTCAGGCACATGCCGAACGATTAGTCAAGACATGTAAAGGCTGCCAAAAGTACGCCAAGCAAGCTCATGTTCCGGCTGATCAGCTGCGAACAATACCTATAACATGGCCTTTTGCGGTCTTGGGGCTTGATATGGTTGGACCTTTTAAACGAGCTCCAAGTGGATTTACTCACCTCTTAGTGATGGTGGATAAATTCACGAAATGGATCGAGGCTAAACCTGTCACTAGTTGTGATGGAGCAACAGCCAAAAGATTTGTCGAGGATGTTATAATCCGGTATGGTTATCCGCATAGCATTATCACGGACAACATGAGTAATTTTTCCATGGGAGAGTTGGCTGAATTCTGCGACGAGCAAAATATCCGGCTTGACATTGCGTCAGTCGCACATCCACAGGCTAACGGACAAGTCGAAAGAGCAAATGGTTTAATTCTACAAGGCTTGAAACCAAGACTCGAAGCACCACTGAGACATGCTGCGGGGGCTTGGGCAGAGGAACTACCCTCTGTAATTTGGAGTTTGCGAACAACTCCGAACAGGTCAACAGGATATACACATTTCTTCTTGGTCTATGGCGCAGAAGCAGTTCTTCCTAGTGATTTAATTCATACTTCTCCTAGAGTGGCCGCGTATATCAAAGAGGATGCCGAGATTTCTCGACAAAATGATCTCGACTTAGTCGAAGAAGTTCGCGTCGTTGTTGAAATGAGATCTACAGCCTATCAGCAGAAGTTACGCAAGTATCATAGCCAGAGAGTCCGAACTAGATCTTTCAATAAAGGTTATTTGGTTCTTCGATTTGTGCAACAAAGAAAGCACAAACTTTCCCCAATATGGGAAGGGCCCTTTTTAGTTAGTCGAGTATTGCACAATGGGTCGTACTACTTCACTGACATGAGGCCAGTCAAAGAAAGACCTTCTACTAAGAAGAGAAAGAGAGCTGGAGGCAGTACAAATCCGGATGAATTAGACAGACCGTGGAATATTGCTTAGCTACGTCCCTTTTATTCTTAGTTTATCCTTCTTTGTAATCATACATATGTACATACTCTGTGAGAAATAAAAGTTTTGTTTACCTCAAAGTTTTCCTGAGAAGTTTTTACCATCTTATTTCCTAATGATCATGTCATAGTCGAAAATCCTAGAATGCTTGAAAGTACTTTATGCTCATGTTCGTTCTGGTTTAGATTTCTGATTCTAAAACTGCTACCTTCGGGTATAACTCTAAAAAATTATAGTCTTTACTTGGGTTATTTGTCTGATTGCTGGATGCGGGTATCTTCCGAGTAGTGAATTGTTGGTTCTGGAAGCCGGCTTTGTTTCCGAGTTTAAACTGGTTTAGCAATTGAGCTCCGTTGCTCGGCAAAGTTTCCGGCTGAAGGTTTAGCCGGCTCACGAAAGGGATGAGGCGGAAAGCCAGATAAATGATAAGTAGAGGCGGAAAACTCTAAGTGCTTATGAAAACATTTCAGGCACACAAAAAATTTAAGACAAAAGTGCTGAATAGATAAAAAACTTAGCACTAGCAAAAGTCATAGTACTTAATATTTACAAAACGCATCATGTCTTTCCAGAATAATACATAGTTTTCTGATCTATGATGCAGGAGGAGATGAAGGAACTGTCGGATCGCTGGTTACTCCGCCTTGATATCGTGCCGAGATGTCCGGATCCGAGGTGGTCCGTTCATCGTCGGAAACTTCTTCGGCGTCTTCTGGAGCAGGTGGCGGAGTATCCACGTGGGTGAAGAAGGGCGTCTCGTAGCTGGTCAGATCAGCTACGTGGCACCCATATCCGGCGCATGAGTGCATGATGGCTTGAAGGTCTTGCTCCTGGCCGTCTTCGTCTACCTTGCAGTACCCTCTGGTCACTTGCCAGATCTCCATATTTCCATGGTGGCTCATGACCATGGTGAGAGCGTTCTGCGCGGCAGTCCGCGCGTAGGACATGTTCCAGTCTCGAACGAGCTGCGGCTTCTCCTTGGCCTTCTCCCGCACCTGAAAGTCCGACATGCTTGGCATGTCCAGAATCCTGAGAGACTCGCCAATGTCAAGGGACTAGCGGTAGTCATGAAGAATATCACCGACTTGGGTAAGCTGGTGAGTGCGGGGCTCGGACGAGGAGGAGTCCGTCAAGTTCAGAGGACCTATACACAAAACAAAGTCAATGAAAATCCAACATTGATGAAAGTCGAAGAAATGATAAATCAGACAGATGGAACGTACCAAGAATGACATCGTCAATCTTGGTCTTCTCCTCCCGGAGACTCTGGAGTTCAGCCCGGAGAGCTTCGGAGAGATCTTTCTCTCTGCCAAGCTCATTCTTGAGGTCCGAGATAACTTTATCTTGAGCGGCAATCTTGAGATCGCGCTCTTCAGTGGCCATGGAGGAGGACTCAAGGACTTGAGCTATGCTCCTTTCATGATCCGCCTTGAGCTTATCCAGCTCTTGGCGAAGTACCTTGTTCTCCACCACCAGGGTCTTGAGGTTCTCGGCTTCTTCAACCATAGCGATGGATTGTTTCACCAACGCTGTAAATAAAAAAGAACAACAGTTCAGAAAAATTCGACATTGAAAAAAGCAAAAGACAAGGTTTGAATCTCGAAATATTTACCTTTGGCTTCATCTTTGGCTAAGTTGAGCTCAGCATTTTTAAGCCGGAGAGCTTTGATCTCTCTCTTCTTATCACAGACATTGGTTAATAATTCCTGGTTATAGGAGCATACTTTCTGTAAGTCAGAATACCCAAAGTCAGAAAGCTACTTAAGACTCGGGCTAATATTTTTTGCTAAATATCACCACGAGCCTTGGGGGCTACACTAGTTCGTTCTTTGGCATCCTAATGAAAGCATAAACCCGGATTTTCTATATCCTACTTCATGCTTGGGGGCTAGAGGATATGATATAACATAAGGTAAAAAACAAGAGTTGGAATTCCGACTTACATATTGCTCGCAGGTGAGTTTGTCTAACCCCGCGTTCACCTCAGCTACCACCTTCTCGGCGAGAGTAAGAGGAATTACTGGGGCTGTTGGAAGCTCGCCAGTCCTGATCCTCTCGTCGCGAAGGTGGACTTGAGCGAGAAGGTCAGAGAACTTGACGTCCTCTGCTTCTTGCGCTTCCTCTTCGGGGGATAGATGGCGTTTCTCCAGGACTTGCCTAGCCAGCCGCTGGATCTCCTCTACAGATTTCCAGGATAAGCCAAATTTGGCAAGTCCGGGGTTGCTGAGGAGGTTGTCAGCGAAGACTTCAGCCGAGGGATCATTACCCGGAGAGGGTTCACTCTTATCTTGAGTTGACGCACCCACGGTGACGTCAGTGTGTGATCCAAGGATCACAGGCGCCGTTGGAGGAGCCGAATCTTCTGCAACAACCGGAGAAGGAGTAATCGCCGGTGTTGCAGAAGGTTGAGGGGCAGGAGTCAGAGGAGCCGTGGCAGGGGAAGCTATGGAAAGCTTCGTCTGTCGCAGGGGCTTTGCAGGAATCCCTTTCCCCTTACCCTTGATGAGAGGCTTTGCTCTGAGAATGTAGTAAAGTCGGAAACATTACATCTCAGAAAGAAATTCGAGAAAGGTACAAAGGCAAAAATTGTGAATGAAAGTTACCTCTTCACAACGGGCACTTCCTTTGTGCCAACAACCATTGTCAGAGCTTTGTGCTTCTTGAGCGCAAGGTCCGGCAATGGGACCACTTCAGTCTCCTGAGAAAACTCAGGAGGATATCCTTCGAGTGGAGCAAGCTCCGACTCGGGGAGATCAGCAAGCTGAAAACAAGAAAACATATCAGCATTGCAATATATAACTTAAAGATTGAAACACGTAAAAGGTGTACTGATGGAAGCTTACCTCTACCACGGGGTTTTCCGCCGTGTGCATATCCAGAGAAATCTCCGGAATTTTCCTCTCGATCCACTCCTTGATCAGCCACTTGATCTGGCTTATGTAACCTTGGATGGTGTAGGCTTTGGGGCTGATGCGGAGAGAGTCTTTTTTGGAAGACGTGATGGAGTGCATCAGTCTATCCCCATGGTAATGAAGTGGCTGGATCCGACGTGAGACCCAACACTGGACTAAGTCGGATCCTTTCAGACCCTTGTGCTTGATAAGATATTCGATCCGCCTCTTAGCGAGGATCAGATCGTCGGTGAGAGCCGGAGCGGCCTCATCCCAGGAAGGCTGGGCTGTGGCGGCTCCGTCGACAAAAGCCGGCAAAGTAGTAGCTTTGCCGGGAGCCAGAATATCCCTATGATAGAAAAAATTGGCTGGCCATTGTTTGACCGAGTCACTGGCAGAAATTTTGGGATATGCCCGGTCTCGTCTAACAGAAAAGCTAATGGTACCGGTGATGTAAGGAACACCGGCAGTAATGGAATTTCTCCAGACATGGAAATAGTACCGGAAGAGAAGCAAACTTGGACTAATGCCGAGAAAGCCCTCGCAAAGCGCAACATATGCGCTCATCTCTAGAAGAGAATTGGGAGGAAGATTATGGAGTTGAACTCCATAGTGGTCAATCACCTTGGAGAAGAACTCTGAGGGAGGAAAGGACAAACCTCGGTCCAGATGGGTGCCGAAGTGGACGCGCTCGCCCTCGTGTGGATTGGGGACGGTTTCGCCGGAACCGCTCTGCCAGTTGCCGGCGGCGAGAAGCCCCTCCTTCTCCACATTTTTGAGGCCGTCGTCGTCGAGGGCGCAGGGGATCCAGATTCCCCGGTAGCTCTCTTTCTCCGCAGCTGCTTCCGCCGCTGCCGCTGCTAGAGAGGAAGAAGAAGATGAAGCCATTTTCTCTCTGGTGAAAAAGGGTGACCTTAAAATGGCGGCGCTAGGAGCTCTATGGGAGGAGGAAGAAAAGGCTCTGGGCGCGCTGGAGGATTGGGAAGAAAGGAACGGCGAAGGACTGGTGGAGAGGAGAAGAAGGAATCTAAACCCCTTATATCCACCTACCTGCGCCAAGATTCGTGCAAACGCTACAGTGTAATAGCCACGCGTCGTGGAAAGAACTGGGAAGGGCCCGCGCGATGATTGCGTCGCCTCGATCTCCACGCACGCATTGAAACGACGCCTCGGTTCCACGAACCGCGGACCCACCAATGGTCGTGCTGACGGAACGTCTGTCAGATGACATGACTTGACCATGCTTGTGTCAGGTGGCATTAGAGACCAAGTTCCGGCTTAGTATAAAAGCGAGCTGGAAAATCCGAGTAACTAATTGAAAGGTCCGACTTATTTTTAAGACCCGGATCGTATTTGTTGTTGTGAAGTTTCAGGAACCCTCCAAGATTCTGCAAGCCGAAGATCAAGCTGGACGATGCTAAAATCCGACTTTGGATCTTGGAGGCCTCCGGGGGCTACTGTTGGGGATATACTTTTCGGGTATCCTCACAGCTCCTCACTGACCAGGGTGGCCCACTTCGGGTTAGAGCTTTGCTTCACGGGCGGCCCAGTTAGGGAGAGAAGACGGAGTCCAATCCGACTACGGGCAGGCCCAGAAGACTTACCGACTTAGGCCCATAATGTTACTTGTAGTTCAAGATGTACTCTGTAACCAACTCTTAGTCGTAGCCGGATTGATCTCTCCTGTAAACCCTAGGCCGAATATCTATATAAGCCGTCCTAGGGAGAGCCTTTAGGGCACACCTCAATAGTCTATAACCTCAACTCGCACAGGCGAAACCCTTGTAACCCATATTCCGGCTCTGCCGTATTACTGGATTGCTAGCAGGAGTAGGATCCGTCCAAAGCCGGCGGATTCGAACCTGGGTAAACTTGTGTGCTCACCGTCCCAGAACACCGTACGTCTCACACCCCTCTCCCCCGCACGCCTCGAGGACCCCCTCATGGCGTACTTGTCCTCAAACCGACGACAACTTATTTTGATTGTAAGCTCTTGATTGTTTTTTCTTCAGGACAACTCCTAGAACATGTAGGAGCTGCTGGTAGAGGCCTTCCCATGGTTGTCTGTGCTTGCTGGGTTGGGCAGCGGCTAAGGAGTTGAGAGAGAGAGAGAGAGAGAGAGTTCTGGATTATTTCTCTTCTTCTCTTGTATAGTTTTAATGCACAATACCTGGGGACCCACCTATCAGTTAGATATTTGTGTCCCCAATCAGAACACTTTGATAATTCAATTTTGATAACTACAACAACCATGTGTTTTGCCCGCAGGTCAATCTAACATTCTCCCCCTTGATCGTAAGGCTAAACTTAGAACAAACTTATCAATGAAATGACATATGACATAAAAGGATTACTGAGATCAGTTATCTAGTACCACAGAAACGTAGTCACTATAATATACCACCCCATCTCAAAATGGAACTTCTTTAACTTAGGAGCTCCATAAAGTTAAGCTTAAGTAGAAAAACTTATGAGATCATTTCTATACTAGAACTTACACAGAGACAATAAATTACAATGGTCAGTTAAGTACCATTGAACTAATTGACTATAGTACATCATTCCATTAAAGAAACAAACCCTTCTTATGCTTCCAGGGAGATGGTGTTGCAATAGTTCCAATAGTGCAGTTTGTTCTCTTATATATATGTACATATGCGCATTCTTGAAATGAGAACAAAAAAGGTTTTTGTCTTCGGAGTCATAATCAACCACTTAGTAATAGTCTGCCATAGATTCTTAATGCCGACAAAATTAGAAGGCAAGTCTCTTAAATATGTGTTTAGCACTTAATACCATAATGTAATGCTTATATATACTAATAACCCAAAAGTTAAACGAATGTAGTGTCCAATAGTTATGCTTATACCTATAAAGGCAAAGATTTTATTAATAATTTTCCAGGAGTCCAATCCCGGACTTATGTCGATCTGCCAGATATCCTGGTCACAAAAAAAAACTTAAGGTCGCATAATAACCCAAGTATTAGTGACAACATAAGGAAAAACTTATTGCCCTTAAGGGAGTAAACATAAACTTATCCTTGAATGAACTCAATACTCCTTTTTAATGGACCCATCTTAGTGAGTATGAATAACATAAAGAACATCACTAAGATGAACTTATCATCCCTGAGGGAATATCTCGGGTCTTACGCAATATCCCATTACTCATGATCAACACATAGCAGGAATAATCATTATAACGAAAAACCTTATGAATTTTCCATCTTCGAGAAGGTTTAACTTTGGTGACCACATGGAACCTTTTCATAAATATGTTCTTGTTCCTTCAAACTCCCTGATACGTTGCTAACATATCCATAATTTTTGATGGTCCATGCTTGGTTTTCTCTACTTTCTTATGTTTTGTTCCACCTTTGGAGTACTTTTCATATGATTTCTTGGGCTAACCTATTAACAAGTGCCACAGTGCCAACTGCCTATTTTCTGCTATTTTTGGTTCCAGGAAGTCAGAAAATGAATATTCTCGGAATTGGATGGGACAAAAGCCAAAGTCAGTTTTTCACCGAGGGACGCACGGAGCCAGAATACGAGTCGGAGAGGGGCCAGGGGGCCACCACACCACCTAACCGCGCGACCTAGCCTGGCCCGCGCCAGGGGGTGGTGTGGCCGCCTCCAGCACCCCCTCGGCCTCCCCTTCCGACTATAAGATGCCTCCGATACAGAAACCCTAAGTACCCGATCAAAATTCCACGAAAGAGTCTGTAGCCACCGTCGTCTCCATCCCTAGATCGGGAGGGATCTGAAGCTCTTCCCGGCATCCTGCCAGAGAGGGGATTTCACCCTAGAGGCCTTCATCATCATGCAAGCCTCCGGTGTGATGCGTGAGTAGTTCATCTCTGGACTATGGGTCCATGCAGTAGCTAGATGGTTGGTTCTCCTCCTTTGTGCTATCATGTTTAGATCTTGTGAGCTCCGTTCATGATCAAGATCATCTATTTGTAATTCTGCATGTTATGTTTGCGGGGATCCGATGGATATTGAGATGCTATTTCAGATTGATTGTTGATTCTATCATGTCTTTGTTATTGGTGATCTTGCATGCTTTCCGTTGTTAGTAGCTATATTGGCCAAGTATATTCTAGCAACTCCAAGAGTTAGTATTTATGCTCGATAGTGAGTTCATGCCTCTAGTAATCTAGGGAAGTGACAGAAATCTCTAAGGTACTAGATGTGCTGTTGCTACTAGGGAGAAAACAACGATCCTTTGTTCATAGAACAATTGTATTGTTTACTTTAGACACAATTCATAATGCAGTTATCTGTTGCTTGCAACTTAATACTAGAGGGGGTTCGGATGATAACCTGAAGGTGGATTATTAGTCATAGATGCAGTTGGATGGCGGTCTATGTATAATGTTGTAATTCCCAATAAAGTCTCAAAGGAGTCAAGATGATTAGTATATGCATGTATTGCTTTCTCGATGTTTGTCAATTGCCCCGCTGTAATTTGTTCACCCAGCATGTTATCTATCTTAAGGAGAGCCACCACTAGTGAACTATGGACCCCGGTCCTTTCTTTTACAATCAATCTATATTCAACTGTTTACTGCTTTGTCTTTACTTTCTGCAAACTATTACTTTCTTCCACTTGATACGTTTAATCCTTTGTTTTCAGCAAAACCGGTGAGATTGACAACCTCATCGCAAGTTGGGGGCAAAGTTCTATGGTTGTGTTGTGCAGGTCTCCACTTTTCTACTAGCACCGGTAGTGCACCCTGTCAAGGCTCAGCTAGCAACACCTTTGGGGTGTTTCCTTGATCCTACTAGATTGATAACCTTGGTTTCATAACTGAGGGAAAACTTGCTGCTGTGCTCATCATACCTTCCTCTTGGGGTTCCCAAACGAGCTCGATATATTTTGGGCCATCACTCCCATTCATGTTATTTCTTTTACCAAAAAGTCTTTTGACAAGACATGTTGTTTGAACATTAGAGGAACTTTTGCCAAGATAGTTCTGGCCAGTCTGGGAGTTAGGAACCTCTTATCATGATATCCATGATAGAGCTCTTAATTGCCATGCAACATTAACACTTTGACGACTGCTCCCTCTTAGTTTTAAAAATTATACTCCATTTTAGGAGAATCATTATAGGGAACAAAAAAGCATGGCATGAACATAATTATATTCAGGAGATGGAAACTTAAGAAATCTACTTAAAAGTGGTACTTAGGAAAATCTCTTTCAAACATACCTTAGTTATGGAATATCGGCTTCATCTAACATACCTTAGTCTTCGAACATTGTCTTCATCTTCTCGTAATGCTCTTCTCTTTGGGGTCTCTTTTAGGGTCTATTCATTTTATCTTCATCTTCTCGTAATTCTCTTCTCTTTGGGGTCTCTTTTAGGGTCTCTTCACTTTAGGAAGTTCATTTCTCCCCCTCAAAATGTGAACTGAGCCATAGCTCAACATTTCGATGAACTTTGATAATGAGTATTCCACTTTTATTAGATAAGTCACTAAACTCGTAACATAAATCACATTATTGGAATGGAGGATGAAGAACTCATTTTTATGCTAATGGAAATTTTCCAGTAGCTTTAAACATTAGCCTCCAGTCCATTTCTCCTTAAAACTTTCTTATTCAAGAGGCCATAATGATATCATACTTACAACATATTATATAATGTGTTTACACACTTTCTTAATGGACAGAAAAACCCTTAAGATTCATTAGAGTCCACTTTTGTGCTTTATTGTAAGTGACATAATAAAGTGAACTCACAAGCTCCAAAATTTCATCATGTCATAAGGCTTAAATCATGAGAATTTTTAATGATCAACATAATCTTATAGGATTTTGAGAAGCTCTTCAAATTGCTTCTCCATTAATGCCAGTTTTTTTTATTATAAATGAACTAGGAAATTGCTTCCCCAGATCCTTACTAGCATACTCCCCTAGATTCTCACAGGGTTTTTCTCCAAACAACCATCAATAGGCAAGAAATCCATTAGATTCTAAAATTCTTTAATGGGAGCTCTTTTCATTACTTATGACCTCATGAAGCAATAATGTGCTAATGTACTTAGCTCATTTCTTATGAAAAGTGCTAAAACTAGCCAAAAAACCTTATGACTGGACTGAAAAACATTACTAATAGGGATATGATCACATATGTCAATATCATGCATAACATAATTCTGAGCACATTAGGGTATGACACAAGCATCCAATCAACTTTGATCAGAATGAATTCATGTGCCACATTTTATCCCAAAATAACCATTAAATCTCCAACCAAAATGTCCCTTTGGTTTCATCTTAAATGGAGATGACTTAGTGGATAACTTAATGATCATAGTAATGATCATAAATGCTTAGAACTTCATAATTTGACTTAGCTGGGAATTAATCAAAGGAACTTAATTGCGGAAGCATATTCAAATAGATTGTCAGCATAAAATTATAACAACATAATTGTCAAAGGTACTTTAATATTAGTGGCCAACTTCATCATGTCCACAAGCCTTATGCATGGAAATCCTTCCCAGATCATAAACTTATTTTGTTGGTCTGATCTATATCAGCTTTGGCCAGAAAACAGACCAGAACAAAATTTTGTGTGCAAGTATTCATTAATGAACTTTGGCCAGAATAATAAATACATCACACACTTTATAGCTGTAACATCCCAAATCTTTAATCAAGGTTAATCAAGATCCAAATCACCCAATTTAGGGTTACAAATTTTTTTTCCCATTTAAAAGATTTAAGCATGCATATGTGTGTTGCATTAAATAGGAATTGATTTGAATTGCCATGATTGTTTGTTGTAATGGTTGTAAAATGACTCTAAGGTGAATTACACATCATCTAGATCATTCCCAAACAAAAACCCAAGAAAAAGAAATCAAAAGGAATTAAATAAGGCAAATGGTCACTTTTGCCATTTTAATCAACTAGGACACTTTGGGTGTTCCTAGGACTCATTTTCCAACAGAAACAACTGTGGATCTTTGCACCCCTTGCTAGTACAAGTAGAGATGTGCCAAGGCCCACTTTGTGATCTACCAAAAACATACAAATACTAATTTTAAATGGCAATTAAAAATGGAACCAAGTGTATGTATCTAGATCACACTTTTTCAAAAACCATTCAAATGAACCCCATTTAAAAATCCCAAGCAACCAGAGATGCTTAAGCATGTGACAAACAACTCCACCAAATTTCATTTCAAAATTCCAAATTTGAATTCTTGTGGCCATTTTGTTAAACACCTTGTGAGCAGAATCAAACTGGCCTAACTATCACTGTTTTTGATCAAAAATTGTCGACCCAATTGTGCCACATTAAACCACTTGGTCACCCCCAGACCCAACCTGGTCATAACCAGCCCATCCCCTAGCCCCTACCACTACTGGAATGCCACCCCGATGCCATGCTCGCCGGCTAACCTTGCTCACACCGCAGGAGACCACCAACCCCTCTCCGCTGCTCCAGGAAGCAATGCGTGACCTCACCGCCGTCCATGGCCCACCCCACAGCCACTGCTAGCCACTAGACCACTGAGGACAAGCCCCGCACTATCCTCTTTGTGTCGCGCCAGCGAGAGCCAGAGCGTCGTCATCGCCAGCACGCCACAGACCGCGCCTCGACCCCAGACCACGCGTGCCGCTCCGCCTTGACCACCTCAACCCGCCAGACACGGCCGTACCCCGCCGCTCGACTCACAGTCACCGGGAACCACGTCGAGCACCGCCTCTGTCTCCTAGAGCACGAGACGCTCTGGACCGCTATCCACCGCCCCTAGCACCACCATTACGTCCTAGCTGACGGCCAGGGAACCGCCCACCGTCCGCCTACCTCGCCCACGCTGATAGCCCCCTATGCCGTCGTCACCGACGAGTTTCGCCCATTCTTCTCTGCCGCCTCGCTGCGTGTAGCACCCCGATAAAATCACTGCCAGAAAATCGCTCGTTGTTTCTACTTTGTGTATCATCATGACATCATCATGCATGTTTGTTCATAAAAGTACTATGCCAAAAACCCTATTTTGTTTTCTAATTAGCCCTCCTTTAATTTCAAATCATAAAACCAGGTCTTCTGGGATATTTTATTTGTCTAAAAACTATTTATAGAATATTTTAAAAGTTAAATAAAAATAAAAAATATTTTTAGTGGGGAGGCAGCCACCGGCCAGGCCCAGCCAGCAGCCAGCCTACAACCCCACAAATAAAACCCTAATCCTACCGCCACATACTCCCTCCACCCCGCCGCCACTCACACACGCACTCACACACAACACACTCAACCAGCCACCTGCCCCAGACCCCCACTCCATCTCCCTATCTGCCGCCGCCAGACCCACGCCCACCTGGCCGACTGCGCACCCTGCACGCCTCCCCACCGCCACCTGGGCACGCAACCCCACTCCCCACCTCCCCTGCCCACACCCCAACGCCACCTGCACTCGCCCCCACAACCACCTGGTCCCCGCCTGGCCCCACCTCACCGCGTGCACGCGCGTCTCCCCGGCCCCACCCACTCGCCCTCTCCCGCACGCCTCCTCCTCCCCCGCATAGACCTCCCTACTGCCAGATGCGCCGCCGCCGAGCCCCGCTCCGAGGTCGCTAGCCTCCGCCGCCACCTCCAGTCCCCGTCTCCGCCGCCGGGACCCTGCCTCTCCACCTCGCCTCGCTCGCCTTGGCCGGCCCCATGCGACCTCCGCCGCTCACCCGCCTCGTCAACCCGCCCTGTCCGCGAGCCGGCCGTGCCTTCCCGTGAGCCCCGCCACCTCCGGCCGCGTTTCCTCCACCCTATCGGCCTCCTCGCGCCGCCGCGGCCCTCCTCGAATCCGACCTTGCCGGCCCCGCTCAAGGCCTTCCCCCACCTCCCTGAGCTCCACCGGCTGTGTTGAGTTCTGCCGCCAGCGCCACGTCGCCGCCCTCCCCGTCTCATCCTCGCCCAGAGCCGCCCCGACCGCCTCGCCGTGGGCCGATGCGAGCCTGTCCAGCACCGCCTGCAGCGACCCGCATCACTGGAGCCCTGCCTACACGACCCCATCTCCGACCTTGCCAACGGCTCGACGCTTCCCTCGAAGCCACGCCACAGCGCCGCCGTCGGTGGCCTCTTCCTGCACGGGCACGCCCTCGCGCGCGTGTCTTCGTCGTGGCCCCGCAAGCTGTCGTGCCTCCCTCCACCATGCCGCCGCTGTCTCTGCATGACCGCGCTCCGCGAGATCGAGCTGCATCCCCGTCGCCATGTCCTCTGATGCCTCTGCTACACTTGTGCCCTCTCGTGAGCGCGTGTTCCACCGACCGCTTCTCCATCTCCGGTGTCGTGACCTGGTTTGCTCAAGACAAGTTTATCTTGTCGCAAGATCTATCGGAGACCAGAACCGAGGAACCATACAAAGGCGATGCCACTCGAAGTCCTCCAACATTGAAACCGAAGGCGATGATGCCGGACCGACGAGATCTTCTTCCTAGAGTCGATGACCTGAAGACCGATCTGGAACACCAAGGACTTCTTCATGGATGCGGATAGGCCCGGTTCCCAGATCCGAAGACCGAACCCGAACCACATCGAACCCCAAGATCTTCGACCCCTAAAGTGTGATCCCCTTTTCTGAGACCTCTATTTTTATAATATATAACATATATCTTGTTGCATATTAAATGGCTCATGCTCGCATACATATTCATTTGTTTGGGGGCATTATGCCGATTCACCTCATAATTAAATATGGAGACCATATGCGATTCTAGTCTTATACTGTCTCCATTTAAATTGGTGTAGCGAACCGATGCCATGTTGCGCCCTGTTAATACAACATTTAAATTGCGGGGGTTCTAAATAACTCAAACCTATTAATTAATTTTCGGGACCCCGGTTCCGCTTAATACTGCCTAATTGCATCGCATATGCATCATATCATAATCATGCTGAATCTTCTGCCGTAGTATTAAATATTGCATCCGGTGTTTTTTCTAGTGTTTGCTTCTTCGCGGATTAGGCCGATGAGTTGATGCGAGTATCGACAAGTTCTCCGAATATGAACCCGCGGCTATGTTTCCCAGGCGAGCATTCTCCCCCTTTCTACCTATTTTGCATTTATAGTCTTTATTTCCTCCTGTTGATCTATTGCTACCTATGTCGCGATGCTTTACTGTTCCATACCAGATATATCCCGTGCAGCCTCTATATTGCCATGGATACCTCCTAATACCTATTGTTTGGTAGATAGCTGGTCTTGCGAGTCGTAGTTGCTTGCTCATGGGCGATCTCGTGTTGTCGAGTACCACAGTTGTTGGAATGCTGGCATATGTTTATGGTGGAGATGATCATGACTTTAAATACAACTATTAAATTGCTGGGACAACTAATGAAAGAGGCACCGATGGGCAATATATGCTATTTGGTTTTTATGCCCACTTGTGTCCCGTAGGCCCCGAGTACTTGATACCTAATCCTTGACTATTCGCACTATCCACATACGGGAGACTCTATGAATCCCCCTTAGCCAGAGCTTGATTCATTTCTTATTTCTTAGGGCCACAAACTAGTTTGGGGTTTTATTACTATCCTGTACTTATGCCATGCTTTACTATTTTATTTACGATTGTGCGTCGAGCACCTGTACTGTTTAGGATCGTGACACATTTTCGCTGTATCGACAAGCCTAGTCACACTTTCGGGTTCCTAGTCATTTACAGCCGTCCACACAAACCTTGGGTCCGTCTCGGAGCCGGCCAACTTCGTTGTGGGTAGCTTAATGGGGTGCCCCCCTGAAATAATTTATGAATCCTGTGATTGATTTGTCGTGAAAGCTTTGTTGGGTTTTGATTTGGTTTTTCCGAGGTTGATCATGCGTGTGTTGCTATTTGTGCACCCCTACAGGGTAAATCTTTCTGAAAGCCGTGTCCGCGGTTATGGATGACTCGGAGCATAGTATATCGATCATAGACAAGCATAACTAAAGTAGTGCTATAAATTTGACTTAATATATGACTAGTAATCAGATTCAACTATCACGGAATGGATAATAAAAATGCCAACAACTGGTGGGTCTGTGGGGATCTGTGTCATATTATACCTGCCTAGTAAGTATTGCAATTCCAATGGAATGTGATAAAAGTGCCAACAATTGCTGGGTTTTGGGATTCCTCAGGACAATTATATCTGACTAGTAAATGTTCCAACTATAACGGAATGGTGATTAAAACTGCCCACTACTTATGCTTCAGGATGACTCATGCTGTCTATATCAGATTAGTAAGAGCTTCAACTAAAACAGAATGAGTAAAATTGCCAACCGTGTGAGTTCCTTGGTCCGACTTCCTCGTTTGGTCTCGAGGGGGAAATACCAGGATGGGTATGTCTGGTGTTAGTATCTGGTTGGATCCGAATAGGTCTTTCTTATCCCTCTCTAATAGCCGCTAGTTTTACTGAGTCTCTATAGGTTGTTTAGTGCTGCTGCGCTGCCGCTTCAGTCCAGCATACCTATGTAGGCGAGAGCCGCCGAATTCTAGCCTCGCCGTGTACTTGCCTCAGTACTGACGCTCCTCTTTTTCCTTTGCCCTTTGTCGGCACCTCCTTTTGTTTTAGCAGGTTTGCGATCGACGTCGTTAGCAGGGTTACCCTTTCGGCTTGGCCTGGGCAGGGTTATGGACGCCAGTGGTTATTCTTCAGGGCTCTTAGCCCCATTTGCATCTTGTCCGTAGTCGGACGCTCTATCGATTTCAAGGTGATTTGGATCTTTGTATATTATATCTATATTCTTGACTCGTTGAGTCGCTGTTGTATATATATTTGTTCTGTGGGTCCCATCGAGGACTGTTGTGTAATGGTATTACTTTGTTTTCCACCCACACAAAAGTGCCTGTGGGCGTCCTTGAATCGTTTCTATGCGGGTTTGGCGGAAAGGGCTAAAACTTGCATAGGGCCGATTCGAGGGTCTTACAGAGCGCCTATATAAGGAAGCCTCCCCAGCACAAATTCCTCACACTCTCACACTCCCCACTCACCACTAGTCCTTCCCCACCTCTCGCTGGAGCAGCTTGAGCAGCCAGCCGCCGGAATTTTGCTAGAGGTAGCTGCAACAGAGGAGGAGATGCCCCCGTTGATTTCGTCCACCCCGGAGCTGCAGCGACTTCGCCTTAGTCCGCCGTCGTCTCCTCATTCGTTCGCCCGCCTCACCGCACTCGCTGGAGCCCTGGTACGCCCTCACCGCACCCCCACCGAGCGGTTAGGGTTCCTCCTCGCCGGCGACGAGTCCGTCGTCGATGATAAGCCCCAGCCGTATATTCCCATTCTAATCCTACAGTCCACAATGCCCCATACCGCTTCGCGTTTTAATGAGTCACTGACAGGCGGGACCCTCCTGTCAGCAGTCCTCAGTGCTGCGGAATGAAACTGGGCCGGCCCATTTGTGTTCCCGCGCAAGCCCGTAGATTCAAATTTCGATTTTTCTTTATAGACTTAAACTAGAATGTGTCCCTTAGTTTGAAAATCAATTCAGAAAGTTTTACAAATCCAAATTAGATGATTCCAATTTTGTTGGAAATATAATGAAAATCTCTATCCAAGTCCGTTGGATTTAAATCAATTAGAGTTAGAGATCTCTCCTAGTAAAAATAACAATACAGAAGATTTTTCACATTCAAACATTTTTCTAAAATCAACCATAATAGATTTTGAGTTGATTCCAACTCTCAAAAATGACATTTAACCATACCTATCTGAATATGTAATAATATTAAGGTTTGAATGCAGTGACTTTGGACTAGTACCAAAATAATGCTATATAGGCATTTCTAGTCACTTTAAATCATTAAATATTAATCTTAAACTTATTAAAATGTGATCCAACATTTAAATCACATTCCCATGCATTAGAATATGTGGTGATGACATGTGTCCACATGATCCCATATTTTAATTGGAGAATATTAAATCTTAGTTAATTTCAATGAGTAGAAATTACTTTTCTCAAATAAAATAAATGAAATTAGTTATTAAACCTTGTGATGTTTGTGATGATAATAGATCATCAAACGTGTGCCTTAGTGTACTAAATAAACTAGTTAAGTATTGTTTGGTGATTGTGTATTTCGTATGTATTTATAGACGGTAGTACCGACCAAGCTTTCGAGGAGGAGTTCTACCAAGAGGAGGAGGAAGAGAATTTCAACCATTGCACTACCCAAGGCAAGCTAGATCTATGCAAGCTATTGTTAGCAAGCTAACACTTGCAAGTATACTTAGCAAGCCATCATTAACAATGCAAGATAACCCTTGCAAGCTAGATGATCTAAGCAAGATGCCTTAAGAATGCTTGGCTATACATTTTGACTTATACCATCCCAAGTATTATTTACAAGCTTTACTTTCTTTTACTTTACCAACGATCTTTACTTTGTTTATAGATAGCATAAAAAGTATAAAACTTGGCCTATCTAGTTAGACTTAGATGTCATTCTATGGTATGCGATTGATATTACCATCCCACACTAGTGAACACTCTTAACTTAGTAGTTTAGAGCCAAACCAAGAACTTGATCACTTTAGATGGGAATACTTGGTGAAAATGACTTGTGAAAACCTTGGAATGATGAGTCATTCTATTGAGATGTTTTGACATGTGTTGAGAAACACAAATGGTTTATGATGATGAAAATGTTGAGGCATGATCCTTAGCCCTTTTATAAAAAACTGATGGTTGGGTTCAGATGCGATACCATTCCAAATTTACCGTACAACCACAATACCTGAATTGGGTAAGGCTTAGCCGGAAGTTTATATGCACTAGTATTATTTCCCTCGCGGGAGAGGTTTGAGCTGAGGCTACCTCACAATGTTGTCCACCGATGTAGTGCCCAGGATGACAGATGGTCATGGCTGGGAGGCCAATCTCATAGGAGAGGTGCTTATACTAGACTGTGTAAAGGAAATGTTATGTTTGATTATCTTCATACTAAGTATGATGATTCAGGGTTATCCCTGACAGATGTATCGAATCTTTTGGTGAAAGTGTACCACCTCTGCAGAGAGTCAAACTATTTGAATAGCCGCATCAGCGGTTATGGATAGTTGGAGTGGCCATACTGTTCCGTTGTCAGATGTTTTCAAAATGACTTATGAAATGAATGATGAAGCTTGACTTGACCACAACAGAGTTGTGACTATGAAACTAGCTTCCCAACTTAAGTGATTCTAGAACTTTATTTTATCTTTCTTTGTCTCTGAACTCAGCTTAGGTTTCAAACTTAACTTTACAAATAAACTTAGAGTTAGCATTCCTACTAGAATTACTTTACTTGTTAGTGATAGTTTGCGAGTACTTAAAGAGTACTCATGGCTTTGTCCCTGGCTATTCCTGTGGCCATACTATGAAGAGGACTACCAAGAGGAAGGACAGCAGGACGACTATGATAACTAGGACTATCTCCCATCGTCAGCATTGCCTGTGACACTGAAGATGGACCCCACCGCTACGCTTATTATTTATTCCGCTGCTTGTTGTATTAAGACTAGATCATGAGATCCTTTATTTGTGTAAGACCTTATTATGGTTTGTAATGGGTGATGTACTTTGATATCCATTCTGTTATGTCTCACAAAAATGGTAATCCTGGGATTGCGATGTATGGCATAACAGGCATCTGGGATTAACAATCTGGGTGTTGACAAGTTGGTATCAGAGCCTTCTTGACCATAGGAGACCCTAGTTAGAATGGACGTCCGAACAAAAACTTAGTTTCAAAACCAAAGTGAGTATTTATGAAAACATATTTCCTCTCTTACCCTTGGGGTTCTTTCTCTCAAAAAAATACATGTCCCTCCAAATTCTTACATTACTACATAAAATCTTGACACACTTGATCACTTCACTAACTTTCTCATCCTAAATTCTTATAGATGGAAGCTTAGTACATCAAGTTCTACCAGTTGGGCAACGGAGGCGAACTGATCTTCGAGAAGGATCTTGATGCACTATCTGAGTATTTGGAGCGTCTGCATCCGGAATTCCTTGGAGCTCAACTCCCTGGATCCCCAGGAGGAGATTTACCATGGCTAGTAACTGCTGATCTTCGAGGCAAGATAGAGGCACCAACGTCTGGGTGGATTCAGCTCTCCGTGAGAGAGAGAGCAATTGGCTAGATGGATTAGCCAAGGCAATGCATGAAGCTCTCGCTCGTCTTTGCGTGCAGAATGTCAACTTGATCCAAGGAACCCGCTTTGCTCACTATGCAAGGTGTGATTCTATGGGAATGCCTCTAGAGATGCCAAGTCACCCGGAGTTGAAGCATCAAGTGGAGAACCTTGACTTCCTGCTGTAGGACAGACAGAAGGAATTGGACATTGCTCGAGAGCACGCCAACCACAACCTCGCCATTGCCGCCCAGAAGGCCCAGACTTTCTCACTGCTAGTCAAGGATCGTCAATCTCTTCGTCGTCAATGCGCAAAGAAGGATCGCACCATCGACCGTCTTCGCAAGAAAGTGGCCGAACTAGAGAAGACCATCAAGGAGCAAAAAGCTCAGCTTGCAGCAAAGGAAGAAGAAGAGGAAGGTGAATATATCAAAGGGGATATTGACTCCTACCTTAGAAATGATGATGACTATCTGGAGGATGATGCCATGGACTTCTACACTAATGATGATGACTCTGATTTCATCGATGATGAGTAGATGCACTAGAGCACTATCGTAGGAAGGAGATGTATCGGTCCCATTGTATCGTAGCTCACAGAATGGTTCTTAAAACCATCTATTTTCCCGTGATGTTGTGGTGTGTGTGTGTGTTTGTATCGTGTGCTTTGCTTGAATGGATGAAAAAGAAGTTTGTTGCAAAATCTGAGTCAAACTCAAAGTTTTAGCTTTGAAACCAAAACCATGAACCTTAGAACTTTCCCTCTTACCCCTTTATCTATCTCAATCTTCAGATGACTCATGGAAACAAAGGAGGGAGCAGCTCATCGCAAGACCCAATGCTGCAGATTCTACAGACTCTCATTGCAGACCGTGAAGCTAGTAGGGCAGAGCGCCAAGCAAATATAGCCACCCTGTAGCAGATAGCCTAAATGGCCCACAACAATCAAGGCCATGGAAATCAGGATCATCCAGGATCCAAGCTTAAAAATTTCCAGAATACCAATCCCCCAATCTTTAGCACTTCAAAGAACCCACTAGATGAAGATGATTGGTTGTAGACAACGGAGAACAACTTAGAAGTAGCCATAGTGGATGACAACGAGAAAGTTCTTTTTGCCACCCACTATCTGGCAGGAGATGCAAGAGCATAGTGGAACAACACCCGCATAATGAACCATGGTCAAGTGATGACATGGGAAGCTTTCAAGATCAAGTTCAGCCGCACCCACGTGCCGCAGGGTCTAGTCACCAGAATGAGAGATGAGTTCAGAGAGTTAAAGCAAGGCACAATGACTGTAGTGGAGTACATCAACAGATTCTTGTCCCTAGCCAGGTATGCACCTGATGAGTTCAATACTGAAGCCAAGAAGAAGGACAGATTCCTGAACGAACTGCATGATGAGATGTAGACAGTTCTCGTCAACATCTGTTTCGAGGATCTCTAAGAGCTAGTCGACTCTGCCATTCAGATGGAAGGGAAGATCAACCAAGCCAATGACAACCGCAAGCGTAGAATGATGCACCAGAGTGGATCCAACCATGTTTAGAAGTATTGCCCCAACCCTTCTGCAGGATATGCCCCGCGGAACAATCGACCCCCAATGTCTCGCCCAAGCTACCCCAACCGTAGCGGAGGTAATGTGAAGTCCGGAGGAAACAACAACAACCCCGGTAACTCCAACAACTTCAACCGTGCACCGCCTAGGTCCAAAAACAACAACAACAATACTTCCCCAAGGACTGGAAGCAATGTTGTGCCCGTGGTAGCAAAGGACAAGTCTCAGATTACTTGCTTTGAGTGTGGAGTGAAGGGTCACTACTCCAACGAGTGTCCCAAGAAGATTGCTGCCACTGCCAATGTGAATGCCCCAGCCCAACAGCAGCGTCGTATTCAACCCGGAAGAAGATTCGCCCCAGGGAACCCTCACAACCGCAACGGCCGTCTCTTCCACATGAATGCCGAGGAAGCCCAAGAAGCGCCAGATGTAGTGCTGGGTATGTTTTCTGTCAACTCAGTTTGAGCAAGAGTGTTGTTTGATTCTGGAGCATCGCACTCATTTGTCACCGAAGAATTTGCATGCACTAGTAAGATTCACCCAACCAACCTAAAGCATGTCATGATAGTTCAAATCCTCGGTTCAACTACAAAAGCTAGAAAAAATTTCAAAGTTGTACCTATCAGAATACATGGGATAGATTTTTATGCCAATATAATAGTACTTGGAACCAAAGGTTTGGAAGTAGTACTAGGAATGGATTGGATGTCAAAGCATAAAGGATTGATAGACTGTGCCAAGAAAGCCATCACCATGACCAGTAGCTCTAGAGTATCAGTAGAGCATCTATCTAAAACCTTACCTCGTCAATTCAGGTGCAACAAGAGTCTAGCCCTACCCACCATAGACTAAGTCAGAGTAGTCTGTGAATACCCGGACGTATTCCCAGATGAATTGCCCGGTATGCCCCTGGATAGGGATATTGAGTTCATTATTGAACTAATCCCTGGAACCGGACCCATAGCCCAGAGACCCTATAGCATGAACCCCTCAGAGTTAGTAGAGTTGAAGAAGCTGCTGGATGCTATGTTTGCAACATGCTTGATTCAACCAAGCGCATCGCCATGGAGATCACCTGTGTTATTCGTCGATAAGAAGGATGGAGGCAACCGTTTGTGCACAGATTACAAGAAGCTGAATGGCGTCACAATCAAGAACAAGTACCCACTGCTAAAGATCGAGGATCTATTTGATCAGTTGAATGGTGCCAGAGTGTTCTCTAAGATCGATCTTAGGACTGGTTATCACCAACTTAAGATTTGTGCAACGGATATTCCAAGACCGCCTTTACTACTCGTTATGGATTATACGAGTATACAGTCATGTCTTTTGGATTATCCAATGCCCCTGCTTATTTCATGAATCTCATGAATAAGATCTTTATGAATTTTCTAGATAAGTTTGTCGTTGTGTTTATCGATGATATCCTTATCTACTCCACGTCGGAAGAAGAGCATGAGCAACATCTGAGAATCATCCTTGAAACCTTGAGAGAGCATCGGTTGTATGCCAAGTTCAGCAAATGTGAGTTTTGGCTAAAGGAAGTAGGATTCCTAGGACATATTGTGTCAGACGGAGGAGTCACTATTGACCCCGCAAAGATCATAGATGTTGAAGAATGGGAAGCTCCAACCACTCAAACCCAAGTCCGTGCATTTCTCGGATTAGCGGGATATTACCGCAACCTCGTAGAAGGATTTTCGAGCATCGCAAGACCCATGACCCAACTGTTGAAGAAGGACAAGAAGTTTGAATGGACAGACAAATGTGAAGCAAGCTTCCAAGACATAAAGAAGAGATTGATTTTAGCCCCAATATAGATCATGCCAGATATCAAGAAGCCGTTTGATGTGTGTTGTAATGCATCCAAGATTGGTCTAGGATGTGTATTGATGCAAGAAGGCAAAGTCATTGCATATCTGTCTCGACAACTAACACAGCATGAGCAAAATTACCCCACCTATTATCTCGAGTTAGCAGCCGTAGTTTTGGCACTGAAGACCTGGCGTCATTACCTTATCGGTAATCACTGTGAGATTTACTCAGATCACAAGAGCTTGAAGTATATTTTCACTCAGAAGGAGTTGAATATGAGGCAAAGGAGATGGATAGAGTTAATCAAGGATTATGACCTTGACATTCATTATCACCCCGGCAAAGCCAATGTGGTAGCGGATGCTCTTAGCAGATTACCGTGTAGGTTAAACACCATGATCAAGGAGAAGTAACCAAGTTTGCATGAAGAGTTGGAGTAGTTTAGAACTGAGCTAGTTAGCAGCGGATTTTTAGCTAGCATTGAACTTCAACCCACTTTGATTAGCCAAATCAAGGAAGCCCAGAAGGGAAATGCAAGTATCGACGGAATCAAGCGTCGTATTGGTACAGGAAAGGTATCTGGATTCACCGAAGATGAAGAAGGAGTTCTGTGGTACAAAGGACGTATCTGTGTGCTAGCAGATTCAGAGCTGAAGCAAGTTATCATGCAAGAAGCTCATGATACTCTTATTCTATCCATCCCGGAGGAACGAAGATGTATCAAGATTTGAAGGAGCAATTTTGGTGGCACAAGATGAAAAGTGAAATCGGAAGCTACATCGCCAAGTGTGATATCTGTCAGAGAGTCAAAGCGGAACATCCAAGACCCGCAGGACTATTACAACCATTGCAGATTCCAGAATGGAAATGGGATTCCGTCGGAATGGACTTTCTCACCGGTTTGCCTACTTCTAGTAGGGGAAATGACTTAATCTAGGTCATCGTTGATAGATTGTCCAAGGTAGCTCATTTTATACCTATCAAGACAACCTACCAGAGTTTGAAGCTAGTAGAATTGTACATTGCCAGAATTGTTAGTCTGCATGGAACCCCCAAGACCATAGTATCGGATCGAGGAACCCAATTTACCTCAAGATTTTGGCAGAAAGTCGAAGAAGGATTAGGAACCAAGTTGAATTTCAGTACAACTTATCTCCCGCAAACTGATGGACAGACTGAAAGAGTCAACCAAATCCTAAAGGATATGTTGAGAGCTTGTGTGCTCGAGTATGGATCAAAATGGGAAGATTGCCTGCCTTTCACAGAATTCTCATACAACAATAGTTATCAAGCCAGTTGGCAAATGTCCCCATTTGAGTTCTTATACGGAAGAAAGTGTCGTACCCCTTTGAATTGGTCGCAAGTAGGAGAGAGTCATATTTTTGGACCCAACATCCTATGAGAAGCTGAAGAGAAAGTTCACAAAGTTCGTGAGCACCTCAAGACCGCCCAATCCAGACAGAAGAGTTATGCTGACTAGAGAAGGAGAGGCCTGACTTTCAATGTCAGAGATTTTGTGTATCTCAAGGTTTCGCCATTGAAGGGAACACAACGTTTTAGTCTGAAAGGAAAGTTAGCCCCTAGATACATTGGACCATTCAAGATTCTGAATCGTCGTGGAGAAGTATCATATCAACTGGAACTGCCAGAGGAGATGTCTTCTATTCACAATGTATTCCACATCTCGTTACTTCGCAAATGTCTAGAAGTACCAGAGAAGACCGAAGTTTTCAAGAACATCGATCGTCGAGCTGTTTGATATCAACAAGGATCTGACGTATCGTGAAGTACCCATCCGTATCTTGGAAGAAGCTTACAGAACCACCAGAACCCGGAGTATCAAGTTTCTCAAGATCCAATGGAGCAACCATACCGAAGAAGAAGCCACTTGGGAGCGAGAAGATTATATTAGGACTAAGTTCCTAGATCTCTTTAGTTCCTAGTTTTCTTTATTAAATCTCGGGACGAGATTTTGTTTAATGGGGGAAGGTTTGTAACATGCCAAATCTTTAATCAAGGTTAATCAAGATCCAAATCACCCAATTTAGGGTTAACAAAAACTTTTTTCCATTTAAAAGACTTAAGCATGCATATGTGTGTTGCATTAAATAGGAATTGATTTGAATTGCCCATGATTGTTTGTTCGAATGGTTGTAAAATGACTCTAAGGTGAATTACACATCATCTAGATCATTCCCAAACAAAAACCCAAGAAAAAGAAATCAAAAGGAATTAAATAAGGCAAATGGTCACTTTTGCCATTTTAATCAACTAGGACACTTTCGGTGTTCCTAGGACTCATTTTACAATAGAAACAATTGTGGATCTTTGCACCCCTTGCTAGTACAAGTAGAGATGTGCCAAGGCCCACTTTGTCATCGGCCAAAAACATAGAAATACTAATTAGTTCCCTCGCGGGATAGGTTTGAGCTGAGGCTACCTCACAATGTTGTCCACCTATGCAGTGACCAGGATGACAGATGGTCATGGCTGGGAGGCCAATCTCATAGGAGAGGTGCTTATACTAGAGTGTGTAAAGGAAATGTTATGTTTGATTATCTACATACTAAGTATGATGATTTAGGGTTATCCCTGATAGATGTATCGAATCTTTTGGTGAAAGTGTACCACCTCTGCAGAGTGTCAAACTATTTGAATAGCCGCATCCGCGGTTATGGACAGTTGGAGTGGCCATACTGTTCCATTGTCAGATGTTTTCAAAATGACTTATGAAATGAATGATGAAGCTTGACTTGACCACAACAGAGTTGTGACTATGAAACTAGCTTCCTAACTTAAGTGATTCTAGAACTTTATTTTATCTTTCTTTGTCTCTGAACTCAGCTTAGGTTTCAAACTTAACTTTACAAATAAACTTAGAGTTAGCATTCCTACTAGAATTACTTTACTTGTTAGTGATAGTTTGCGAGTACTTAAAGAGTACTCATGGCTTTGTCCCTGGCTATTCCCGTGGCCAGACTATGAAGAGGACTACCAAGAGGAAGGACAACAGGACGACTATGATAACTAGGACTATCTCCCATCGTCAGCATTGCCTATGACACTGAAGATGGACCCCACCGCTATGCTTATTATTTATTCCAATGCTTGTTGTATTAAGACTGGATCATGAGATCCTTTGTTTGTGTAAGACCTTATTACGGTTTGTAATGGATGATGTACTATGATATCCAATCCGTTATGTCTCGCAAAAATGGTAATCCTGGGATTGTGATGTATGGCATAACAGGCACCTGGGATTAAATATACGGGTGTTGACAATAGCCTCCTTTTTACTTCTTTCACCGATCTAGACCACATCAGCTTTTGCCAGAAAATGGCCAAGACTAGCAAAATTTTGTGATCTGATACACGTCAATCAGATTTAGCTAGAATGACTAATATTAGTAATGCTTAACTAATATCATGTCTCTATTCTCTTCTTTTATTGACCTAGTCCACATTAGTTTTAGCCAGGAGTAGACAAGAACAATAAAATCTTGTGGTCAATGTGTTCATCAATCAGCTTTGGCTAGAATGACAAACACAAACCACATTTTATTTATTTTGAGATATTTGATAGAAACAACCTTATAGAATATGCATAGCTTAGGGACATAAACTTTATGGATAGGCAATTGGATATGAAAAATCATGGTTTAATTGAGACATAACCATGAAAGGTCAACTTTAGATATATTTATGCCCAAAACTTAAGGATAAATTACATCAAAAGCCACTTAATTTTGAATCCTCCAACCTCATGTCTCTCATCATCATTATCCCTTTCTAGGGCATCATATTTTATTCCGCGCCTTTAGGTGCTTTAGGAGGATCACGAAGGAGAGCATAATAAAACTTTAGTAAAACTAGAGCAATTTAAAACTTGTCCTTCCATGAAAAATAATTGCTATCAATGAGAGGAGCATTAGATGTTGCAAAGAATCAGATGCTTTAATAAGCATAAGTATCATGAACTTCTTTTATTGATCAAACCCAAAACATCTTTATCTAGAGATGGGTAAGAATCAATAAAATGTTGTGGAAAAAATAGCATACTTATCTAAATCCTCACGAGTATAAACTTCTTTTATCAATCTTATTCACATTAGCTTTGGCCAGAAGTGAACAGGGAAATAAAATTTCATGGTCAAAATGCTCGCCAATCAGCTTGGGCGAGAATGACGGATATAAGACATGCTTAATAAGAGGATTATAAATCTTAATTTTGTAGTAGGAAACTTCATGGCATAATGATAGCTATAATCACCATAATATTAAGACATAACAATGTCTCAAAATAATAACCATGGCATAAAATTACCTTAGGAAAACTTAAGCATAATACAGTAATGCCATGATGATAATCATAATAATAAAATTCCTTTAATAAATTAAAAGGCATTATCAATAATTGAGCATGGCATTTAATTGCATGATTAAAACAAAACATTATTAAACATAATATGCCATGTAAATTTAGCCCTTTAAACCTTATTATTTTAGCCCAAACATTATATGCAACTCGCTTTAACTTAAATTGAAAACTGCGGGAAAGCTCTTAATTTGAAGAAATGATTAAAAACCCTACTTAATAGGCTGCATTAAACCCTGCCCTTATTTAATTATGGCCCATGATAGCCCATTCGTCTGTCTAGCCCACCACCTTTTTTCATAAGTGGGCCAGAAAGTCCTTCCGGACTAAGCCAAAATGGCCCAGCCCATCTCCCCTGATGCCCCTCGGTGGCCCATTGGGCCAGACAAGCGGTCGACTCACTATGAGCTGTCAGATTTCATCCAATGGTGGACGAGGGGCACGGGCGGAACAAAAATAGTCCACGTCGTCCGCCCCCGCCTGAACTGTAATCCCCATTCACCCCTTCCCCTTGGTCTCTCCCTCCCACGACGACAAAACGTAGCAAGAGAGAGCGAGCGCGGCGGCAAAGCCATACTTAGAACAGAGGACGGCGGCGCCGGTGGGTACCGCTCGCCGGAGTTGCGTGCAGCTTTGGCCAGCGCGCAACTCCGTTGAGCAGTGCTTGCCGACGACCTATGCGACATGGCAGTGAGCAAGGGCGTGCGGGCGTCCCCATGATGGAGAGCTGCGGCGCGTCGCCAAGTCCAGCACGGCGGTGACCTCCATCATCGACTAACAGACAAGGAAGCGAGGCCAGTGCCCAGTGTTGTGGACATCAGACGGCTCGGGTACAAGCCCGAACGCATCCACTCGGCTAAGTAAGTGGCTTCAGCGGTGCCATGGCCAGCTATGACGAGAAGCCCGTAAGGTGAGCATCCACCACGTCCCAGTTCATAAAAAAGGGCCAGGGTTCTTCAATTTAGGAATTAGGGTTAGGGTTCTTAGGAAATGATGAATTAGGGTTTGTGATTTGGGGAATTTCACTTATGAATTGCAAAATTAGCTTCATACCCACCACATAAGTCCTTAATTGAAACCCTAGAAACATATCTTCCTTAGTTAGGGCTCGCATTATTCAATTATGGCTAAACCAAAAGTGGAATTCAGCTCAGGAACCACAAAGTTGAACATGAGATTGATTTTAAAATCAAAAACATGCACCAGGGCATGATCTTAGCATGATTAGGGGTGCAAACTTGAAACTAGAGGGATCTGATACCACCGTTGGATCCCTTGGATCAACTAGCTCAAGATTTGAACCATCAAATAGATAGGATTAATAACAACTTATCTTGATTATAAGCTCTTGATTGTTTCTTCTTTAGGAAAGCTCCCAGAACATGTAGGAGCAGCTGGTAGAGGGCTTCCCCTGGCTGTCTGTGCTTACTAGGTTGGGCAGAGGCTAAGGAGTTGAGAGAGAGAGTTTTGGATTATTTCTCTTCTTCTCTTGTACCCCACTTATATATATGCATAGTGCCATCAGGGGACCCACCTGTCAGTTAGATATTTGTGTCCCCAATCAGGACACTTTGTCAATTTTGTTTTGACAACTACAACAACCACGTGTTTGGCCTACAGGTCAATCTAACAAATAGAACATCGGACTTCATAAATTCAAACCAGTTAATAGGTTTCCCAGGTAAGAAAATTACTTTTTAAAAGGGTTTAGGTTTCATACAATGATGGTGAAACTAAATATAATAATCAATTAAGTAGTATGAACTGACCTACCATATCTCTTCTCTTGAGAAACTTAATCAACATATTGGTCACCTCCTTATCGAGATCACCCTTTCGCAGCTCCGCCTTTATCCTGGCAAACTCTAGCTTGGGTATCTTAGCGTCGAGTTTCCGGGCCCTGCTGTCATCCATGTTTAGGCACGAAACCTCCATCATGCCTAGAAACCTTGCCTCCAAGGAGCGGGTAAGACTCACACTTATCCTTGAAAAGGTTTTTCATGTCACTCTTAGGGAGAGAAGGCTGGGCGACCTGAGCCGAACGGATCCTCTTTGGCGGAGGCGGCTGGCGCGTCGATGAGGGCTTCCTCTTGCGCTGGGGCTTCTAGGCGCCTACGAGCAGGGGTGCCTCCTTTGGAAGGGGAAGGGGCAGGGGTGCCTCCACTTCAGTTCATCAATTAGATATACTTAGTTGTATCTTCATTTTAGTGTGCTTCTCGTCAGCAATGTCTAGCGTGTTAAAACTATTCCACAAATTGTTATCTCCACCATTTTATATAGTGATTCCCACTACATTTGTTAGTATCATAATTTCTACATTTTCTACATATTTTTGAAAAATCTCTCAGAATTATTACCATGACGAAATTACTGACATTGTCACCAACATGTGGACCCACCTAACAGCAATGTGGTGGAACCACTTGTTAGAACCATCTCGGTACCACCTGTCTGAACCCTCTGGGTCCCACATGTCTGAACCCTATGGGTCCCACCTATCATAACCCTATGGGTACCACCTGTCAGAACCCTCTAAGTGCCACCTGCCAGAAAGCCACGTCAGTAAATTACACGTAATTAACAAAATTCCACGTCTGTAATGATGACCCGTCCTACACTCCCTTCTATTTTACAATGAAAAACTTTTCGTATATACCATTACAATTATTTCGGTCAGCTATTGCACACGATTGTTGACAAAATTAACATCGTCAACTAATATAAGTTAAATAATGACAACAAAATGCAAACTGGGGTTAGGGATTTTTATGACGTGGCTTTTATGAAAAAATTAGTAACATCCCATTTTGTCAACATCATATATTCATTGATAAATTATGGATATTAAGTGACAAAAGGGTTCTGTCAATAAATACCATTTATGTTGTAGTGTATCCATCTCCAACTCAATTTCCCCATAGCCATAGTACCATAATTATAATCTTGATCTCATCTCTATTGGCGACATTGTAAGACTATTTGGTATTTCTCTCAATAATTTCTCTACAATTTTTATGTTTGTTGATCTTATCATGTGTGAGTAGTCCTTATGGGTTGAGGGTGAGCCCTAGACTCATAGCTTTATGTGCAACTTTTGATATGGGGCTATTGTATTTGTGATTGAATCTTTGGATTTGTATTGGTCTCCTTGTCTCTTACCTTGATCTAAGTACTTGTTAGGTACCCAAGACCCCGAAGATCGATAAATGTAATGAGGTGAGAGGATTGGTAATCGGAATTTACATTGTGAAATCCGGTGACAGTAAGGGGAGTACAATAGTTGTTTTGAGATATATTTGTAAATCACGGTGACATCACGGTTCATAAGTATTTGGTCTGTTTAGCTTAATAACTGAGCAACCCACGCGATTGGAGATATTTCCATCATTTCCTGGACAAATGGGGTAAACGATAATATTAATACCAATATGTATTATGATCTAATTTATGTAGATATATGTGGGGATGCATCCATAACTAATATAGTCTTTTGCAACCACAAAATACTATAGACTTTTGGCAAACCACTACAGCCGATCTTATCCCTCCAATCAACATGACATCAACCTGATCGTCCAATCTATATGCAACCGACACTGCATGTCCAGGTGACGCCACAACTATGCTATAGAACAAACATGGTGAGGCCACGACAGAGTTGGAGAACAGAGAGGGTGAGGACAAGATGGTGGACAACGGAGAGGGTGGAGGGATCATCCTACTTGCCATTGTCGAGAGAGATGGTGAGAGCGGCCATCTACATGAGAGAACCTACTTCTATCGGTGGTGGGGGTCACCCTCCTTCTGGTAGTGGTGATTGCCATCCTTATGGTGGTACGACATGCCCTCACTCTCATCACGTCTGTCACTACTGTCAAAAGTATAGCTACCCTAAGTCTGATTTTTTCAAAAAAGCAGCATGACTGGAGCGTGCCTTGATGTCTATGCACTTCTATTCTTGTAGACAATTGTTGGGCCTCCAAGTGTAGAGGTTTGTAGAACAGCAGCAAGTTTTCCCTTAAGTGGATCCCCCAAGGTTTATCGAACTCAGGGAGAAAGTGGTCAAAGGTATTCCCTCTCAAGCAACCCTGCAATCAAGATACAAGAAGTCTGTTGTGTCCCCAACACACCCAATACACTTGTCAGGTGTATAGGTGCACTGGTTCGGCGAAGAGATAGTGAAATACAAGTGGTATGGATAATTATAAGTGGTAACGGTGCTAGAAAATACTTTGATGGCGTGGAAAAGACTAAAGGCAAACTGAAATAAAGAAGGAAGCAAGCAAACATGTAACAGATCTAATTGCAAACGGTGTATCAATGATTATAAACAAGGCCTAGGGATCATACTTTCACTAGTGAACACTCTCATATAAATATATTATCTTCATGATACTACGCTGAACTACTCTCCTGTTGGACACTCTAATCATTGGTAGGGCTATAACAACACACCTCAAAGTAAGTCTTTCCCATCTAGAAAACCCTACACTGTCACCTTGAGCTCTAGATGGTTCCAACAAACACCACAATTTCATAGAAACATCCAACTCCAAATATAACTCATTAAAAGTATTTGTAATCTCTAGCCTAAGTTTCACACGGGTGTGCACGTTGTCACTTTCACACACATGGGGAGAGCAGAGATCTATTAAAGCACTTGAGTAGCAAGGTAGATCTATAGATTACAAGCTAATGATCACAATATGATCATGCATAGAGAGAGATGAACACATAGCTACCGGTAGAACCCTTAGCCTCGAGAGAGAACTACTCCCTCCTCATCATGGGAATCAGCAACGGCGATGGAGATGGCGGTGGAGATCGATGGAGATGGCTCCGGGGGCACTTCCCTGTCCTGATAGGGTGCCAGAACAGAGACTTTCTGTCCCCCGAATCTCCCCTTCGGTGGTGGCGGTGCTGAGGAACTTTTCGTGGATTTCTAATTGACCATCTAGGGTTTTGGTATCGGGAGGCTCTTATAGGCGGAGGAGGCAAGGTCGGTGGCCAGCCAGGGGCCCCACACCATGCCCTGTTGCGGCCTAGGCTGGCCCGCGCCAAGGGGGGTGTGGCCACCCTGTGGCCCCTCTCCGACTCTCCTTCTGGCTCCGTGAGTCTTCCGGGAAATAGTAACTTTGGCTTTTGTCCCGTCCAATTCCGAGAATATTCATTTTCTGACATCCTGGAACCAAAAACAGAAGAAAACCAAGCAACTGGCACTGTGGCATCTTGTTAATAGGTTAGTCCAAGAAATCATATGAAAAGTACTCCAAAGTGTGGACAAAACACAAGAAAGTAGATAAAACCAAGCATGGAACATCAAAAATTATAGATACATTTGCAATGTATCAACATCCCCAAGCTTAACTCCTGGTCGTCCTCGAGTAGGTAAGTGATAAAAAAGAAAGAATAATTTTTGAGGTGACATGCACCATCAAAGACTTGATCAAAGTATGTTTGTAAAACATTCAAAGCTAGGATCATAGTACTTCAATAATATCATGAAATACAAAGTTCTAGCAATAAGACAAAGAAACTATGATGCAACATGAAAAGGCACAAACAAAAGATTCATGAATAACAATTCTTTGCAAGACGTTTGTTTGTTTCACATAAAGAAAACATAGCATAATGGTATTCAACTTGTCCCTCATAGAGTAGCAAATATAAAACATAGGACACCTTCAAAGTTCATAAGAGTGACTAGATACAAATAGTTTAAAACAAGCAATATCAAGTTATGCATCAATCAACTAGTCTTGGGACAATGCACATAGAACTAAGAATGGCCACTATGCTCTCAAAGTAGGTGCATAAAGATAGAAGGTGGAGACTCAATATATATGTGGAAGAAAGGCCTTCATAGAAGGAAGTAGAGATTCAAGTTTCATAAAGAGCTTGCAAAAATTATCGTACTTATAGCTTTCAGCTCTCATTGCCCCTATCATAAGCATCTTGAAGGTGATTAAGGTTAAAGTGAACAAACTATGGTGTACATGCTTGATGAAGTATAAGTTAGAAATCTCATGTCCCTTGAATACGAGGGCCGCTCCTCATGCTACTCAAGTTTAGTCACCGGTAAGTTCTTGTCATCATAAGTACATGTGTATCATAGAGAACCGCCAACGGGGTACCCCTTGCCCGATGATACGGAAGAATCCCCATATCAAAATGACAAGGCAAGCAGACAACGAGAATCTCAGCAATCTTCTTATTTACCATGGGAATATGGTGCTTTTTTCTCTCTTTCCTCTTTTCATAATCTCTCTTTTTTATCTTTTTCTCTTTTTCTCAATATAGGACTCTTTTTTATAAGAAGAATGCTTCATAGACAGCTCATTATGGTTACGCTGCAGGTTTCCACCATGTCAGCATGGATTAGACCAGCGGCCCAGGCGTTTCTCTAACACATATACATAACTCCATGAACTTACAAGCTCCCCTTTCATTTCACACCGACGACATCCATAGACAAAAGAGCATGATATCAACTAGGTACAAAGTACCAGTGCAATGTTGAAAGCGTTCCCCATGACAACATGGTTCTGCAAATTCCCAACAAATAAGTGCAAGCATATACAATATAGACGACACAATGGTTCAAGTTTATTAGATGCAAGAAAAGTAAAGTGTGCCATCAAGTTCGTGAGAGCTTTAATCACTAGTTTTCTCATAACAAGTTTAATTCGGAAGGTAGATAAAAACATGAATATACTTGGAATAGCATATGCTAGTAGGTAGGTATGGTGGACTCTTTGGAATAACTTGGTTTAGGGAGTTGGATGCATGAGTAGAACTCATACTTGGTTGCGGAGGCTAGCAAAAGACTGGGAGCGACAAACTAAGAGAGCAATAATGGCCATAATCATGCAGAGCGACAAAACATCATTGATCAAAGCATAAAGTGCTGCTACAAGTTGAAAACTAAAGGATCATAAAGGCTATGGTGACTTGGGATAGTCATAACATGGTGTGAGCATGTGCCAAGTCAAGCCAAATAAAGCATCAAAGGAGAATACCACTATACTATGCTTTAATATGCTAAAACAACGCATGATTCAACCAAGGCACATTAAGCAATCTCAATTGTTCATAACAAGTCATGCAACAGAAAATAATACTAAGCATAAAGCCAAAACAATAGCGTGCATGACATGACAAAGCATAGGCCACAGTAAAAAACGAGCTCTTTTTACCACATAAGTATGAACCTTCCTACTCTTTTCCAAACCAAACCAAACTATTTGCAAACCAATGTATGAAAGAGGGGGTCCAACCAATTTATTCATAAAACTAAGCAAACAAAGCAAACGAAAAAGCAAAACGAAAACGAAAAAGAAGACGCTCCAAGAACAACACAACTGTGCATGAAACAATAAAAATGAAGCGTTTGGAAGAAACTTAAGATTTTTATTGATGAAGAGGGGGATGCCTTGGGTATCCCCAAGCTTTGACGCTTGTACTTCTTGGATATTTCTTGGGGTGACATGTGTGCCATCCCCAAGCTTGAGCTTTAGTCCATCCTTCATCTTATTACTCATTCCTTCCATACACCTGAAATTTTTTCCTTCATACAAAACTTCACACAATCTTTATTAGCAACATTAGTGCACTCAAGATAATAAGTCTTTGGGTTTAGTTCTAACACCAAATAAAATTCCATTAGAACACTAGCTACTGAAGCACTTCCCTCAAAAAGCTCAATTCCCTAAAAGAACTCAAGAAGGAACCAACAAGAAGCAAATGTAGAAAATGGCAGAAATCTGTCAAAACAGACCAGCAGGTAAAGACGAATTTTTTCGAAGACCTTCTGTTGCTAAAATCAAAAAGTGTTGAACTAACGAAAGTTAGATAACAACCTGGGGCAGAAGCAAAAAAATTCACGCATCAAAAAGAAGTTCAGAGATTTTACACGAATGTTTACGGTGAAGCATAGAAATCTGTTTCGGGACAACAACTTTCCCAATCATTACTTCTCTCTCATTAGAGGTTACACTTGGCACAAAAAGCAAATAAAAAGGATAAGGAGCGGTTATTACATAAGTAATAACTTCCAAGACTAAATAAAATTATTGGGTTATCTCCCAAGAAGTACTTTTCTTTAACGCCTTTAGGTTAGGCATGGTAGTTTGAGAAGATGCTCACATAAGATATATGAATTGAAGTAAAAGAGAGCATCAAGAAGCAAATTCAAAGAACATTTAAGTCTAACCCACTTCCTATGCATAGGAATCTTGTAAATAAACAAGTCATGAAATCACAAGGTAACAAGCATAGTAAAGCAAAACAAGTGCAACTTCAAGATTTCAACATAAAGAGGGGAAACTTAATATTATTGAGATTCATAAGACCATGTTTCCCTCTCTCATAATAACTTTCAGTAGCATCATGAATAAAATTAACAATATAACTATCACATGAAACCTTCTTATCATGAGCCACATGCTTAAAATGATTTTACTCCCCACATAAACATAGTCATTCTTATTAATTGTAGTGGGAGAAAATTCAACAAAATAGCTATCATTATTATTCTCATCACCATAATCATCAAATATAGGAGGCATATTGTAATCATTAATTTTCCCGTCAATAGTAGGTGGACTGAAAATATCATATTCATCATTGTAATCATCATATATTGGAATAGCTATCTTCCAAAGCTGGGGAACTAAAAAGATCATTTTCGTAAAAACTAGCTTCCCCAAGCTTAGACTTTTCCATAGAATTAGCAATAATGGTGTTCAAAGAGTTCATACTAATAACATTGATATTAGGACGCAAATAAAGTTCCATAGGTTTTTTAATTTTCTATTCAAACACTTCATGTCCTAACTCAAGATAAATACTATAAAGCTCTCTTCTTGTTGTTTTCCATTAAGCCTAACTAGTGAAAACAAGTAACAAAAAGACAAAATTGTAGAATCTAAAGGAAATAACTTCGAGCACTCACACGCCAGAAAATAGGTGTTTGCCATGGGAGGTTCTTCTTCTTTAATCCTCCGGTGTGAATACCTTTTACCTTACCTCCCCGGCAACGGCGCCAGAAAATAGCTTGATGTCTACGCACTTCTATTCTCGTAGACAGTTGTTGGGCCTCCAAGTGTAGAGGTTTGTAGAACAGTAGCAAGTTTTCCCTTAAGTGGATCACCCAAGGTTTATCGAACTCAGGGTAGAAGTGGTCAAAGGTATTCCCTCTCAAGCAACCCTGCAATCAAGATACAAGAAGTCTTTTGTGTCCCCAACACACCCAATACACTTGTCAGGTGTATAGGTGCACTAGTTTGGCGAAGAGATAGTGAAATACAAGTTGTATGGATAATTATAAGTGGTAACGGTGCTAGAAAATACTTTGATGGCGTGGAAAAGACTAAGTGCAAACTGAAATAAAGAAGGAAGCAATAAAACATGTAACATATCTAATTGGAAACGGTGTATCAATGCTTAGAAACAAGGCCTAGGGATCATACTTTCAATAGTGAACACTCTCATATAAATATATTATCTTCATGATACTACGCTGAACTACTCTCCGGTTGGACACTCTAATCGTTGGTAGGGCTATAACAACACACCTCAAAGTAAGTCTTTCCAATCTAGAAAACCCCACACCGTCACCTTGAGCTCTAGATGGTTCCAACAAACACCACAATTTCATAGAAACATCCAACTCCAAATATAACTCATAACAAGTATTTGTAATCTCTAGCCTAAGTGCCACCATGGTGCGCACGCTGTCACTTTCACACACATGGGGAGAGGAGAGATCTATTAAAGCACTTGAGTAGCAAGGTAGATCTATAGATTACAAGATCATGATCACAATATGATCATGCATAGAGAGAGAGATGAACACATAGATACCGATAGAACCCTTAGCCTCGAGAGAGAACTACTCCCTCCTCATCATGGGAATCAGCAACGGCGATGGAGATGGCGGTGGAGATCAATGGAGATGGCTCCGGGGGCACTTCCCTGTCCCGGCAGGGTGCCGGAACAGAGACTTTCTGTCTCCCGAATCTCCCCTTCGGTGGCGGCGGCGCTGCGGAACTTTTCATGGATTTCTGATTGACGATCTAGGGTTTTGGTATCGGGAGGCTCTTATAGGCGAAGCAGGCAAGGTCGGTGGCCAGCCAGGGGGCCCACACCATGCCCTGTTGCGGCCTAGGCTGGCCCGCGCCAAGGGGGGTGTGGCCACCCCGTGGCCCCTCTCCGACTCTCCTTATGGCTCCGTGAGTCTTCCGAGAAAATAGTAACTTTGGCTTTTGTCCCATCCAATTCCGAGAATATTCATTTTATTACTTTCCTGGAACCAAAAACAGCAGAAAACAGGCAAGTGGCACTGTGGCATCTTGTTAATAGGTTAGTCCAAGAAATCATACGAAAAGTACTCCAAAGTATGGAAAAAACACAAGAAAGTAGATAAAACCAAGCATGGAACATCAAAAATTATAGATACATTTGCAATGTATCATGCCTCTTTGTCTGGTCTGTGGTTTTCCATCAACACCACCACCACCGACGCCAGCTACCTTCTCCCTGACTCAATAGGATATTGTGCAGTTGAACCTCCTACTAGCTACTTCTCGCTCTTCTTCGATAGGTTTGGAACACTGGTTATCAAAATGGTTCAATCGGATTACCTAACCTATGGCTTTGCAGATTTCACCAGTACCTGCAATAGCAATAGTGTCAGTTTCTGCATGGATTAAATTTTTATGGATTTATGTTCACGAACATATCTACAACCTCAAGCATACCACACATATAATGGACCAACAAGAATATAAACATTTTTTTGACAAAAGTGCATGCAACATTGACATGCTTAACCAACAGAATCATCAAATCTTCAATCAATTTCGCTATAATCTCATCTAGTGATTTCTTGTTGGTGATTAGTGTCATCTCCTTCAACATGCACAGTAGGCAATGGACAGGAACATGCATCTGACATCCCTGCATTCCTAGAAAATATGAAAGGCAACATATACTGGGAGTTCTTTGAAGTAGCAAGCAGTAGCTAGCTTTCAATTTGTATCACGTCGGAGCTCACCATCAGGGTTACCGTGCACAACCATGGCTTTAAGTGTTTCAAATTATTTTCCCTTGTGCGTCCAGGAGATTTCATCCTGGTGTGCATGACAGCGATGACGAACTACGCCAAGGAGTTGCGGAAGAGGGGCATCGAGCTACTCTACAGCTCCTGCTACAATTGCCAAATATAACCAACAGAATCAACAACATGAAAAATGTTGACCTTTATTGAAGCGTCGCCCGCCGAGCGTGACTAGAAAGGGGGACTTGTCGCCCGCTCAAAAATCATCGCGATGCCAAAAAGTTGGGAAAAAAATAAATCCACGCGACTAGTATTGCATATATTATCTCTGCCACCACACAATAATCACAAAAATAAAAAAACCCAAAGTTATAGGTGTCATCCATGCTTGCGCTTCTAGCACACATTCAACACACAAGCCGCACAATGAGATATTTCACGTCTACAGCAGCAGAACGAAATAAATAACCTTCATTGAAATATTACTCAGTTCTAAGAGACCCAAATCACCACAGCTTTTGCATCCTAGTTTGAACATGTCTGCGCTAGACGAAAACTCAATAATAACAGTACTAGATAGCATAGAGTATATATAGATATTGAGATGACTCAGAACCAAATACCCTAAATCAGACACAATCTAACACGCCTTGTATTCCTCATGTTGCTTCCTTGTGATTTTGACATCATATTTGCGGCTTGCTCTAGGCCTGAATGGCAAGAGAATGTCAGAGCATTTCATCGCTAGGTTGCTACTATAAAAATTGTAATCATCAAGAAAAAATGTTCAGAACTATGAGTCAATGAGGATGAGCTCGAAAATAAGATAAACTCGAAGCACATACATAAGAATCAATAATGAAAATATTGTGTGTCCGCCTCGATCAACAAGTACTATAGTCAATGATTATGCATACAAACCAATTGGATGTTTTAACTTCTCAAATTTTACCAGATCAAAAAAATACCATGGCTCAAAAACTTCCATTACGGAAATGATGAAACATATACAGCTGGGATAATAGTGTTGGGTCCCTTGGATCAACTAGCTCAAGATTTGAACCACCAAATAGATAGGACTAATAACAACTTATCTTGATTGTAAGCTCTTGATTGTTTCTTATTCAGGACAGCTCCTAGAACATGTTGGAGCTGGTGGTGGATGCCTTCCCATGGTTGTATGTGCTTGCTGGGTTGGGAAACGACTAAGGAGTTGAGGGAGAGAGAGATTTCTAGATTATTTCTCTCCTTCTCTTGTACACCTCTTATATATATGCACAATGCCATGGGGGATCGACCTAGATATTTGTGTAGCATCCCAATTGTCTAACAATTGTAATGCTACTTGCCTAGTCTATATATTGCTACTTCCTACATGTTATTAATTGCATCATCATTATATCAAGCTCATGTCACCATGCCACCTTGCATTTGAGCATCATATAAAACCCCTCTATTTGGTTCTTTTCCCATATGCATTATATATTGTGTCACTTTTAGTTGCTTACTGATATATTGTATTTTCTTCTTGATAAATTGCTTCATTCCCAAGTGGAGTTGTTGGCATATCTCTTTTGCAACTCTACCACCTTCCTTTGTCACCACATTATAATTCCATCATCGAAACTATATGTGGGCATTTGTATTTATTTTGGGTCTGGTTTAGCTCACATATATAAAGATGGATCCACTTCTATAGCACATACTCTCATATATGTTACTATTGTTTTCACAATATAAATGATGGGGTGCCACATGTGGGGATGCTTCTATATCTTTCATATGGTTTGTTTTAAAAAGGGCGAGCATGTCTAAATATAAATGGGGCCAAATATTCATCTAGTGGAACCACACACTAGCGTGGCCTATTAATATTCACTTATGCTTGTGTTAATCCATTCCATATGTGAGAGCAAAGCTTGTCTAATTTTGTTGTCCTTTATTCAAATATTTTTGAATGCATGCATGGGTAAATATGACCATGTGGAATTCTAGTGTTTTCACTACTAGAGGTGGCATATATACCACATGCATGGCCCATGCAATAACACCACCATTACCTTTATCCTCTCTTTTTATCCATCACTATTTTGGGGTTTTCCACAAGTTTGGATCCACATGCTAGGGTCTGCTATTTTAAAAATTGTTCTGTCACATTGCAAAAATCCTACAAGTCTTTATTCTAGTAGAATGGCCAACATGAATATGTATATGGGCATCCCCCTTTTCCTTTGATGATTTTTCCTGCTTGTCTTATATTTTGATAAATCTTCTTTTCAAAATATCTGCAAAGGTTTCCAAAAGAGTTTTAAGTAATCACTTGTTTGAAATTGAATTGGTAACAAACAAAAATAAATAAGGACAGAATAAAAGAGAGAGAGAGAAGTAGCCCAACTTTCTTCCTGGCCGAAGCCTACCAGCAGCCCAACAAGCCAGCCCAACCGAGTCGCTCCTCCTTGTCCTTCTCCCCGCTGGGCCGACCCAATTTTTCTCTTCCCCGCCCGTACCCCTTCGATGCCGTCCCGTTCACCGTCCCTCTCCATCGCACCCTCTCTCCCTCTGCAGGTGACGGAGAGGCAGGTAGGCGTCCTCCCCCATCTGCTGTGTCACGAGCCCCCTCCTTATCTTCTCGCACGCATTGCGCCCAGAAATCCTAACCCCTCTTCCCCCACACTGCCCCAACCCTACTTTTCCCCATCTCGCCCCTGCTCCTGCCTCCTCGTTAGCAGGTACCGAGCGCTGCTCCTACAGGTCACCATGGCGCCGCCGCACTAGGTCGACTCCGGCCAAGCTGAGCCCATCCACGGATGCGCCTCGTCTTTCTGAATCTCCTAGTGCCCGCATCTGCTCCAGACGAGCTCTAGATCGACGCCACCATCTCCTTCTTCATCTCTGGCCGCCTCACGATCCCTACGATTCCGGCCGCCATAGTTGTGCTTCGGCGTCACCCACCTCGACCTCATGATCCTGGTAACCTGGAGCATCTCCTAGTCCTCTTCTCTTTCCTTCTTATCCTCTGTTTCGCTGGCTCGACCTCTAACCGCCCTGTTCGCCGCAGCACCATCATCGTTGGCGAGCTTACGGGGCTTGCCAGCACCAGCGTTGCCTGTTTCTAGTTCCGGGGACCAAGGGGCATCACAGCAACCTGCGCCCTTGCTCACCCAGGCCTCTCCTTCCTCGTCGTCCCTAACGGAGCCGTGCACCACCTCTGCAGCACCGCCGCAACTCATAATCGTCTCCGTCGCCTCTGGCCACCTCCTGCCACCTCCTGCCCTGATTCCGGTGGGAATTGATCGTGGTGAGCTCCACCTCCCTCATCCCTAGCTCCCTGTTACCTCCTGCGCACCACCACGACCACTAGCCTCGCCAGAAGGGAGCTCCGATGCCGGCCACCACTGTAAAGTTCAGAGAGCAGCGCATGTGCTAGTGCAGAGAACTTCAGAGTTCCTAAACTTCAGTTAGCATGGAACATTTTGCAGATAAGCCCCTAACTTCTTTTTCCCTCAACTCGGCGTCCACCTTGTAGCCCACATGTCAGCCCCAGTTCTACCTCTGGCCCAGTCAGCCGTGTTGGCCCACCATCAGCGACTATGGCTAGCTATCCTTGGGGAACAAAAGTCTGGCACCTTTTCAAAAATCAAAAATAAAAACATAATATAAACATATATTCAAATAACTCATATCTTTGTATGTATTTCGAATTTGACAAAAAATTCAAAAGCAAATATAAATATGAATCTAAGTGACCCCTCTTTGAAAATTCAAAAGCAAATATGATTCAAATATAGATATGAATCTAAATGCAAATTCAAATTTGACCAGAGTTAACCCTAACTAGTAAAACTTGTGACATTTGACCCCTCTTTTAATTACTTGCATTTAATAATAATTTTAAGTTCATAAATTCAAATTTTGCATATGATATATGTTTTCTGATCATAAAAATTTGAGGAATTCAAATATGCCATCAAAAATAGTTTTTGTGAAATTTAAAATTTCGAAATTATTTAAATGCCAATAAATTCCTTTTCTTAATAAATTCATAGCTTTAATTCCGTAATTCCAAATTCAACATATAATATGTCTAAATCAATCAGCGCAACGAGACTGTTCTCATTAGGCATTCCATGATATGAATTGAAGCATGCATCATATACATATCAAATAATTAGAAATTTATGAGCGTAAAACATGCTTAAATAAATTAATAAAGTGATTTATTATTGTTTTCACACCTCACCCATGCCATGCTATGTTATACCATGCAATTGTGCATCATTTCATCATGGCATACTTTGTTTGCTTGTTGCATATGAATTATATGATTGTACAATTTATTTATTTTGGCCCTTGTGTGTTTGGTTTTTATTCGGATAGACACTGAGCAAAGAGAATACCAAGAGCCTTAGGAGTATTACGCGGATACTTCTTATTCCGCAACTGAACTGCCAGGCAAGCAATTCCCCATGCTTGCATGCATATAGTACCTATGTTTCTAGCTTACTCTTGCATCATTGAGTCACGATTGCATTAAATTGAATCCAAAGTATTGCATAGCCTATACTTTTAAGCCCCACTGAAGCTTGTACCTCAATCCCATGATCCATTACTGCATGAGTTGTTTGAGACATGCGAGTCATAGAATTGCATGTGTAGGGTCTGTGCAAGTCATTGGATAACGAGTTACCTAAACAACTTGATCTGAGTAGTAATGGGATAACTAATGAAAGAGGCACCGGTGAGCATATCTGTTATTTGGTTCTTTACGCCACTTGTGTCCAGTAGGACCCCGAGTACTTGATTCATGTTCCTTGACTATTGCACTATCCGCATGTGGGCCATGAATTCCGTTCGCCTGAGCTTGATTCACACTTTATTTCTTGGGGCCACAAAGTAGTTTGGGGCTTTATTATTATCATGTACTTATGCCATGCTTTACTGCTTTATTTACTATTGCACGTGGAGGGCCTGTACTATTTAGGAACCCTGTGCCACGTTTATGCTGTATCGACAAGCCCAGTCACACTTTTAGGTTCCTAGTTGTTTACCACCATCGTCACAAACCCTGGGTCCGTCTTGGAGCTGGCTAACTTCATTTGGGGTAGCTTATTGGGGTGGCCCCCTGATATGATTTATGAATCCTGTGAATGCTTTGTCGTGATGCCTCGTTGCATTTTATTTGGTTCTTCCCGAGGTTTATCGTGCGTGTGTTTCTATTTGTGCACCCCTACAGGGTAAATCTTTCCGAAAGCCGTGTCCACGGTTATAGACAACTTGGAGCATAGTTTCGCGATCATAGACAAGTATAATTAAATTACCGCCTTTAATTTGACTAAGACATGACTAGTAAATAGTGCAACGCTCACGGAATGGTTAATAAAATTGTCAACGGATGGGATATTCTTCCGCCTTCTCATCGGTAAGCGAGAAGGTGGGCGAACGATGTTTATTTATGTTGCTGATATAACTTTTGTTACTAATTAATGAGCATCCGTCCATCTCTGGTTTGGCAGATGTGTAGCGTGTCTCTATAGAACTTTGTAGGTATTATTTTTCGCTACAATCGTGTCACCCCAGGTTGTTCCCTTTAGAAGCATTAAGACTTGCTGAGTAGCCCTAGGGTCTCACATGATAAATATTTGGTTTAGATGGACATGTATACTCTCAGGAAGGTTACTAGGTTGAGTAGACGGATGATGGTGACAATGACTATCCGGTGTAGAGATTCCTGGGATGGAGATCCATGGGATCTGTGGGCGGGATGTGCTTATTTTCAGGGCATCTTATGCCAATTTGCTTATTATCCATACTCGGATCCTATTTTTCGCTTCCCCTTGATACTCTGTTGCGTGATGTATGAGGTATCATAAACTATTATATCTATCTAGGATATTTAGATCTTGCCATATGGCGTTGACTATTTATGTTTCTATTGTTCTAGAACTTGTGGCTCTGATGTCTATTGTATGTCGCTAACATACATACTCATTTGTGTATGTTTTGATCGCTTTACCCGTCGATTACGCAACTCGCTCTAGTCCCGATGTTCTAAAAAGTGGGTGGGGTGGTTGGCCGGTACCGTGCCTTGCTCCATGAAGTGGGCCTACTATGTGTGGCTACTCGGCCTCACGGTAGTACGTCCTGTCCACTTTTGGTTCATCTAGGATTGAGTTTAGAGTGTAAGGTCCGAGGTATTACAATTTGTGTCCCCAATCAGGACACTTTGTCAATTTTTTTGACAACTACAGTAGTCATGTGTTTGGCCTACAAGTCAATCTAACATTCCCCCCTTGATCGTAAGGCTAAACTTATAAGCCCACTTATCAATGAAATGGCATAAGAGATAAAAGGATTACTGAGATCAGTTATCTAGTACCATAGAAACCCTATCACTAAAATATACCACCCCATCTCAGAATGGAACTTCTTTAACTTAGGAGCTGCATAAGCTTAAGCTTAAGTAGAAAAACTTATGAGATCATTTCTTTAGTGGAACTTATACAAAGACAATAAATTACAATGGTCAGTTAAGTTCCATTGAACTAATTTACTATAGTACATCATTCCATTAAAGAAAGAAACCCTTCTTATGATTACAGGGAGATGGTGTTGCAATAGTCCCAATAGTGTAGTTTGTTCCCTTATATATATGTACTTATGCGCATTCTTGAAATGAGAACAAAAAAGGTTTTTGTCTTCAGAGTCATAATCAACCCCTCAATAATAGGTTGCCATAAGTTCTTAATGCTAGCCAAATTAGAAGGAAAGCCTCTTAAATATGTTCTTAGCACTTAATACCTCAGTGTAATGCTTATATATACTAAGCACCCAAAAGTTAAACTTATGTAGTGTTGAACAATTATTCTTAGTATTTACTCTCGTTGAACACGAAATCATCAAGTCCTAGAACATGTTTGACTCTGAAATCAATCTTTCACAATGTCTTAGGTATGACATGTACCTCTTGACATGCTACACGAATAGATTGCACTCTTACACAACGTGTCCCAGGATAAATTCCTTAAGAAACTTTCTCATTCTTTAATTTGTATGGATCAGGGACATAAATCCATACCCTAAAGTATCGGGATAAAAATAAGCCACAACTTAATTTTCAAATTTAGTGATGCTTTCAAAAATTTGGGTGAAGCCATTCCACATATGACTCCCCCGCAAGGATGAAAATTTTGTGGATTTCTTTTCCACTCCTTGAAAACTCTATGAAGCCACAAATTATTGGTCGTCATGTTTCTTAAATGTGAGCATGTAATCCCTTAGTGTGATATATATCACTTGTAACATCCCAAAACTTCAATCCAAGCTTATCAAGATCAAATCAACCAAAAATGGGGTTAACAAAAACTTTTCCAAACTTAAAATGAAAGCATTCATATATGTGTGCATTTAAAATAGGAGTTGTTTGAATTGCCATGATTGTGTGATCCTTTGCTTCTAAAATGGTTCTTAGGTGATTTAAACACCATCTACATCTTTTCCAAACTTTTCCTAAAGAAAATCAAATAAAAAAGAATTAAAAAGAAGGAATGGTCATTTTGGCAAAATTAACTCTCATGCCTAATTTGGCTATTCCTAGTACTCAAAACTTAACAGAAACAATTCTTGATCTTTGTACCCCTTGCTAGTACACATAATGAGGTACCAAGGCCCACCTTTTGATTTGCTAAAAACATGCTTTAACTTATTTTAAATGACATTTGAAAATTGAATCTAATGCATAGGCATATATCACCCCTATTTGAAAACCCATCTTTTTGAGCTCCACTTTGAAAACACTTGCAACCAGAGACTACCTAGCACTAGTGGAGATCACTCAAAAGCTTTGAAACCAAAATTCAAAACTTTTTCTCTTTCGGCCATTTTGTCAAACACCTTGCTGGCAGGATCATATTGGCCAAACTAATACTGTTTTGGGATGATTTTGTCTAGCAATTTGGAAGTGCTTTGATCATCTTGTCCCCCCTCGAGCGCAACCAGGACCACACCAGCATCTCCCCTACCCCCTAGCTGCACTGCCATGCCATGCCGAGCCACCTCTCGCCTGCCGACCGTGCACTCGCCGCAGCAGCCCTCTCCCGCCTCTCTCTCCATGTCTAGGAGGTAGCCCACACCTCACCGCCCCTCTCTGTCCCCTGCCCGAGCCAAGCCCTGCCGTGGTCCACCGAGGAAAACCCGCGCCCAGTGCCACCGCACCATGCCCGTGCCGACCCAGAGCGCGTTCTGTCCCCGCTCGCACAGACCGCCCCTTGGCCGCAGCCCACGCCCGCCGCTCCGTCACGACCTGGAGAACACCCCAGACACCCCCGTTGGCCGCCCAACGCCTCACAGCCACCGCTCGCCGTGGACACCGCCGCCTCTGCCGCTCAGAGCGCCACCTCGCCCAGATCGCATGCCACCGCCTCTACGACCGCATTCAATGCCTAGAGCACCGCCAGGGAACCACACATCGATCACCACCCGCAGCCATGCCTCTACCCCGCCGTAGCCATGTCGCCACCGTCGCCTGCCCATCCCGCTTGGTCTCACCGTCGGGCCTATAAAAGGAGCCCTCCCTAGCGTCTTCTCTCCACACCACTCCACTCCCCTCACCTCTCTGAGCCTCACCCACCTCTAGCTAGAGCAAGGTGAGCTCTGCCTCACCGGAATTGGAGCCGGAGCCGCCGCCTCTAGAGGAGAAGGGCGCCGCTGATTGCGACCACCCCAAGCTCCGCCACAACCGCGCCTCGCCTCGCCGTCGTCTTCCACTTCGTTTGCCCGCCTCGCCGACCCCGCTGGAGCCCTAGTACGTCCCGCAGACCACCACCGAGCCGCTAGGGTTCGAGCTCGTCGGCGACATGTTCGTCGTCGACGACGACCCTCAGCCGTCGATCTCCCTTCTAATCCTATGGCCCACAGCGCGCGTATTGTTTCGCGTGTTAAGTGCCGCTGACAAGCGGGACCCCCCTGTCAGCTGAGCCCCGCGCCGCGGAGCGTCACTAGGCCGGCCAAAGTCTTTTCCCACGCTAGCCCACCCGTTAAAATCTGGATTTTTCTTTTTAGTTAAATCTAGTTTCTGTCCACTATTTTAAAATTCAATTATGAGAGTTTGACAAATCCAAATTGCATGAAACTAATTTTTCTTGAAAGGTATTGAGATGATCTATCCAAGCCCGTTGAATTTAATTAAATTAAAGTTATAGATCTCTCCTAATGAAAATAACAAAACAGAAGTATTTGCAACTTGTAACATTTTTATAAAATCAACCAAGTTAGCTTTTGAGTTGATTCAAACTCTCAAAAATCAAATTTCATCATATCTATCTAAATATGTAATAATATTAAGGTTTACATGCACTGACTTTGGACTAGTACCCAAATAATGCTATATAGGCATTTCTAGTCACTTTAAATCATTAAATAATGAACTTAAACCAAAGTAATGTTGATCCAACCTTTAATTCTCATTCCCACATGTTAGGGTATGTGGTGTTGACATGTGTCAACATGATCCCAGATTTTAAGTGGTGAATATTAAATCTTAGTTAATTTTTCAATGAGTAGAAATTACTTTTCTAAAATAAAAAGAATGAAACTATTGAATTAAACTTGTGATGTTTGTGATGATAATAGATCATCAAATGTGTGTCTTAGAATGCTATTTAGCCTAGTTAAGTATTGTTTGGTGATTGTGTGCTCCGTATGTATTTATAGACGATAGTACCGACCAAGCTTTCGAGGAGGAGGAGTTCTACCAAGAAGAAGAAGAAGAAAACTTCAACCACTGCACCAACCAAGGCAAGCTTCTATTAGAAAGCTAGCACTATCTATGTGCAAGCCACCATTAACAGTGCAAACTAACACTTGCAAGTCTAGTGCTTAGCAATTTAGGATCAAACTAGATGGTTTAGCAAAGATGCCTTAAGCATGCTTTGATCACACCCCTTTGACTAGTAATATCCCCAAATCTTATTTACAAGCTTTACTCTCTTAGTTCCACAAAGTTCTTTACTTGTTTGGAAGGTAGCATAAAAAGTATAAAACTTGACCTAATTAGAACCCCTTTAGATGTCATTCTATGGCATGAGATTGAACCCATCTTTTCCACCTTAGTGAACACTCTTAACTTAGTAGCTTAGAGTAGATCAAAAACTTGAGTCACTTTGGATGGGAACACTTGGTGAAAATGAATTATGAAAACCTTGGAATGATGAGTCATTCTATTGAGATGTTTTGACATGTGTTGAGAAACACAAAAGGGTTGATGATGATGAAAATGTTGAGGCATGAGCCTTAACCCTTTTATAAAACTGATGGTTGGATTCAGATGCGACAGCATTCCAAATTTACCGTACAACCACACTACCTGAATTGGGTAAGTCTTAGCTGGAAATTTATATGCATTAGTATTAGTTCCCTCATGGGAGAGGTCTGAGCTGAGGCTACCTCTCAATGTTGTCCACCTATGCAGTACCCAAGATGACTGATGGTCATGGTTGGGAGGCCATGCTCATAGGAGAGGTGCTTATACTAGGGTGTGTAAAGGGAAGGTTATGTTTGATTATCTGCATACTAAGTATGATGATTCAGGGGTTATCCCTGACAGATGTATCGAATCTTGTGGTGAATGTGTACCACCTCTGCAGAGTGTCAAACTATTCGAATAGCCGCGTCCGCGGTTATGGACAGTTGGAATGGCCATACTGTTTCGTTGTCAGATATTTTCTAATTACTTTGAAAAGAATGAGGAATCTTGACTTGACCACAACAGGGTTGTGTTTATGACAATAGTTTCCCCAACTTAAGTGATTCTAGAACTTTACTTTATCTTTCTTTGCTTCTGATCTCAGCTTAGGTTTCAAACTTAACTTTATAGTTAAAAATAGAGTTAGCACTTTAATTTTGAACTATAGTACTTGTTAGTGGTAGTTGCGAGTACTTAAAGAGTACTCATGGCTTTTGTCCCTGGCTATTATCATGGACAGACTATGAAGGAGATTATCAAGATGATGGCCAACATGACGACTATGATAACTAGGACTATCAGCCTTCGTCAGCATTGCCTGTGCACCTGAAGATGGACCCCACCGCTACGCTTATCTTTTATTTCCGCTGCTTGTTGTATTAAGACTGGATCATGAGATCCTTATTTGTGTAAGATCTTATGTATGGTTTGTAATGGATGATGTACTGTGATATCCAATCCGTTATGTCTCGCAAAAATGGTAATCCTGGGATTCCGAGGTATGGCATAACGGGCATCTGGGATTAAAAATCCGGGTGTTGACATCACTGATATACTTTAGAGCTTATACCTCTAAAGTCAAAGCTTTTCTTAATAATTTTTAGGAGTGTTACCCCGGACTTATGTCGATCTGCCAGATATCCCGGTCACAAAAAACTAAGGTCACATAATAACCCAAGTATTACTGATAACATAAGCAAAAACTTATTGCCCTTAAGGGATTAAACATAAACCTATCCTTGAATGAACTCAATAATACTTTTTAATGGACCCATCTTAGTGAGTATGAATAACATAAAGAACATCACTAAGATGAACTTATCATCCCTGAGGGAAAAACTTGGGTCTTATGCAATATCCCATTACTCATGATCAACATAACATTGATCAATCAAGAACTTATTTCTTATTGAGATTCATACCATTATGAGATGCACATAAAAGGAATAATCATCATAACAAAAAACCTTATGAATTTTCCATCTCCGAGAAGGTTTAACTTTGGTGACCAGATGGCACCTTTTCATAATATTTTCTTGTTCCTTCAAACTCCCATTTACATTATATCTTTTACCAACAAGTCTTTTGACAAGACATGTTGTTTGAACATTAGAGGAACATTAAAAATTTGATGACTGCTCCCATTGAGTTTTAAACATTATACTCCATTTTAGGAGAAACATTATACTTCACTTTAGGTAGTTCATTTCCCCCCCTCGAAATGTGATCTGAGCCATAGCTCAACATTTCGATGATCTTTCATAATGAGTATTCCACTTATTATAGATAAGTCAATAAAACTCGTAACATAAATCACATTATTGGAATGGTGGATGAAGAACTCATTTTTATGCTAATGGAAATTTTCCAGTAGCTTTAAACATTAGCCTCTAGTCCATTTCTCCTTAAATCTTTCTTATTCATGAGGCCATAATGATACCATAGTTACGCCATATTATCTAAAGTGTTTACACACTTTCTTAATGGACATAAAATCCCTTAGGCTTCATTAGAGTCCACTTTTGTGCTTTATTGGAAGTGGCATAATAAAGTGAACTCAGAAGCTCCAAAATTTCATCATGTCATCAGCCTTAATTCATGAGAATTTTTCATGATCAAGATAATCTTATAGGATTTTGAGAAGCTCTTGAAATTTCTTCTCCATTAATGCCAGGTTATTTTATTATAAATGAACTAGGAAATTGCTTCCCCAGATCCTTACTGGCATACTCTCCTAGATTCTCACTATGTTTTGCTCCCAACAACCATCAGTAGGCAAGAAATCCATTTGATACTAAAATTCTTTAATGGGAGCTCTTTTCATTACTTATGACCTCATGAAGCAATAATGTTCTAATGTACTTAGCTCATTTCTTATGAAAAGTGCTAAACCGGCTGAAAAACCTTATGACTGGATTGAAAACATTACTAATAGGGATATGATCACAAATTCAATTGTGATCATGCATAACATAATTCTGAGCACATTAGAGTATGACACAAGCATCCAATCAACTTTGATCAGAATGAATTCATGTGCCACATTTTATCCCAAAATAACCCTTAAATCTCCAACCAAAATGTCCCTTTGGTTTCATCTTAAATGGAGATGACTTAGTGGATAACTTAATGATCATATTAATGATCGTAAATGCTGAGAACTTTATAATTTGATTTAGCTAGGAATTAATCAAAGGAACTTAATTACAGAAGCATATTCAAATAGATTGTCAGCATAAAATTATAACAACATAATTGTCAAAGGTACTTTAATATTAGTGGCTAAGTTCATCGTGTCCACAAGCCTGATGCATGGAAATCCTTCCCAGATCATAAACTTATTTTGTTGGTCTGATCTATATCAGATTTGGCTAGAAAATAGACCAGAACAAAAGTTTATGTGCAAGTATCATTAATCAACTTTGGCCAGAATAATAAATACATCACACACTTTATAGCCTCTTTTGAACTTCTTTCACCGATCTAGACCACATCAGCTTTGGCCAGAAAATGGATAAGACCAGGAAAATTTTGTGATCAGATACACGTCAATCAGCTTTAGCTAGAATGACTGATATCAGTCACGCTTAACTAAAATCATGCCTCTATTCTCTTCTTTTATAGGCCTAGTCCACATTAGTTTTAGCCAGAAGTAGACAAGAACAATAAAATCTTGTGGTCAATGTGTTCATCAATCAGCTTTGGCCAGAATGAGAAACACAAACCACATTTTATTTATTTAGAGATATTTGTAGAAACAACCTTATAGAGCATGCATAGCTTAGGGACATAAACTTTATGGATAGGCAATTGAATATGAAAAATCATGGTTTAGTTGAGACATAACCATGAAAGGTCAACTTTATATATATTTATGTCCAAAACTTAAGGATAACTTACATCAAAAGCCACTTAATTTTGAATCCTCCAACTTCATTTCTCTCATCATCATTATCCCTTTCTAGAGCATCATATTTTATTCCGCACCTTTAGGTTCTTTAAGAGGATCACCAAGGAGAGCATAATAAAACTTAAGTAAAACTAAAGCAATTTTAAACTTCTCCTTCCATGAAAAATAATTGCTATCAATGAGAGGAGCATTAGATGTTGCAAAGAATCAGATGCTTTAATAAGCATATGTATCATGAACTTCTTTTATTGATCAAACCGAAAATATCTTTAGCTAGAGATGGGTAATAATCAATAAAACTTTGTGGAAAAAATAGCCACACTTATCTAAATCCTCGCGAGTATAAACTTCTTTTAGCAATCTGATTCACATAAGCTTTGGCCAGAAGTGAACATGCAAATAAAATTTCATGGTAAAAATGGCCGCCAATTATCTTTGGCGAGAATGACAGATATAAGACATGGTTAATAAGAGGATTATAAATCTTAAGTTTGTAGTAGAAAACTTCATGGCATAATGATAGCTATAATCACCATAATATTAAGACATAACAATGTCTCAAAATAATAACCATGGCATAAAATTACCTTAGGAAAACTTAAGCATAATACAGTAATGCCATGATGATAATCAAAATAATAAAATGCCTTCGATAAATTAAAAGGCATTATCAATAATTGAGCATGGCATTTAATTGCATGATTATAACATAACATTATTAAACATAATATGCCATGTAAAATTTAGCCCTTTAAACCTTATTTATTTTAGCCCAAACATTATTTATGCGACCCACTTTAACTTGAACTAAAAAGAGCGGGACCGCTCTTAATTTGGAGAAGGGATTAAAAACCCTCCTTAATAGGCTGCTCTACCCTTAATTAATTCTGACCCATGATAGCCCATGATAGCGCATTAGTCTGTCTAACCCACCATCTTTTTTTAATAAGTGGGCCAGAAGGTCCTTTCGGACTGAGCCAAAACGGCCTAGCCCGTCTCCCATGATGCCCATCGGTGGCCCATTGGGCCAGACAACGATCGACTCACCATGAGCCGTTCGATTTCATCCAGCGGTGGATGAGGGGGGTGGGCGGAAAAACCCCAGCCCCCGTCGACTGATACGTCCAAAACCTATCTACTTTCCCGAAAACTTTTGTTATTGTTTCTTCTCCAATTTGTGTAATTTGGATACAACTAATGCGGACTAACGATGTTTTTAGCAGAATTGCTTTGGTGTCTCATTTTTGTGCAGGAAATCAACTTTCAGGAAAAATCCCGGAAAATGTCGCAAAACACCTATTTTACCAGAAGATCATGGAGCCAGAAGACAAGATGAAGAAGGGCCACGAGGGGCCCACACCACCTGGTCGTGCAGGCCAGGCCAGGTCGCGCTAGGAGGTGGTGTGGCCACCTCGGACTCCGCCTCGACCTCTCATTTCGCCTATATAAGCCCTCTGACCTAAAACAGACGGGGGGTCTGACGTTTTTCCAGATAGAGTGCCACTATGCTACCACCACCAGAAACCGTGATTTGGAACTAGAAACTCCGTTCTGGCACCCTGCCAGGACAGGGAATTCTAGGAGATCATCGCCATCATCATCACCATCGCTTCTCCATCTACCATCCATGATTCCCCCATCCATGAGTGAGTAATCCCCCTCTATAGGCTATGGGAATGGTAGGGATGGGATGCGATCGTTCATGTAATTGCATCAGATTGTTAGGGCATGGCGCCTAGTATCTATTGTTAGTGCTTTTTGACATTGTTGGAACTTTTTGTGCTTAATGCTTGTCACTAGGGCCCAAGTGCCATGATTTCAGATCTGAACATGTTATTGCTTCATGAGGATATTATTCTTTATGATCTTACTTGCAAGTTGTATACACATATTATCGTCCGGAACCAAAGGCCCCAAAGTGACAAGAATCGAGATAACCAGAGGGAATGGCTATGATATGAGGATCACGTGTGTTCATGGAGTGTTAATGCTTTGCTCCGGTGCTCTATTAAAAGGAGCACCTTAATTGCCAGTAGATTCCCTTGAGGCCCCGCTGCAACGGGCTGGCAGGACAAAATATGTTGTGCAAGTTCTCATCGCGAGCACGTATGACTATATATGGAACACATGCCTATGATTATTTAGTACTTGGATGCTTTACCTTATTTATCTGCAAATGCCCTATGTCTTGATTGTTACATGAATTGTCTTGTCCATGCAACGCCCGTCCATCCATCCCTATGCCTATCGCGCTTTGATCCTACTGTTTACTGCAATTGTTACTACTATATTTACTTTTACTACTGCTATTACTATGCTATTGCTATTACAAAACTGTTGCTACTGATAAACTACTGCGAGCAAGACTGTTTCCAGGTGGAACTGAATTGACAACTCAGTTGTTAAGGCTTATAAATATTCTTTGGCTCCCCTTGTGTCAAATCAATAAACTGGGTTTTACTTCCCTCGAAGACTGTTGCGATCCCCTATACTTGTGGGTCATCAAGAGTATTTTCTGGCGCCGTTGCCAGGGGGCATAGCTCTATTTATCAAGTTCACTTAGAATCACTATTGTTCACTGCTATCCATTCATCATGGGTAAATCTCGTGATGGAAAGGTTCCTATATTACCATCCACTACAAGAAAAGGTACAGTTCTGAACACCTCTATTGCTCTTGATTCACCATTTGTGATGAGTAAGCTCCTTACACCACCACCACATACAAATGCTACACATACAGTTACTTCTGCTGAATCTGAAACTTCCGATACTTATGATGCTGCTTCTACTGTGCTTGATAAGAGTGGTTCATTAGGTCCTTTCCTAGATGCTACGATTGCTAGAACTATAGCTGGAAATACTGAAACTCCTAATGAAGATACTACTACACCTGTCAGTTCACCTGAGTCTAGAGAGAGCTATGATATTGAAGATGGATATATAGAAATGACTAATGAATTTATTAAAGAATGCCAAAACACTCATGGTAGAAGTGCTATTAAGAGTCTTCTTGACAAACATACCGTTAGACCTAAATTGTCTCCTAATGCTAAGTTTGCTCCATCTCCCATAAACATTAAAGATAAGGATTATGATTTCTCTTTTGATTTATCTTACATAACCATTGTCGAGAAAGAACCTTTTGGTGGGACTATAAATGAAAGTTATGTAGCACATATGACTGAGCTTTCTACCATGAGTGGCCTATTTTCTGATGATATTAAGATGCGCGCCTACTTTGTTGCTAATTTTTTCCCTTTTTCACTAAAAAGAGAGGCTAAAAATTGGTTTAATAATTTACCTCCTAGATATATTGATAGCACTGATTGCTTGATTGATACTTTTTTCAGAAATATTTCCCTCCTATTGCTCGACATGCCATTTTGTAGGAACTTTTTGATTTTAAACAGGGAGAAAAGGAGATATTGCCAGAATCATGGGCAAGGTTTTGTGCTTTAATTCACACACAGCCTATATGTCCAATACCTAAAAATGAGCTTATTGATATATATTATAATGGACTAACTGAAGAATCTAGGGCATACCTGGATAGTTGTGCTGATTGTGTTTTCAGGAAGAGACTCCCAAAGAAGCTGATGGATTAATGGCTAAGATAAGCAAGAATTATGATGACTGGACTTCACGTGAGTCAACTACACCTGAGCCAACACCAACATCAAAGAAGAGGGGAGTGATTGAACTAAATGATGAAGTGATGAAGTAAGCTAAGAAATGTCTTAAGGAGAAGGGTATTAAATCTAAAGATGTGAAGAATCTACCTCCTATAGAAGAGTTATGTAAGCCAATCTCCCACTCATCCACTATTGAGGTACACTCTCTCCAACATTATGATGAAGGTGATATTCCTTATTCTAAACCTCTTGATCAATGCTTAGAGGAATTTGATATCTTTGTTGTTAAGCAAGATAATTTTAATAAAAGAGTGCAAAATCATTTGATGGAAAACTCCAGAGCTATTATTGAGTTGATGGATATTGTGGAAAGAACCTCCAATGATGTTAAAATGCTTGTTAAACATTTCCAAATGGTTCAAACTCAAATTGATCAGCTTATTAAGGAACAAAAAGATTTGATAGTTAATTCTTCTAAAGAAAAACATGCTTATGAAATTAGAACTAGAAGTGGTGCTGCCACTCAGGATCCTCTATATCCTGAGGGGCATCCTAAAAGCATTGATCGGGATTCCCAACAAATTGAAAATAGTGGTACTTCTTCTAAGAGAAATAAAAAGAAACATAAAACAGTTGTAGAATCTTCTGAAACTTCTAAAGATCCTAATAGTATATCTGTCTCTGATGCTAAAACTGAGAGTGGTAATGATAAAAATGATGCTCTTGATAAAGAAGAAATTGAAGAAGAACCTGAAAGGCACATTAAGAATACTAAGTACACTAAGGAAGATTTTGTTGCTAAAAACATGGTAGTGAAAGAGAGCCTTAGGCCCAAAAACCAATGCCTTTTCCTCATAAGAAACACAAGTCAAAGGAAGATGAACACTATAACAAGTTTTGTGAGAGGATGAAACCTTTATTTTTGCAAATTCCTTTAACTGATGCTATTAAATTACCTCCTTATTCAAAGTATATGAAGGATATTGTCTCTAATAAAAGGAAGATCCCTAATGAGGAAATTTCTACTTTGCTTGCTAATTATTTCTTTAATGGTAAAGTTCCAAAGAAACTTGGAGCCCAGGGATTCCAACTATTCCATGCTCTCTTAAAAATAATTATGTTAGAACTGCTTTGTGTGATTTGGGAGCAGGAGTTAGTGTTATGCCTTTTTCTCTCTACAAGAGACTTTAATTGGAAAAATTGATACCAACTGATATATCTTTGCAAATGGCTAATAAATCTACTACTATTCTTGTTGGTATATGTGAGGATGTCCCTGTTCAAGTGGCTCATAATTGCTTGATATTAACTGACTTTGTTGTGCTTAAAATGACTGAAGATGATAATATGTCTATTATTCTAGGGAGAACTTTTCTTAATACTGCATGTGCTGTCATTAATTGTAATCAAGGAAAAATAACTTTTAATGTTAATGACAAGGAGCATACTCTTTATTTCCCTAAGAAGATTGATAGGACTTATGGCTTAAATTCAATTGAAAATATTGAGGGCATCCAAGTTGGAGAAATATATTGTCCCATACCACGAGAAAAATATGAAACTATTATGATTGGGACTATTGCTATCAGGGTTGAGGTAACATAATCATTTAGTGGAATGCAAAGTTTTGTTTCATTTAAAATTGTATTGGTAAAAATACCTAATAAACCTTGTTAACAAAGGGATTTTCATGAACAAAACAATGTTTTCACCATGATTATCTTTGCTTACTTTTATTTTATTCATTTTAATTTTTGCTTTCACTTAGTTTACTTTTCTATTGCTAGTTGCTTGCATATTAGAGTGTCCTAGAACTGCTGAAGTTTTAGTTTTGTTTTGTTATTGCATAATTCCAAAATTATCTTTCTGCTAGAAAATCATTCATCAATACCTGAAAATTGCTCAGAAATAAAGTTTCTCGAAAAATTCCAGAAAGTTCATATTAAATTTTTACGTTAAAAGAGGGGCAAAGAAGTACCTGGAGTGACCTAGGGGGGCCCACCAAACAGGCACACCACCTAGTGGCGCAACCACACCAGGGGCGCGCCTGGCCATGGTGTGGGCCACCCCTGGCCCTGCACTTATTCTCCTACCAGCCACTCCTTTCTCTCTCCCGAGAAAACACCAGTTCATTGCTCAAACCAGTGTTCTGTCTGTTCTTGCTCGCGATTTTCGATCTCCTTGCTCAGCACATCTTTGCTGCTGAGATTTGGAGCATTTATTCTCTGGTATGTGACTCTTCCGCTTCCCCAAATAGATTTGTGATTAGTGGTTTATATCTTAAGTATTTTGCTACTATAGGTGATTGGTTATGTGAGCTTGCATGCTAGTTCTATGCTTAGAGAAATTGTTTTGATGCATGTTTAGGCCTCTTAAGAGTCCCTATAAGTAGTTCCTTTCATTATGTAATCACTTTGCAATCACTTGTATGATGGTTGTCTAAAATTTTAGAAAAGGAGATGAATGAACACTGATGGCCCAAAATATATCGAGCTCGTTGGGGAACCCCAAGAGGGAGGTATGATGAGCACATCAGCAAGTTTTCCCTCAGTTATGAAACCAAGGTTATCGAACTAGTAGGAGCAAGGAAACACCTCCAAGCTGTTGTTTCCAACTTGGAATCCTGCACAACACAACCACATAACTTTGCCCCAACTTATAGTGAGGTTGTTAATCTCACCGGTTTTGCTAAAAACAAAGGATTAAACATATTGTTTGGAAGATAGTAATAGCTTGCAGAAAGTAAACAGAAAATAGTAAATAGTTGTAGATTGATGGTAAAAGAAAGGACCGGGGTCCATAGTTCACTAGTGGTGATTCTCCTTAAGATAGATGACATGTTGGGTGAACAAATTACAGCATGGCAATTGAAAAACATCGAGAAAGCAACATGCATATACTAATCATCTTGACTCCTATGAGATTTGATTGGGCATTACAAGATTATACATAGTCTAACATCCCAATTTCAGAAACTCCTCCAAGAACTTTCCCTCTCATACTCTAGTCAAATTCCTCAAAACTGCCAAATTTGGCCAAGTCTGGAAACAGTTTCAGCATCACCGTTTTGAAAGCTTCCTTTTCTCAAACCATGTGCATTTTTGGAAATGCACATCAACCCTCTTGTTAACCATACTAAGGACTACCAAGGCCCACATTTTCCCTTGGTTGGATCCTCCTCCAACCCACTTGTCCATGATGGTTTTGCAGACAAGAAAACAACAATTCCCGCAAAACTAGTCATCATGCCAACTTAGCTAGAAGCTCACACCACCATCCAAAATTCTATGGACCAACTCTCTGCATGGTTGTGTTCTACTCTCTGATGTCTATCAGAACCTACCTCACTTGTTTCAAGTGGACCCTTTATCTTAATAAACCCACTTGGTTTAGAAAGCTTCATGACACTTTCTGCCTGGCAGCTTTAATTTCAACAAAGTTTGCCATCACTTCTAGATCACCTCAAATACAATTAATTCAAACTTTTTCTGCCATGGTCATCTATATGACCTGGTCTACCTATCCATCTATCTCTTGCACCAAGGTGAGCTCTCAGCTCCAAGATGCAAACATGTTTTGGTGGTATAAAATTAACACCACTCTAGATCATCAACTCTTGGTTTTCATTCCTTTTCTAGTTGGATTTACATTCCTCAAGGTTGCAAATGCTTGCTAAACCTTGTCTATCTCATCTACTTTGACCCTCAAAATTTATCAATATTTATCCATAATTATTATGGTCCCAAACCTATTTAATTCCTTAATTAGTCAAAATCTCCAAAAACACCTCCATAAAGGAAAGTTTGGTTTTTACCAACCCACTTCGCAAACCTTTAACCCATGTGAGTTCCACATATCATACCCTATCTTTCCATCTCAAAAATAAATATTTTTGAGAAGCTTTATTATTCCTTTTTGTCCATTTTCTTAAATGGCTGAATTGGAATAATAATTGTTTTAATCACTTTTCATCCCCAATAAATCTTGGGAAAATTCTCCTAAGTGTATATTCACATTTGGGACCCTTCCACATGAAAATCCATCCTTTCCCAACGCAAATTTCTCAAATGATCTTCTAGAAATCACTTCTGCCCTTTTTGGGTATTTGATTTTAAGAGGACTAAAACTCCTCTAAAAAATCCCAAATAAATACTAGGAGTCTACCCTTAACTCCTCTATCTACCAGTACCATTTTCCCCTCTGGTCCAATGCAACTATTTGGACTTCCTTCATAAACCTCTAGTTTGATCAATTTGGTCAATGAAGCAAACTTCTACTCTAAGCACTCCCATTCTCCATCAGTTCTTGATCAAGCCCCTCCTTAACATCAAGACAACCCACTAGTCGACCAGCCCTGTAGCACCACACTAGCATTTCCCGTCTTGCTCTTAAGAAAGAGAGAGACAACACAAATATCTTACAACATTTGTCCCCCATTATTTACCACTGATGCCACCACCCCTATCTCTTGTCCAGCACGACCAAATGTCCCTACTACCCCTCTCCACCTCCCCCTGGACCAATCACTGGCCAGCATTGCTCTCCCCCATGTCCAATTTGGTAATTTACCACATCCACTCCCTCTCCTTGGTATAAAGCTAGTAGGCCTCCCCCAGCTAGGCCTATGCCCTCATTTTCCCCCTCTCACTCCCACTTGCCTCCCTCGAGCACCACACCCCCTCCCTTGCTCTATGCTGCCCGAGAAAGAAGAAGGAGAGCCTCGGCCTCCTCAAGAAAACCGAGCAAGGCATCCTCTCCTCCACTCCATTCCCTCTACATGTCAGCCCCCAAAACCCCCTTGCTCTCCTTCATCTAATGATGCTCTTATTTTTGCCTAGGACCCTCTCCTCCGTCGTCGGCGTTGAGATCCGACGAGGTCGCTCTCGGCCGCCGCCGCGCGAGCTGCTTCCCCTGGGCCTCCGCCATCGTGCCGCCCACCGATCTACTCGTCGTCGTCGACCGTGTCACCCTGCACCATCCCCGGCCCTCCTCGAGCCCTCAGGTGAGCTCCTAGCTCCACGCCACCATCTGCTAGGGTTAGTCTCGTCGCCGGTGATCCCTGGGTGGATGACGACACTGCACCGTCCATGGTCACTTAAGCGGACGGCCGAGATCCGCCGATACCCCTTCGGCCTCCCCCTCTCACTGACTGCCGGGCCCCGCCTGGCAGGTTCGAGCGCCTGCTCCCGCGCGTCGCCCCGTGCGCTGCAGGCCGAAACTCCCCCTGCGGCACATTCCCCCGTCAGATCCAGCCCAGCCACACATATCCCTTTTTCTTTATTTCCAGATCCAGAAATAGGACCAAATGGTTTAAATCTAATTAAAATAGTAAATCAAATCTATTTTCCTAGATCTAAAAATCTGGTGGTTCTCTAATGTTTTCTTAAACACGCAGAGGCAACCCCATGTCCAAAATAATTTCCAATATTTGCTAGTAATTAATCTGCTAGCATGTATCTCGAACAGTAATTAAATTCCTAAGAGAGTTTTGCACATCCATTGGAGATGGACCAAAGGCCTTATGGAAGGTATTTGCAGTACCTATCAACCAGCATAGGTCCCATGCCCAGTTGAATAATACTCTGCCTATAGCAAAAATAACAAAAACAGCTACTTTCTGTCTTAGATAATTTCCCCAGGTCTAACCAAATGTGGTTTTGACCTGATTCCACCTCTCAGTACACACCAGAGCTCATATATACCAAAACCTAGCAGCCCATAATTTATTGAGCTCTGGTTGAATTTTAGTGAATTAAATATGTCTGTAAGGGTATTTTCACTAAATAAATCACTCCTAGAGTTTGGCAACTCCAAAAAGAGTGAATCCAATTCCTACAGAAAGGTATTAGACATGTCTATCACATGCCCCTGGAACTAACCCAATATCTCATGCAGATTTAATCTGGTAAATAAAAGAATAATCATACAAAACTAACTTTGGGATTTTCCTAAGGGCATTCTGATAATTCTTTTGACCCAATTCCAACTCTGGGTGGTTCAGTACATTAAGTACTACCTAACCATCCAAGGAAATAATTTTTGGGAGCTCTAGCACCTTTCTGGTGAATTATTTCCTTAAACTAGAGTTTAATCCACTCTAAAAGGCATATCTAATTCTAGAAAATTGATAATCTAGTAAAACCACTTGTGTTGGTTTTGTCTTGACAAGACCTAGCAGAGGATATCATTTTTACACATTGGTATTCTACTGACCATAGATCCCTAGCCTAGACAACTATCTTCCAAAGGAAAACACCCTAGTGGCAATCTTGTAATTCCACCCTTTGAATCCCACTTCTCCAAAACCTCCCAAGTCCAGTAGTATTTATTATGTGTGTTTGCTATATGGTTTGATGTTTGCATGCCTTGTTTTGATTGTGGTACTGTCTGCTTGCATGTGTACCCGATGACGATGATAGTGTGAGTGTCTGACGACAAGAAGAACATGTTTTCTTATTATTATATTATTGGTTATTCTTGGTCATCCGAAGAAATCCAGGGACTTATTGCTGATCACAGGCAAGCCACCATTCCTGAACTCTGATATATGTCCTATTCTCTTTTACCTGTTTTATATCCTCTTTATAAATTGCATACTCTACCTGCGTGACTTGTTTTACAAATACTGCGGTAGTAACTTGGCTCCTCCAAGTTATGATTTCATGTCCTTCAAGGTACCACCCCGATGTACCTACCATTTTACCCACTTTAGATCGAGAGTATGATGGCTAGCATCCTACCTCCTTGGAAACCCTGGTTTTGAGAAAATAAACTGTTTTGGGATTTACCCCACCAAAAATGTTTCAAAACCTTTTGTAAAACTCTAGGAAGAGGCATCGTTCCCAGTGGAAGTTTTAACAAAATAAATGGTGATGAGGAGAAAGAAGAAGTGGAAATGTGATGGGATGTTCTACGCCTTTACTGGAACAATTTTTATCCACGCAACCACATTACCCCAGGTTGCTGGGGCTTAACTCATAGTTTGTCCGTATTAGCCGAGGCAACTTCTACCATGCTCATAGGTAGAAATCCCTGTAATCCCGGGCCGGCGCCCCTAGATCCCGGATCTGACGCCTGTTGCTTGCTTCGGCAAGAATGAGCCTGAACAATCAGGAGTCCGGTGCAAAAATTGGGTCTCCCGCGGACGGTATGACTTACGTAGTACGGAAGGAAGAGGAGTCAGCAAATTAAAGGTATACGCCAAGTTACGGCTTGGGTATGCGCGTGTACGGAAGGAAGGACTATGGCTGGGAGCCACATACGCGTTGCCCGGGAGATCAAAAGAGGAAAGCATGCCTTTGCTAGTGTAGACAAGCGAAAGGTTAGGTTTGATTATCCGGGCCCCCATCTACTGCGGTAGTGGGCCATGGTTGTATCCCGGCGGATGTACTGATTCTTGTGGGTAAAGTGTGCAAACTCTGCAGAGTATAACCTATTCGAATAGCCGTGTCCACGATCAAGGACGGTTGTAAAGGTGTTGGCTAGGAGTACCCAAACTGTGCTTGTTTGGGAAACAAGTACTTTGAGGACGAAGGTTCCGGGGGAACCCGAGTTCGAAGCTTTGCTTTGACTCGAGGGGTCTAAAATGTTCTAAAAGGGTTTTCGACCACGAAACTGTTTTAAAAAAAACTCTTTTTCAGCAAAGACATGGAGAATGTCTGGATTTATAAAACCGAAGCATGTTTTCAAAACTCTTTTTCAACAAAGATATGGAGATGCCACATTTTCAAAGACAGTTTAGGCTCTTTCAAAAAGAAACCCCAGATAGAGCTATCTCGCCACAGCCATAATTGCATTCCCTTTGTTCACTTCTGCGGGTGGTTTGCGAGTACATTAAAAAGTAATCATGCTGTGTCCCTGGCTATTTACTTGGCCAGACTTTCAGGGATTAAGGTGATGTCCAGCGAGCTAGGTCGTCTTCCCAGTCGGCTGCCTGTAGGTTGAGGCACGATTGGGCTCCAAGCTTGGCGTTGATCCGCTGCTATTGATGATGTAGCCATTATGGAAATTATGTAAGTTTTGTATTTCCGTTATGTTTCGGATGTTGTAATGGTACCTGTCGGTTATGCTCCACGGCTCACTAATCATGGGAACATGGATGTATGCATAACAGGAATTTCTCGGGCGAATAATCCGGGGGTCCCGCAAACTTAGTATCAGAGCCATCCTGACTGTAGGAGACCTTAGTTAGCATGGACGTTAGACATGAAACGACAAACCTATTTTCCAAAAGACAAGGGAGAAAAGATGACCATTTGCAAAAGTGCTTACGTCTTATCCCCCTCTATTTCGAAAAACTACTTAAACTAATAAGATTTCATAAGCTTAAAATCCTGCACACCGTCACTAACCTAAACCCATCTCACCAATCTGCTGTAGATGGCCTCCTTCCGCTCAGAGCGCATCATCGTTGGAGAAAGTTTCTGGCCCTTTGAAGAACAGCTTCACAACCTGCTGAAGATAGTCAAGAGACCCCCGCCAACCATTGAAGGCACAAAACTTCCTCGCAGTACCAGCAATGTGATGCAATGGGTCATCAATGTTGTCATTCCTTCCCCCGATGAGGACACCTTGCCCACAATCTTCACCTTCCTCGATAGCAACTGGGTAGATGGCGTGGTGCGAGCCATACAGCACATCATGGCGCGCCTCTACAAGATCCACGAAGATGAGTTGAAGGAGACTCCCTACCACTTGTTCGGAAAGAGAGACGAAGACGGACTCCCCACTGAGTTTTTCCTCACCTGCTGCATCGGGAATCAGCTAGAGAATATGGAATACCTACTCCAACGTTCCCAGGAAAATCTCGACAAGGCCAGACACGAGAATCTGCTTCTAAAGATGGATATCAACCTACTCCGTAAGCGGGAAAGAAGTCTTCAGGCCACCAATGCCCGCTTGGCAAGAAAGCTGATCACTGAAGTACCCCCAACCCCTACAAACGAGAACCCCTGAACTGATGACGAATTTGCCTTCCTCAATGAGTACCACCCTATCGTCCAGTTCCCCGCGCCGACAGAGTCAACTTCCAACCTGGCACCATGGGAAGGCACCACTCTCACCTTCACGGAAGACGAGCTGAATATCCCGCAGACCCTAGAGGATCTGCAGTAGTTGGATATCCCGAATGCTATCCAAGACTCCGCAGGTGCACCCTCCGAGTAATCACCCACATCGATGTACTCGCCCCACCTAGCAATAGGGTAGAGTCACGTATCGTCCCTGAACGCGTTTTGTAATGCCTAAGTACTATTAGCACCCTCGGCTGCAGTTTTGGGGTGGTATGTAATGACTTCCTTGATTGCTATGCTTTCTTGAATTGTTTCCTTTTTGCGTGTTTTACCCAAGTCGTTGCATCAGACCCAACCCCAAATTGTCTGCCACCAATAAGACCTCCCCCAGGATGGCCTTGAAGACCGGAAGCTCGAAGAAGGCATGTAGCCGCTGCGGAGACGAAGGGCACCTATCCAGCAGATGTTCCAGCCACTGCCCCAACTGCGGAGAACCCCATTCCCAAAATTTTTGCCCAACTCGACTTATCCCTTGTTTCCTTTGTGAAGGCCAAGACCATGTCCCTATCAAGTGCCCAATATATCCCCTCATTGGCAAGGCCCATCAACCTTCTGCCGTCAGCATGAAAAAGTCGTCAACTCAGCCACAAAGGAAGAAGAGCCCCTGCTTCACATGTGGACTACCCGGTCACTTTAGTAGAGAATTACCCGAGAGAAAATCTGCCAAGACTTCCGCAAAAGAGAAGCTCGAAGACATCCAAGGTCCCCTTTCGCAGAAAAGATGGTCACCCTACCGCTCGCTGCCGCGCAACTCATACTGAAGATGTCCCTCGCCTTCCTAGATGACAACGCCTCGTGGAAGTAAAGACCAAGAGAGAAGCCCTTTAATCCACTCCAGGACGAGTGCAGTCTGTAGTAAACTAGCCCTATCCCCTCCCCGTGGAGCGCCACCTATGTTGATACCCTCTCTTAAGTCGATGTCCGCTACCTTAAGAACTGTCTTTTGTCGCCCTCCTAAGAAATTCCCCTAGTTGTGACTCTCTGACCTACCTTAGTCAAATCCTAAGGGGGAAAGACTGCGTCTTTCCCGCAAAAATAGATAACCTCTCTGCCCGACCGTGTGACCCGAAGACATAGATCAGAGCACAGACTTATCCCAGACTTTACAGACTTGGTCACAGACTTGGATTCAGCAACCCATTTAAGAGAAGCGCCGTAGACCCCTACAGAAGGAAGATCCCTCCCCGCAATCATGGTGGACGCCAGCTCGACCTCTGAGTTTTAAGAAGATTGACGTTCACCCTCGCTGTCAAGGTGTTTCTACTCGAAGGCAAAGTCAGCAAGTTAGCCCGCAGGAACCACATGGTACCAACTCTGAGACAAATCCCCTAACTTTACTCTCCAGAATCTCGGGACGAGATTCTTTTAAGGGGGAAATGTCTGTAACATCCCAATTTCAGCAACCCTGATTAATTGTCTAGAATGCAAAAATCAGGGGGAACAAAAACTTTTTCTTGTGCTTTAGTGCAGTGCTTGCTTGTTGTTTGCTTGCACTTGTGCTTATGATGTGTACCTTAGGATACTCCTTACCTCACCCTCAGTTGACAAAAGCTATTTACCCAAAACTATCCTGGCTTACTTTACATATTCTCAAACGTTCTGGCATTTCAAAATATGAGCCAAGATGCCTGTGTAACCAAAACTAGTTTATTAGCTTCTATTGACAAAACTATGGAGATATATATAATACAATCTCCTTATGTTTTCAAGACAAAGCACTCAAATCATCCTATCTCTAGCTTTACCAAACCTCTTGTTCAAAGCATTTGAATTCTACTCTTGGTAGAGGTACCAAGGACTCTCACTTTATTCAAAACTCAACCTCTTCAAAATGCCCCAACCTTACCCCAAGCTAGGCTTGATGGTAACCTCTTTAGTGGTTATGCTTAGTATAAGATGAGTTGCCTTGATTTGTTGTCTGATGAGTTGCCTTGATCTGTTGATTGAATTGTTTGCTTAGGAGTAGAATGAGCTACTTTAGAAGCTCATCAATAGGCTAAAGATGTTTTCCAACCTCACTCCCTAAGCAAGAAAGCAAACCTTGTTATGATCCCTAGCCACTAGGTGATCATATAAAACCCTTAATCAGATCCCTTCTAAGGGTCTCCATTCGAGTTGTTTCCAAGACCATGAAGACCAATATCAAGCAAGGATTTCTTCTACTCACTCTACACTTCTATATCACCCACTTGTTAAATATCTTACACCTTGCAACTCCTCCAAGAACTTTCCCTCTCATACTCTAGTCAAATTCCTCAAAACTACCAAATTTGGCGAAGTCTGGAAACAGTTTCAGCATCACCGTTTTGAAAGCCTCCTTTTCTCAAACCATGTGCATTTTTGGAAATGCACTTGAACCATATTGTTAACCATCCTAAGGAATACCAAGGCCCACATTTTCCCTTGTTTGGATCCTCCTCCAACCCACTTGTCCATGATGGTTTTGCAGACAAGAAAACAACAATTCCTGCAAAACTAGTCATCATGCCAACTTAGCTAGAAGCTCACCCCACCATCCAAATTTCTATGGACCAACTCTCTGCATGGTTGTGTTCTACTCTTTGATGTCTATCAGAACCTACCTCACTTGTTCCAAGTGGACCCTTGATATTAATAAACCCACTTGGTTTAGAAAGCTTCATGACACTTTCTGCCTGGCAACTTTAATTTCAACAAAGTTTGCCATCACTTCTAGATCACCTCAAATACAATTAATTCAAACTTTTTCTGCCATGGTCATCTATATGACCTGGTCTACCTATCCATCTATCTCTTGCACCAAGGTTAGCTCTCAGCTCCAAGATGCAAGCATGTTTTGGTGGTATAAAATTAACACCACCCAAGATCATCAACTCTTGGTTTTCATTCCTTTTCTAGTTGGATTTCCATTCCTCAAGATTGCAAATACTTGCTACACCTTGTCTATCTCATATACTTTGACCCACAAGATTTATCAATATATATCCATAATTATTATGGTCCCAAAACTATTTAATTCCTTAATTAGTCAAAATCTCCAAAAACCCCTCCATAAAGGAAAGTTTTGTTTTTACCAACCCACTTCCCAAACCATTGACCCATGTGAGTTCCACATATCAGACCCTATATTTCCATCTCAAAAATAAATATTTTTGAGAAGCTTTATTATTCCTTTTTGTCCATTTTCTTAAATGGCTGAATTGGAATAATAATTGTTTTAATCACTTTTCATCCCCAATAAATCTTGGGAAAATTCTCCTAAGTGTGTATTCACATTTGGGACCCTTCCACATCAAAATCCATCCTTGCCCAACGCAAATTTATCAAATGATCTTCTAAAAATCACTTCTGTCCTTTTTGGGTATTTGATTTTAAGAGGACTAAAACTCCTCTAAAAAATCCCAAATAAATACTAGGAGTCTACCCTTAACTCCTCTATCTACCAGTACCATTTTCCCCTCTGGTCCAATGCAACTATTTGGACTTCCTTCATAAACCTCTAGTTTGATCAATTTGGTCAATTAAGCAAACTTCTACTCTAAGCACTCCCATTCTCCATCAGTTCTTGATCAAGACCCTCCTTAACATCAAGACAACCCACAGGTCGACCAGCCCTATAGCACCACATTAGCATTTCCCGTCTTGCTCTTAGGAAAGAGAGAGACAACACAAATATCTTACAACATTTGTCCCCCATTATTTACCACTGATGCCACCACCCCTCTCTCTGGTACAGCACGACCAAATGTCCCTGCTACCCCTCTCCACCTACCCCTGGACCAATCACTGGCCAGCATTGCTCTCCCCCATGTCCAATTTGGTAATTTACCACATCCACTCCCTCTCCTTGGTATAAAGCTAGCATGCCTCCCCTAGCCAGCCCTCTGCCCTCATTTTCCCCGTCTCACTCCTACTTGCCTCCCCCGAGCACCACACCCCCTCCCCTGCTCTATGCTGCCCGAGAAAGAAGAAGAAGGAGAGCCTCGGCCTTCTCAAGAAAACCGAGCAAGGCATCCTCTCCTCCACTCCATTCCCTCTATATGTCATCCCCCGTGACCCCTTGCACCTGCATCTAATGGTGCTCTTATTTTTGCCTAGGACCCTCTCCTCCGTCGTCGGTGTTGAGCACCGACGAGGTCGCTCTCAGCCGCCTCCGCGTGAGCTATTTCCCGTGGGCCTCCACCGTCGTGCCGCCCACCAATCTACTCGCCGTCGTCGACCGCGTCGCCCTGCACCATCCTCGGTCCACCTCGAGCCCTCAGGTGAGCTCCCCGCTCCACGCCACCCTCTGCTAGTGTTAGTCTCGTTGCCGGCGAGCCCCGGGTGGACGAGGACGCTGCGCCGTCCATTGTCACTTAAGCAGACGGCCGAGATCCGCTGATACCCCTTCGGCCTTCCCCTCTCGCTGACTGGCGGGCCCCGCCTGGCATGTTCGAGCGCCAGCTCCCGCGCGTCGCCCCGTGCGCCGCAGGCCGAAACTCCCCCTGCGGCCCATTCGCCCGCCAGATCCAGCCCAGCCACACATCTCCCTTTTTCTTTATTTCCAGATCCAGAAATAGGACCAGCTGGTTTAAATCTAACTAAAAAAGTAAATCAAATCCATTTGCCTAGATCTAAAAATCTGGTGGTTCTCTAATGGTTTCTCAAACATGCAGAGGCAACCCCATGTCCAAAATAATTCCCAATATTTGCTAGTAATTAATCTGCTAGCATGTATCTGGAATCCTAATTAAATTCCTCAAAGAGTTTTGCACATCCATTTGAGATGGACCAAAGGCCTTCTGGAAGGTATTTGCAGTACCTATCAACCAGCACAGGTCCCATGCCCAGTTGAACAACACTCTGCCTATAGCAAAAATAACAAAAACAACTACTTTCTGTCTTAGATAATTTCCCTAGGTCTAACCAAATGTGGTTTTGACCTGATTCCACCTCCCACTACACACTAGAGCCCATATACACCAAAACCTAGCAGCCCATAATTTATTGTGCTCTGGTTGAATTTTAGTGAATAAAATATCTCTTTAAAGTGTATTTTCACTAAATAAATCACTCCTGGAGTTTGGCAAATCCAAAAAGCGTGAATCCAATTCCTACAGAAAGGTATTGGGAATGCCTATCACATGCCCTTGGAACCAACCCAATATCTCATGTAGATTTAATCTGGTAAATAAAAGAAGAATCATAGAGAACTACATTTGGGATTTTCCTAAGGGCATTCTGATAATTCTTTTGACCCAATTCCAACTCTGGGTGGTTCAGTACATTAAGTACTACCTAAAAATCCAAGGAAATATATTTTGGGAGCTCCAGAACCTTTCTGGTGAATTATTTCCTTAAACAATAGTTTAATCCACTCTAAAAGGCATATCTAATTCTAGAAAATTGATAATCTAGTAAAACCACTTGTGTTGGTTTTTTCTTGACAAGACCTAGCAGAGGATATCATTTTTACACATTGGTATTCTACTGACCATAGATCCCTAGCCTAGACAACTATCTTCCAAAGGAAAACACCCTAGTGGCAATCTTGTAATTCCACCCTTTGAATCCCACTTCTCCAAAACCTCCCAAGTCCAGTAGTATTTATTATGTGTGTTTGCTGTATGGTTTGATGTTTGCATGCCTTGTTTTGATTGTGGTACTGTCTGCTTGCATGTGTACCCGATGACGATGATAGTGTGAGTGTCTGACGACAAGAAGAACATGTTTTCTTATTATTATATTATTGGTTATTCTTGGTCATCCGAAGAAATCCAGGGACTTATTGCTGATCACAGGCAAGCCACCATTCCTTAACTCTGATATATGTCCTATTCTCTTTTACCTGTTTTATATCCTCTTTATAAATTGCATACTCTACCTGCATGACTTGTTTTACAAATACTGCGGTAGTAACTTGGCTCCTCCAAGTTATGATTTCATGTCCTTCAAGGTACCACCCCGATGTACCTACCATTTTACCCACTTTAGATCGAGAGTATGATGGCTAGCATCCTACCTCCTTGGAAACCCTGGTTTTGAGAAAATAAACTGTTTTGGGATTTACCCCACCAAAAATGTTTCAAAACCTTTTGTATAACTCTAGGAAGAGGCATCATTCCAACTGGAAGTTTTAACAAAATAAATGGTCATGAGGAGAAAGAAGAACTGGAAATGTGATGGGATGTTCTACGCCTTTACTGGAACAATTTTTATCCGCGCAACCACATTACCCCAGGTTGTTGGTGCTTAACTCGTAGTTTGTGCGTATTAGCCGAGGAAACTTCTACCATGCTCATAGGGAGAAATCCCTGGAATCCCAGGCCGGCGCCGCCAAATCCCGGATCTGACGCCTGTCGCTTGCTTCGGCAAGAATGAGCCTGAACAATCAGAAGTCCGGTGCAACAATTGGGTCTCCCGCGGACGGTATGACTTAGGTAGTACGGAAGGAAGAGGAGTCACCAAATTAAAGGTATACGCCAAGTTACGGCTTGGGTATGCGCGTGTACAGAAGGAAGGACTATGGCTGGGAGCCACATACGCGTTGCCGGGGAGATCAACCCAAGAGGAAAAGCATGCCTTTGCTAGTGTAGACAAGCAAAAGGTTAGGTTTGATTATTCGGACCCCCATCTACAGCGGTAGTGGGCCGTGGTTGTATCCCTGTGGATGTATGGATTCTTGTGGGTAAAGTGTGCAAACTCTGCAGAGTATAACCTATTTGAATAGCCGTGTCCACGGTCAAGGACGGTTGTAAAGGTGTTGGCTAGGATTACCCAAACTGTGCTTGTTTGGGAAACAAGTACTTTGAGGACGAAGGTTCCGGGGGAACCCGAGTTCGAAGCTTTGCTTTGACTCGAGGGGTCTAAAATGTTCTAAATTCAACCACGAAACTGTTTTAAAAAAAACTCTTTTTCAGCAAAGACATGGAGAATGTCTGGATTTGCAAAACCGAAGCATGTTTTCAAAACTCTTTTACAAAAAAGATATGGAGATGCCACATTTTGAAAGATAGTTCAGGCTCTTTCAAAAAGCAACCGCAGATAGAGCTATCTCGCCACAGCCATAATTGCATTCCCTTTGTTCACTTATCTGGGTGGTTTGCGAGTACATTCAAAAGTACTCATGGCTGTGTCCCTAGCTATTTACTTGGCCAGAATTTCAGGGATTAAGGAGTCGTCCAGCGAGCTAGGCCATTGTAACACCCTCGAATCGGCCCTATGCAAGTTTTAGCTCTTTTTTCCAAAACCCGCATAGAAACGATTCAAGGACGCCCACCAGGCACTTTCGTGTGGATGGAAAACAAAGTAATACCATTACACAACAGTCCTTGATGGGACCCATAGAACATATATATAATATCAGCGACTCCATGAGTCAAGAATACATATATAATATACAAAGATCCAAAACACAGTGCTACATACACAAATACACCCGAGACGAGGAACTGAGGCTGTTAGCGCGGACGCGCGACTTTCTAGAGATGGGGCCTGAGAGCATGGGGAGACAGGGAGACACGACAGAGGTGGCATCTGGCTTGAACAGCGAGTGGAAGGCGACGGATGTCACGGCTCAGAGTAAGGCGCGGTGACACGGTGACGTCGACCCTAGGCGAGAAAGGACATGGCAGGGGTGGTGGTATGGCCTAGGGGTGTACAAGGGGATGCTCTCGGGTCATGAATGCGCCGGCCGCAGCAGCGACGGGCGCTGCTACCAGCGATGGCCCAAGGCGACGGAGGCGGCAACCAATGAGGTCGAAGGCGGCGGAGGGCGTTGTCCTAGGAAGCGAGGTAGGATAGGACAGAGAGCAGCACGGCGATACGCGGTGAGCCCGGGGCCAGAGAGGACTCGCAGGTGGTGGGGCAGCGAGCGGAGCACGGACCGGCCGCGAGGGGCAAGGTGGTGCCGAGGCCAACGGGGGGTGGGCGGGGTAGCGACCGAGAGGGAGACGACAACGCAGACGCGGGGGTTTGCTTACAGGGGGCGCGGTGCCGGGGACGGCGAGCTGAGCGGCCGGCCCCTGGCAGGCTTGGCGGCGGCGAACAGAGACAGGGAAGGCAGTGGAGAAGGTTGCCGAGGCGGGGGCCTGCGGTGCCGGCGATGTCGGCGTCGTCCGGAGGCGGGGCCTCCGCACGAGGATAGAGGCGAGAGGAGGGCGGAGGACTGGCGTGGGCGGAAGGCGCCGATAGGGGACGGGAGGCAAGCGAGGTGGGGAACCAGAGAGAGAGGGCGACGGGAACGGGTTGGTAGCATGGTAGAGAGAGGGGGATGGGGACAGGACGCGAGGTTGGGCCGGGGAGGCGGGAAGTTGTCGGCAGGGGCTGGCACGGGATAGGTGGACGCGGTCTGGTTGGGCGTTGTCGGTAGTAGAGGAGTGGGGTCAGCTATGTGGAGGTTTGGCGGGTGGTGGGGTGCCAGGTGGGCCAGCAGGTGGCGGCTGGGATGGGGAGAGGGAGTGGTGAGGTGGAGAGATGCGGTGAGGTGGCGGGTGGTGATTGGCCGGGGTGAGGTGGAGGGGGCTGGGTAGGATAGGATTATGTGGAAAAAGGGCTAGATATTTTAGACCAGGGTTTGGAGGTGGCCGTCCGGGCTTTCGGGCCTGGCTGGCTGCCTCCCAAAAATAATGCAAACTTTTATTTTAATTTAAAATAGAATTTTGTAAATAGTTTTTAGACAAATAAAAGACCCAGAAAAGGCCGGAGTTTTGATTTGAAATTAAGACGGGGAATATTTAGAAAACAAAACTAGGCTTTTAGAAAATAGTTTTAGACAAACAAATGCATAATGACATGATGATGCTCAAATGCAATGTGGCATGATGACATGAGCATGCGGTCATGATGATGCAATCCACAAAAACACAGCGCTTTTCTAGTAGTTTGCGGGGCGCCACAATTCGACACCACTAACAAAGGATCTCGCCCTCGAGATCCGCCTCATGGTACCGGGAGAAGGGCGGCGATCTGAATCTTCTCACTTCGTGTCGATCCTCGCGACACCGCTAACAAGGGGTCCTTGTTCGTGATCATCGAGAGAACACTCCGGGAACAAAAAGGCGGAGATAGAGGTATCAACAAATAAAGCCACCTCTAACTTCCGTGGATGGAGTAAAATTTCTGGATCCACCGATTCAATGTACAAAGCGAATGATAAGAGTAGTGGTATGGTAGCTACTCCATCCCACACTCAAAGCATTACTTTGCACATGAATAGGAGAATTATGCAACCAACTCTCGGAATAAAGACTGAAGATCTCGACAAGCGAGATTCGGAACAAGAGGGGGTGATGCAGACTCTGCATCGGATCTGGCATAGATGATGCCATCGCATAGGAAAACACCGGAAGGCACAAACAAGGAACAAAGAATGGTACCTCAGATAAAGGATCACTCAGATAGCATGAAGACCGGATGTAGAAACACCGTTGCCAAAGGAGGAAGCGAAACCCTGAAAGTACGACGGAAACCCAACCACGAGAAATCCTGGACTAGAAGAAGGTAAGGGAGTAGAATCAAAACACGCGGAGGTAAGAGGAGAACAACAGAGGGGTAAGGAGTAAAAACAGACCTAACCAGATCTATCCAACTGATTTTGCAAAATAGTTTTGACACTCTACTTCAGCCGTTAGCTAGGTTATCCTACAGGCTGGACTTGTGGGGTATCGTAACTGCTGGGCTCTGATACCACTCTGTAACACCCTCGAATCGGCCCTATGCAACTTTTAGCTCTTTTTGCGAAAACCCGCATAGAAACGATTCAAGGACGCCCACCAGGCACTTTCGTGCGGATGGAAAACGAAGTAATACCATTACACAACAGTCCTCGATGGGACCCATAGAACATATATATATATACATCAACGACTCCATGAGTCAAGAATACAGATATAATATACAAAGATCCAAATCACCTTGAAACGATAGAGTGTCCGACTACAGACAAGATGCAAATGGGGCTAAGAGCCCTGAAGAATAACCAATGGCGTCCATAACCCTACCCAGGCCAAGCCGGAAGGGTAACCCTGCTAACGACGGCGATCTCAAACCTGCTAAAACAAAAGGGGTGCCGAGAAAGGGCAAAGGAAAAAGAGGAGTGTCAGTACTGAGGCCAGTACACGGCGAGGCTAGAATTCGGCGGCTCTCGCCTACATAGGTATGGTGGGCTGAAGCGGCAGCGCAGCGGCGCTAAACAACCTATAGAGACTTTGTAATACTGGCGGCTATTAGCGAGGGATAAGAAAGACCTATTCGGATCCAACCTGATACTAACACCAAACATACCCATCCTGGTATTCCCCCTCGAGACCAAACAAGGAAGTCAAGCTGAGGAAAACTCACCCGGTTGGCAGTTTTATGTAATCTTTTCATGGCAATTATCCAACTTACTATTCATCTTAGATACAGGTCAAATTATAACAGTAAACTTTAGTTATAGTTGTCTATGATCGAGAAACTGTGCTCCAAGTCATCCATAACCGCGGACACGACTTTTCGAAAAGATTCAACCCTGCAGGGGTGCACCAAAGTATCCACACGCACTTCGACCCTTTTTGCCAGATCAATTAACATACACCCATCGGTATGTCGGCGGGGCCTAAGTCATGACGTTTCCCAGACCCAAAGCAAGTACATGGGGGCCACCCCACTAAGCTACCCGCAACGAAGTCGGCCGGCTCCGAGACGGACCCAGGGTTTGCGACGACGGCGGTAAACGACTGAGAACCCGAAAAGTGTGACTGGGCTTGTCGATACCGCGAAGACGTGGCGCGATCCAAAACAGTACAGGTGCTCCACGCACAAATTCAATAAAATAGTAAACATGGCATAAGTACAGAATAGTAATAAAGCCCCAAACTACTTGTGGCCCCCGGTACAGTACTTTGAAATCAGGTAGTAAGCCGATGGGGGTGCCCACACACCCCACCTGTGGTTAGCGCGCTCGATCTCGGAACAGGTGTCAAGAACTCGGGTCCTAGGGGACACTAGTGAGCGGTTAAGAACCAAATATTAACTATTACCCACAGGTGCCTCTGCATTATATCTATTTCTAGCATTTTAATTAACAAGTTATACTGTAATCTATGATCATCTCCACCGTTAAGCATCTCCACCATTAAGCATGTGCCAACCTCCCAACAACGGTGAAACAACAACGACGCGAAGCAGCACTTAAGCAAGCGACTACGACACGCAAAGGCCGACTATCTATCAAGCAACAGGCTATAGGATGTGTCCAAGGCAATATAGAGGCTGTAGGGAATATAAATGGGGCACAGAAACTAAAGCATCGCAATACGGATAGCAATAGATCAACAGAAGGAAGTAAAGACTGTAAATGCAAAATAGGTAGAAGGGGAAGAGATGCTCGCCTGGGAAACACTGTCGAAGGTTCACATCCGGAGAACTTGTCGATACTCGGATCAACTCATCGGCCTAATCCGCAAAGAAGCAAACACTAGAAGAAACACCGGATGCAATATTTAATACTATGGCAGAAGATCTGGCATGATTATGATACGATGCGGATGTGGTGCAATGAGGCAGTATTAAGCGGAACCGGGACCCCGACTATTAATTAGATAGCTCAAGTTATTTAGAACCCTAGCAATTTAAATGTTGTGTTAACAGGGTGAATCATGGCATCGATTCGCTACGCAAATTTAAATGGAGTCCGGAATAAGACAAAGATATCCCGCATATAGACTCCATATTTAATCAATCGGTGAATCGGCATAATGCCCCCAACCCACAGACAGTTATGCATGCATGAACAATTTAATATGCGACAGTTGATAATGTCATATTATAAAAATAGGGGCTTAGGGTCACACATCTAGGCTCGGAAGATCTTGGCTCCGAGAGGTTCGGGGTTCGACAGGGTTCGACGGGGATCGATCTCGGACAACGGAAGGAGAGCTTGGCGTTCCGGGAAGAAGGACTTGGTTTGGCGTCGGGGGCACATCGGATTTGCCCTGGTCGGTGTCGATCTTGTCGTCGCGAAGATCTTGTCGGGTCCGCGGCATCGAGTCGGTCTTGGCGTCCGGGGATCTTCGAAATCCGTGAAGTAGATCTTGTCGCACGGTGTCCGGGTAGACGAGCTGGCGGGTTGGGGCGATCTTGTCGCACCAGCGTCAATGCTTCCAGGAAGGAGAACTCGTATTTTCGGCATCGGGTACTCTTCATGTGTCGGAGAACTTGTTTATCTTGCGTGAATCCCTCACCATCGGTGACGGCTTGTGTGACATCACGATTAGAAGAACTTGTCCACGCGGGCGAGGCCGATGTGTTGGTTCAAGAATCAACAAGGCCCTGGTCTAACTCTGTCCATCCGCGACATCCAGAATCGGAGCCACACCATACGAACATCTTCAACGCACGCACACAGTGCTACATACAGGCATACACCCGAGACGAGGAACTGAGGCTGTTAGCGCGGACGCGCGGCTTTCTGGAGACGGGGCCTGAGAGCATGGAGAGACTGGGAGACACGACCGAGGTGGCATCTGGCTTGAATAGCGAGTAGAAGGCAACGGATGTCGCGGCTCAGAGTAAGGCGCGGTGACACGGTGACGTCGACCCTAGGCGAGAAAGGAGATGGCAGGGGTGGTGGTATGGCCTAGGGGCGTACAAGGGGATGCTCTCGGGTCACGAATGCGCCGGTCGCAGCAGCGACGGGCGCTGCTACCGGCGATTGCCCAAGGCGACGGAGGCGGCAGCCAATGAGGTCGAAGGCAGCGGAGGGCGTTGCCCTGGGAAGCGAGGTAGGACAGAACAGAGAGCAGCACGGCGATACGCGGCGAGCCCGGGGCCAGAGAGGACTCGCAGGTGGTGGGGCGGCGAGGGGCGAGGTGGTGCCGAGGCCGACGGGGGGCGGGCGGGGTAGCGACCGAGAGGGAGACGACGACGCAGGCGCGGGGGTTTGCTTACAGGGGGCGCGGTGCCGGGGACGGCGAGCTGAGCGGCCGGCCCCTGGCGGGCGAGGCGGCGGCGAACAGAGACGGGGACGGCAGTGGAGAAGGTTGCCGAGGCGGGGGCCTGCGGCGCCGGCGAGGTCGGCGTCGTCCGGAGGTGGGGCCTCCACGCGAGGATAGAGGCGAGAGGAGGGTGGAGGACTGGCGCGGGCGGAAGGCGCCGACAGGGGACGGGAGGCGAGCGAGGTGGGTCACCAGAGAGAGAGGGCGACGGGAACGGGTTGGTAGCGTGGTAGAGAGAGGGGGATGGGGACAGGACGCGAGGTTGGGCCGGAGACGCGGGAAGTTGTCGGCAGGGGCTGGCACGGGGTAGGTGGACGCGGTCTGGGTGGGCGTTGTCGGTAGTGGAGGAGTGGGGTCAGCTATGTGGAGGTTTGGCGGGTGGTTGGGTTCAGGTGGGCCAGCAGTTGGCGGCTGGGATGGGGAGAGGGAGTGGTGAGGTGGAGGGATGCGGTGAGGTGGCGGGTGGTGATTGGCCGGGGTGAGGTGGAGGGGGCTCGGTAGGATAGGATTGTGTGGAAAAAGGGCTAGATATTTTAGACCAGGGTTTGGAGGTGGCCGTCCGGGCTTTCGGGCCTAGCTGGCTGCCTCCCAAAAATAATGCAAACTTTTATTTTAATTTAAAATAGACTTTTGTAAATAGTTTTTAGACAACTAAAATACCCGGAAAAGGCCGGAGTTTTGATTTGAAATTAAGACTGGGAATATTTAGAAAACAAAACTAGGCTTTTAGAAAATAGTTTTAGACAAACAAATGCATAATGACATGACGATGCTCAAATGCAATGTGGCATGATGACATGAGCATGCGTTCATGATGTTGCAATGCACAAAAACACAGCGCTTTTCTAGTAGTTTGCGGGGCGCCACAATTCGACACCACTAACAAAGGATCTCGCCCTCGAGATCCGCCTCATGGTACCGGGAGAAGGGCGGCGATCCGAATCTTCTCACTTCGTGTCGATCCTCGCGACACCGCTAACAAGGGGTCCTTGTTCGTGATCATCGAGAGAACACTCCGGGAACAAAATGGCAAAGATAGAGGTATCAACAAATAAAGCCACCTCTAACTTCCGTGGACAGAGTAAAATTGCTGGATCCACCGATTCAATGTACAAAGCGAATGATAAGAGTAGTGGTATGGTAGCTACTCCATCCCACACTCAAAGAATTACTTTGCACATGAATAGTAGAATTATGCAACCAACTCTCGGAATACAGACTGAAGATCTCGACAACCGAGATTCAGAACAAGAGGGGGTGATGCAGACTCTGCATTGGATCTGGCGTAGATGATGTCATCGCATCGAAAAACACGGAAGGCACAGGCAAGGAACAAAGAATGGTACCTCTGATAAAGGATCACTCAGATAGCACGAAGACAGGATGTAGAAACACCGTTGCCAAAGGAGGAAGCGAAACCCTGAAAGTACGACGGAAACCCAACCACGAGAAATCCTGGACTAGAAGAAGGTAAGGGAGTAGAATCAAAACACGCGGAGGTAAGAGGAGAACAATAGAGGGGTAAGGAGTAAAAACAGACCTAACCAGATCTATCCAACCGATTTTGCAAAATAGTTTTGACACTCTACTTCAGCCATTAGCTAGGTTATCCTACAGGCTGGACTTGTGGGGTATCGTAACTGCTGGGCTCTGATACCACACTATAACACCCTCGAATCGGCCCTATGCAAGTTTTAGCTCTTTTTTCCAAAACCCGCATATAAACGATTCAAGGACGCCCACCAGGCACTTTCGTGCGGATGGAAAATGAAGTAATACCATTACACAACAGTCTTCGATGGGACCCATAGAACATATATATATATACATCAACGACTCCATGAGTCAAGAATACAGATATAATATACAAAGATCCAAATCACCTTGAAACGATAGAGTGTCCGACTACAGACAAGATGCAAATGGGGCTAAGAGCCCTGAAGAATAACCAATGGCGTCCATAACCCTGCCCAGGCCAAGCCGGAAGGGTAACCCTGCTAACGACGGCGATCTCAAACCTGCTAAAACAAAAGGGGTGCCGAGAAAGGGCAAAGGAAAAAGAGGAGTGTCAGTACTGAGGCCAGTACACGGCGAGGCTAGAATTCGGCGGCTCTCGCCTACATAGGTATGGTGGGCTGAAGCGGCAGCACAGCGGCGCTAAACAACCTATAGAGCCTTTGTAATACTGGCGGCTATTAGCGAGGGATAAGAAAGACCTATTCGGATCCAACCTGATACTAACACCAAACATACCCATCCTGGTATTCCCCCTCGAGACCAAACAACGAAGTCAAGCCGAGGAAAACTCACCCGGTTGGCAGTTTTATTTAATCTTTTCATGGCAGTTATCCAACTTACTATTCATCTCAGATACAGGTCAAATTATAACAGTAAACTTTAGTTATAGTTGTCTATGATCGAGAAACTGTGCTCCAAGTCATCCATAACCGCGGACACGACTTTTCGAAAAGATTCAGCCCTGCAGGGGTGCACCAAAGTATCCACACGCACTTCGACCCTTTTTGCCAGATCAATTAACATACACCCATCGGTATGTCGGCGGGGCCTAAGTCATGACGTTTCCCAGACCCAAAGCAAGTACATGGGGGCCACCCCACTAAGCTTCCCGCAACGAAGTCGGCCGGCTCCGAGACGGACCCAGGGTTTGCGACGACGGCGGTAAACGACTGAGAACCCAAAAAGTGTGACTGGGCTTGTCGATACCGCGAAGACGTGGCGCGATCCAAAACAGTACAGGTGCTCCACGCACAAATTAAATAAAACAGTAAACATGGCATAAGTACAGAATAGTAATAAAGCCCCAAACTACTTGTGGCCCCCGGTACAGTACTTTGAAATCAGGTGGTAAGCCGATGGGGGTGCCCACACACCCCACCTGTGGTTAGCGCGCTCGATCTTGGAACTGGTGTCAAGAACTCGGGTCCTAGGGGACACTAGTGAGCGGTTAAGAACCAAATATTGACTATTACCCACCGGTGCCTCTGCATTATATCTATTTCTAGCATTTTAATTAACAAGTTATACTGTAAGCTATGATCATCTCCACCGTTAAGCATCTCCACCATTAAGCATGTGCCAACCTCCCAACAATGACGCGAAGCAGCACTTAAGCAAGCGAGTACGACACGCAAAGGCCGACTATCTATCAAGCAATAGGCTATAGGATGTGTCCAAGGCAATATAGAGGCTGCAGGGAATATAAACGGGGCACGGAAACTAAAGCATTGCAATACGGATAGCAATAGATCAACAGGAGGAAGTAAAGACTATAAATGCAAAATAGGTAGAAGGGGAAGAGATGCTCGCCTGGAAAACACTGTCGAAGGTTCACATCCGGAGAACTTGTCAATACTCGGATCAACTCATCGGCCTAATCCGCGAAGAAGCAAACACTAGAAGAAACACCGGATGCAATATTTAATACTATGGCAGAAGATCCGGCATGATTATGATACGATGCGGATGCGGTGCAATGAGGCAGTATTAAGCGGAACCGGGGCCCCGACGATTAATTAGACAGCTCAAGTTATTTAGAACCCCCGTAATTTAAATGTTGTGTTAACAGGGTGAATCATGGCATCGATTCGCTACGCAAATTTAAATGGAGTCCGGAATAAGACAAAGATATCCCGCATATAGACTCCATATTTAATCATGCGATGAATCGGCATAATGCCCCCAACCCACAGACAGTTATGCATGCATGAACAATTTAATATGCGACAGTTGATAATGTCATATTATAAAAATAGGGGCTTAGGGTCACACATCTAGGCTCGGAAGATCTTGGCTCCGAGAGGTTCGGGGTTCGACAGGGTTCGACGGGGATCGATCTCGGACAACGGAAGGAGAGCTTGGCGTTCCGGGAAGAAGGACTTGGTTTGGCGTCGGGGGCACATCGGATTTGCCCTGGTCGGTGTCGATCTTGTCGTCGCGAAGATCTTGTCGGGTCCGCGGCATCGAGTCGGTCTTGGCGTCCGGGGATCTTCGAAATCCGTGAAGTAGATCTTGTCGCACGGTGTCCGGGTAGACGAGCTGGCGGTTTGGGGCGATCTTGTCGCACCAGCGTCAATGCTTCGGGAAGGAGACCTCGTATTTTTGGCATCGGGTACTCTTCATGTGTCGGAGAACTTGTTTATCTTGCATGAATCCCTCACCATAGGTGGCGGCTTGTGTGACTTCACGATTAGAAGAACTTGTCCATGCGGGTGAGGCCGATGTGTTGGTTCGAGAATCAACAAGGCCCTGGTCTAACTGTCCATCCGCGACATCTAGAATCGGAGCCACACCATACGAACATCTTCAACACAAGCACACAGTGCTACATACACGCATACACCCGAGACGAGGAACTGAGGCTGTTAGCACGGACGCGCGGCTTTCTGGAGACGGGGCCTGAGAGCATGGAGAGACAGGGAGACACGACAGAGGTGGCATCTGGCTTGAACAGCGAGTGGAAGGCGACGGATGTCGTGGCTCAGAGTAAGGCGCGGTGACGCAGTGACGTCGACCCTAGGCGAGAAAGGAGATGGCAGGGGTGGTGGTACGGCCTAGGGGCGTACAAGGGGCTGCTCTCGGGTCACGAATGCGCCGGCCGCAGCAGCGACGGGCGCTGCTACCGGTGATGGCCCAAGGCGACGGAGGCGGCAGCCAATGAGGTCGAAGGCGGCGGAGGGTGTTGTCCTGGGAAGCGAGGTAGGACAGGACAGAGAGCAGCACGGCGATACGCGGCGAGCCCGAGGCCGGAGAGGACTCGTAGGTGGTGGAGCAGCGAGCGTAGCGCGGACCGGCGGCGAGGGGCGAGGTGGTGCCGAGGCTGACGGCGGGCGGGCGGGGTGGCGACCGAGAGGGAGACGACGACGCAGGCGCGGGGGTTTATGTGCAGGGGGCGCGGTGCCGGGGACGGCGAGCTGAGCGGCCGGCCCCTGGCGGGCGAGGCAGCGGCGAACAGAGACGGGGAAGGCAGCGAGGAAGGTTGCCGAGGCGGGGGCCTGCGGCGCCGGCGAGGTCGGCGTCGTCCGGAGGCGAGGCCTCCGCGCGAGGATATAGGCGAGAGGAGGGCAGGGAGGACGGCGGAGGACTGGCACGGGCGTAAGGCGCCGACAGGGGAAGGGAGGCGAGCGAGGTGGGGAACCAGATAGAGAGAGAGGACGACTGGAACGTGTTGGTAGCGTGGTAGAGAGAGAGGGGGATGGGGACAGGACGCGGGAAGTTGTCGGCAGGGGCTGGCACGGGGTAGGTGGACGCGGTCTGGGTGGGCGTTGTCGGTAGTGGAGGAGTGGGGTCGGTTATGTGGAGGTTTGGCGGGTGGTGGCGTGCCAGGTGGGCTAGCAGGTGGTGGCTGGGATGGGGAGAGGGAGTGGTGAGGTGGAGGGATGCGGTGAGGTGGCGGGTGGTGATTGGCCAGGGTGAGGTGGAGGGGGCTGGGTAGGATAGGATTGTGTGGAAAAAGGGCTAGATATTTTAGACCAGGGTTTGGAGGTGGCCGGCCGGCCTTTCGGACCTGGCTGGCTGCCTCCCAAAAATAATGCAAACTTTTATTTTAATTTAAAATAGACTTTTGTAAATAGTTTTAAGACAAATAAAAGACCCGGAAAAGGCCGGAGTTTTGATTTGAAATTAAGATGGGGAATATTTAGAAAACAAAACTAGGCCTTTAGAAAATAGTTTTAGACAAACAAATGCATAATGACATGACGATGCTCAAATGCAATGTGGCATGATGACATGAGCATGCGGTCATGATGATGCAATGCACAAAAACACAGCGATATTCTAGTAGTGGTTTTTGCGGGACGCCACAACCGTCTTCCCAGTCGGCTACCTGAAGGTTGAGGCATGATTGGGCTCCACGCTTGGCGTTGATCCACTGCTATTGATGATGTAGCCATTATGGCAATTATGTAAGTCTTGTATTTCTGATATGTTTTAGATGATGTAATGGTACTTGTCAGTTATGCTCCACGGCTCACTGATCATGGGAACATGGATGTATGCATAACAGGGATTTCTCGGACGAATAATCCGGGGCTCCCGCACATAGACCATAATCCAACTGCATCTATGACTAATAATCCACCTTCAGGTTATCATCCGAACCCCCTCTAGTATTAAGTTGCAAGCAACAGATAATTGCATTAAGCATTGCGTGTAATGTAAACAATACGATTGTTCTATGAACAAAGGATTGCTGTTTTCTCCCTAGTAGCAACAACACATCTAGTACCTTAGAGATTTCTGTCACTTCCCCAAATTACTAGAGGCATGAACCCACTATCAAGCATAAATACTCCCTCTTGGAGTTGCTAGCATCTACTTGGCCAAGATAGCTACTAACAATGGAAAGCATGCAAGATCACAAATAAAAAAGACATAATAGAATCAATAATCAATCTGAAATAGCATCTCAATATCCATCGGATCCCCGCAAACACAACATGTAGGATTACAAATAGATGATCTTGATCATGAACGGAGCTCACAAAATCTAAACATGATAGCACAAAGGAGAAGAACCAACCATCTAGGTACTACATGGACCCGTAGTCCATGGATGAACTACTCACGCATCACACTAGAGGCTTGCATGGTGATGAAGAAGGCCTCCAGGGTGAATTCTCCCCTCTAGCAGGGTGCTTGGAAGAGCTTCAGATCCCTCCCAATCTAGGGATGCAGATGATGGCGGCTACAGAATCTTTCATTGAATTTTGATAGGGTACTTAGGGTTTATTTATTGGAGGTAATATATAGGCGAAAGGGGAGGCCAAGGGGGTGCACTAGGCGGGCACACCACCCCCTGGCACTGGCCAGGCCTGGCCTCGCGGCCAGGTGGTGTGGCCGGCCTCTGGCCCCTCTCTGTCTCATCTTCTGGTTCATGTCCCCCTCGGTGAAATATTGACTTTGGCTTTTGTCCCGTCCAATTCCGAGAATATTCATTTTCTGATTTTCCTGGAACCAAAAACAGTAGAAAAAAGGCAGTTGGAACTGTGGCATCTTGTTAATAGGTTAGTCGAAGAAAGTGTATAAAAAGACTCCAAAGTGTAGACAAAACATACGAAAGTAGATATAAACCAAGCATGGAACATCAAAAATTATAGATACGTTAGCAACGTATCAACATCCCCAAGCTTAACTCCTACTCGTCATCGAGTAGGTAAGTGATAAAAAGAAAGAATAATTTTTGAGGTGACATGAACCATCACTTGATAGCTGGGATCATAGTAATTTAACATAGCATGCAAGATATAGTTATAACAATAAGACATAGCACTATGTTGTAACATGAAAAGGCACAAACAACAGATTGATGAATAACAATGTTTTGTAAGACGTTTGTTTGTTTCACATAAAGAAAGCATAATGAGAATGGTATTCAGCTTGTCCATCATAGTGTAGCAAAACATAAATGCATAGGACACCTTCAAAGTTCATAAGGGTGACTAGATACAAACAGTTTAAGAACAAGCAACATCAAAGTTATGAATCAATCAACAAGTCTTGGGACAATGCATATTAAAATAAGAATGGCCACTATGCTCTCTTAATAGGTGCATAAAGATAGAAGATGGAGACTCAACATAAAAGTAAAAGAAAGGCCTTCATGGAAGGAAGCAGGGATTCAAGTCTAATAAAGAGCTTCAAAAAATTATGGTACTTATTAGCTTTCAGCTCTCATTGCCCCTATCCTAAGCATCTTTAAGTGATTAAGGTTAAAGTGACACAACTAAGAGGATATGCTTGACAAGTTATAAGTTGAAATCTCATGCCCCTTGCTTACGAGTACCAAACCTCATGCTACTCAAATTCAGTCACAAGTAAACTCTTGTCACTGTAAGTACCCCTTACCCCATGACACAGGAGCTATCCCATATCAAAATGACAAGGCAACAGACAATGAGCATCTCAGCGATCTTTTTATTTGCCATTTGCATAGGTTTTTATTGAGGATGCTTCATAGAATGCTCATTATGGTTATGCTACAAGTTTCCACCATGATTACTCATGGCTTAGGCTAGCGGCCCAGGAGTTTCTCTAACACACAAACAAACTCCATGATCTTACAAGTTCCCCTTTTATTTCACACCGCCGGGATCCATAAGCAAAAGAATCATGATATCAACAGAATAATATGTGCAATGTTGAAAGAGTTCCCCGTGATACATGGTTCTGCTAACTTCAACTTATAAAGCGCAAGCACATACGCAACAAAGATGGACACAATGGTTCAAGTTTATTAAGTGTGAGAAAAATAAAGTGTGCCATCAAGTTCGTGAGAGCTTTAATCACTAGTTTTCACATAACAAGTTTCATTCGGAAGGTAGATAAAAACATGAATATACTTGGAATAGCAAATCTGTCAAAATAGACCAGCAGGTAAAAACCAAATTTTTCGAAGATCTTATGTTGCTCAAATCAAAAACTGTTGAACTAACGAAAATTGGATAACAACCTGAGGCAGAAGCACAAAAAATCATAGCTCAAAGCTACATACAGATATGTTACACCAATTTTACAGCGAAGCACAAAAATCTGTTTCGGGACAGCAACTTTCCCAAGCATTACTTCTCTCTCATTAGAGGTTACTCTTGGCACAAAAAGCAGATTAAAAATATAAGGAGCGGTTATTATAGAGGTAATAACTTCCGAGACTCATCTAAAACTTTTAGGTTATCTCCCAATAAGTACTTTTATTTAACGCCTTTAAGTTAGGCATAAGAAGGAAGAAAGGAATCAAGTATTCTCAAATGAAGAAACATTAAGAGCAAATTTTGTTTTCATAGGAGAGGCAAAAGAGATCTTCTCTCTCTTCTTAGGTAAGTGTGTTGAGTAAAAGAGAAATTTTCCAAGAGATTTAACCATAGTAAAATACAGATAAAACATAGGAAGAATAATAGAAAAGGACCAGAAGAAGATATGCATCACACTAGAGGAACCGCCGGTGTTCGTGTTAGCGTTAGCACCATCGTCAGCCATGTTGTCGAGGAAAAGGTTGTTGATGTCGGGGAAGAAATCGTCGTTAGGGAAGATGTCGGCGCAGTCACTGTCCGTGAAGGAGTCCATGATGAAGCTAGTAGTCGCGCTTGTAGCACTCCCCAAAAACCTTATCGCCCTTCTCTCGTACAAGACTCAAAGCAGCGGGGTCTCGGAGGCCTACTGTCCCAGCTCGTGGTGCATGCTGCAAGATGGGATGGGGAAGATCTAAGAAGCGCAAAGCTCTGGAACTGGAGGCGCAAGGGTGTGACTTCGTGTATCTGAGGAGAAGAGCGACCTCTCACTCTTATAGGCACGAGTAGGCAGCGAACAGACGGCGTTGGGAGAGGAAACGTACAGGCATCGACCGAAGCCGAACAACCTCCACTCAGCTCGAATTAAATCTCCACTGAATTTGTATTAAACATTCAGTCACGCGGACTGTTCAAATTCTTATCCATTCATGAGTGGCAAAAAGAAAGAGAAGCTCTCGGCTCGAGGCATTCCCGCAACCCGTGGCGCGCGCGCGTGCGTCATGATGCGGCGAGGCGTGGCGAGGCGGGCGGCGGAGGAGGAGCGCGCGTGTATATGTCTTCTATTCTCAAGCTCATACAAGTGATGGAAGAGCTCACCTTATAAGCTGGTCCAACTTCCACTCAAGTAGCAATGTGGGACTAAACTTTTGTCCCACCTCTTGCCTTGCATGAATGGGCCAAGTGGGCCTCTAGGATTTCAGGAATTGTTGAATAGTATAAATGGGCTGGGCCTTTATTAGGCAAAATTCCAACAATCCCCCTCCAAATCATAGAGGCACACATAAATTTGTCTATGGTTCGAAAACATTGTTTATATACTGGTACTAGTGGAGAATGTTAAGTTGAACTTCCACATAGAACTCTATGCTACACTTTCTTGCAACTTGTGCAGTGGACTATACCTTGAACTGCAAGTTTGCTGCATTCTAGCTTTACACAAAGCCTTGACCAATACTAGGCTGCCGTGGGACTTCCCCTTGGGTGGAGCTTATGCATCATACTCCATAGCCTTTCATGAGTTTATTAGAGAGCACCCAACTCTCATAGCCTGCGACGTTTAGCAGTCAGACTCATATAGGTGTGTTCTTCAAGAGATGTTCTGCAGGACAACATCTCTGCTTAAACTAAGCCACATAGAACACATTAAGATAAATCAACATGCCATGCATAATAGGAAAGTATTTCATCTTCACGGAGTGGTGATTAAAGTAGGGATACTTTCCTCTCAGTTAACCAACAACTTGACTCCCAATTCTAATTCACGGGATCTCCGATCACATAGAGTGGTTTACCACTGTGGAAAACATATATTGTGGGTCTCATACCCATCTCCTTTGATGCATTTTCTATCACATTACGTGATAGACCCTTTGTGAAGCGATCTGCCAGATTCTTAGATGTTTGGATATAATCCAATGCAATAACTCCGGAGTTTCTCATTTTCCTGACAAATTTCAATCTCCTCTTCACATGTCTTGAGGACTTCATGTTATCCTTAGAACTGTTCACTTTAATAATCATAGTTTGATTATCACAGTTCATTGGGATTGCGGGTATAGGTTTATCAACCACAGGTAAGTCCACCAAGAGTTCTCGAAGCCACTCTGCTTCAACAGTGGCTGTGTCTAATGCTGCGAGCTCTGCTTCCATAGTTATCCTCGTTAAGATGGTCTGCTTGCAAGACTTCCAAGAAACAGTGCCACCACCAAGTGTAAATACATATCCACTCATGGCCTTTATCTCGTCAGCATCAGATATCCAATTTGAATCACTATAACCCTCCAGCACCCTTGGGTACCCAGTATAGTGAATGCCGTAGCTTGCAGTGCCATTTAGATAGCGCATGACTCTGTCAAGAGCTTGCCAATGATCATCTCCAGTATTTGAAACAAACCGACTAAGTTTGCTCACAGCAAAAGTGATGTCAGGCCTCGTAGCGCTAGCTAAATACATAAGCGACCCAATAATCTAAGAGTATGTCAATTGATCTCTATTAGTGCCTCTATTCTTTCGAAGTAACACACTAGGATCATACGGTGTTGGAGAAGACTTGCAGTTGCTACACCTAAATCGACTCAAGATCTTTTCCACATAGTGAGACTGAAGTAGTGTGATCCCACCATTATCATCTCTCAATAGTTTGATGTTTAAAATAACTTCTGCTACTCCTAGATCCTTCATGTTAAAAGACTAAGATAAGAAATCCTTGACTTCGTTAATCACATTAAGATTGGTCCCAAAAATTAGTATGTCATCAACATACAGACATAGAATTACTCCCTCGCCCCCACCATAGCGATATTACGCACATTTGTCAGCTTCATTTACAGCAAAGCCTGTAGTGGTTAGGGTTCTCTCAAACTTCTCGTGCCACTGCTTAGGTGCTTGTTTAAGGCCATATAAAGACTTCAACAACTTACACACTTTTCCTTCTTGGCCACTCACTACGAATCCATCTGGCTGATCCATATAAATTTCCTCGTCCAACTCTCCATTTAGGAAAGCCGTCTTAACATCCATTTGATGAATGAGAAGACCATGTGAGGCATCCAAAGATAGTAGTACTCGAATGGTGGTCAATCTGGCTACGGGTGAGTAAGTATCAAAATAGTCCTCACCTTCTTTTTGGGTATAACCCTTGGCTACAAGTCTTGCCTTGTACTTCTCAATAGTACCATCAGGCCTAAGTCTCTTCTTAAACACCCATTTGCATCCTACAGGTTTGCACCCATAAGGACGATCGATGATCTCCCATGTTCCATTCGCTAAGATGGAATCCATCTCACTACGAACAACTTCCTTCCAATAGTCAGCATCAGGAGATGCATAGGCTTCTGAAATAGAAGTAGGAGTATCATCCACAAGGTACACAATGAAATCATTACCAAAAGACTTTGCAGTCCTCTGTCTCTTACTCCTCTTAGGAATTTATTATCATCCTCCTCATGTTTTTCCGAGTGTGCAATAAGAATGGTATGTTCAGGAATTGTGGGTATTTCCTGATTCAATGAGTCAGGTATCTCCTGATTTGATGAGCTAGGTATATCCTTCATGGGAAAGATATCCTCAAAGAAAGTCACATCAAACGACTCCATGATTGTATCAACATGCATGTTTGGTACTCCAGATTTTACTATCAAGAATCTATAGACGATGCTATGAAAAGCATATCCCAGAAAAACGCAGTCCACGGTTTTTGGCCCAAGTTTGTGCTTCTTTGGGATTGGCACATGTACCTTTGCCAGACAGCCCCAAGTTCGCAAGTAAGAAAGATTTAATCTTTTATTTTCCCATTCTTCAAATGGAGTAATCTCTTTGTTCTTAGTGGGAAATCGGTTTAGGACATGACATGCAGTCAGTAATGCATCCCCCCACCATTCCTTGGAGAGAACCCGATGTATCTAACATGGCATTAACCAAATATGTTAGAGTACGGTTCTTTATTTTGGCTACCCCGTTTGACCGGGGCAAGTAGGGAGGCGTCCTCTCATGGATTATACCATGTTCTGCACAAAAAGAATCAAACTCTTTGGAAAAGTACTCTCCACCACGATCAGATCTAAGCCTCTTAATCTTTCGATCAAGTTGGTTTTCCGCTTCAGCTTTATAGATTTTGAAGAAACTCAAAGCCTCATCTTTTGATTTCAGAAGATACTCATGACAATATCTCGTTGAGTCATCAATCAAAGTCGTAAAATATTTCTGTCCACCTTTTGTCAACACACTATTCATCTCACAAAGATCTGAATGTATAAGCTCTAGTGGCGCCAAATCTCTCACCTCTGCAATCGTATGCGACTTGCGAGGTTGCTTTGCTTGCACACAAGTTTGGCATTTAGATCCCTTCACAATAGTGAATTTTGGGATTATATTCATTTTAGCTAACCGCGTCATGAAACCAAAATTAACATGACAAAGACGTGAATGCTAGACATTTGATACAAGATCAGATGAAACATGATTCACGACTTTATTACACACATCTGACAGTGATAGGCGGAACAAACCTCCACACTCATAGCCTTTACCAACAAATGTTCCAAATTTAGACAGTACAAATTTATTGGACTCAAACACAACCTTGTAGCCATCACGACATACAAGTGATCCACTAACAAGATTCTTATTTATTGAGGGAAGATGATACACGTTCTTTAGGCGCACGATCTTTCCCGAAGTGAACTTCAGATCGACCGTACCAACACCATGAACAGAAGCATGCGAGCCGTTCCCCATCAGAACGGACTGAGCCCCTCTGACCTGATATGAAGAAAACATGGAAACATCAGAACAAACATGTACATTAGCGCCCATGTCAATCCACCAATCAGGAGAATGACATAATGAAAGAACAGTAGGTAATATACCATACCCAACATCCTTCATCTCAAAGTCGCCCATGAGAACATTAGCAATCTTGCTGCCTTTTCCTGGCAAGTTTGGCAATAATGCCCCTGGCAATAATGCCGCTGGCAATGAACTTGTCCGGTAAAACACAAGGGAAGTGCTCAAGCTCCTTGGCCAGTGAATGTATTTCATGAGCCTGCTCAACCACGGAGCGGTCATCAGTCATCTTGTAGTCATAGAGTTGTTCCATGACATACAGTTCACTGCCAGCATCCGAGACCCCAAACTTGGCCTCTAGCGCAGCCCACATGTCCTTGCCATTATCAAATGACATATAGGGTTCAACAATGTTATCCCCTAGAATAGATAGCAAAGAAGCCTTGAACAGGGTATCAGTTTTTCGAAAAACTTGTTCCTGAGCAGGAGTAAGCTCTCCCTTAGGCTTGTCAAGAGTGGCGTCATAGCAGTTCATGTTCTGAAACCAGAGAACTGCTCTCACGTGTCACCTCTTATAATGCGTACCCTAAAAAACAGGTGGCTTCACAGAAGCAACAAAACCACTTGGAGCAAATTGCCTATAATAAGGTTTTTTGGATTGTTGAGTAAAAGAGAAATTTTCCAAGAGATTTAACCATAGTAAAAGACAGATAAAACATAGGCAGAATAATAGAAAAGGACCAGAAGAAGATATACATCACAGTAGAGGAACCGCCTGTGTTCGTGTTAGCGTTGGCACCATCGTCAGCCATGTTGTCGAGGAAAAGGTTGTTGATGTCGGGGAAGAAATCGTTGTTGGGGAAGATGTCGGTGCAGTCGTTGTCCGTGAAGGAGTCCGTGATGAAGCCAGTAGTCGCGCTTGTAGCGCTCCCCAAAAACCTTATCGCCCTTCTCCCGTACAAGAGTCGAAGCAGCGGGGTCTCTAAGGCCTACTGTCCCAGCTCGCGGTGCACGCCGCAAGATGGGATGGGGAAGATCTAAGAAGCGCAAAGCTCGTGCACTGGAGACGCAAGGGTGTGAGTTCATATATGTGAGGAGAGGAGCGACCTCTCACTCTTATACGCACAGGTAGGCAGGCGAACAAACGGCGTTGGGAGAGGAAACATACAAGCATCGACCAAAGCCGAACGGCCTCCACTAAGCTCGAATTATATATCTATTGAATTTGTATTAAACATTCACTCACGCAGACTGTTCGAATTCTTATCCATTCATGAGTGGCAAAAAGGAAGAGAAGCTCTCAGCTCGAGGCATTCCCACAACCCGCGCGCGCGCGTCATGATGAGGCGAGGCGTGGCGTGGCGAGGCGGGCGGCGGAGGAGGAGCGCGCGTGTATATGTCTTCTATTCTCAAGCTCATACAAGTGATGGAAGAGCTCACCTTATAAGTTGGTCCAACTTCCACTCAAGTAGCAATGTGGGACTAAACTTTTGTCCCACCTCTTGCCTTGCATGAATGGGCCAAGTGGGCCTCTAGGATTTCAGGAATTGTTGAATAGTATAAATGGGCTGGGCCTTTAATAGGAAAAATTCCAAGAAAGTGTTATATACCTTTCTTGAGTGGAAATTGATATTTAATGGTGCCTTCTTTCATATCAATAATGGCATTGCATTCATTCAACATCCAAAACATTGCATTCAGCATCCAAAACATAGAAATCAACGGGGACATAGGCATTGTTAACCATAATGAGAACATCATTAATTCTCCCCATGAGTTTCTTTTTAGCATTATCATCAAGTGGGACATTTAAATAACAATCTTCTAATGGTGGCAAATCAAGCATTTCATAAATCCTTCTAGGCATAATAGAAACACTACTATCAAGATCACATAAAGCTTTGAGATCAAGATCATTCACTTTCATATTAATGATGGGTTCCCAACCATCTTCTAATTTCATAGGAATAGAAGCTTTATGTTTGATCTTTTCTTCTTTAATTTTTATGAGAGCATCAGTAATGTGTTTTGTAAAGGCCATATTCATGTCACTAGCATTAGGACTTTTAGCAAGCTTTTGTAGGAACATAATAACTTCAGAGATGTTGCAACCATCAAGATCAAAATCATAATTATCATCTAAAGTAGTAGAGCTATTGTTTCCCATATTTCGAAGAATTTCAGCATTTTTCTTAGAAAGGTTCCATTGGGTTTTTTGGCTTCAACATTAGTGGTAGTGATAATAGAAATACTAATATTTCTAGCAATTTCATCTTCTCTTTCCCACTTAGCATGCAATTCAGCTAATAGTCTAACATTTTCATCAATTCTAACTTGTATGGCATTAGTAGCAGCAAAGGGATTCTCAATAGTTTCAGGTTTAGCAGCCATTTTATTCAAAGAAGATTGTGCTTCAGCCAATGATGCTATGTTTCTTTCAGCATTAGAGAGTTTTTCCTCAATAGTTTTATTGAAAGCAGTTTGTTTACGAATAAATTTTTTAAGCATAACTTCAAGTTCAGAGGGTGCACTCCTATTATTGTGGTAGGAATTTCCATAAGCATGACCATTGTTGGGAGGATATGGCCTATAGTTATTATTACCAAAATTATTCCTATAGGCATTACTGCTAAAATTATTATTTCTTATAAAGTTCACATCAACTTGCTCTTCTTGAGCAACCAAAGAGCCTAAGGGAACATGATTTGGATCAATATGAGCTTTCCCATTAACAAGCATAGACATAATAAGATCAATTTTATCACTCAAGGAGGAGGTTTCCTCAACAGAATTTACCTTCTTACCTTGTGGAGCTCTCTCAATATGCCATTCAGAATAGTTAACCATCATATTATCCAGAAGCTTTGTTGCAGCACCCAAAGTGATGGTCATAAAGGTACCTCCAGCAGCAGAATCTAGTAGCTTTCTTGAAGAATAATTCAGTCCTGCATAAAATGTTTGGATAATCATCCAAGCAGTCAGTCGATGAGTGGGACAATTCTTTACCAAAGATTTCATTCTTTCCCATGCTTGAGCAACATGTTCATTATCAGATTGTTTAAATTTCATTATTTCACTTCTCATAGATATAATCTTAGCAGGAGGATAGTATTTTCCAATGAAAGCATCTTTGCATTTAGTCTAAGAATCAATACCATTTCTAGTTAGGGATTGCAACCATTCTTTAGCTTTACCTCTCTATGAGAAAGGAAACAATTTAAGATTAATAATATCCCCATCTATATCCCTATGCTTTCGCATCTCTCAAAGTTCAACAAAGTTATTTAGATGAGTAGCAGCATCTTCAGTACCAACACTACAAAATTGTTCTCTCATAACAAGATTAAGCAAGGCACGTTTAATTTCAAAGAAAGTAGCTTCAGGAACAGGTGGAGCAATAGGTGTGCACATGAAATCATTGTTGTTGGTACTAGTGAAGTCACACAACTTAGTGTTTTCAAGAGTAGTCATTTTTTGTGTTTTTAATATAGAAAAACAAACTAGTGCAACTAATTTTTTTTTGTGTTTTTCATAAAGAAACAAACAAACAAAGCTATAATAAACTAAGCAAAACAAAAATAACAAAGTAAAGAGATTGGTTATGAGGGACTCCCCTTGTGAAGATGTCCTTGACTCCCCGGCAACGGCGCCAGAAAAATAGCTTGATGGCCCAAAATATATCGAGCTCGTTGGGGAACCCCAAGAGGAAGGTATCATGAGCGCAGCAGCAAGTTTTCCCTTAGTTATGAACCAGGGTTATCAAACCAGTAGGAGCAAGGAAACACCTCCAAGGTGTTTTTTTCCAACTTGGAATCCTGCACAACACAACCACGGAACTTTGCCCCCAACTTACAGTAAGGTTGTCAATCTCACCGGTTTTGCTGAAAACAAAGGATTAAACGTATTGTGTGGAAGATAGTAATAGCTTGCAGGAAGTAAACCGAAAACATTAAATCATTGTAGATTGACGGTAGAAGAAAGGACCGGGGTCCATAGTTAACTAGTGGTGATTCTCCTTAAGATAGATGACATGTGGGGTGAACAAATTACAGTGGGGCAATTGACAAACATCGAGAAAGCATACATGCATATACTAATCATCTTGACTCCTATGAGATTTGATTGGGCATTACAACATTATACATAGACCATAATCCAACTACATCTATGACTAATAATCCACCTTCAGGTTATCATCCGAACCCCCTCCAGTATTAAGTTGCAAGCAACAGATAATTGCATTAAGCATTGCATGTAAAGTAAACAATACGATTGTTCTATGAACAAAGGATTGTTGTTTTCTCCCTAGTAGCAACAATACATCTAGTACCTTAGAGATTTCTATCACTTCCCCAGATTACTAGAGGCATGAACCCACTATCGAGCATAAATACGCCCTCTTGGAGTTGCTAGCATCTACTTGGCCAAGATAGCTACTAACAACGGAAAGCATGCAAGATCACAAATAACAAAGACATGATAGAATCAATAATCAATCTGAAATAGCATCTCAATATCCATCGGATCCCCGCAAACACAATATGTAGGATTACAAATAGATGATCTTGATCATTAACAGAGCTCACAGGATCTCAACATGATAGCACAAAGGAGAAGAACCAACCATCTAGCTACTACATGGACACGTAGTCCAAGGATGAACTACTCACGCATCACACCGGAGGCTTGCATGGTGATGAAGAAGGCCTCCAGGGTGAATTATCCCCTTCGGCAAGGTGCCGGGAAGAGCTTCAGATCCCTCTCGATCTATGGATCGAGATGACGGTGGCTACAGACTCTTTCGTGGAATTTTCATAGGGTACTTAGGGTTTCTGTATCGGAGGCAATATATAGGCGAAAGGGAAGGCCGAGGCGGTGCCCTAGGCGGCCACACCACCCCCTGGCGCGGGCCAGGACTGGCCGCGCGGCCAAGTGGTGTGGCCGGCCTCTGGCACCTCTCCGTCTCATCTTCTCGCTCCATGTCCCGCTCGGTGAAATATTGACTTTGGCTTTCGTCCCATCCAATTTCGATAATATTCATTTTCTGACTTTCTTGGAACCAAAAACAGCAAAAAACAGGCAGCTGGCACTGTGGCATCTTGTTAATAGGTTAGTCCAAGAAAGTGTATAAAAATAATCCAAAGTGTGGACAAAACATAAGAAAGTAGATATAAACCAAGCATGGAACATAAAAATTATAGATACATTAGCAACGTATCAAACACCAACTTAACTAACACGAAATAAGGGTGCTCGATATTATGAAAGTTCACCGTGAGGAGGAAGTTTTCCCTTCTATTTATACATGCCCAGAATTCATGAAGGCCACAGGGATTTCTCAACATTTCAATACTCTAATTTCTAATGCAGGATTGGAGCATTTTGTGGGAATGAACCTTACCAATATGTGAAACTAACCATGTACGTGGTGCAGGATTTTAGATTTAGTTGGTCCTTGCCTAACCCCATGGTTCATTACAAAATTTACAATATAGCTGTCAACCTCTCTCTTGATGATTTTTGTGCAGCTATTAAAGTTCCACAATGGGGTTCATGTGAAAGGATTAAAGAGCGGCCTACACCACTCATGGACTTGTACGCGAAGATTTGCCAAGGGAGCATCTTCTCAAAGGAGAGTGGTAAAATTCGTAATATTCATCTCCTGTCTATTCGATACTTTGCCTACTTTATTGCCAAGTGTATTCTCGCTAGGAAAAATGCTAGTAAATTATCCTCAGATGATCTAGCCTTTATCTCAGCTGCCTTGAAACAAGATAGGATTTATAATTTGGGTGCTTTGATAGCTTTCCTTCTTGCTGCTAATCGCGAGATAGGTGGAATTTGTGGAGGCCTCATTGCCTCTCGTTTATTAGTTTTGCATGGTGTAGCGCCTCATCATTCAGATTTATAGTTTCCCATAGAGAGGCTTGATCTTAATTCCATGATACAACATAAATTCGTTTCTTCTTGGGCTAACTTGAGTGATTTATCTTATGAAATAACTTTTCTCAAGGATGGTCAGAGAAGAGGTAACTCCGAGCGAGTGGTTCTTTTGCCTACGCCTGTTTTGTTTAACCTTGATACCAGGGTAGGATGGTCACTTACGGAGGAATATATCCATGCATATTTGGAGGAGCTCTCCCAGCAAGAGCATACTGATGGAAGGGAGGTTGAGGACAATTCGGTCCAACCCTCCAACGAGGGGGTCTTCATACCAGCATCCTGCCTCTAATTGGGAAGCTAGTTCTTCTTTTTCACAAGGGCCTGATCATGATCATTCTTATGATGACCCACCAGCTTGGAGTTCTAATGTCTATGCACTTCTATTCTTGTAGACAGTTGTTGGGCCTCCAAGTGCAGAGGTTTGTAGAACAGCAGCAAGTTTCCCTTAAGTGGATCACCCAAGGTTTATCGAACTCAGGGAGGAAGTGGTCAAAGATATCCCTCTCAAGCAACCCTGCAATCAAGATACAAGAAGTCTCTTGTGTCCCCAACACACCCAATACACTTATCAGGTGTATAGGTGCACTAGTTCGGCGAAGAGATAGTGAAATACAAGTGGTATGGATAATTATAACTAGTAACGGTGCAAGACAATAGTTTGGCCAGTAAGAAGAGACTGAAGGCAATATGAAATAAAGATGGAAGCAAGCAAACATGTAACATATCTAGTTGCAAACGGTATTTCAATGCTTAGAAACAAGGCATTGGGATCATACTTTCACTAGTGAACACTCTCATATAAATATCTTCTCTTTATGATACTACTCTGAACTACTCTCCGAAAGGACAATCTAATCCATGGTAGGGCTGTAACAGGACACCTCAAATTTCGCTTTCTGCATCAAGATAACCCCACACTGTCACCTTGAGCACTCGATGGTTCCACCAAACACCACAATTTCATAGAGACATCAAACTCCAAATATAACTCATAACAAGTATTTTTAATCTATAGCCTAAGTGCCACACGGTGTGCACACTATCAGTTTGACACAGATGGGGAGAGCTAGAGATCTATTAAAGCACTTGAGTAGCAAAGTAGATCTAGTTGATTACAAAGCTCATGATCACAATATGATCATCCATAGAGAGAGATGAACACATAGCTACCGGTAGAACCCTTAGCTTTGAGAGATATCTACTCCCTCCTCATCATGGAGATCAGCAACGACGATGGAGATGGGGGTGGAGTCGATGGAGATGGCTCCGGTGGCACTTCCCCATCCCGGTAGGGTGCCAGAACAGAGACTTTCTGTCCCCTAAATCTACCCTTCGGTGGCGGCGGTGCTGCGGAACTTTTCGTGGCTAGAGGCTCTCGGATTTAGGGTTTTCTCATCGTAGGCTTCTTATAGGCGAAAGGGCAAGGTCGGTGGAGGCTGGAGGGGCCAACACCACCTAGTGGCACGGCCAGGGGGGCCCGTGCCACCCTATGGTGTGGCCAGCCCCTAGCCCCTCTCCGTCTCGTCTTCTGTCTCTGTGAGTCTTCCGGTAAAATATCGACTTTGGCTTTTGTCTGGTCGAATTTTGAGAATATTCATTTTCTAGCTTTTCTGGAACCAAAAATAGAAGAAAACAGGCAACTGTGGCATCTTGTTAATAGGTTAGTTCCAGAAAATGTGTAAAAGTATCTCCAAAGTTGGAACAAAACATAAGAAAGTAGATAAAAACCAAGCATGGAACATCAAAAATAATAGATACATTAGCAACGTATCAGCATCCCCAAGCTTAACTCCTGCTCATCCTCGAGTAGGTAAGTGATAAAAAGAAAGAATAATTTTTGAGGTGACATGCACCATCATAAACTTGATCAAAGTATTTGTAAAACATTGATAGCTGGGATCAAAGTACTTCAACATAGCATGAAAGATAAAGTTCTAACAATAATACATAGAAACTATGTTGTAACATGAAAAGGCACAAACAAAAGATTCATGAATAACAATGCTTTGCAAGACGTTTGTTTGTTTCACATAAAGAAAACATAGAATAGTGGCATTCAGCTTGTCCCTCATAGAGTAGCAAAACTTAAATGCATAGGACACCTTCAAAGTTTATAAGGGTGACTAGATACAAATAGTTTAAGAACAAGCAATATCAAAGTTATGCATCAATCAACAAGTCTTGGGACAATCCACATTAAACTAAGAATGGCCACTATGCTCTCTCAATAGGTGCATAAAGATAGAAGATGGAGACTCAACATAAAAGTAAAAGAAAGGCCTTCATAGAAGGAAGCAGGGATTCAAGTCTCATAAAGAGCTTCCGAAAATTATGGTACTTATTAGCTTTCAGCTCTCATTGCCCCTATCCTACGCATCTTGAAGTGATTAAGGTTAAAGTGAACAAACCATGGAGTATATGCTTGGCAAAGTATAAGTTGGAAATATCATGTCCCTTGAATACGAGGGCCGCTCCTCATGCTACTCAAGTTTAGTCACCGATAAGTTTTTGTTATCGTAAGTACATGTGTATCATAGAGAACCGCCAACGGGGTACCCCTTGCTCGATGATATGGAAGAATCCCCATATCAAAATAACAAGGCAAGCAGACAACGAGCATCTCAGCAATCTTCTTATTTACCATGGGAAATGGTGCTTTTTTCTCTCTTTCCTCTTTTCTCATCTATTTTTTCCCTTTTCTCTTTTTCTCAATCTCTATCTCTTTTTTTATAAGAAGAATGCTTCATAGACAACTCATTATGGTTACGCTATAGATTTCCACCATGATTAGGCATGGATTAGACTGGCGGCCCACACGTTTCTCTAACACACATACATAACTCCATGGACTTACAAGCTCCCCTTTCATTTCACACCGACGACATCCATAGACAAAAGAGCATGATATCAACTAGGTACAAAGTACAAGTGCAATGTTGAAAGCGTTCCCCATGACAGCATGGTTCTGCTAATTCCCAACGTATAAGTGCAAGCATATACAACATAGATGACACAGTGGTTCAAGTTTATTAAGTGCAAGAAAAGTAAAGTGTGCCATCAAGTTCGTGAGAGCATTAATCACTAATTTTCACATAACAGGTTTAATTCGGAAGGTAGATAAAAACATGAATATATTTGGAATAACAAATGCTAATAGGTATGTATGGTAGAATCTTTGGAATAACTTGGTTTTATTTGGAGTTGTATGCATGAGTGGAACTCATACTTGGTTATGGAGGCTAGCAAAAGACTAGGAGCGACCAACTAAGAAAACAATAATGGCCATAATCATGCAAAGCCACAAAACATCATTAATTAAAGCATAAAGTGATATTACAAGTCGAAAACTAAATGATCATAGAGGCTATGGTGACTTGGGATAGTCATAAAATGGTGTGAGCATGCGCCAAGTCAACCCAAATAAAGCATCAAAGGAGAATACCACAATACTATGCTTTAATATGCTAAAACAACACATGATTATTTCAAGGCACATTAAGCAATCTTAATTGTTTGTAACAAGTCATGCTACAACAATAATCACTAAGAATAAATTCAAAGAAATATCAAGCATGACATGATAAAGTCTAAGCCATAGTCAAAAACAAGCTACTTTTTACCACTTAAGCATTAACTTTCCTACTCTTTTCCGATCAAAACCAGCTTATTTGAAAGAACTCACAAAGATAATAATAAATAAAGATCAGTGAGCTTGTCTCACAAATCCAAAAGGAAGAACTAAAAAGTTCTAAGCTGGAAGCACAAGAAAACTAAGGCTAAACACAGTGCTAGCAAAAGAGAACACTCACAGAACAATAAGAGTGAAAACTAGAGTGTTCTAGGCAATGAATAACATGGTGTGTCTCTCTCCAAAAGAAGTGTGTTGGGATCCAACCAACTTATTTCAGAAAACAAAGCAAAAGAAAACTAAAAACAAAAACAAAGACGCTCCAAGAACAACACAACTATGCCTGAAATAATAAAAATGAAGTGTTTGGAAGAAACCTGGGACTTTTATTGATGAAGAAGGGGATGCCCAAGGCATCCCCAAGCTTTGACGCATGTAATTCTTGGATATTTCTTGGGGTGACACGTGTGGCATCCCCAAGCTTGAGCTTTAGTCCATTCTTCATCTCATTACATCATTCCCTCCATACACCTGGAAATTTTCCTTCATACAAAAGTTCACACAATCTTTATTAGCAACATTAGTGCACTCAAGATAATAAGTCTTTGGGTTCAGTTTCAAATCCAATAAAACTTCCACTAAAACACAAGCTACTGCAGCACTTACCTCAAAAAGATCAATTCCCCAGAAGAACTCAAAAAGGAATCAACAAGAAGCAAATGTAAATAATGGCAGATATCTGTCAAAACAGACCAGCAGGTAAAAACTAGTTTTTTCGAAGACCTTATGTTGCTCAAATCGAAAAGTTTTGATCTAACGAAAGTTAGATCACAATCTGGGGCAGAAGCTCAAAAATTAACGCCTGAAAACGACGTACAGAGATTTTACACAAATTTTTACAGTGAAAAACAAAAATCGGTTTCGGGACAACAACTTTCCCAAGCATTATTTCTCTCTCATTAGAGGTTACTCTTGGCACAAAAAAGCAAATAAAAAGGATAAGGAGCGGTTATTACAGAGGTAATAACTTCCAAGACTCATCTAAAACTTTAGGGTTATCTCCCAATAAGTACTTTTCTAAGGCCTTTAAGTTAGGCATGATAATTTCAATGATGCTCACATAAGAAATATGAATTGAAGTAAAAGAGAGCATCAAGAAGCAAATTCAAAACAAATTTAAGTCTAACCCACTTCCTATGCATAGGAATCTTATACACAAATAAATTCACAAAGAACAAAGTGACAGACATAGGAAGATAAAACGAGAGTAACTTCAAAACTTCCAGCATATAGAGAGGTGTTTTGGTACCATGAAAACTTTTACAACCATATTTTCCTCTCTCATAATAATTTTCAGTAGCCTCATGAATAAACTCAACAATATAACTATCACATAAATCATGCTTTTTCATGATCTACAAACACATAATTTTTATCAAGCTCAAAAATAGTGGGATTAAAACCTTTATGCCCACTTTTAACAATGTTATATCAAGATGACTGATCAATCTCATTTTCACTAGTAGTACAATTAATATTATCAACCAATATAGGACCATCATCTAGAGCTTTATTATAAACATTTTCAAAAGAATCCACAGGAACATAACATTCATCCTCCTTTGGTAAGCATGGAGGGAAATCAAATAATATAAGGGGTAAAGAGTTACTCTCATTAGAAGGTAGGCATGGGTAGATCCATTCTTCCTCCTCTAGATCATCACTCTCCTCCTCTTTTTCATCTAATGATATTCCAGTTTCAGCAATTTCTTCTTTCATAGGCTCCTGCAAGTCATTAGTCTCTTCCATTGGTGGAGAGCATCTATTAAGATATTCAAGAATATAGCCATTTTTTTCCTTGTAATTATCAAAGAAAAATTTAAGTATATCATAAACCTCATATTTACAAGGTGCATCATTAGTATTTTCAAGCAAATAAGCAAGTTCGAATGCACCCTTCCAAGCAATAAATTCTTCAATTTGTTCCACATAATAAAAGTCATAATTTCCATTAACAGAAGAAGATATGGTAACATTATTATTATACTCACATTGAAAAGGGAGTTGTTTATACCTCCTATAGCAGCAAGATTTATCAAAGCAATAAGTAACATTATAAGTAGAGCACACGTTTCTAGCAATCGTATCGAATTTATTTATTTGTTCCCATAAGTGTTTCCTTTTTGTGACAGGCGGTGTTCCTTATAATTATATTTTTGTTCTTCTGTGAAACCACCTTGCTAATAAGATTCATTTTCAAAGAAACCAATCATTGATAGAAAGCATGATAAAGCTAGATAATAACAGACCAACGAAAATAACCACTATAGTAGGAACTAATTTTTTTTGGTTTTTTTTTTGGATAAAAAGAGACAAGCAAACAAAGCAGAAATAAACTACGAAAAACAAATAAAACAAAGTAAAGAGATTGGTTATGAGGGACTCCCCTTGTGAAGATGTCCTTGACACCCCGGCAACGGCGCCAGAAAATAGCTTGATGTCTACGCACTTCCATTCTTGTAGACAGTTGTTCGGCCTCCAAGTGCAGAGGTTTGTAGAATAGCATCAAGTTTCTATTAAGTGGATTACCCAAGGTTTATCGAACTCACGGAGGAAGTGGTCAAAGATATCCCTCTCAAGCAACCCTGTAATCAAGATACAAGAAGTCTCGTGTGTCACCAACACACCCAATACACTTGTGAGGTGTATAGGTGCACTAGTTCGGCGAAGAGATAGTGAAGTACAAGTGGTATGGATAATTATAAGTTGTAACGGTGCCAGAAAAGATCTTGACGGGTAGGAAGAGACTAAAGGCAATATGAAATAAAGATGGAAGGAAGAAAACATCTAACAGATCTAGTTGCAAACGGTGTTTTAATGCTTACAAACAAGGCCTAGGGATCATACTTTCACTAGTGAACACTCTCATATAAATATCTTTCTCTTTATGACACTACTCTGAACTACTCTCCGGTTGGACAATCTAATCCATGGTAGGGCTATAACAGCACACCTCAAAGTTCTCTTTCCGCATCTAGATAACCCCAAACTATCACCTTGAGCACTCGATGGTTCCACCAAACACCACAATTGCATAGAGACATACAACTCCAAATATAACTCATAACAAGTATTTGTAATCTATAGCCTAAGTGCCACACGGTGTGCACACTGTCACTTTCACACACATGGGGAGAGCCAGAGATCTATTAAAGCACTTGAGTAGCAAAGTAGATCTACTTGATTACAAAGCTTATGATCACAATATGATCATGCATAGAGAGATATGAACACATAGCTACCGGTAGAATACTTAGCCTCGGGAGAGATCTACTCCCTCCTCATCATGGAGATCAGCAACGGCGATGGAGATGGTGGTGGAGTCGATGGAGATGGCTCCGGGGGCACTTCCCCATCCCGATAGGGTGCCGGAACAGACTTTCTATCACCCGAATCTCCCCTTCCGTGGCAGCGGTGCTGCGGAACTTTTCATGGCTGGAGGCTCTCGGATTTAGGGTTTTCTCATCGGAGGCTTCTTATAGCCGAAAGGGCAAGGTCGATGGAGCCCGGAGGGGCCCACACCACCTGGTGGGGCGGCCAGGGGGACCCGCGGCACCCTATGTTGTGGCCATCCCCTGGCACCTCTCCGTCTCGTCTTCTGGCTTCGTGAGTCTTCCAGTAAAATATTGACTTTGGCTTTTGTCTGGTTCAATTCCGAGAATATTCATTTTCTGGCCTTTTTGGAACCAAAAATAGAAGAAAACATGCAACTGGCACTGTGGCATCTTGTTAATAGGTTAGTTCCAGAAAATGTGTAAAAGTATCTCCAAAGTTGGAACAAAACATAAGAAAGTAGATAAAAACCAAGCCTGGAACACCAAAATTATAGATATGTTAGCAACATATCAAGTTCCTACCCGCGTTGGGATTGATATCCACTTAGGCCAAAAAGCCTAAGCTTGGAGGGAGGTATACTGACATCACACTCATCTACATATCATGTTCAACCGGTACTTTGCATATCAATGTTTTGTTTTCCTTTTAGTTTTTGTCATCGCTTTACTTCTATTTTCCAAAACACAAAAAGACCAAAAATATTTTCGTTATTTCTCTTCATTTGCTTCTTTATCTTTTAGCCTTGGTTTTCATCCTTTTTAGCTTTGTTTTGATTGTTCGAAAAAAACCCAAAAAGATTTCACTTTGCTTGCTCTTCCCTTCGGTTCTTGCCTTTAAAAATCAAAAACCCAAAAATATTTGTTGTTCTTCTCTAGTTTTGTAAAAGTTTGTTGCAGGGTTCAGCGGTCCTCAGTGACTCCTTGGAGTTTGGTTTTATCTTATTATTCAAGTCACACAAGAAAGGCAATGATGATTTATGACAACTCGAGGTGTGCTAAGAGGCTGTATGAACTCTATTTGTTTTCATTTTTGTACATATACTCATCATGGTGAGCATGCTTAATCTGTTTATGTATGGTGTGTGTTATTTAGTGGATACTTAGTAGTCCTTGCCTTCTTATGATCAGTTCCAATCCATTATAATTCGTAACATGTCATGTAAATGTTTGCTCACATTGTTCTATTCATAACTTGGTATGACATTGTGGTGTCCTCCTCTGAATGTTCTATTTGAATCGACTTGGCACATGGTCACGCATGCATATGACTAAACAAAAAGTCAGTTAAGCCTCGATAATTTATTCTACCGTAGAGTTCTTGTGTCACTTTTAATGCACTATTAATTTTGTTTTGTCACAAGCATGATTATGGCAATTACTTCTCTCTTGATTGTTTCTCCCTTTCTATTGCTAGCCTTCACTTGTGGTGAGTATAAGATTTACTCGTGCATCAAACTCCCTAAAACCAAAGTTGTCAAAAAGAGTCCACCATATCTACCTATTAGCATTATTGCTATTCCTTGCATATTTATTATGCTTTGTTTTCTTCCAATAAAAATGTTTGCTTGTCATGTGAAAATTAGTGATTAAAGCTCTCACGAACTTGATGGCACACTTTACTTTCTTGCACTTAATAAACTTGAACCGTTGTGCCCATCTATGTTGCATATATGCTTGCATTTTGTAAGTTGTGAATTAGCAGAACCATGTTACCATGGGGAACGCTTTCTACATTGCACTTTATGTAGTTGATATAATGTTCTTTTGGTAATTAATCCCGGCGGTGTGAAATGAAAGGGGAGATTTTAAGGCTCATGAAGTTTGCATATGTGTTAGAGAAACACCTGGGCGGCTAGTCTAAGCCATGCCTAATCATGGTGGAAACTTGTAGCCTAACCATAGTGATCAATCTGTGAAGCATCCTAAAAAAGGATAGAAAAAGGGAAACCCTATGCAAATAGCAAATAAAAGGATCGTTGAGATGCTCATTATGTGCTTGCCTTGTCATTTTGATATGCGAAAGCTTCTGTATCATCGGGCAAGGGGTACCCCATTGGCGGTTCTCTATGATACACATGTACTTACAATGACAAAAACTTACTTCTGACTAAAGTTGAGTAGCATGAGGAATGGTACTCGTAAGCAAGGGGCATGAGATTTTCAGCTTATAACTTGTCAAGCATATCCTCATATTTTTTCACTTTAACCTTAATCACTTAAATATGCTTATGATAGGGGCAATGAGAGCTCAAAGCTAATGAGTACCATACTTTCAACATTTGGAAGCCTTTCAAACTTTTCAAATATTTTCTTTCACTTTTATGTTGAGTCACCATTTATTATTTGAGCACCTTCCCGAGAGCATAGCTGTCATTCTTAGTGTAATGTGCTTGTCCCAAAACACAGTTAATTATGACATAACTTTGACACTTGTATCTTTGATATTTTTATTTCTAGTCTTCACTTAAACTTCAGAGGTGCCTTGGCATTTATGTTTTGTTCCAAAGAAAGGCAAGCGAGATACCACTTTATCATATCTTCTTATGAGCACTATAATCCTGCATATGCTTATGTGTCATGTTGCTTATTATTAATGAGTTGGAATCTCTTCATATCTTGCATGACTACTGGGTAAACTTATTTGCATACTCTTTATTATGAATTGCCTAAGTATTTGATCATATGCTGGGAATATATACATCTTATGAAGCAAATGTTTTCGTGAAAGTTTCTTCTATCGCACTCAGTTTTGAACTAAATTGCTTGAGGACAAGCAATAAGCTAAGCTTGGGGGAGTTGATACGTCCAAAACATATCTACTTTCCCGAACACTTTTGCTATTGTTTCTTCTCTAATTTGTGTGATTTGGATACAACTAATGTAGACTAACGCTGTTTTCAGCAGAATTGCTTTGGTGTCTCATTTTTGTGCAGGAAATCAACTTTCAGGAAAAATCCCGGAAAATATCGCAAAACTGCTATTTTACCAAAAGACTCATGGAGCCAGAAGATGAGACGAAGAAGGGCCACGAGGGGCCCACACCACCTGGCCACGCAGGCCAGGCCAGGCCGCACCAGGAGGTGGTGTGGCCACCTCGGACTCCGCCTCGACCTCTCCTTTCGCATATATATATAAGCCCTCTGACCTAAAACAGATGGGGGGTCGATGTTTCTCCAGATAGAGTTCCGCTACGCCGCCACCACCAGAAACCGCGATTCGGAACCAGAAACTCCGTTCTAGCACCCTGTCAGGACAGGGAATTTGAGGAGATCATTGCCATCATCATCACCATCGCTTCTCCATCAACCATCCATGATTCCCCCATCCATGAGTGAGTAATCCCCCGCTGTAGGCTATGGGGATGGTAGGGATTGTATGAGATCGTTCATGTAATTGCATCAGATTGTTAGGGCATGGTTCCTAGTATCTATTGTTAGTGCTTTTTGACATTGTTGCAACTTGTTATGCTTAATGCTTGTCACTAGGGCCCGAGTGCCATGATTTCATATCTGAACATGGTTATTGATTCATGAGGATATTATTATTTATCATCTTACCTGCAAGTTGTATACATATATTATTGTCCGGAACCAAACGCCCCGAAGTGACAAGAATCGGGATAACCTGAGGGAATTGCTATGCTATGAGGATCACGTGTGTTCATGGAGTGTTAATGCTTTGCTCCGGTGCTCTATTAAAAGGAGCACGTCAATTGCTAGTAGATTCCCTTGAGGCCCCACTGCAACGGGCTGGCAGGACAAAAGATGTTGTGCAAGTTCTCATCGCGAGCACGTATGACTATATATGGAACACATGCCTATGATTATTTAGTATTTGGACGCTTTACCTTATTTATCTGTAAATGCCCTATGTCTTGATTGTTACATAAATTGTTTTGTCCATGCAACGCCGGTCCATCCATCTCTATGCCTACCGCGCTTTAATCCTACTGTTTACTGCAATTATTACCATTATCTTTACTTTTACTAATACTATTACTTCGCTATTGCTATTACAAAGTCGTTGCTACTGATAAACTACTACGAGAAAGACTGTTTCTAGGTGCAACTGAATTGTCAACTCAGTTGTTAAGGATTATAAATATTCTTTGGCTCCCCTTGTGTCGAATCAATAAATTGGGCTTTATGTCCCTCGAAGACTGTTGTGATCCCCTATACTTTTGGGTCATCATCAACCGTCCCCGCCCGAACCCTAATCCCCGTTCGCCCATCTTCCCCTTAGTCTCTCCCTCCCATGATGACAAAACACAACAAGAGAGAGCAAGCGCGGTGGAGAAGCCAGCCATAGAATGGAGGACGGCGGCACCGGTGGGTATCGCTTGGCGAAGTTGCGTGCAACTTTGGCCAGTGCGCAGCTCCGTCGAGCAGTGCTTGCGGCGACCTATGCGACACGGACACAAGAAAGTGCATGCGGGCATCCCCACGATGGAGAGCTGTGGCGTGTCGCCAGGTCCAACACGATGGCGACCTCCAACGTCGACTAGCGGATGAGGAAGCGAGGCCAGCGCCCGGTGTGGTGGACAGCAGACGGCTCGGGTATGATCCCGGACGCATCCACTCGGCTAAGTAAGCGGCTCAATGGCCAGCGACGATGAGAAGCCCGTAAGGTGAGCATTCACCACGTCTTAGTTCATAAAAAGGGTTAGGGTTCCTCAATTTAGGAATTAGGGTTAGGGTTCTTAGGAAATGATGAACTAGGGTTTCTGATTTGGGGAATTTCACTTATGAATTGCAAAATTATCTTAATCCCCACCACATAAGTCCTTAATTGATCCCTAGAAACATATCTTCCTTAGTTCGGGCTTAGATTATTCAATTAGGGCTAAACCAAAAGGGGAGTTCAGCTCGGGACCCACAAAGTTGAACATGAGATTGATTTTAACATCAAAAACATGCACCAGGGCATGCTCTTAGCATGATTAGGGGTGCAGACTTGAAACTAGAGGGATCTGATACCACTGTTGGATCTCTTTAATCAACTAGCTCAAGATTTGAACCACCAAATAGATAGGATTAATAGAAACTTATCTTGATTGTAAGATCTTGATTGTTTCTTCTTCAAGACAACTCCTAGAACATGTAGGAGCTGCTGGTGGAGGCCTCCCGATGGCTATCTATGCTTGTTGGGTTGGGCAGCGGCTAAGGAGTTGAGAGAGAGAGAGTTCTAGATTATTTCTCTTCTTCTCTTGTACCCCAATTATATATATGCACAATGCCATGCGGGGACCCACCTGTAAGTTAGATATTTGTGTCCCCAATCAGGATACTTTGTCAATTTGGTTTTGAGAACTACAACAGCCATGTGTTTGAGCTCAGGTCAATCTAACAAATAGAACATCAAACTTTATAAATTCAAACCAGATAATAGGTTTTCCAAGCAAGAAAAATAATTTTTAAAAGGATTTAGGTTTCATACAATGACGGTGAAACTAAATATAATAATCAATTAAGTAGTATAAACTGACCTGCCACGACTCTTCACTTGAGAAACTTAACCAGCATATTGGTCACCTCCTTGTCGAGATCACCCCTTCACACCTCCGCCTTCATCCTGGCAACCTCTAGCTCGGGTAGCTTAGCGTCGAGTCTCCGGGCCCTGCTATCATCCATATTCAGGCACGGAACCTCCATCATGCCTGGAAACCTTTCCTCCACCACGAGCACCTTGGGTCCGAGGAGCGGGTAAGACTTGCACTAATCCTTGAAAAGATTTTTCACGTCGCTCTTAGGCAGACAAGGTTGGGTGACCTGATCCGGACGGATCCTCTTTGGTAGAGGCGGCCGGGGAACGAGGGTTTCCTCTTGCGCTGGGGCTTCTGGGTGTCTACGGGAAGGGGCGCATCCTTTGGAAGGGGAAGGGCAGGGGTGCCTCCTCTTCAGCTCATCAATTAGATATACTTAGTTGTATCTTCATTTTAGTGTGCTTCTCTTTAGCAATGTCTAACGTGTTAAATATATACCACAAAATGTTATCTCCACCATTTTATATAGTGATTCCAACTATATTTGTTAGTATCAGAATTCCTACATTTTCTACATATTTTTGAAAAAGCTCTCAGAATTATTACCATGACGAAATTACTGACATTTTCACCAACATGTGGACACACCTAACAGCAATGTGGTGGACCCACTTGTTGGAACCATCTCGGCCACCTGTCCGTAACCTCTGGGTCCCACATGTCTGAACCCTATGGGTCCCACCTATCATAATCCTATGGGTACCACCTGGCAGAACCCTCCAGGTCTCACCTGCTAGAAAGCCACGTCAGTAAATTACACGTAGTTAACAAAATTCCATAGCTGTAATGATGACCCGTCCTACACTCCCTTCTATTTTACAATGAAAAACTTTTCATATATACCATAACAAGTATTCCAGTCAGCTATTGCACACGATTGTTGACAAAATTAACATAATCAACTAATAAAAGTTAAACAATGACAACAAAATACAAACTGTGGTTACGAATTTTTTATGACGTGGCTTTTATGACAAAATTAGTTACAGCCCATTTTATCAACATCATATATTCATTGATAAAATATGGATATTAAGTGACAAAAGTGTTCTGTTAATAAATACCATTTCTATTGTAGTGTATCCATTTCCATCTCAATTTCCCCCATAGCCATAGTACAATAATTATAATCTTGATCTCATCTCTATTGGCGACATTCTGAGACTATTTGGTATTTCTCTCAATAATTTCTCTAAAAAAATTATGTTTGTTGATCTTATCATGTGTGAGTAGTCCTCATGGGTTGAGGGTGAGCCCTAGGCTCATAGCTTTATGTGCAACTTTTGATATGGGACTATTGTATTGGTGATTGAATCTTTGGATTTGTATTGGTCTCCTTGTCTCTTACCTTGATCTAAGGAGTTGTTAGGTACCCAAGATCCCGAAGATCGATAAATGTAATGAGGTGAGAGGAGTGGTAATCAGAATTTACATTGTGGAATTCGGTGACAGTAAGGGGAGTAAAGTAGTTGTTTTGAGATATATTTGTAAATCACGATGAAATCACATTTCATAAGTATTTGGTCTGTTTAGCTTAATAACTGCACATCCCACACGATTGGAGATATTTCCATCATTTCCTTGACAAATGGAGTAAATGGTAATATTAAGAACAATATGTATTATGATCTAATTTATGTAGATATATGTGGGCGATGCGTCCATAACTAATATAGTCTTTTGCAACCACGAAATACTATAGACTTTTGTCCAACTACTACGGCTGATCTTATCCGTCCAATCAACAGGACATCAACCTGATCGTCCAATCTGTATGGAACCGACATCACATGTCCAGGCGAGGCCACAACTGTGCTACAGAACAAAGAGGGTGAGGCCACGACAGAGGTGGAGAATAGAGAGGGTGAGGACAAGATGGTGGACAACAGAGAGGGTGGAGGGATCATCCTACTTGCCGTCGTCGAGAGAGATGGTGAGAGCGGCCATCTACATGAGAGAACCTACTTCTTCCGGTGGTGGGGGTTGCCCTCCTTTTGGTAGTGGTGGTCGCCATCCTTATGGTGGTATGGTCTGCCCTCACTCTCATCACATCTATCACTACTGTCGGAAGTCTAGCTACCCTAAGTCTGATTTTTTCAAAACGGAGCGTGACATGGAGCGTGCCTCTTTGTCTGGTCCGTGGTTTCACCACCACCGACACCAGCAACCTTCTCCCCGACTCAATAGGATATTGTGCAGTTGAAGCGCAAGCTAGCTGCTTCTTGCTCTTCTTCGATGGGTTCAGAACAGTGGTTATGAAAATGGTTCAATCGGATTACCTAACCTATGGCTTTGCAGATTTCACTAGTACCAGCAATAGCAATAGTGTTAGTTTCTGCATGGATTATGTTTTTATGGATTTATCTTCATGAACATATCTACAACCTCAACCAGACCACACATATAATAAACCAACAAGAATATAAACATTTTTTTGCTAAAAATGCATCCAACATTGACATGCTCAACCAACACAATCATCAAATATTCAGTCAATTTCGCTATAATCTCATCTAGTGATTTTTTGTTGGTGATTATTGTCATCTCCTTCAACATGTACAATATGCAATGGACGGGAACATGCATGTGACATCCCAACATTCCTGGAAAATATGAAAGGCAACATATATTGGGAGTTTGACGCAGGAAGCAGTAGCTAGCTTTCAATTTTGCATCACGCCGGAGCTCACCATCGGTGGTACCGTGCACAACCATGGCTTTAAGTGTTTCTAATTATTTTCCCTTGTGCGCCCAGGAGATTTCATCCTGGTGTGCATGACAGTGAGGGCGAACTACGCCAAGGGGAAGAGGGGCATCAAGCTGCTCTGCAACTCCTGTTACAATTGCCAAATATAACCAACAGAATCAACAACATGAAAAATATTGACCTTTGTTGAAGCGTTGCCCGCCGAGCGTTACCAGCAAGAGGCACTTGTCGCCCACTAAAAAATCGCTGCGACGCCTAAAAGTTGGGAAAAAATAAATCCACGCCACGTAGTATTGTATATATTATTTCTGCCACCACACACCAATCACAGAAATAAACAAAGCAAATATATAGATGTCATCCCTTCTTGCGCTTCTAGGACACATTCAACACACAAGGCGCACAATGAGATATTTCACGTCTACAGCAGCAGAACGAAATAGATAACCTTTATTAAAATATGACTCAGTTCTAAGAGACTCAAATCACCACAGCCTTTGCATCCTAGTTTAAACATGTCTTCCCTAGACCAAAACTCGATAATAACAGTACTAGCTAGCATAGAGTATATATAGATACTGAGCTGACTCAGAACCAAATATCCTAAATCTGACACAATCTAACACGCCTTGTATTCCTCATGTTGCTTCATTGTGACTTTGACACCGTATTTGTGGCTTGCTCCAGGCCTGATACAAATTGGCAAGAGAATGTCAGAGCATTTCATCGCCAGATTGCTACTCTAAAAATTGTAATCATGAAGGCAAAATGTTCAGAACAAACAGTCAATGAGAATGAGCTCGAAAATAAGATAAACTCGAAGCACATACATAAGAATCAATAATCAAAAGACTGTGTGTCCGCCTCGATCAACAAGTACTATAGACAATCATTATGCATACAAACCAATTGGATGTTTTAACTGCTCAACTTTTACCAGATTAAAATAATACCATGGCTTTAAAAAATCCATTACGGAAACGATGAAACATATATTGGGATAATAGAACATCGGACTTAATAAATTAAAACCAGATAATAGGTTTCCCAATTGGATAATAACCAATTGATCAACAAGTACTATAGACAATGATTATGCATACTAACCAATTGGATTTTTTAACTGCTAAACTTTTAGTGTAGATTAAAAGAATACCACGGGTTACATATTCAATTACGGAAATGATGAAACATATATATACTGGGATATTAGAAGAACAAACTTAATAAATTCAAACCAGATAATATATAGGTTCCCAAGCAGGAAAATAACATTTTAAAAACTGATTGGGGAACATGTAAATCACTTCATAAAGTTGTTGGAATTGAGCATTATGTTTGTCTTGCTTGGTGGGGCATACAAGAAACTGAACTTCATAAATATCGATTACAGTGCATTATGCTAGAGGCAGTCCTAACGCCATGTGCTAAGCCGGATTACATGCCATGCATTTGTTTGTTATACAGCAAGTACAATTTGATGTATATGACCCAAACAATATATTCGTAGACAAATTGGTATCTCCACTAAAATAGATAAATACAAATTTTAATGATGGTGAAACCAAATATAATTAATTAAGTAATTAACTGACCTGCCACGGCTCTTATACACAGCAAGTACAATCTGATGTCTGTTATATATACAGAAAATACAATTTGATGTATATGACCCAATCAATATATTCGGAGACAAATTGGCATCTCTACCAATGAAATAGATAAATGGTAATTTCAAAAGACCATTATATATAAAGTATAATCAAGTCAACTTAGTTAATCTTGCCCTAACAACAAAGAAACTAATCCCAGACAATGACGCTGAAACCAAACATAATAATCAATAAGTAGTATAAACTGACCTGACACGGCTCTTCCCTTGAGAAACTTAATCAGTGTATTGGTCACCTCCTTGTCGAGATCGCCCCTTCGCAGCTCCACCTTCATCCTGGCAACCTCCAGCTTGTGTAGCTTCGCGTCTAGTTTCCGGGCCCTGCTGTCATCCATCTTCAGAAACGGAACCTCCGTCATGCCCGGAAACCTTGTCTCCAGCACGAGCACCTTGTGTCCGAGGAGCGGGTAAGAGTCGCACTTGTCCTTGAAAAGCTTTTTCACGTCGCTCTTAGGCAGAGAAGGCTGGGCGACTTGAGCTGGACGGATCCTCTTTGGCTGAGGCGGCTGGGGCGTCGACGAGGGCTTCCTCTTGCGCCGGGGCTTCTCGGCATCTACGGGCAGGGGCGCCTCCTTTGGAAGGGGAAGGGGCAGGGGCGCCTCCTCTTCAGTATGATCATCAGGCACTTGATAGTCCGTGTCCTTTTTGTCTGATGATTCTTGTTCGTCTTCAGAGCTCGAGGAATCATCCTCTTCCTCAGACGAGGACTCGGATGACGTCGGGGCCTTCCTGTTGGTCTTGGCCGGCGGCTCATCATCCTCGGACTCCGAATCCGGGACGATGTTGTTGGAGGCTGCCAGTGGCGGTTTTGGAACAGCCGCCTCATCACCCCCTGTCTCGTCGTCAGATTCTTCGCTGTCGTCGTCGTCTTCATGATCAGAGCCGGCGTTCTGTTGCACGGCAAGGCATGCAGGCTGCTGCTCCACCTCCTCACTGCCACCGGAAGAGCTGTCTTCCTCGGAGGAGGAGGAGGAGGAGGAGGAGCGACTGGGACTTGGGGCCATGGAAACGGCGTTGACGTTGGCGGCGGCGGTAGGGCTTTCGGGTGGAGGGAGGGTTTGGACTGCGATGGGTGTGCGCCTTCCTTCCTTATATGGAGAGAAGCGACCGGTGGTATTTTAAGCAGGAATCCTGATCAGATCAATTCAAATCAATGTGGTCGAGATCGGAGCGAAATATCGGCAGTAGATGATCTTCTTCTTTTCTTTTTATATAATATAAATGGAGCACGTTTTCCTTTTCCAAAAGTAGATGTACGGCGCGTTGGATCATTGGGGAAAACAAAATAGATGACACATGGAGGCGATACAAAACCATGGGAGTTTGATCTGAATTTTATTAGCGGGCTATGCGTCTCGGGATCAAAACTTCCGATCCCGGGTCCTCCGGGTGTTAGTTTTGCTGCACTAAATCCCGCTTTTGCTATATAATGTTAGCAGAAAACGGTTCACACAAAACACAGAACGAAAAGACTATTCCTCGCCGGAGTCCTCGTCGGAGACACCTTATCAAAAAAATATATACGAATGTAGCAAAACCCATTTCGTCGGATACTTTGTAGCAAAAATATTGTGCTAATGTAGAGATCAGTTGTAGCGAAATATTTGCATTATTGTAGTAAAAAATACGACTTCGACGGAGCATCGCCAGGACACACGCCGAAATTTATAGCCAGAATTTTTTTAAAACATTGTAGAATTTCGAGAACAGCATAAACGAAACAAGTACATAGCAAAAGCCGTTGCCGCCAGTAGCAACGTCATCGACCCAAGGTAGCAATACCGTATGTAGCAACATTGGACCCCGTAGGTAGCAAAAACTTGTAGCCATAGGTAGCAACGCCGGCCTCGGCTGGTAGCAATGCCGGTCGCCGCGGGGAGCAACTCCAGACATGGGTAGCACAACCTCCGTCGCTGTTGTAGCAGCGCCGACATAGCCTCTCTCTCAGCAAGAGCTTGTGGCTGGCATCGATGCATGGCAGTAGCGGAGGGAGGGCATGGCAGCGCCCCTTGTAGCGGCGGCGGAGGGAGGGTGTGGCGGCGCTGCTTGCAGCGGCGGTGGAGGGAGGACATGGCGGCCTTGCACCAATGGAAGACCACTAGGGTGACCATGATGAGGATCACAAAGCAGCGGCGGGCGGTAACTACGCAAAGCAGCGGCGAGCAACGACACCGTGAAGCAGTGGAGGGCATCCATGAAGGGAATCACCGGAAAGCGCGATGCCAGGAACAAGCGGTGGGTGGGCTCCCATTCACGAATCAGCGGCGGACAGCGACACCGAGTACGATAGGCGACCATGCGGGGAACCACCAGTGACCGCGGGCGGCGTGATGCTTGGGTTTGGAGACGAGGACCAGCGATGGTAGTACGCGCATCGATGGGAAAACAGACCAAGGAAAGACATAAGGCACCATCGGTGGAGGTGGATCCACACGGAACGGGGGTCGCTCGCGTGACCCGGGGGACGCGACGCGTGCGATCCTAGGGGGACTAATATCATTTCCCATTTTATTAGGGGGTTCGCACCATGCCGCTCTCGTCACTTTGCTTTCATAGACCCAGGACCCGACGTAGATCCCATAAAAATCAAAAAGGCATTGGCGTAAAAAGCGGTCTGAGACACTGTAAATCGTTTTTATAGCATGGTAGTGTCGGGCAAAGTACACACAGTAAAAGACACCAAAATTATATATAGGACATGACTATTCAGGAACCCCCACTCAACTACCTTCTTCCCCGTCATCCCTTCCCCCACACGTCGTGAGGCCATCTCCCCGCCCCCGCGCGCCCTCAACCCCGCGGGCCGCCGGCCATCTCCCCCGCGTGCCGCCGCCCCGCGCGCCCGGTGGCCTTCTCCTCGCCCCCGCGCGCCGCCGGCCATCTCTCCGCCCCGTGCGCCACCATCCACATCTCCTACCCCTGCGCGCCACATGCAACCTCTCCGCCCCGTGCGCCGCCGGCCACATCTCCGCCCTGAGTCGCCAACTTCTAATCCACGCCAGTGCGCGGCTGTCGTCGGCAACCCCCTGCCCCGTGCGGGGATGCCATCGGCTTCCCCCACCTTAGGATCAAACACCTCCCAGGTGCATGCCCCTTGCATCAGGCGGAAGTTAACTTGCATACACGAGAACGTTAAATGAGGGTCGCTGAAGGTAAGAAGTGCATCAGGCGGAAGTTAACATGCATACACGGGGACGTTAAATGATGGCCGCGGAAGGTAAGAAGTGCATTAGGCGGAAATTAACTTGCACAAACGAGGAAGTTAATGAGGGCCATGGAAGTTAAGTTGCACAAGCAAAAGTTAACATTCATTTTTTCTGACTACTTTTTAAAAAGTTAAGAAATGCATCGGGCACAAGTTAACATGCACGGAAGGGAGAGTTAGAGAAGGGTCGCGGGAGTTAACTTCCATAGGAAGAAGTAAGCATTCATTATTTCTGAGTACTTTTCAAAAGTTAAGAAGTGCGTCGGGTGGAAGTTAACTTGCACACACAGGAAAGTTAATAAAGGAAAGGAAGTTAAGTTGCACAAACGGAAATTAAGACGCACAGTCCGCGAAAAAACATACAAAAGACGGCACTCCGCCAGGAAGTTAAGTAGCATAGAAAGAAGGAATTAACTTGTACACACACGAAAGTTAAGATAGTCGCGGAAGTTAACTTGCACATGTCGAAGCTAACATTAATTATTACTGCTACAAACTAGAAGTTAAATTGAAAATAAAAAGAAGTTAACTCGTGTTTACGTGAAAGTTAACAAGGGGTTCCTAGTGTTCGTGAAAAAAAAAGATGCTCCGTCAGGAAGTTAACTAGCATAGAAAGTGGGAGTTAACTTGTACACATGGGGGACTTAAGAATTTTATAAAAGTTAACTTGCATAGACGGAAGTTAACATTCATTATTACTGCTATAGACTGGCAGTTAACTTTGAAAGAAAACGAAGTTAACTCGTGTCCTACTGTTCGCGTGAAAGGAAAAAGGGGGGTCCTGAATAGTTATTCAGGAACCATTCTTCAATAGCTGACCTATATATATGTCGTGGGATTGACCATGGAAGATGCTATAGGGTAGCTTACGTAGAGGAAAGGGCAAGGTGACGTAGGAGAATCCGGGAGCGAGATTGGCACACGATATACCCAGGTTCACGTCCCCTCGATGGAGGATCGCTACGTCCTGCTGTCAATCTAGTATAAAATTATAGATTGGTTACATGAGAGACGCCTTAGGCGGAGGGAGAGACTAGATCTAATATGACGTACCCCGTGGGGTGCCCCTGGTGGCTTTATATATGGAGTCAGTTAGGGTTTACAAGTGCTAATGTGCTTTTTATTGGAGTCGCCGTCATGGGATGTCCGTCAGCGAGTCGTCTGGATCCAGTATACGCTAGTCGCCGTATTTGGCGAGTCGATCCGTCCTGGGCTAGGCTTCAGTCAGCTCGATCCAGATGGCGACTCCGCTTCATGGGTATACCCCGATTTGTATTACCCCATCAGTAGTCCGTGAGCGCGTCAGGGACTTGGCGATGACTTCAAGCCGCCGAATCGGTACCGGAGGTTCCAGGGTGGAGTCGATGGCGAGTCATTGGCGAGTTCCTGTAACAAAATAATAGCTCATGAAGTAGTTCATTCGCCAAGGCGAGTCGCTGTAGGGCGGAGTCGCCCTTTGGAGAAGTTTGACCAACGCCTTGTTATCTAGGTGTTGTAGTGGCTTCCTAGTCGCGGTGAGTATATCGTCGCGTTATTGTAGAAGTAGGGGCCAACGAGTAGCAGATCATGTGGAGGCCACCAAGTCGTTGATAATGATGTTGCCAAGACAGCGCATGCGATTCCGCGATGGGAGAGCCCGCAAGGGAGAGCCCACGATGGCGAGTCTGCGATGGCGAGCCCGCGATGGCAAGTCCCCGAGCACGTTGAGTCTGCTAGGGCGGCGAGTCCTGAGTGTGGAGAGTATGCGAGGGCGGCGAGTCCCCGAGCGTGAAGACTACACGAGGGCGGCGAGTCCCCGAACATGAAGACTATGCGAGGGCGGCGAGTCCCGAGCATGATGACTCCGCAAGGGTGGCGAGTCCCCGAGCGTGAAGACTCGGCGAGGGCGGCGAGTACCCGAGCGTGAAGACTCCGCGAGGGCGGCGAGTCCCATAGCGTGAAGACTCCGCGAGGGCACCGAGTCCTCGAGCGTGACGACTCTGCGAGGGCGAATCCGCGATGGCAAGTCCGTGTATATACCGCGGCAATCATATGGGCACAATGACTCATGAGCGATCTCGCACTCTAGGGGCAACGTTGTTGTCGAGCCCCGAGTTAAACAAAGGAAAACTTGACGATTCGTCCGCCGATTGGAGTTGATTTGCTTTATTCTTAGCTCAGCAATATGCCTAGGAGTAGTCCATGAGGCTCGAGTTGGCTTGTAGAGGCGATTCGAGGCTCTTTTTAGAGATGCATACTCTGCAAGTAGTACTTGGTTGTTCCCAAGCATGGCAGGCCGCGAGTCCCCAAGTATCGCGAGTGGAGAGATTGACGAGTCCTGAAGACCGGTGATTGTCAAATCACTGAGCGTGATGGATCCATGTTGAGAGAGTCCGCAAGAAGAGAGTCCCCGAGCGTGGCGAGTCCACGTTTGAGCGACTCCGTGGGTGCGAGTCCGCGAGAGGAGAGTCCCCGATCATGAAGAGTCCGCGATGATGGCGTGCTGGCGTGTCCGTGAGGGGAGAGTCCTCGAGCATGGCGAGTCTGTGGTGATGGCGAGTACGTGAGGGGAGATTACCCGAGCGTAGTTAGTCGCTCATCCTATATTGGGAGGGATTGATTGCGCTGTTTTTGTTAGCGAGTCTCTCGTCTTGGCCCGGGGGGGGGCACTCGTATGGCAACTCCAAAGATGGCTCTCGGTAAGGCGTTTTTCCTGGACGATCCGAGGCTCGGTTTGAGAGTCCTCGTCCGCAGTACTTGGCCGTGCGAGTCGCACTATCTAAGGTTGAGGAGGACATGGTGCAGTTTGTGTAGCACTACCATTTATCTTGGCCGGAAGGCCAGTGGAGCAAGGCGACTCCCATGATGGTTCTCGGTTAGCGTTTTTCATGGACGATCCGAGGCTCGGTTTGCGAGCCCTCGGCCACACTACTTGTCCATTGCGAGTCGCTCTTTCAAAGGTTGACAAGGCAAATTAATTTTTCTCAGAGGGAAGAGACGCCCAGTGGCGAGTCCATGTAGCGTGGCATGCGACCCTCTCTGGCGTAGCGGAAGTATAGTAGCGCTTTGGCAGAGTCGACGCGGCGGACAACGAGTCGACACGGCGGACGGAGGTCGTGCTATGGCGAAGTCGACGCGGCAGACACGGGGTCGATGCGGCGGACGGAGGTCACGCTATTGCGATGTTGACACGGCAGACACGGGGTCGACGCGGCAGACAAAGGTCATGGTATTGCGAATTCGACGCGGCGGACCCGGGGTCGACGCGGCAGACGGAGGTCACGCTGTGGCGAAGTCGACGCGGTGGACACAGGGTCAATGCGGCGGACGGAGGTCGCGCTATGGCGAAGTCAACATGTCGGACACGGGGTTGACACGGCGGACATGGGATCGACGCGGCGGACTGAGGTCGCGCTATGGCGAAGTCGACGCAGCGGACATGGGATCGACGCGGCGGACGGAGGTCGCGCTATGGTGAAGTCGATGCGGCGGACACGAAGTCGACGTGGCGGACGGAGTTCACGCTATGGCAAAGTCAACGCCGCGAACACGGGGTCGTTGCGGCGAATGAAGGTCGCGCTTTGGCGAAGTCGACGCGGCGGACACGGAGTCGATGTGGCGGATGGAGGTCATGCTGTGGCTAAGGCGACGGGGCATTAGCCGGTAGAAGTCGATGTAGCGAATGGAGTCTTGTGGCGGAGCCATGCGGAGGTTAGCCAGTAGCGTGGAGAGTCGCCAATGGGCGAGTCGTTACAGGGGAGGCGAGTCCACCAAGCGTGGCGAGTCCGCGAGGGCAACGAGTCACGAGTCCCCATGTTTGCCGTTTAGCCAGAAGGAGTGGACGCGGCGGCGAGTAGTGGTAGCGAGCTCGATCGGACCAATGGTCGAAGGGAATTGTGTGGTGGAGATGTGCGCCGTTTAGCCGGAAGAGTCGACGTGGACGGAGTCGAAGAAGTTCGCTCAGTCGGACCATTTGTCGGACGGAATCGGGTGGCGGAGACGCTTGAACAGAGTCGCTGATGTTTCCTTTGGACGGGATTTGATTTTCTCAAGTTGTCTCAGGCGTCTTGTCGCAAGCGTTGATCTGTATCTTCACTTGACTCATGTGTTTTGTACATATAGCTCGGTCGCCGATTCACAGGTCAGTGATCACGTGATCGATCGGTGTAGCTTCTAATCCCATGATCCGATTCGATCTCTACGTAATGCATGCACAAACATCATGTAAATAATTAGATCTAAATAAGATAAGTGTTGAATATGATGTAGGACGAGATGAAACTGAATAAAAGATCCCATAGCCACGTGGAGTTGCGCATGTGTATTTTCGTGTTGGAGATTTTCCAGCCTTTGACAGAAGCGATCTTAACCATTGTTTATTTGTTGAGGTGAGGGAGATTGAATAGGACGTGTCCAGCGCAGTCTCCAGCTGCCGCCACCACCACCAAAATCGGATCGTACCGGGCCGTTTCGCCTAATTGTACGTGCATGGATCGAATCTCCCAATGATGCGTATAATGAACATGTAGACAAAACAAAACGTTAGATTAACTAGAATAATCAATTGACTAAATAATCAATTAGAGGACACCGATGAGATTGCATTGCAAAATCATCAGCCGTCATGGCCACGTGCGGCTGAGCGTGCATGGTGAAGATCAATTCTTCTGGCACGTCGCGCCGATGAACCAACCAGACGTAATCTGGCAGTTGTTGATGCTAAGTGATCCTATCCGGATCATCACCTCTAATCACCACTTGCCCCACGGTGGGCGCCAACTATTGTGGTATTGATCATGATAGATGCTACATGGTAGTTTACATAGAGGAAAGAGCAAAGTGACGTAGGAGAATCCGGGAGCAAGATTGGCACACGATGTACCCAGGTTCACGTCCTCTTGATGGAGGATCGCTACGTCCTGCTGTCAATCCAGTATATGATAATATATTGGTTACATGGGAGCCGTTGTAGGCGGAGGGAGAGACTAGATCTAATATAACGTACCCCGTGGGGTGCCCCTGGTGGCTTTATATATGCAGTCAGTTAGGGTTTACAAGTGCCAATAGGCTTTTTATTGGAGTCGCCGTTATGGGCTCTCAGTTAGCGAGTCGTCTGGATCCAGTATACACCAGTCCTCGTATTTGGCGAGTCGATCCGCCCTGGGCTAGGCTTCAGTCGGCTCGATCAGGATGGCGACTCCGCTTCATGAGTATACCCCGATTGGTATTCCCCCATCAATATATATATATATAACATCTATTTTAAACCGGTTGTAGAATATTAATCTACAACTGGGTGCCCTATATACAGAGACTACCCGGATCCACCCCCAACTGAACCCACCTCGAACCCGACATAACCAACCCTGACTCTGACTGAATCCCCACCTCCTCCGGATTCTGACCACCTTCCACCTCCTGCGGGCCGAGCGAGCGAGCGCCGGCGGGGACGCCGACGCGAGGGAGCGACGGCCGCCCAGCCAGTCCCTTCCCCTACCTAAGGACCTTCTTCGCCATCCGTGGAGAGAGCGAGCGCCGGCGGGGACGCCGACGCGAGGGAGCGAGCTCCACCAGGGTCCCCGTCGATTAGGCCTCCTAACGACCTTCTTCGTCGGTGCGGGGCGAGCGAGTGAACGACAGTGGCGATGCCGGAGTGAAGGATCGAGGCTTGCAGTGTCCTGGTCTCCATCTTCGACGAGCTCGTCCCAACCTTCTTCCTCGCGTGCTCCTCCGTCCTCTCCTCATCTCCAACTTCGACGACCTGACTAGTGATCTTCCCCCGCGTGTTGAGCTCCTTTGCCATCTCTACTCTGCTTTTTCTGGCGAGGCTAGCAACGCCTGAAGTGACTAGTGAAGATGGCTCCCCCTCATTGGAGCACAAGAATTAAGAGAAGAACATCTCCATGATTCCGTGAAGGGATGGAAGAGCCACCAACTTCTTCTCCATTTACACCGCCAATTCGACCTTCAACATATGATGGTCCTAGGAAGAGGAAAAGCATGGTAATTCGAAAGGTAAAATATGAAATTCGGACTCAATTAGGTGTAATTAGAGAAGTTTAGGCAGTGTAAATGATTAAGGATATTCAAGGAAGGATGGAAAGTTCAGGGTGTCTTTTCAGATAAATTGATGTTGACTTATCAGATAAGTTCAGGATGTCTTTTCAGCACAATTCTGGAAAAGTTCAGTGCGTATCTGCAACTAAGTTCATAATTCATTTAAATATAAATTCAGGGGTAGCCATATAGCAAACAAAGATGATTAGGCAATTCATAATTAGGAAGTTCAAGTAAATTCTGCCTTGAATTTAAAAAGTTCATGTTGCCTTATCAGATAAGTTCAGGGTGTCTTTTTAGCATAATTCTGGAAAGTTCATTGTATCTCTGCAGCTAAGTTCATGATTCGTTTAAATATAAGTTTAGGGGTAGCCATATAGCAAACACAGATTATCAGGTAGTTCATAATTAGGAAGTTCAAGTAAATTCTTCCTTGAATTTAAAAAATTCACGCTGCCTTATAAGATAAGTTCAGGGTGTAGAAAAAGTTCATGGTCTCTCTCTTTAGATATGTTCACGCTTCCTTGTCACTTAATTCAGGGTGTCTTATCAAGTTCATGTTGTCTTCTCTTTTAGGATGATACAAAGGGAAAACGGATCAGAGGAACAACCGATGTCCACGGTACATTCCCGCTGTATGTACATGACCCAATGCCTATCCAGTGGTCTTCAGATGGTACCAATTGGAAAACACCTAAATTGGATGCGGGTTATTTTGGATCCTCTAGCCGTTTTGAGTACTCAAAAAGTTCCTTGGAAACACCAACACAAGAGCAAGCTCCATTCTCTCCTACACATTTCAACAGTGTTGGTCTGAATGGAATGTCAGAACAACAATGTCAGAGCATATACAACATGTTCTGTGCGAGGTACACCTCCTCTTATGGTTATGCGGTTGTATGTCGGGTCTCCCTCGTTTCCGTGATCCCTTCATTGCTGCGATGTCCTGCTTTGTCATCTGGTAGATTATCATAGGGGTTAATAATAGGGTTACCGTTGGAGTCACGCTGTGTCGAGGGTTCTTTGTTGATCACGCACACTTGGTGGCGTGTTTTGTACAACCTAGGGGCATCGCTGTTAGATTCGAAGGAGACACTATCAGTGAAATCCAGCGGTTCCTGTTCTGGGTAACACTACAAGAAAAGTTTCCTTCCGCAACGACTTGGCCCGACGGTCGTCATAGAAGGCACTTCTTCCGCGACGAATTTCTTGGCTCGACCATGGCCGATGGAAAACGTTTTTTCGGTTTCACGGCCCACTACTACGACAGAACCGCTAAAAACGTGGAGGAAGCTCGGCCATCGCGTGGCAGAAGTAAGATTTTCGTTTCCTCGTGCGATGTTTACTTGCCAAAGTCTTTTGAGGAGTGTGAGTCCCGGACGTTAGTGTCTCTAGAGGACCATAGTTTTCGGTCGCATCTTCCTGATTTGAACTTGATAACGTTGCTCGATGTTTCTGTCGTTTAGTCAGGCAACTAGGTCCCACATGTTAGCCTCTCATTAGAATAATCGTGTGTATGATGGAATTAACAGAAGAACATCTCCACGATTCTGTGAAGGGATGGAAGAGCCACCATCGTCTTCTCCATTTACACCACCAATTCGACCTTCAACATCTGATGGTCCTAGGAAGAGGAAAACCATGGTAATTCGAAATGTAAAATATGAAATTCGGACTCAATTAGGTGTAACTAGAGAAGTTTAGGTAGTGGAAATGATTAAGGATATTAAAGGAAGGATAGAAAGTTCAGGGTGTCTTTTCAGATAAATTGATGTTGGTTTATCATATAAGTTCAGGATGTCTTTTCAGCACAATTTTGGAACAGTTCAGTGCGTCTCTGCAGCTAAGTTCATGATTCGTTTAAAGATAAATTCAGGCATAGCCATATAGCAAACAAAGATGATTATGTAGTTCATAATTAGGAAGTTCAAGTAAATTCTTCTTTGAATTTAAAAAGTTCATGCTGCCTTATCAGATAAGTATAGGGTATTTTTTCATCACAATTCTGGAAAGTTCATTGTGTCTCTACAGCGAAGTTCATGATTCGTTTAAAGATAAGTTCAGGGGTAGGCATATAGCAAACACAGATTATTAGGTAGTTCATAATTAGGAAGTTCAAGTAAATTATTCCTTGAATTTAAAAAAAATTATGCTGCCTTATCAGATAAGTTCAGGGTGTAGAAAAATAGCATAGTAAAATGATTAGGCAGTTCATGGTAACATGAAAAAGTTCATGGTCTCTCTTCAGATAAGTTCACGCTTCCTTGTCACTTAAGTTCAGGGTGTCTTATCAAGTTCATGTTGTCTTCTCTTTTAGGATGATACAAAAGGAAAACGGATCAGAGGAGCAACCGCTGTCCACAATACATTGCCGCTGTATGTACAGGATCCAATGCCTATCTAGTGGTCTTCAGATGGTACCAATTGGAAAACACCTGAATTGGATACGGGTTATTTTGGATCCTCTAGCTGTTTTGAGTACTCAAAAAGTTCCTTGGAAAAACTAACACAAGAACAAGCTCCATTCTGTGCGACGCATTTCAACAGCGTAGGTCTGAATGGAAAAACTAATGTCGGGCCAACAGTGTCAGAGCATATGCAGCTGTGTTCTGTGCGAGGTCCACCTCCTCCTACGGTTATACGGTTGTCTTTCGGGTCTCCCTCATTTCCGTGATCCCTTCGTTGCTGCGATTTCCTGCATTGTCATCTGAGAGATTATCACTGGGGTTAATAATAGGGTAACCGTTGGAGTTGCGCTGTGTCGAGGGTTCTCCGTTGATCACGCACACTTGGTGGCGTGTTTTGTACAACCTAGGGGCGTTGCTATTAGATCCGAAGGAGACACTGTCAGTGAAATCCAGCGGTTCCTGTTCTAGGTAGCACTACAAGAAGTTTTCCTTCCGCAACGACTTGGACCGACTATCGTCATAGAAGGCGCGTCTTCTGCGACGAATTTCTCGGCTTGACCATGGCCGATGGAAAACTTTTTTCTGGTTTCGCGGCCCTCTACTATGACAGAACCGCTAAAAACATGGAGAAAGCTTGGCCAGCGCGAGGCTGAAGAAAGATTTTCGTTTCCTCGCGCGATGTTGACTTGCCGAAGTCTTTTGAGGCGTCTGGGTCCCGCACGTCAGTGTCTCTAGTAGACCATACTTTTCGGTCGCGCCTCCCTGATTTGAACATGATAACGTTACTCGATGCGTCTGCCATTTAGTGAGGGTGCTAGGTCCCACATGTCAGCCTCTCATTAGAACAATCGTGTGCATGATGAAATTTTTTTCCTTCGCTCGTGCTTCCCTGTTCCGAAATTGATAGCGCTGCTCGATGCATCTACCATTTAATTAACCTCCTCGGACCCACATGTCATCCACTCATTAGAAGAAATATGTGTGTAATGGAATTTTTTCCCGTGGCTATTGCCTCTTTGATTTCAACTCGATAACATTGCTCGATCTATCTGCCGTCTAGTCACACCGCTGTGTCCTCCATGTCAACATCACATTATAAGAATCGTGTGTATGATGGAATTTTTTCTTCGCTCGTGCTACCCTGTTCCGAACTTGATAGCACTGCTCGGTGTATCTACAGTTTAATCAAACTCCTGGACCCCACATGTCATCCTCTCATTATAAGAAACGTGTGTATGATAGATTTTTTTCCCTCGGTTGCTCCTCCGTGTTCCGAACTTGATAGCGTTGCTTGCTACATCTACCATTTAATCATGATACATGGCCTTAGATGTCATCCACTCATTAGAAGAAACATGTGTATGATGGAACTTTTGCTTTCGGACGCGCTTCCGTGTTTCGAACTTGATAGTATTGCTCAGTGCATCAGCTGTTTTTCCAGGCTGCTAGGTCCCCGATGTGAGCCTCTCATTAGAAGAAACATGTGCATGCTAGACTTTTTTTATTGCTCGCGCCTTCCTCCTTCGAACTTAGCAACATTGCTCGAGGCAGCACCTGTATAAGGCCATGCTACTTGGTCCCACATGTTGGTCTCTCTGTAAATGAAACCTGCGTATGATGGACTTTTTTTCGGTCGTGTCCGCTGTTTTGACCTTGGCAACGTTGATCGATGCAGTAGCCGTGTATGGTCTTGCTGGTGAGGCCTCCATGTCAGCCTCTCTGGTATGTTCTGGCTTGTGGGTCCCAGATGTAGCCTATATGTTCTGGAAGGTGGGTCCTAGATGCCAGCGTCTCTACAAGTATTTAACTTTTTTTTGAAACCTGACCATTAAACTCGAGGGATGCTGCAGGCTGGTGGGTCCACAATGTCAGCCTCTCCGTAATGCGATATTAAAAGGTAAACACTTTCTCAAAAAAAGTAAACCCAATATATATATATGTACACACAGGGGATTCGAACTAAAGAAGTTCAAATCAAGTCAAATAGACATAAACTGAGTGTTTTGCCACTACACCAAAGATATTTTTAGGAATTGAATCATTAAACATGTATTAGTACTACAACTTACGTATCAGTCTTCTAATTTTTTTGTGTGTCCATGCTATCTCTCTTAAAATAAAAGGGCAATGCTACTGGAACCTCGATTTATAAAAATCCACATAATGGATTAGTTTCTTAAAAACATGGGTAGGCAGAGTTTTTTTAGAGGTGGGGGGCAATGCCAAAAGTGCCAATTTAAAAAGTTTTTGGGCTATGGTCAATGGGCTCCTATCTCAAATTTCACTGGGCTGTGGCTCGCCAGATTCAAACACAAACCTCATCGAGGGAGGAAAAAAGCGATAATTCCTTTGACATATATTCATGTAAAAATATCTAATGAACACACACCACATGCGCCAAAACAGGGCTGGTATCCAATGACTTCACTTGGTGAAATCACGCTGTATATCTTTACCCTCTCATCTCTATCCAAAATGCATCCAACATTTCCGATGACACAAAGGCAAAAGCTTTAGAGCAAGCAACCAACAACGACGACAAAACTTTTGACAAATTGAATACCATTTGAAAGATTAAGGAGTACAAAATAACAAGACATAAAAAATCGACAGAATCCTAGTTCATATTCAGCAGCACTTGACCAATTCAGAAGCATTTCAAAGTGACTGATTCAGCAATACATACACTAAAATTCAATATCAGTATAGAAAGAGATAGTTCTTGTTTCAGCTCTAAAAACCATGTCACGCGATCAGTTTGCCCTTTTCTCCAAACACACTCGATCACTAGAACACAATCATTGTCATAATATTTGGTGATATAGGGAATCATCATATAGATACAGATATACCATATGTAAACACTCGTATTTTTAAGTCCAGATGCCTATTATGCCATACATCGCAATTCCAAGATTAGCATTTTTGCGAGACATAACAAAAGTTGTACCACAGTACATCATCCATTACAAACCATAATAAGGTTCTTACAAACAAAAGTTCTCATGATCCAGTCTTTAATACAATCAAGGCAGCGGAAGGTAAACGTAGCGGGGCTTCATCTTCCGGGTCACAGGCAATGCTGACGATGGGAGATGATCCTAGTTGTCATAGACTTCCTTCTGTCCATCTTCCGGGTAATCCTCCTCATAGTCTGGCCATGGAAATAGCCAGGGACAAAGCCATGAGTACTCTTTAAGTACTCGCAAACTAACCACTAGCACATGTAAGGTAAAAGCTAATAGGAATCTTAAGCTCTTGGTTTGTTTGCCAAAAGCCAGATTTACTTCCTAAGGGTTTCAAGAGTAAAGACCTAGTTTAGTTCTCTATATCACTTAAGGGGGAAACTAGTTTTCATGTCCACAACTCTATTGTGGTCAAGTCAAGGTCATCTTTCAAGTCACAAATCATTTTGAAAACATCTGACAACGGAACAGCATGGCCACTCCAACTGTCCATAACCGCAGACACGGCTATTCGAATAGTTTGACACTCTACAGAGATTGTACGCTTTCACCACAAAATTCGATACATCCGTCAGGAATAATCCTGAATCATCATACTTGGTATGCAGACAATCAATCTTAACCTTTCAATTACACACCCTAGTATAGGCACCTCCCCTATGAGTTTGGCCTCCCAACCATGACCATCTATCATCTTGGGTACTGCGTAGGTGGACATTCATCACGAGGTAGCCTGAGCTCAACCTCTTCCACAAGGGAACCCATACTAAGACATATAAGCTTCCAGTCAAGCCCTACCCAACTCAGGTATTGTGGTTGTACGGTAAAATTGGAATGGTATCGCATCCGAACCCAACCATCACTTTTTATAAAGAGTCAAGGCTCATGCCTCAATATTTTCATTATCAACCATTGTGTTTCTCAACACATGTCAAAATATTTCAATAGAATGAATCATCACTCCAAGGTTTTCATAATCATTTTCACCAAGTATTCCCATCTAAAGTGATCAAGATTTATGCTTAGTACTAGCCACTAAAGTCGAGGGTATTCACTAATTGGGGGTGCTAATCTGGTCCAAGTATCCAAGACTAATCCTAAGATCTTGATAGGATCCAATCTATTTTCCACTAGTCACAATTCGTTAACTAAGTAAAAGTTGTAGTAAAAGGGAAAGTAAAGCTTGGAGTAAAAGCTGGGAATTGGTAAAGTTGCAAAACCAGGTATGCCTAGTGCATCTGGTATAAAGGGGCTTGCATATATAGTATGCATAGCTCTAGCTTGCATTTAGTGCTGGCTTGCATAGATAGCTTGCTTTCCTTGAGTAGAGCAGTTGTTGCAGTCGTTGAAGTTTTCCTCCTCTTCCTCGAAGTACTCCTCTTCGTTGAATTCCGGGTCGGTACTAGCGTCTATAAATACATCCTATGTAAACAATCACCAAACAACAGTTCACTACTCCTATTTAGCATAAAAGGCTCATACTAGATGATCTAATATCATCTCAATCATTCCATGTTATAATGGCACATTTTTATTTTTCTTTAATGAGAAAGGTAATTTCTACTCATTGAAATTGTTTAAGATTTAATATTCTCCAACTAGAATATAGGTTCATATAGACCATGTCCTCACCATATATTCTCATGCTTGGAAATGTTATTTAAAAAGGTGGTTAAGCATTACAAGATTTAATAATACTATTTAATAAGATTTAAATGACTAGAAAAGCCTATATAGCTTTCTTTTACTACTAGTACAAGTTTAATATCTGTAAAACTACATGTCTTTATATATTCATGTAGAGCATGGAAAATGTGATTTTTGAGAGGTGGAATCATCTCAAAAGCATTTATAGTTTATTTTAGAAAAATGTTTGAAGTGTCAAAAGTCTCTGTTTTATTATTTTTGGTATAGGTGATCTATAATTCTAGTTGGTTTAAATCCAACGGGAGTTATTAGATAATTTCCATACATTTCCAGCAAAACTGGAATCAAGCATTTTGGTTAAGTGAATCTCTATGAATTGATTTTTGCATCTACTGGCAAAATCTAGTTTTAACTAAAATGGAAAAACACTATTTGAATGGTTGAGCTCTACGCGGGAATCTAAACGGGCCAGCCCAATTGCATAGTGCTGGCACAGCTGGCTACTGACATATGGAACCTACTCATCAGTGACTCTATCTAACCGAAACAGTAAGTTTCAATCTTAGCCCTACGATTAGAACATGATCTAACGGGTGAGGTTCATCTTCTACGACGAATAGCTTCGGCGAGAACTGAACCCTAACGCGGGGGTGGGGGTCGCGTGAGGCTCACCTGGGCTCTAGTTAAGGTCGACGACGGGGGCTAATGTGGTTGTCGTTTACAGCGGTACGAGGCGCGGTCACGGTGGCTCCTGGGGTGGTCGCAATCAACTGGCTCCTTCATTCTCTGTAGCGGCGGACTCTGGCTAAATTCTGGCGATGCGGTGCTCGCCGTGCTAAAGGGACGGTGAGGTTCTGTGGTGAGTTGGGAGTGGAATGGTGTGGATATTGAGGGATGAGGGTGTCTCTATTTATACACCCAGTGTGGAGGTTGGGCGGCATGGTCGGGCTACTCCAGCGACGCTGCTACAGGTTGCAATCGTCACGGCAGAGGGCATGGGTCGAAGCAGTGGACTATGGCGGTCGTCATGGAAGTGATGTCATGGCAAGGGCCGCTCTCCATTAGCTGGGGTACGTCAGTGCTCTGGGCGGGTACACAGGCATTCGTCACTTGGTACGGTGGTCACGAGGCGCGAGACGACGAATGATCATGTCTGGCGGCTTACTAGTGCCACGGCGAACACGGTTACGGGTGGAGAGAGTGAGGCACGACGTGTGTGAGCGAGGCGGTTGCGGTGCTCTGCCGTGCTCTCGGCATGGCCAGAGGTTAAATGGGCGGGGCTGGTCTGGCTCCTTCTCGCCTCGCCGTTGGTCCAGGGGTGGTCAGTGGGTGGTGGTGAGGTCAGGCCTACCTCGTGGGGGTCGTGGTACAGGGCAGCGCGGTAAAAACCAATTTTTTCGAAGATCTTCTGTTACTCAAATCGAAAAGTGTTGAACTAACGAAAATTGGATAATAACCTGGGGCAGAAGCACAAAAAATCACAGCTCAAACCTACATACAGAAATTTTCCACCAATTTTTACAGCAAAGCATAAAAATCTGTTTCGGGACAGCAACTTTCCCAAGCATTACTTCTCTCTCATTAGAGGTTACTCTTGGCATAAAAAGCAGATTAAAAGGATAAGGAGCGGTTATTACAGAGGTAATAACTTCCGAGACTCATCTAACACTTTTGGGTTATCTCCCAATAAGTACTTTTCTTTAACGCCTTTAAGTTAGGCATAAGAAGCAAGAAAGGAATCAAGTATTCTCAAATGAAGAAACATTAAGAGCAATTTTTGTTTTCATAGGAGAGGCAAAATGGATCTTCTCTCTCTTCTTGGGGAAGTGTGTTGAGTAAAAGAGCAATTTTCCAAGAGATTTAACCATAGTAAAAGACAGATAAAACATAGGCAGAATAATAGAAAAGGACCAGCAGAAGATATACATCACAGTAGAGGAACCGTCGGTGTTCGCGTTAGCATTGGCACCATCGTCAGCCATGTTTTCGAGGAAAAGGTTGTTGATGTCGGGGAAGAAATCGTTGTTGGGGAAGATGTCGACGCAGTCGCTGTCCGTGAAGGAGTCCGTGATGAAGCCAGTAGTCGCGCTTGTAGCGCTCCCCCAAAAACTTTATCGCTCTTCTCCCGTAAAAGACTCGAAGCAGCGGGGTCTTGGAGGCCTACTATCCCAGCTCGTGGTGCACGCCGCAAGATGGGATGGGGAAGATCTAAGCAGCACAAAGCTCTGGAACTGGAGGCGCAAGGGTGTGACTTCGTGTATCTGAGGAGAGGAGCGACCTCTCACTCTTATAGGCACGAGTAGGCAGGTGAATAGACGGCGTTGGGAGAGGAAACATACAGGCATCGACCGAAGCCGAACACCTCCACTAAGCTCGAATTAAGTCTCCACTGAATTTGTATTAAACATTCAGTCACGCAGACTGTTCAAATTCTTATCCATTCATGAGTGGCAAAAAGAAAGAGAAGCTCTCGGCTCGAGGCATTCCCGCAACCCGCGGCACGTGCGCGCGCGTTGTGACGAGACGAGGCGAGGCGTGGCGAGGCGGGCGGCGGAGGAGGAGTGCGCGTGTATATGTCTTCTTTTCTCAAGATCTTACAAGTGGTGGAAGAGCTCAGCTTATAAGCTGGTCCAACTTCCACTCAACTAGCAATGTGAGACTAAACTTTCGTCCCACCTCTTGCCTAGCATGAATGGGCCAAGTGGGCCACTAGGATTTCAGGATTTGTTGAATAATATAAATGGGCTGGGCCTTTATTAGGCAAAATTCCAACAATCCCCCACCAGATCCTAGAGGCACACATAAATTTGCCTATGGTTCGAAAACAGTGTTTATATACTGGTACTAGTGGAGACTGTTAAGTTGAACTTCCACCTAGAACTCTATGCTACACTATTTTGCAACTTGTACAGTGGACTATGCCTTGAACTGCAAGTTTGCTGCATTCTAGCTTACACAAATCCTTGACCAATACTAGGCTGCCGTGGGACTTCCCCTCGGGTGGAGCTTATGCGTCATACTCCATAGCCTTTCATGAGTTTATTAGAGAGCACCCAACTCTCATAGCCTGCGACGTTTAACAGTCAGACTCATATAGGTGTGTTCTTCAAGAGATGTTCTACAGGACAACATCTCTACTTAAACTAAGCCACTTAGAACACATTAAGATAAATCAACCTGCCATGCATAATAGGAAAGTATTTCATCTTCACGGAGTGGTGATTAAAGTAGGGATACTTTCCTCTCAGTTAACCAACAGCTTGTCTCCCAATTCTAATTCACGGGATCTCCGACCACATAGAGTGGTTTACCACTGTGGAAAAATTATAGTGTGGGTCTCATACCCATCTCCTTTGATGCATTCTCTATCACATTACGTGATAGACCCTTTGTGAAGGGCTCTGCCAGATTCTTAGATGTTTGGATATAATCCAACGGGAATAACTCTAGAGTTTCTCATTTTCCTTACAGATTTCAATCTCCTCTTCACATGTCTTGAGGACTTCATGTTATCCTTAGAACTGTTAACTTTAATAATCACAGTTTGATTATCACAGTTCATTGGGATTGCGGGTATAGGTTTCTCAACCACAGGTAAGTCCACCAAGAGTTTTCGAAGCCACTCTGCTTCAACAGTGGCTGTGTCTAATGCTACGAGTTCTGCTTCCATAGTTGACCTCGTTAAGATGGTGTGCTTGCAAGACTTCCAAGAAACAGCGCCACCACCAAGTGTAAATACATATCCACTCGTGGCCTTTATCTCATCAGCATCAGATATCCAGCACCCTTGGGTACCCAGTATAGTGAATGTCGTTGCTTGCTGATACATTGCAAATGTATCTATAATTTTTGATGTTCCATGCTTGGTTTTATCTACTTTCTTATATTTTGTCCACACTTTGGAGTACTTTTCATATGATTTCTTGGACTAACCTATTAACAAGATCCACAGAGCCAGTTGCCAGCTTTCTACTGTTTTTGGTTCTAGAAAGTCAGAAAATCAATATTCTCGGAATTTGACCGGACAAAAGCCAAAGTCGATATTTTACCGGAAGACTCACAGAGCCAGAAGACGAGACGGAGAGGGGCCTGGGGCTGGCCACACCACCTGGTGGCGTGGGCCAGGCCAGGCCGCGCAAGGGGTGGTGTGGGCCCCTCCGACACCCCCTTTGTCTCCCCTCTCGCCTATAAGAGCCTCCCGATGCAAAAACCCTAAATAATCAAGCCTCCATCCACGAAAAGTTCCGCAGCGCCGCCGCCACCGAAGGGGAGATTCGGAGGACAGAAAGTCTCTGTTCAGGCACCCTGCCGGGACGGGGAAGTGCCCCCGGAGCCATCTCCATCGATCTCCACCGCCATCTCCATCACCGTTGCTAATTCCCATGATGAGGAGGGAGTAGTTCTCTCTCGAGGCTAAGGGTTCTACCGGTAGCTATGTGTTCATCTCTCTCTCTATGCATGATCTTATTGAGATCATGAGCTTGTAATCTATAGATGTACCTTTCTACTTGATACACTGCAAATGTATCTATAATTTTTGATGTTCGATGCTTGGTTTTATCCACTTTCTTGTGTTTTATTCCAACTTTGGAGTACTTTTCATATGATTTCTTCGACTAACCTATTAACAAGAGCCACAGTGCCAGCTGCCTGTTTTCTGCTGTTTTTAGTTCTAGGAAAGTCAGAAAATGAATAGTCTCGGAGTTGGACGGGACAAAAGCCAAAGTTCCTATTTTTCCGGAAGTGATCAAGTGCCAGAATACGAGACGGAGAGGGGCCAGGGAGCCACCACACCACTTGGCCGCGCGGCCAGGCCTGGCCCGCGCCAGGGGGTGGTGTGGCCACTCCCGGCACCCCCTCGGCCTCTCCTTCCGCCTATATATTTCCCTCGGGGCGAAAACCCTAAGTACCTGATCAAAAATCCACGAAAGAGTCTGTAGCCGCCGTCATCTCCATCCCTAGACCGGGAGGGATCTGAAGCTCTTACTGGCACCCTGCCGGAGAGAAGAGTTCACCCTGGAGGCCTTCTTCATCACCATGCAAGCCTCCGGTGTGATGCGTGAGTAGTTCATCCTTGGACTACAGATCCATGTAGTAGCTACATGGCTGGTTTCTCCTCCTTTGTGCTTTCATGTTTAGATCTTGTGAGCTCTGCACATGATCAAGATCATCTATTTGTAATTCATACATGTTGTGTTCGCGGGGATCCGATGGATATTGAGATGCTATTTCAGATTGATTATTGATTCTATCATGTCTTTGTTATTTGAGATATTGCATGCTTTCCGTTGTTAGTAGCTATCTTAGCCAAGTAGATGCTAGCAACTCCAAGAGTTAGTATTTATGCTCGATAGTGGGTTCATGCCTCTGGTAATCTGGGGAAGTGACAGAAATCTCTAAGGTAGTAGATGTGCTGTTGCTACTAGGGAGAAAACACAAATCCTTTGTTCATAGAACAATCGTATTGTTTACTTTACACACAGTTCGTAAAGCAATAATCTGTTGCTTGCAACTTAATACTGGAGGGTGTTCGGATGATAACCTGAAGGTGGATTATTAGTCATAGATGCAGTTGGATGGCGGTCTATGTATTATGTTGTAATGCCCAATCAAGTCTCAGAGGAGTCAAGATGATTATTATATGCATGTATTGCTTTCTCGGTGTTTGTCAATTGCCCCACTGTAATTTGTTCACCTAGCATGTTATCTATCTTAACGAGAGCCACCTCTAGTGAAATATGGATCCCGGTCCTTTTCTTTACATACAATCTACAACTGTTTACTTCTTTGTGTTTACTTTCTGCAAACTTTTACTTCTTTCCATTCGATACGTTTAATCCTTTGTTTTTCACAAAACACGGTGAGATTGACAACATCATCGCAAGTTGGGGACAAAGTTCTGTGGTTGTGTTGTGCAGGTCTCCACGTTGCTACTAGCACCGGTAGTGCGTCCTGCCAAAGCTCAGCTAGTAACACCTTTGAGGTGTTTCCTTGCTCCTACTGGTTCGATTAAACCTTGGTTTCATAACTGAGGGAAACTTGCTGCTGTGCTCATCATACCTTCCTCTTGGGGTTACCAACGAGCTCTACATCAACCACGAGCCATCAACACTTTTCTGGGCGCCGTGCATTGAGCCATCAAGCATTTTTTTGGCGTCGTTGCCGGGGAGTCAAGGTCATCTTCACAAGGGGAGTCCCTCATAACCAATCTCTTTACTTTGTTGTTTTTGTTTTGCTTAGTTTTCTTTTTGCTTTGTTTGCTTGTTTCTTATTAAAAAAACACAAAAAAATTATTTTTACTTGTTTGCTTTCTTATTTGAAAACCCCAAAAAATGACTACTCTTGAAAACACTAAGTTGTGTGACTTCACTAGCACCAACAACAATGATTTTATGAGCACACCTATTGCTCCACCTGTGATTAAAAATACTTTCTTTGAGATAAAACCTGCTTTACTCAATCTTGTTATGAGAGAGCAATTTTCTAGTATTGGTAATGAAGATGCTGCTTCCCATCTAAATAACTTTGTTGAACTTTGTGAGATGCAAAAGCATAGGGATATAGATGGTGATATTATTAAACTGAAATTGTTTCCTTTCTCTTTGAGAGGAAAGGCTAAAGAATGGTTGAATTCCTTAACTAGGAATATTATTGATTCTTGGACTAAATGCAAAGATGCTTTTGTTGGAAACTACTATCCTCCTGCTAAGATTATATCCATGAGAAGTGAAATAATGAAGTTTAAACAACTTGATAATGAGCATGTTGCTCAAGCTTGGGAAAGAATGAAATCTTTGGTAAAGAATTGTCCCACTCATGGACTGACTACTTGGATGATCATCCAAACTTTTTATGCAGGATTGAACTTCTTCAAGGAACCTATTGGATTCAGCTGCTGGAGGTACCTTTATGACCATCACTTTGGGTGCTGCAACAAAACTTTTGGACAATATGATGGTTAATTATTCTGAATGGCATACTGAGAGAGCTCCACAAGGTAATAAGGTAAATTCTGTTGAGGAAACCTCCTCCTTGAGTGATAAAATTGATATTATTATGTCCATGCTTGTTAATGGGAAAGCCCATATTGATCCAAATAATGTTCCTTTAGCCTCTTTGGTTGCTCAAGAAGAGAAATTTGATGTGAACTTCATAAGAAATAACAACTTTGGCAACAATGCTTATGGTAATAATGCTTATAGGAACAATTTTGGTAACAACAATTATAAGCCATATCCTCCCAACAATGGTAATTCTTATGGAAATTCTTACAACAATAATAAGAGTGCTCCCTCTGAACTTGAAGTTATGCTTAAAGAGTTTATTAGTAAACAAACTGCTTTCAATAAAACTATTGAGGAAAAACTCTCTAATGGTGAAACAAATATAGCATCTTTGGCTGAAGCTCAATCTACTTTGAATAAAATGGCTGCTAAACCTGAAACTAATGAGAATCCCTTTGCAGCTACTAATGCTATACAAGTAAGAATTGATGAAAATGTTAGACTACTAGATGAATTACATGCTAAGTGGGAAAGATAAGATAAAATTGCTAGAAACATTAGTGTTTCTACTATCACCACCACTAGTGTTGAGGCTAGTAATAGTCCTACTACTTTAGATGATAAAGTTTATTTTGATCTTGATGGTTGCAATATCTGTGAAGTTATTAAGTTCCTACAAAAGCTTTCCAAAAGTCCTAATGCTAGTGCTATGAACATGGCTTTTACATAACACATTACTGATGCTCTCATAAAGATTATAGAAGAAAAGATGAAACATAAAGCTTCTATTCCTATAAAACAAGAAGATGGTTGGGAACCCATCATTAATATGAAAGTGAATGACTTTGATTTCAAATCTTTGTGTGATCTTGATAGTAGTGTTTCTATTATGCCTAGAAGGATTTATGATATGCTTGATTTGCCTCCTCTTGAAGATTGTTATTTGAATGTCCCACTTGATACTAATGCTAAAAGAAACTCATGGGGAGTCTTAATGATGTTCTTATTATGGTTAACGATTCCTATGTCCCCGTTGATTTCTATGTTTTGGATGTTGAATACAATGCTTCTTGTCCTATTACTTTGGGAAAATCTTTTTTTAGAACTGTTGGTGCCATCATTGATATGAAAGAAGGCACCATTAAATATCAACTCCCACCAAAGAAAGGCATAGAACACTTCCCTAAAAAGAGAGAAAAGATTTCTTTTGCTTCTCCTATGAAAAAAAATTTGGTCTTAATGCTTCTTCATTTGAGAACACTTGATTCTTTATTTGCTTCTTATGCCTAACTTAAAGGCGTTAAAGAAAAGTACTTGTTGGGAGATAACCCAAGAGTTTTAGATGTGTCTTGGAAGTTTTTACCTCTGTAATAACCTCTCTTTATCATTTTTATTTGCTCTTTGTGCCAATAGTAACCTCTAATGAGAGTGAAGTAATGATTGGGAAAGTTGCTATCCCGAAATAGATTTTTGTGCTTCACCGTAAAAATTCGTGAGAGAGCTCTGTATGTTGGATTGAGCTTTAATTTTTTGTGCTTCTGCCCCAGGTTGTTTTCTAACTTTAGTTAGCTCAACACGTTTTGATTTGAGCAATAGAAGGTTTTCGAAAAAAATCGTCTTTACCTGCTGGTCTGTTTTGACAGATTTCTGCCATTTTCTGCATTTGCTTCTTGTTGGTTCCTTCTTGAGTTATTTTGGGGAATTGAGCTTTTTGAGGGAAGTTGTACAGTAGCTAGAGTTCTAATGGAAGTTTATTTGGTCTTAGAACTGAATCTTGAGACATATTTATCTTAAGTGCACTAATGTTGCTAATGAGATTGTGTGGAGTTTTGTATGAAGGAAAATTTCAGGTGTATGGAAGGAATGAGTAATGAGGTGAAGGATGGACTAAAGCTCAAGATTGGGGATGCCACGCGTGTCACCCCAAGAAATATCCAAGAAGTACAAGCGTCAAAGCTTGGGGATGCCCAAGGCATTCCCTCCTTCATCAATAAAAATTCCAGGTTTCTTCTAAACGCCTCATTTTTATTGTTTCATGCACAATTGTGTTTTTCTTGGAGCGTCTTATTTTTCATTTTCGTTTTGGTTTTCGTTAGCTTTGGTTTGCTTAGTTTGCTGAATAAATTGGTTGGACCCCCTCTTTCATACTTTGGTTCGCAAATAGTTTGCTTTGGTTTGGAAAAGAGTAGGAAAGTTCATACTTATGTGGTAAAAAGAGCTTGTTTTTGACTGTGGCCTATACTTTGTCATGCCATGCTTGATATTGTTTTGGCTTGATGCTTAGTATTATTTGCTGTAGCATGACTTGTTATAAACAATTTAGATTGCTTAATGTGCCTTGGATGAATCATCCGTTGTTTTAGCATATTAAAGCATAGTATAGTGGTATTCTCCTTTGATGCTTTATTTGGGTTGACTTGGCACATGCTCACACCATGTTATGACTATCTCAAGTCACCATAGCCTTTATGATCCTTTAGTTTTCAACTTTTAGTATCACTTTATGCTTTGAGCAATGATGTTTTGTCGCTCTGCATGATTATGGCCATTATTGCTCTCTTAGTTTGTCGCTCCCAGTCTTTTGCTAGCCTCCACAACAAAGTTTGAGTTCCACTCATGCATCCACCTCCCTAAACCAAGTTATTCTAAAGAGTCCACCATACCTACCTACTAGCTTATGCTATTCCAAGTACATTCATGCTTTTGTTTACCTTCCACATGTTATGAGAAAACTAGTGATTAAAGCTCTCACGAACTTGATGGCACACTTTACTTTACTTGCCCTTAATAAACTTGAACCATTGTGTCTTCTATGTTGTATATGCTTGCACTTATTTGTCGGGAATTAGCAGAACCATGCTTTCATGGGGAACGCTTTCAACATTGCACTTGGTACTTGTACCTAGTTGATATCATGCTCTTTTGTATATGGGTGTCGTCGGTGTGAAATGAAAGGGGAGCTTGTAAGTCCATGGAGTTATGTATATGTGTTAGAGAAACGCCTGGGACGCTAGTATAATCCATGCTGACATTGTGGAATCCTGCAGCGTAACCATAATGAGCTGTCTATGAAGCATTCTTCTTATAAAAAAAAGAGTCCTATATTGAGAAAAAAAGAGAAAATAAAAAGAAAAAGAAAAAAAGAGATACTATGAAAAGAGGAAAGAGAGAAAAAGCACCATATTCCCATGGTAAATAAGAAGAATGCTGAGATGCTCGTTGTCTTCTTGCCTTGTCATTTTGATATGAGGATTCTTCTGTATCATCGGGCAAGGGGTACCTCGTTGGCGGCTCTCTATGATACACATGTACTTACAATGACAAGAACTTACCGGTGACTAAACTTGAGTAGCATGAGGAGCGGCCCTCGTATACAAGGGACATGAGATTTCTGACTTATACTTCGTCAAGCATGTACACCATAGTTTTTTCACTTTAACCTTAATCACTTCAAGATGCTTATGATACGGGCAATGAGCGCTGAAAGCTATACGTACCATAATTTTTGGAAGCTCTTTATGAAACTTGAATCTCTGCTTCCTTCTATGAAGGTCTTTCTTCTACCATTATATGGAGTCTCGACCTTCTACCTTTATGCACCTAATTTGAGAGCATAGTGGCCATTCTTAGTTCTATGTGCATTGTCCCAAGACTTGTTGATTGATGCATACCTTGATATTGCTTGTTTTAAACTATTTGTATCTAGTCACTCTTATGAACTTTGAAGGTGTCCTATGCATTTATATTTGCTACTCTATGTGGGACAAGCTGAATACTATTATGCTATGTTTTATTTATGTGAAACAAACAAACGTCTTGCTAAGCATTGTTATTCATAAATCTTTTGTTTGTGCCTTTTCATGTTGCATCATAGTTTCTTTGACTTATTGCTAGAACTTTGTCTTTCATGTTATGATTGAAGTACTATGATCCCAGCTTTGAATGTTTTACAAATACTTTGATCAAGTTTACGATGGTGGATGTCACCTCAAAAATTATTCTTTCTTTTTATCACTTACCTACTCGAGGACGAGCAGGAGTTAAGCTTGAGGATGTTGATACACTGCAAATGTATCTATAATTTTTGATGTTCCATGCTTGGTTTTATCCATTTATTGTGTTTTGTTCCAACTTTGGAGTACTTTTCATATGATTTCTCGGACTAACCTATTACCAAGATCCACAGTGCCAGCTGCCTGTTTTCTGCTGTTTTTAGTTCTAGGAAAGTCAGAAAATGAATATTCTCAGAGTTGGACGGGACAAAAGCCAAAGTGCTTATTTTTCGGGAAGTAATCAAGTGCCAGAATACGAGACGGAGAGGGGCCAGGGAGCCACCACACCAACTGGCCGCGCGGCCAGGCCTGTCCCACGCCAGGGGGTGGTGTGGCCGCTCCCGGCACCCCCTCGGCCTCTCCTTCCGCCTATATATTTCCCTCGGGGCGAAAACCCTAAGTACCTAATCAAAAATCCACGAAAGAGTCTGTAGCCGCCGTCATCTCCATCCCTAGACCGGGAGGGATCTGAAGCTCTTACTGGCACCCTGCCGGAGAGAAGAATTCACCCTGGAGGCCTTCTTCATCACCATGCAAGCCTCCGGTGTGATGCGTGAGTAGTTCATCCTTGGACTACAGATCCATGTAGTAGCTACATGGCTGGTTTCTCCTCCTTTGTGCTTTCATGTTTAGATCTTGTGAGCTCTGCACATGATCAAGATCATCTATTTGTAATTCATACATGTTGTGTTCGCGGGGATCCGATGGATATTGAGATGCTATTTCAGATTGATTATTGATTCTATCATGTCTTTGTTATTTGAGATATTGCATGCTTTCCGTTGTTAGTAGCTATCTTAGCCAAGTAGATGCTAGCAACTCCAAGAGTTAGTATTTATGCTCGATAGTGGGTTCATGCCTCTGGTAATCTGGGGAAGTGACAGAAATCTCTAAGGTAGTAGATGTGCTGTTGCTACTAGGGAGAAAACAAAAATCCTTTGTTCATAGAACAATCGTATTGTTTACTTTACACGCAGTTCGTAAAGCAATAATCTGTTGCTTGCAACTTAATACTGGAGGGTGTTCGGATGATAACCTGAAGGTGGATTATTAGTCATAGATGCAGTTGGATGGCGGTCTATGTATTATGTTGTAATGCCCAATCAAGTCTCAGAGGAGTCAAGATGATTATTATATGCATGTATTGCTTTCTCGGTGTTTGTCAATTGCCCCACTGTAATTTGTTCACCTAGCATGTTATCTATCTTAACGAGAGCCACCTCTAGTGAACTATGGATCCCGGTCCTTTTCTTTACATACAATCTACAACTGTTTACTTCTTTGTGTTTACTTTCTGCAAACTTTTACTTCTTTCCATTCGATACGTTTAATCCTTTGTTTTTCACAAAACACGGTGAGATTGACAACATCATCGCAAGTTGGGGACAAAGTTCTGTGGTTGTGTTGTGCAGGTCTCCACGTTGCTACTAGCACCGGTAGTGCGTCCTGCCAAAGCTCAGCTAGTAACACCTTTGAGGTGTTTCCTTGCTCCTACTGGTTCGATTAAACCTTGGTTTCATAACTGAGGGAAACTTGCTGCTGTGCTCATCATACCTTCCTCTTGGGGTTACCAACGAGCTCTACATCAACCACGAGCCATCAACACTCTTCTGGGCGCCGTGCATTGAGCCATCAAGCATTTTTTTGGCGTCGTTGCCGGGGAGTCAAGGACATCTTCACAAGGGGAGTCCCTCATAACCAATCTCTTTACTTTGTTGTTTTTGTTTTGCTTAGTTTTCTTTTTGCTTTGTTTGCTTGTTTCTTATTCAAAAAAAACACAAAAAAATTATTTTTACTTGTTTGCTTTCTTATTTGAAAACCCCAAAAAATGACTACTCTTGAAAACACTAAGTTGTGTGACTTCACTAGCACCAACAACAATGATTTTATGAGCACACCTATTGCTCCACCTGTGATTAAAAATACTTTCTTTGAGATAAAACCTGCTTTACTCAATCTTGTTATGAGAGAGCAATTTTCTAGTATTGGTAATGAAGATGCTGCTTCCCATCTAAATAACTTTGTTGAACTTTGTGAGATGCAAAAGCATAGGGATATAGATGGTGATATTATTAAACTGAAATTGTTTCCTTTCTCTTTGAGAGGAAAGGCTAAAGAATGGTTGAATTCCTTAACTAGGAATATTATTGATTCTTGGACTAAATGCAAAGATGCTTTTGTTGGAAACTACTATCCTCCTGCTAAGATTATATCCATGAGAAGTGAAATAATGAAGTTTAAACAACTTGATAATGAGCATGTTGCTCAAGCTTGGGAAAGAATGAAATCTTTGGTAAAGAATTGTCCCACTCATGGACTGACTACTTGGATGATCATCCAAACTTTTTATGCAGGATTGAACTTCTTCAAGGAACCTATTGGATTCAGCTGCTGGAGGTACCTTTATGACCATCACTTTGGGTGCTGCAACAAAACTTTTGGACAATATGATGGTTAATTATTCTGAATGGCATACTGAGAGAGCTCCACAAGGTAAGAAGGTAAATTCTGTTGAGGAAACCTCCTCCTTGAGTGATAAAATTGATATTATTATGTCCATGCTTGTTAATGGGAAAGCCCATATTGATCCAAATAATGTTCCTTTAGCCTCTTTGGTTGCTCAAGAAGAGAAAGTTGATGTGAACTTCATAAGAAATAACAACTTTGGCAACAATGCTTATGGTAATAATGCTTATAGGAACAATTTTGGTAACAACAATTATAAGCCATATCCTCCCAACAATGGTAATTCTTATGGAAATTCTTACAACAATAATAAGAGTGCTCCCTCTGAACTTGAAGTTATGCTTAAAGAGTTTATTAGTAAACAAACTGCTTTCAATAAAACTATTGAGGAAAAACTCTCTAATGGTGAAACAAATATAGCATCTTTGGCTGAAGCTCAATCTACTTTGAATAAAATGGCTGCTAAACCTGAAACTAATGAGAATCCCTTTGCAGCTACTAATGCTATACAAGTAAGAATTGATGAAAATGTTAGACTACTAGATGAATTACATGCTAAGTGGGAAAGATAAGATAAAATTGCTAGAAACATTAGTGTTTCTACTATCACCACCACTAGTGTTGAGGCTAGTAATAGTCCTACTACTTTAGATGATAAAGTTTATTTTGATCTTGATGGTTGCAATATCTGTGAAGTTATTAAGTTCCTACAAAAGCTTTCCAAAAGTCCTAATGCTAGTGCTATGAACATGGCTTTTACATAACACATTACTGATGCTCTCATAAAGATTATAGAAGAAAATATGAAACATAAAGCTTCTATTCCTATAAAACAAGAAGATGGTTGGGAACCCATCATTAATATGAAAGTGAATGACTTTGATTTCAAATCTTTGTGTGATCTTGATAGTAGTGTTTCTATTATGCCTAGAAGGATTTATGATATGCTTGATTTGCCTCCTCTTGAAGATTGTTATTTGAATGTCCCACTTGATACTAATGCTAAAAGAAACTCATGGGGAGTCTTAATGATGTTCTTATTATGGTTAACGATTCCTATGTCCCCGTTGATTTCTATGTTTTGGATGTTGAATACAATGCTTCTTGTCCTATTACTTTGGGAAAACCTTTTTTTAGAACTGTTGGTGCCATCATTGATATGAAAGAAGGCACCATTAAATATCAACTCCCACCAAAGAAAGGCATAGAACACTTCCCTAAAAAGAGAGAAAAGATTTCTTTTGCTTCTCCTATGAAAAAAAAATTTGGTCTTAATGCTTCTTCATTTGAGAACACTTGATTCTTTCTTTGCTTCTTATGCCTAACTTAAAGGCGTTAAAGAAAAGTACTTGTTGGGAGATAACCCAAGAGTTTTAGATGTGTCTTGGAAGTTTTTACCTCTGTAATAACCTCTCTTTATCATTTTTATTTGCTCTTTGTGCCAATAGTAACCTCTAATGAGAGTGAAGTAATGATTGGGAAAGTTGCTATCCCGAAATAGATTTTTGTGCTTCACCGTAAAAATTCGTGAGAGAGCTCTGTATGTTGGATTGAGCTGTAATTTTTTGTGCTTCTGCCCCAGGTTGTTTTCTAACTTTAGTTAGCTCAACACGTTTTGATTTGAGCAATAGAAGGTTTTCGAAAAAAATCGTCTTTACCTGCTGGTCTGTTTTGACAGATTTCTGCCATTTTCTGCATTTGCTTCTTGTTGGTTCCTTCTTGAGTTATTTTGGGGAATTGAGCTTTTTGAGGGAAGTTGTACAGTAGCTAGAGTTCTAATGGAAGTTTATTTGGTCTTAGAACTGAATCTTGAGACATATTTATCTTAAGTGCACTAATGTTGCTAATGAGATTGTGTGGAGTTTTGTATGAAGGAAAATTTCAGGTGTATGGAAGGAATGAGTAATGAGGTGAAGGATGGACTAAAGCTCAAGATTGGGGATGCCACGCGTGTCACCCCAAGAAATATCCAAGAAGTACAAGCGTCAAAGCTTGGGGATGCCCAAGGCATTCCCTCCTTCATCAATAAAAATTCCAGGTTTCTTCTAAACGCCTCATTTTTATTGTTTCATGCACAATTGTGTTTTTCTTGGAGCGTCTTATTTTTCATTTTCGTTTTGGTTTTCGTTAGCTTTGGTTTGCTTAGTTTGCTGAATAAATTGGTTGGACCCCCTCTTTCATACTTTGGTTCGCAAATAGTTTGCTTTGGTTTGGAAAAGAGTAGGAAAGTTCATACTTATGTGGTAAAAAGAGCTTGTTTTTGACTGTGGCCTATACTTTGGCATGCCATGCTTGATATTGTTTTGGCTTGATGCTTAGTATTATTTGCTGTAGCATGACTTGTTATAAACAATTTAGATTGCTTAATGTGCCTTGGATGAATCATCCGTTGTTTTAGCATATTAAAGCATAGTATAGTGGTATTCTCCTTTGATGCTTTATTTGGGTTGACTTGGCACATGCTCACACCATGTTATGACTATCTCAAGTCACCATAGCCTTTATGATCCTTTAGTTTTCAACTTTTAGTATCACTTTATGCTTTGAGCAATGATGTTTTGTCGCTCTGCATGATTATGGCCATTATTGCTCTCTTAGTTTGTCGCTCCCAGTCTTTTGCTAGCCTCCACAACAAAGTTTGAGTTCCACTCATGCATCCACCTCCCTAAACCAAGTTATTCTAAAGAGTCCACCATACCTACCTACTAGCTTATGCTATTCCAAGTACATTCATGCTTTTGTTTACCTTCCACATGTTATGAGAAAACTAGTGATTAAAGCTCTCACGAACTTGATGGCACACTTTACTTTACTTGCCCTTAATAAACTTGAACCATTGTGTCTTCTATGTTGTATATGCTTGCACTTATTTGTCGGGAATTAGCAGAACCATGCTTTCATGGGGAACGCTTTCAACATTGCACTTGGTACTTGTACCTAGTTGATATCATGCTCTTTTGTATATGGGTGTCGTCGGTGTGAAATGAAAGGGGAGCTTGTAAGTCCATGGAGTTATGTATATGTGTTAGAGAAACGCCTGGGACGCTAGTATAATCCATGCTGACATTGTGGAATCCTGCAGCGTAACCATAATGAGCTGTCTATGAAGCATTCTTCTTATAAAAAAAAGAGTCCTATATTGAGAAAAAGAGAGAAAAGAAAAAGAAAAAGAAAAAAAGAGATACTATGAAAAGAGGAAAGAGAGAAAAAGCACCATATTCCCATGGTAAATAAGAAGAATGCTGAGATGCTCGTTGTCTTCTTGCCTTGTCATTTTGATATGAGGATTCTTCTGTATCATCGAGCAAGGGGTACCTCGTTGGCGGCTCTCTATGATACACATGTACTTACAATGACAAGAACTTACCGGTGACTAAACTTGAGTAGCATGAGGAGCGGCCCTCGTATACAAGGGACATGAGATTTCTGACTTATACTTCGTCAAGCATGTACACCATAGTTTTTTCACTTTAACCTTAATCACTTCAAGATGCTTATGATACGGGCAATGAGCGCTGAAAGCTATACGTACCATAATTTTTGGAAGCTCTTTATGAAACTTGAATCTCTGCTTCCTTCTATGAAGGTCTTTCTTCTACCATTATATGGAGTCTCGACCTTCTACCTTTATGCACCTAATTTGAGAGCATAGTGGCCATTCTTAGTTCTATGTGCATTGTCCCAAGACTTGTTGATTGATGCATACCTTGATATTGCTTGTTTTAAACTATTTGTATCTAGTCACTCTTATGAACTTTGAAGGTGTCCTATGCATTTATATTTGCTACTCTATGTGGGACAAGCTGAATACTATTATGCTATGTTTTCTTTATGTGAAACAAACAAACGTCTTGCTAAGCATTGTTATTCATAAATCTTTTGTTTGTGCCTTTTCATGTTGCATCATAGTTTCTTTGTCTTATTGCTAGAACTTTGTCTTTCATGTTATGATTGAAGTACTATGATCCCAGCTTTGAATGTTTTACAAATACTTTGATCAAGTTTACGATGGTGGATGTCACCTCAAAAATTATTCTTTCTTTTTATCACTTACCTACTCGAGGACGAGCAGGAGTTAAGCTTGAGGATGTTGATACATTGCAAATGTATCTATAATTTTTGATGTTCCATGCTTTGTTTTATCCACTTTCTTGTGTTTTGTTCCAACTTTGGAGTACTTTTCATATGATTTCTCGGACTAACCTATTAACAAGAGCCACAGTGCCAGCTGCCTATTTTCTGCTGTTTTTAGTTCTAGGAAAGTCAGAAAATGAATATTCTCAGAGTTGGATGGGACAAAAGCCAAAGTGCTTATTTTTCGGGAAGTAATCAAGTGCCAGAATACGAGACGGAGAGGGGCCAGGGAGCCACCACACCAACTGGCCGCGCGGCCAGGCCTGTCCCACGCCAGGGGGTGGTGTGGCCGCTCCTGGCACCCCCTCGGCCTCTCCTTCCGCCTATATATTTCCCTCGGGGCGAAAACCCTAAGTACCTAATCAAAAATCCACGAAAGAGTCTGTAGCCGCCGTCATCTCCATCCCTAGACCGGGAGGGATCTGAAGCTCTTACTGGCACCCTGCCGGAGAGAAGAATTCACCCTGGAGGCCTTCTTCATCACCATGCAAGCCTCCGGTGTGATGCGTGAGTAGTTCATCCTTGGACTACAGATCCATGTAGTAGCTACATGGCTGGTTTCTCCTCCTTTGTGCTTTCATGTTTAGATCTTGTGAGCTCTGCACATGATCAAGATCATCTATTTGTAATTCATACATGTTGTGTTTGCGGGGATCCGATGTATATTGAGATGCTATTTCAGATTGATTATTGATTCTATCATGTCTTTGTTATTTGAGATATTGCATGCTTTCCGTTGTTAGTAGCTATCTTAGCCAAGTAGATGCTAGCAACTCCAAGAGTTAGTATTTATGCTCGATAGTGGGTTCATGCCTCTGGTAATCTGGGGAAGTGACAGAAATCTCTAAGGTAGTAGATGTGCTGTTGCTACTAGGGAGAAAACAACAATCCTTTGTTCATAGAACAATCGTATTGTTTACTTTACACGCAGTTCGTAAAGAAATAATCTGTTGCTTGCAACTTAATACTGGAGGGGGTTCGGATGATAACCTGAAGGTGGATTATTAGTCATAGATGCAGTTGGATGGCGGTCTATGTATTATGTTGTAATGCCCAATCAAGTCTCAGAGGAGTCAAGATGATTATTATATGCATGTATTGCTTTCTCGGTGTTTGTCAATTGCCCCACTGTAATTTGTTCACCTAGCATGTTATCTATCTTAACGAGAGCCACCTCTAGTGAACTATGGATCCCGGTCCTTTTCTTTACATACAATCTACAACTGTTTACTTCTTTGTGTTTACTTTCTGCAAACTTTTACTTCTTTCCATTCGATACGTTTAATCCTTTGTTTTTCACAAAACACGGTGAGATTGACAACATCATCGCAAGTTGGGGACAAAGTTCTGTGGTTGTGTTGTGCAGGTCTCCACGTTGCTACTAGCACCGGTAGTGCGTCCTGCCAAAGCTCAGCTAGTAACACCTTTGAGGTGTTTCCTTGCTCCTACTGGTTCGATTAAACCTTGGTTTCATAACTGAGGGAAACTTGCTGCTGTGCTCATCATACCTTCCTCTTGGGGTTACCAACGAGCTCTACATCAACCACGAGCCATCAACACTTTTCTGGGCGCCGTGCATTGAGCCATCACTACTCAAGTGCTTTAATAGATCTCTGCTCTCCCCATGTGTGTGGAAGTGACAGTGTGCTCACCATGGTGGCACTTAGGCTAGAGATTACAAATACTTGTTATGAGTTATATTTGGAGTTGGATGTCTTTATGAAATTGTGGTGTTTGTTGGACTCATCTAGTACACAAGGTGACAGTGTGGGGTTTTCTAGATGGGAAAGGCTTACTTTGAGGTGTGTTGTTATAGCCCTACCATTCATTAGAGTTTCCAACCGGAGAGTAGTTCAACGTAGCATCATAAAGAAGAATATATTTATATGAGAGTTTTCACTAGTGAAAGTATGATCCCTAGGCCTTGTTTCTAAGCATTGAAACATTGTTTTCTACTAGATCTATTACATGTTTGCTTGTTTCCATCTTTATTTCAGTTTACCTTTAGTCTCTACCACGCCATCAAGTAATTTTCTATCACCGTTACCACTTATAATTATCCATACCACTTGTATTTCACTATCTCTTCGTCGAACTAGTGCACCTATACACCTGACAAGTGTATTGGGTGTGTGGGGGACACAAGAGACTTCTTGTATCTTGATTGCAGGATTGCTTGAGAGGGGATACCTTTGACCACTTCCTCCCTGAGTTCGATAAACCTTCGGTGATCCACTTAAGGGAAAACTTGATGTTGTTCGACAAACCTCTGCACTTGGAGGCCCAACTACTGTCTACAAGAATAGAAGTGTGTAGACATTAAGCTATTTTCTAGCGCCGTTGCCAGGGAGGAAAGGTAAAAGGTATTCACACCGGAGGATTAAAGAAGAAGAACCTCCCACGGCAAACGCCTATTTTCTGGCGCCGTTGCCGGGGAGGTAGGGTAAAAGGTACTCACATCCTCCAGTGTGATTGCTCGAAGTTATTTCCTTTAGTTTCTGCAATTTTGTCTTTTTGTTTCTTGTTTTCACTAGTTAGGCTTAATGGAAAACAACAACAAAATTAGAGTGATTTATAGTATTTATCTTGAGTTAGGACATGAAGTGTTTGAAGAGAAAATCAAAAAACCTATGGAACTTTATTTGCATGCTAATAGCAATGTTATTAGTATGAATTCTTTGGACACCATTATTGCTAATGCTATGGAAAAGTCTAAGCTTGGGGAAGCTAGTTTTTATGAAAATGATCTTTTTAGTTCCCCAGCTTTGGAAGATAGCTATTCTATTGCTTATGATGATACAAAACCTCCAATATATGATGATTACAATGATGAATTTGATATTTTCAGTCCCCCTACTATTGAGGAGAAAATTCATTATGATTACAATATGCCTCCTATATTTGATGATTATGGTGATGAGAATAATAATGATAGCTATTTTGTTGAATTTGCTCCCACTACAATAATAAGAATGACTATGCTTATGTGGAGAGTAATAATTATTATATGCATGTGGCTCATGATAAGAATGTTTTATGTGATAGTTATATTGTTAATTTTATTTATGATGCTGCTGAAAGTTATTATGAGAGAGGGAAACCTGGTTTTATGTATCTCAACAATATTAATTTCCCCTCTTTATGTTGAAAGTCTTGAAGTTGCACTTGTTTTGCTTTACTATACTTGTTGCTTTGTGCTTTCATGACTTATTTCTTTACAAGATTCCTATGCATAGGAAGTGGGTTAGACTTAAATGTGCTTTGAATTTGCTTCTTGATGCTCTTTTTTTACTTCAATTCATATTTCTTATGTGAGCATCTTCTCAAACTATCATGCCTAACTTAAAGGCGTTAAAGAGCAGTACTTATTGGGAGATAACCTAAAAGTTTCATTTGAGTCTTGGAAGTTATTACCTCTGTAATAACCGCTCCTTATCCTTTTTATTTGCTTTTTGTGCCAAGAGTAACCTCTAATGAGAGAGAAGTAATGATTGGGAAAGTTGCTGTCCCGAAACAGATTTATGTGCTTCACCGTAAAAATTCGTGTAAAATCTCCGCACGTCCTTTTGATGCGTGAATTTTTGTGCTTCTGCTCCAGATTGCTATCAAACATTCGTTAGTTCAACACTTTTTGATTTGAGAAACAGAAGGTCTTCGAAAAAATTCGTCTTTACCTATTGCTCTATTTTGAAAGATTTGTGCCATTTTCTGCATTTGCTTCTTGTTGGTTCCTTTTTGAGTTCTTTTGGGGAATTGAGCTTTTTGAGGGAAGTGCTATAGTAGCTAGTGTTCTAATGGAAGTTTATTTGGTGTTAGAACTGAACCTTAAGACTTATTTATCTTGAGTGCACTAATGTTGCTAATAAAGATTGTGTGAAGTTTTGTATGAAGGAAAAATTTCAGGTGTATGGAAGGAATGAGTAATGAGATGAAGAATGGACTAAATCTCAACCTTGGGGATGCCAGACGTGTCACCCCAAGAAATATCCAAGAAGTACAAGAATCAAATCTTGGGGATGCCCAAGGCATCCCCTTCTTCATCACTAAAAATCCCAGGTTTCTTCCAAACGCTTCATTTTTATTGTTTCATGCACAGTTATGTTGTTCTTGGAGCGTCTTCTTTTTCGTTTTCATTTTGGTTTTTCGTTTGCTTAGTTTTCTGAATAAATTGGTTGGACCCATTCTTTCATACATTGTTTGCAAATAGTTTGGTTTGGTTTGGAAAAGAGTAGGAAAGTTCATGCTTATGTGGTAAAAAGAGCTCGTTTTTTACTGTGGCCTATGCTCTATCATGCCATGCTTGATATTGTTTTGTCTTTATGCTTAGTATTCTTTGCTGTAGCATGACTTGTTATAAACAATTGAGATTGCTTAATGTGCCTTGGATGAATCATGCGTTGTTTTAGCATATTAAAGCATAGTATTGTGGTATTCTCCTTTGATGCTTTATTTGGGTTGACTTGGTGCATGCTCACACCATGTTATGACTATCCCAAGTCACCATAGCCTTGATAATCCTTTAGTTTTCAACTTGTAGTATCACTTTATGATTTTATCAATGATGTTTTGTCGCTCTGCATGATTATGGCCATTATTGCTCTCTTAGTTTGTCGCTCCCAGGCTTTTGCTAGCCTCCACAACCAAGTATGAGTTCCACTCATGCATCCAACTCCTTAAACGAAGTTATTCCAAAGAGTCCACCATACCTACCTACTAGCTTATGCTATTCCAAGTATATTCATGCTTTTGTTTACCTTCCAAATTAAACTTGTTATGAGAAAACTACTAGTGATTAAAGCTCCCACGAACTTGATGGCACACTTCACTTTTCTTTCCCTTAATAAACTTGAACCATTGTGTTGTCTATGTTGTATATGCTTGCACTTACTTGTTGGGAATTAGCAGAACCAGGCTTTCATGGGGAACACTTTCAACATTGCACTTGGTACTTGTACCTAGTTGATATCATGCACTTTTGTATATGGATGTCGTCGGTGTGAAATGAAAGGGGACCTTGTAAGTCCATGGATTTATGTATATGTGTTAGAGAAACGCCTGGGGCACTGGTCTAATCCATGCTGACATGGTGGAAACCTACAGCGTAACCATAATGAGCTGTCTATGAAGCATTCTTCTTATAAAAAAAGAGAGTCCTATATTGAGAAAAAATAGAAAAAGAAAAAAAGAGATATCATGAAAAGAGGAAAGAGATAAAAAAGCACCATATTCCCATGGTAAATAAGAAGATTGTTGAGATGCTCGTTGTCTGCTTGCCTTGTCATGTTGACATGGGGATTCTTCCGTATCATCGGGCAAGGGGTACCCCATTGGAAGTTCTCTATGATACACATGTACTTATGATGACAAGAACTTACCGGTGACTAAACTTGAGTAGCATGAGGAGCGGCCCTCATATACAAGGGACATGAGATTTCTAACTTATACTTTGTCAAGCATGTACACCATAGTTTGTTCACTTTAACCTTAATCACTTCAAGATGCTTATGATAGGGGCAATGAGAGCTGAAAGCTATAAGTACCATAAGTTTTGGAAGCTCTTTATGAAACTTGAATCTCTGCTTCCTTCTATGAAGGCCTTTCTTCCACCATTATATTGAGTCTCCACGTGCTATCTTTTTGCACCTACTTTGAGAGCATAGTAGCCATTCTTAGTTCTATGTGCATTGTCCCAAGACTTCTTGATTGATGCATACATTGATATTGCTTGTTTTAAACTATTTGTATCTAGTCACTCTTATGAACTTTGAAGTTGTCCTATGAATTTATATTTGCTACTCTATGTGGGACAAGCTGAATACTATTATGCTATGTTTTCTTTATGTGAAACAAACAAGCGTCTTGCAAAGCATTGTTATTCATGAATATTTTGTTTGTGCATTTTTATGTTGCATCATAGTTTCTTTGTCTTATTGCTAGAACTTTGTCTTTCATGTTATGATTGAAGTACTATGATCCCATCTTTGAATGTTTTACAAATACTTTGATCAAGTTTATGATGGTGCATGTGACCTCAAAAATTGTTCTTTCTTTTTATCACTTACCTACTCGAGGACGAGCAGGTGTTAAGCTTGGGGATGTTCATACATTGCAAATGTATCTATAATTTTTGATGTTCCATGCTTGGTGTAACATCCCAAAACTTCAATCCAAGCTTATCAAGATCAAATCAACCAAAAATGGGGTTAACAAAAACTTTTCCAATATTTAAAATGAAAGCATTCATATATGTGTGCATTTAAAAATAGGAGTTGTTTGAATTGCCATTATTGAGTGATCCAATGCTTGTAAAATGTTTCTTAGGTGATTTAAACATCATCGACATCTTTCCGAAAAGGAGGAATGGTCATTTTGGCCATTTTTATCCACTAAACTACTTTGAGTGTTCCTAGCACTCATTTCTTAACAGAAACAATTCTTGATCTTTGTACCCCTTGCTAGTACACATAATGAGGTACCAAGGCCCACCTTTTGATCTGCTAAAAACATTCTTTAACTTATTCTAAATGACATTTGAAAATTGAATCTAATGCATATGCATAGATCTCCCCTATTTCAAAACCCATCTTTTTGAGCTCCACTTTCATAACCCTTGCAATCAGAGACTACCTAGCACTAGTGGAGATCACTCAAAAATTTTGAAACCAAAATTCAAAACTTTTTCTCTTGCGGCCTTTTCATCAAAATTCAAACCGTGGACACCGCCGCCTCTGCCGCTCAGAGCGCCACCTCGCCCAGACCGCATGCCACCGCCCTACGGCCGCATTCAATGCCTAGAGCACTGCCAGGTAACCGCACGTCGATCGCCACCCACAGCCATGCCTCTACCCCGCCGTAGCCATGTCGCCACCGTCGCCTGCCCATCCCGCTCGGTCTCACCATCGGGCCTATAAAAGGAGCCCTCCCCAGCCTCTTCTCTCCACACCATTCCACTCCCCTCACCTCTCTGAACCTCACCCACCTCTAGCCGGAGCAAGGCGAGCTCTCCCTCACCGAAATTGGAGCCGGAGCAGCCGCGGCAGGAGGAGAAGGGCGCCGCTGATTGCGACCATCCCAAGCTCTGCCGCAACCGCGCCTCGCCTCGCCGTCGTCTTCCACTTTGTTTTCCCGCCTAGCCGTCCCCGCTCGAGCCCTGGTACATCCCCAGCAGACCCCCCCCCCCCCCGAGCCGCTAGGGTTCGAGCTCGCCGGCGACCTGTTCGTCGTCGACGACGACCCTCAGCCGTAGATTCCCCTTCTAATCCTACGACCCACAGCGCCCGTACCGTTTCGTGTGTTAAGTGCCGCTGACAAGCGGGACCCCCTGTCAGCTGAGCCCCGCACCGGGGAGTGCCACTGGGCCGGCCCAAGTCTTTTCACGCGCTAGCCCAACCGTTCAAATCTGGATTTTTTCTTTTTAGTTAAATCTAGTTTCTGTCCACTATTTTAAAATTCAATTCTGGGAGTTTGAAAAAATCCAAATTGCATGAATTTTTTTTGCCTGAAAGGTATTAAGATGATCTATCCAAGCCCGTTCGATTTAATTCAATTAGAGTTATAGATCTCTCCTAATAAAAATAAGAAGACATACGCATTTGCAACTTGCAACATTTTTATAAAATCAACCAAGTTAGCTTTTGAGTTGATTCCAACTCTCAAAAATCACATTTCATCATATCTATCTAAATATGTAATAATATTAAGGTTTACATGCAGTGACTTTGGACTAGTACCAAAATAATGCTATATAGGCATTTCTAGTCACTTTAAATCATTAAATAATGAACTTAAACAAAAGTAATATTGATCCAACCTTTAATTCTCATTCCCATGTGTTAAGATGTGTGGTGATGACATGTGTCCACATGATGCCATATCTTAAGTGGTGAATATTAAATCTTAGTTAATTTTTTTCAATGAGTAGAAATTACTTTTCTAAAATAAAAAGAATGAAACTATGGAATTAAAGTTGTGATGCTTGTGATGATAATAGATCATCAAAGGTGTGTCTTAGAATGCTACTTAGCCTAGTTAAGTATTGTTTGGTGATTGTGCACTCCCTATGTATTTATAGACGATAGTACCGACCAAGCTTTCGAGGAGGAGGAGTTCTACCAAGAAGAAGAAGAAAATTTCAACCACTGGACCAACCAAGGCAAGCTACTATTAGCAATCTAGCACTATCCAAGATTAACCCTTGCAAGTTGTACTTGCAAGCCACCATTTAACAGTGCAAGCTAACACTTGCAAGTTTAGTTCTTAACAAGTTAGGATCAAACTAGATGGTTTAGCAAAGATGCCTTAAGCATGCTTTGATCACACCCCTTTGACTAGTAATACCCTAAGTCTTATTTACAAGCTTTACTCTCTTAGTTACCCAAAGTTCTTTACTTAGTTTGAAGGTAGCATAAAAAGGATAAAACTTGACCTATTTAGAACCCTTTAGATGTCATTCTATGGCATGAGATTGAACCCATCTTTTCCACCTTAGTGAACACTCTTAACTTAGTAGTTTAGGGTAGATCAAAAACTTCAGTCACTTTAGATGGGAACACTTGGTGAAAATGAATTATGAAAACCTTGGAATGATGAGTCATTCTATTGAGATGTTTTTACATGTGTTGAGAAAACACAAATGGTTGATGATTATGAAAATGTTGAGGCATGAGCCTTAACCCTTTTATAAAACTGATGGTTGGATTCAGATGCGATACCATTCCAAATTTTATTTCCGCTGCTTGTTGTATTAAGACTGGATCATGAGATCCTTATTTGTGTAAGAACCTTATGTATGGTTTGTAATGGATGATGCACTGTGATATCCGATCCGTTATGTCTCGCAAAAATGGTAATCCAGGGATTGCGAGGTATGTCATAACGGGCATCTGGGATTAAAAATCCGGGTGTTGACAAGTTGGTATCAGAGCTATCCTGATCATAGGAGACCCTAGTTAGAATGGACGTCAAACAAAAACTTAGTTTCAAAACCAAAGTGAGTATTTCTAAAAAACTATCTCCTCTCTTACCCTTGTGGATTCTTTCTCAAAAATTCACGATACTCAAAACTCTTACAATTCTACTTAAAATTTGACACACTTGATCACTTCAGTAACTTCCTCATCTTTAATTCTTGTAGATGGAGACTCAGTTCAGCAAGTTTTACCAGTTGGGAAACAGAGGTCAGCTGATCTTCGAGAGGGATCTGGATTCACTGTCAGAGTTACTGGGACGCCCGCACCCAGAGTTTCTTGGAGCTCAACTTCCAGGACCCCCAGGAGGAGACCTACAGTGGCTAGTCACCGCAGATCTTAGAGGAAGCATTGAAGCACCAACTTCTGCAAGAATTCAGTTCTCCGTGAGAGAGAACAACTGGCTAGATGGATTAGTCAAGGCAATGCATGAAGCTCTCGCACGTCTATGTGCTCTCAGCCTCAACAGGACCCAAGGAACCCGGTTTGCCCACTATGCAAGACGTGATTTCATGGGAATGCCAATGGAGATGCCAAGCCACCCCGAGTTGAGGCGTCAAGTGGAGAACCTTGACTTCTTGCTTCACGACAGACAACAGGAACTGAATGCCAGAGAGTTAGCCAACCAGAACAGTGCCATTGCTGACTAGAAGGGCCAGACTTTCGCACTGCTTGTCCAAGACCGTTAGTCTCTTTGCCGCCAGCATGCCAAGAAGGATCGCACCATCGCCCGTCTTCGCAAGAAGGTGGCCGACCTCGAGAAGACCGTCAAGGAGCAGGAAGCTCAGCTTGCCGCCAAGGAAGAAGAAGATGAGGGTGAAGACATCCAGGGAGACATGGATTCTTACCTCAGTAACGATGATGATTTTCTGGCAGAGGATGCCGTGGACTTCTACACTGATGATGAGGACTCCGACTTCATCGACGATGACTAGATGCACTAGAACACTGTCGTAGCATGAGATGTATCGATCTCACTGTATCTTAGCTTGCAGAATGGTTCTTCAAACCATTTGTTTCCCTTTGATTGTTGTGGTGTGTGCTGTATCGTGTGCTTACTTGCATGAATGAAAATTAAGTTAGTCAAAAAACCTGAGTCTAACTCAAAGTTTTAGTTTTGAAAACCCCAAAACCAGGAACCTTAGAAATTTCCCTCCTACCCCTATATCTCAATCTTCAGATGACTCATGGAAACCAAGGAGGGAGCAGCTCGTCGCAAGACCAAATGCTACAGATCTTGCAGAATATCATCGCAGACCGTGATGCAAGCCGGGCAGAACGCCAAGCCAACTTAGCAACACTTCAACAGATCGCCCAGATGGCTCTCAACAACCAAGGGCATGGAAATCAGGATCACCAGGGATCCAAACTCAACAAATTTCAGAACACTAATCCCCCAATCTTCAATCAATCTGAGAACCCATTAGATGTTGATGACTGGTTACAGACCATGGAGAACAACTTAGAAGTTGCCCGAGTTGATGAAAATGAGAAAGTTCTCTTCGCCACCCACTATCTGGCAGGAGATGCAAGAGCTTGGTGGAATAGCATCCGCAATATGAACCATGGTCAAGTGATGACATGGGAAGCATTCAAGGTCAAGTTCAGTCGCACCCATGTGCCGCAAGGTCTAGTCAGCAGAATGAGAGATGAGTTCCGTGAATTGAAGCAAGGAAGAATGACTGTGGTGGAGTACCGTGACAGATTCCTGTCACTTGCCAGATATGCACCTGATGAGATCAACATGGAGGCCAAGAAGAAAGAGAGATTCTTGAACGGACTGCATCATGAGATACAGACTGTCCTCATCAACATCCGTTTCCAGGATCTCGAAGAGCTAGTCGACTCTGCCATTCAGATGGAAGGGAAGATTTACCAGGCAAACAACAACCGCAAGCATCGTATGATGCAACAGTCTGGATCCAACAGTCACCAGAAGTACCGTCCCAACTCTTCACCAGGATATGCACCAAGGAACAACCGACCCCCAAATTCTCGCCCAAGTTACCCCAACCGTAGTGGAGGCAATGTGAAGTTCGGAGGAAACAATCACAACTCCGGTAATGCCAACAATTTCAACCATGCACCTCCTAAGAACCACAACAACAACAGCAACACTGCACCCAGAACTGGCAGCAATGCTGTACCTATCGCAGTCAAGGACAAGTCCCAGATCACTTGTTTCGAGTGTGGAGTGAAAGGTCACTACTCCAATGAGTGTCCCAAGAAGACTGCAGCCAATGCCACTATGAATGTCCCAGCTCAACAGCAGCGTCGTGTTCAACCAGGAAGGAGATTTGCCCCAGGGAACCCTCACAACCGCAACAGCCGTCTCTTCCACATGAATGCAGAAGAATCCCAGGAAGCGCCAAATGTAGTGCTGGGTATGTTTTCTGTCAACTCAGTTTTAGCAAGAGTATTGTTTGATTCGGGAGCATCACATTCATTTGTCACCGAAGAATTTGCATGCACTAGTAAGATTCGTCCAACCAACCTGAAGCATGTCATGATAGTTCAAATCCCTGGTTCAACCACCAAGGCTAGAAAAAATTGCAAAGATGTATCTATCAGAATACATGGGATAGATTTTTATGCCAACCTAATTGTACTTGGAACCAAAGGTTTGGAAGTAGTACTATGTATGAACTGGATGTCAAGGCATAAAGGATTGATAAACTGTGCTAAGAAAGCCATCACCATGACCAGTAGTTCTGGAGTCACAGTAGAGCATATCTCTGAAACCTTACCCCGACAATTCAAGTGCAACCAGAGTGTAGCCTTGCCCACCATAGACCAAGTCAGAGTAGTCTGTGAATACCCCGACGTATTCCCAGATGAATTGCCAGGTATGCCCCCGGATAGGGATATTGAGTTCATTATCGAACTAATCCCTGGAACCGGACCTATAGCCCAGAGACCCTATATCATGAACCCCTCAGAACTAGTGGAACTAAAGAAACAGGTGGATGCTATGCTAGACGAAGGTTTAATTCAACCAAGTGCATCACCATGGAGATCACCAGTGTTATTCGTCGACAAGAAAGATGGAGGCAACCGTCTGTGCACAGACTACAGAAAGTTGAATGATGTCATCATCAAGAACAAGTATCCCTTGCCAAAGATAGAGGATCTATTTGATCAGTTGGCTGGAGCTCAGGTATTCTCAAAGATTGATCTTAGGACTGGCTATCACCAACTTAAGCTTCGTGCAACGGATATTCCGAAGACCGCCGTTACTACTCGCTATGGTTTATATGAGTATACGGTTATGTCTTTTGGATTAACCAATGCCCCTGCTTATTTCATGAATCTCATGAATAAGATCGTTATGAATTTCCTAGATAAGTTTGTAGTTGTGTTTATCGACGACATCCTTACCTACTCCAAGTCAGAAGAAGAGCATGAGCAACATCTGAGAGTTATCCTAGAAACTTTGAGAGAGCATCAATTATATGCCAAGTTCAGCAAGTGTGAGTTTTGGCTAAAAGAAGTAGGATTCCTAGGACATATTGTGTCTGCCGAAGGAGTCTCTGTTGATCCCGCCAAGATCAAAGATGTCGAGGAATGGGAAGCCCCAACCAGTCAAACCCAAGTCCATGCATTTCTCGTATTAGTGGGATATTACCGCAAGTTCGTAGAAGGAACTCGAGCATAGCCCGACCAATGACCCAATTGTTGAAGAAGGACAAGAAGTTTGAATGGACAGACAAATGTGAAGCTAGTTTCTAGGAGTTGAAGAGGAGATTGATATCAGCCCCAATTTTGGTCATGCCAGACATCAAGAAGCCCTTTGATGTGTATTGCGACGCATCCACGATTGGTCTAGGATGTGTATTGATGCAAGAAGGCAAGGTCATCGCTTATCTGTGTCGACAACTGAAGCAGCATGAGCAGAACTACCCGACCCATGATCTTGAGCTAGCAGCTGTAGTTCTAGCACTAAAGACATGGCGTCATTATTTGATGCGTAATCGTTGTGAGATTTACTCTTATCATAAGAGCTTGAAGTATATCTTCACTCAGAAGGAGCTGAATATGACACTACCAGGAAAATGGCTATAGGTAATCCGCATATCTGTGGCGCACGTGCTAGTGGTGCCCCACGGCTAAAATAGGCGTGGCGCACTGGCCATAGGTGCCCTACGGCTATCTACCATAATCATGGTGCACATGCGGATGGTGCACCACGGCTGTGTGTGGGCCAGCCCCCTATCGGCCGTACACCACATAGCCGTAGCGCACCCCGGTGAAGTGTGCTACAGGTGTGGCCGGTAGTCGTGGCGCACACGGCCTCCGTGCGCTACAGGCAAGATCGGGCCACTCGTACTGTTAACTGGGAAAACACGTCTGTGGCGCACTACCGGTATGTGCGCCATGGATGTTCTTTACTCCTGTGGCGCACCCCCATGTGCTCCACGGATGTGCATTCTGCTACTTATTTTTGGCAGCTACACCTTTGAACATTTGACTAGATCTCACCATCTCACACTTCACTTTCCCCTCCTTCTTCCTCCTTGGATCTCGCCCCCCTCCTCCTTCCACCTCAATTTCTCCACTCTTTCACCATTTGTAGCATGTAAAACTTACCTTGGATGCTACATACATAATAGAGGAAAGCTCTCCTTCCGGCCACCATCTCTCGGTATGTTACCTCTCCTTCAAGATCTTCTCGGTCTCTCATCTTGGTAAGTTGTCTATGTAAGAGGATGTGTTTATGTGTATGGATGATATATGGTCACATATCTATGGAGAGGATCGATGCTCTCATGTGTTTGGAGAGCATGCATTGTATGCTCTCTCATATATTGGCATTGTTTTGCCAAAATGTTGATTCATTTCCATTTTGGCAAGACTTTGGCATTTTGCAAAGGTCCTAATTTTAGGATAGGTCATGCCGAAATTTTCCATCGACCATTGCATGCATGCATTGGTTCGGTGGTTGTAATAAACTTCTAATTCTACCTTGTACACCGCGCAGGCAACCATGGTCCGCATAATGAGCGAAGGCATTGTGGCTAGATTTTTGAAATGCACGACGGCCGACATGATACGAAATAACATGACGGAGATAAGATGTCCATGCAGAAGATGCAAACTCAATTGGTTGATTGACCCAGATTCCGGAAATCTGCAGGTGCACCTGCTCCGCTATGGTTTCATGGATGGCTACACTCGATGGATAAGTGATGACGAAGACGATGAGGCCGTAAATGGGGCGGCGGAAAATGAGGAAGGCGGGCAACATGATCATGATCACAGCAAGGACGGGCGAGATGAAGAAGAGTCTCCTGGAGATGGTGAAGGTGCGGAAGCAGACCAGGATGATGATGATCTAGATGCCGGAGTAGACGATGGAACAACGTCAGGCTGGGTGCGGGACCCTTATGTTGAAGAACTACTTCTCAAGCAAACGAGTAACGCTAGGGCTGCCGCTAGAGAGAAAGCCAAGCATGCGCAACTTGACAAAGATGCGGTTACTCCATTGTATGAAGGATGCCAGCCCGATGATACCCGGTTGAATGTAACGCTCATGGCTATGGAGATGAAGGCAAAACACAAATGGACCAACGCAAGCTTCGACGATATGATGGCATTCTGGCATGATCGTCTCCCGGAGGGGAACACGTGTCCAACTAGTATCGAGGACACGAAGAAAATCGTGTGTCCTTTTTATCTACCGCACATTAGATACCACGTCTGCATCACGATTGCATCATTTATCGGGGCGAGGACACGGAGAAAACCACATGCCCGGTGTGCGGCGTTAGTCGATACAAGAAAGGGAAGAAAGCTCCTCGAAAAGTGGTATGGTACTTTCCTATCACTCCTCATCTGCAACGCTATTTCGCAGACCCTAAGGAAGCAAATCTCATGTGCTGGCATGCAGAAAGAAAGAAGCCAGCAGATGATGATGACCCTGAAAAGGACGAGCTACTGACACACCCTTCAGATGGTATCCAGTGGAAAGCATTAGACCTTGAATTCCCCAAATTCGGTGGAGATTCGAGAAACATCAGGCTAGGCGCAAGCACCGATGGACTCAATCCGTTCGGTAGCCAGAGCAGCACGCACAGCACTTGGCCCGTGTTTGTATGGATGTACAACCTCCCTCCCTGGTTGTGCATGAAAAAGAAGTACATACAAATGAGTATACTAATTCAAGGGCCAAAACAACCTGGTACCGACATCAATCTATATCTCGGGCTGTTGAAAGAGGAGCTAGCCATGTTATGGGAATCGACATCAATCTATATCTTGTGCATGAAAAGGAACGACTTGATATTCATGGACATCTGGAAGGATCTTCACGGAGGACGCCCTACTCCTGATGATCAGGAAGATGACGATGATCATCAGTCGGAGGCGACACAAAAAGGTCGTAGAAAGGGTAAAAAGGTCAAGAAGAACGAATATTACTGCCCCCCTTCATGCTTCGCACTAAGCCAGGATGAGATCAAACTGTTTTTCAAGTGCCTTCTAGGAGTCAAATTTCCTTACGGCTATGCTGGCAAGATAAGAAGGTACCTAGATGAGGCTATGCAGAGGTTTAGTGGGATGAAATCTCACGACTGTGCCGTGCTAATGACGTAGATACTTCCGGTTGCACTACGAGGTATAATGGACAAGCATGTCCGAGAAACATTGTTTGGGCTCTGCTAGTTTTTTAGCGTCGTCTATCGAAAGTCAATTGGCGTGAAACAGCTCGGGAGGCTACAAGAGGAGATCATGGTGATACTATGTGATCTCGAGATCTACTTCCCGCCCGCATTCTTCGACATTATGGTGCATCTACTGGTCCATATCGTGGAGGATATCATCCAACTCGGGCCGATGTTCCTCCGCATCATGATGTCGTTCGAAAGGATGAACAGACACATCAAAGGATACGTTCACAACAGGTCCTATCCAGATGGAAGCATAGCCAAGGGCTTTCTGGCCGAAGAGTGTATCTCTTTCTGCACAAATTATCTAGGCATCGAGAACCCTGTCGGTCTTCCCGTCAATAGGCACCTTGGCAAGCTCGATGGATCGGGTCACCGAGAGGGTCGTCGCGTATTGCATGCAGACTACGATTTTCGACGCACAGACTTTGATAGAGCAAACCTAGTCGTGCTACAACATTTAGAACTAGTCGATCCTTGGGTACAAAAGCACAAAAGGTCAATCGAGAAGAAGTATAGTGTCCGGGGCATACAGAGGACATAGGGAGAAATAATCAAAGAGCACAACTCAGATTTCACGCGTTGGTTTAGGCAGACGCTCCTAGATAATCCCCCGCAATCGCATTCTGCGGAGGAAAACATCATATTCACCTTGTCGCAGGGACCCATGCACAACCTGGTGACCTATCAGGCGTATGATATCAACGGCTACACATTCTACATGGAGGAAAAGGACAACAAGTCTGACTATCAGAACTCAGGCGTAACATCAGAATTCTACACCGATGACAACGTGAAGGAAAGATTTTATAGAAGGATCAAGGAGATCTGGGAGCTCGACTACCGTGGAGAAAAGGTGCCGATGTTCCGTGTCAGATGGGCCAAGAGTGTCGAAAGAGAAGACCGGTATTTCACAACCATGTTAATACCCGAAGCAGTCAAATCCAAGGCCACCGGTACGCACGTCGCCGCGAAAAATGAACCGTGGGTACTGGCTAGCAAAGTGGACCAATGTTTTTTTATTACTGACCCGACAAAGCCTAGCCGTGTTGTCGTGAGGAGAGGAAAAATAAACATCATCGGAATGGATGGAGTCGCCAACGAGCAAGACTTCGACTAGTACGGTGATCCAAAGATTGAAGATGACGACGACTACGATGAAAAAACATACATCACAAGAAGAAAAAGGACAACCTTACCCAAAAAAGGTAGACCGTTCGAGCGAAGAAACATAAAAGTGCCAGGGCTAAATTATTCAACCGCGACAAAGAAGGGAAAAAGATTGTAAAACGCTAGCTCAAAAAAGATTGTATTGATGCATATGGATGGCATATTATTAATGGACACATTATTATTTAATTTCTTTCTACTTTGAATCACTTTTGTACAACTTTTGATGATATATATGTACCATTTTTGTCATATAAAACATATAACATATATATTATATAGTTTACATAATTTTTGGGATATTTTTTAACATTTTAAAGTAGTTTTAAAATAAAAACAAAAAATGGGGGCACCAGGGTTCGAACCTGAGTGCTCCAGGATTGTGAGCGTAAACAGCTAGGGCGAAACTAGTGGGATATGCAAGTGCTAGTGTCAACTAACGGGGCGGCAGCTATTTGTTTGACTTGTCACGACACTTAGCCGTAGCGCACCCTTACCTAGTGCGCTATGGTTACCTGTGCCGCACTAGGTAAGGGTGCGCTACGGTTAAGTGTCGTGACAAGTCTGTTGTGCTGCGCACGGTCATCTCCCATCTCCCATCTATCCTGCGCCGCTCGATCTGCCGCCTCCGCCGCTCGCCCGCTTCCTGCCGAGGAGGAGGAGAGTAGGCCGCCGCGTCCGTGGAGGAGGAGAGGAGGCCACCGCGTCCGAGGAGGAGGAGAGGAGGCCGCCGCGTCCGTGGAGGAGGAGAGGAGGCCGCCGCGTCCGAGGAGGAGGAGAGGAGGCCGCCGCGCATCCATGGAGGAGGAGAGGAGGCCACCGCGTCCGAGGAGGAGGAGAGGAGGCCGCTTCGTCTGTGGAGGAGGAGAGGAGGCCGCCACGTCCGAGGAGGAGGAGACGAGGCCGCCGCGCGTCCGTGGAGGAGCTCCGTCCGCGCTCTTCATCGTCGTCGTCCGCACGCTCTTCATCGTCGTCGTCTTTGAGGTGAGCGTCCCCTCTCCCCTCTCTCCCTCTCTCCCCTCTCTAGGGTTTCCTCCTCCGAGCACATGAACCCTATCTTGATTCAGTGATAGATTCCAAAAATTTCAACCCTAATTAGGGTTTCCTCCTCCGAGCACATGACCTAGAACACATAATGAAGTGATAGTGTTTAGGGTTCAGTCATTTAGTGACCCTAATTTCAACCCTAATCAGTGATTGTGTTTAGGGTTCAGTCATTCAGTATTATATAATGCAGTATTATATAATGCAGTTCTGTTTGTATGATCATATAATGCAGTATTATATATCATCATGCAGAATTATATAATGCAGTATTATATAACGCAGTATTAAGTAAAGTTCTGTTTGTATGATCATATAATCAGTATTATATAATCTTGAAAAATAGCTTCAGGATAATTTGTGCAAGCGGAGTTACTGATTTTTTGCTATGCCAATGTATGATTATGGTTGGAATGATTGCCACCTAGTATGTATAAAATGTTGGAATGTACCACATGTGTTTGGACAAAATCCTGATATGTTTTAGGGGATACAAGTCTATGACTTAGTTTTGATGTTGTCGTGTTAGCAATGGTTGATTAATTTGAGTGATGAACTGTATCGAAGGTAATTAGCAATCTCATTGCTTAATTTCTAGGTCTGATTGCTCATGACCATTGCTTAGAGCACATGTGAGTTTATTATATGAACCAGTTTTTTATCGATTTTATTAAACTATCACTTCATACATACTTTGAATTCTATTTGAAGCTGTGTCTGTTCTAAATGTGCATATTTACAGTGATTCTTGTTGAAAGAAAAGATAATATGTCAATATCTTTTTGTTCATGGTCATGTTCCTGAATCAAGTACTCCTAAGATGTATTCGTATGCAGGTGCTTGTATGAAATGAGTCCCGATTTTCGCCGAAATGTTGATTAACTTCCGTTTCGGCAGAAATCGGGCACTCCTAGTTTAACAAAAATGAGCAATGGTCATGCCGGATTTTTCCGCGCAATTTACTAACCATTATTTTCCTTTTATTAGTGCAAATATGTGTGACAACGACGAGGTTGGATCTTCTCAGCGTATCAATGCTGAAGGAGAAGTGAGACCTCAAAACAGACCCTTGTCATTCTGGGAGGAGGTCGAGCGGCTAGAAAGAATAACAGAGGGTGATGATGAAGAATACAACCCTTCCGAGAGCGACGTCGATGAGAAGGAAGAAGCGGAGGAAGAAGAAGCGGCCGAAGGAACGGCGGATGATGAAACCACTGATGGCGGCGAGGGCACAACAAGTGGTAGTAATCCGCTTAAGAAGAAGAAGGAAAGGCGCCCGAACACGGTCGGCACCGTCAGAGAGGAAATTACCGAAGTGAGCCCAAAAGGGGTTCCTTTGGCGCCCGACCATGTGGTCAAAGGGTACGATGGGCAAGTGGCGGCTATCACCCGGACCACCATCTCGATCAACACCGAGAATCTCTCGCATAAAGATAATGGCCATTTGCACACACTTCTGTTCGAGAAGTTGCACGCAAGATACAAGTTCCCCCTTCAGTATCGGAACACAGATTATCATGGGAATGAAGTAAATAAATCTGCCCTCACGAGGATGAGCACCGCCCTAGCCAGCTGGAGAATCCGGATAAAGAAGAAGATATTTAAAGAGGAGAAAAGTCTCGAGGAGATCCATAAGATTGACCCGTAGATCACCAAAGATCAATTCCAGGAGTTCAAGACCAAGTGCACCTCCGAAGCAGCCAAGGCCTCGAGTAAGTGGGGAAAGGAATTGCAGGAGATGAATATAGATCACCACCATCTTGGATCTAGTGGTTACAGAGCCGCGGAGCCCAAATGGGATAAGGAGGACGACGAGTATAGTGATAAGGGGATACCTAACCCCTTTTCGAAATTTGAAAACAAGCTGCTTCGAAACTTCATTAGGGCTCGTTACCATGTGGACCCCAAAACCAAAGAACTCACCACGGAAACTAAGGTGAAGGACTTCGAGGTTCTTGAGGTAAGTAATTTAATTACCGCGGATCAGGTCGATTACATTATAATCGATCAAGTCGAATTTCTAAACGGTTCATGTTACTTCTTCTGCAAGACGAGGAAATTGCTAGTCAGGGATCCCATGGTTCCTCATCCCACGGGTCAACGGCGGCCACCCGGTGGGATAACCCTTTTAACAGGGTGATGAACCGGGCCAAGAAAATCACGCCGGTTCTAAAGAAGCCATCGTCGGCTGGCCGTCTAGCCGGCTTCGGGGCTAAGAATTGGGTGGATCATTTTGGTCCACCCCCGAGGACGCGTCTGGAGGGAAGGAGCGACGAGGAAAACCGCGAGGTTCAGGAACTTAAGGACCAAGTGGCGCGGATCCCGCAGATCATCCAAGACAACCTGGAAATCACCCTCACCTCCATCTTGCCTACCTTGGTGGAGTCAATAGCGAACTGGAGTGCGGGTGGTCAACAAGGGCCGTGCCCGATTCCAAGCATGGTCAGTAGCCACTCAAACAATGCGGCGCCGACGATCCCACTGAATTATGTGTTCGTGAGTATGCCCGGTAGCACGGCGGTGCCAGAAGCATTGGTGACTCTGCCCGCTAGCACGGCGGTGCCAGAAGAATTCGTGACTCCCCCTGCCATCACCGCGGCGCCGGAGCTTAATGCAACAGATAGGGAGAATACATCGGCAGCCGGCACCGTGCCATCAAGTAGCCCCTCCGTCTCTTGTACGCCCGTCGTCGTATGCGGTGCCTCGACATTAGCCGAGCTCGACGCCATAACAGTAAACCAAATAGTTTACCGCCTTGCCATTTATTAATCTTATGGCATCTTTTTAATGCCATACATGTTGTTCGCAGACGGATGTTCCATGCACTCTCTTAAGCTTCGTGAACAATGAGTTGAGGGATGTTGCCAAGGGTACCATCATTCAACCCTTGCACCGCACGTTCCACTCAAAGCCGATGCCAGATAGCATGCATAGGGTTAAAATTATCCGGGTGCTAAGGGGCTGCGATGACCTGGAACCTCCCATTCAACCCCCAAGAGCGGATGAAGAAGAGCCAGCTGTCCTCAGAAGTTGCTTTGGCTTATTCCTACTATGGCCAAAGAGCATGATTCGTTTGGGGATGGCTGGGGCCATCACCCCACAGACAACAACACTGTCTGTCGTGCCAGCGCCAAGCCATGGCAAGACCCCCACACCGTCACCTCCACACGATTGTTCGGCTGGTCATATTGACATGACCATGGCGCAGGATCCGAACGAGGATGACGAAGATTACTTCGATGATTTCATCAACACTAATCTTTTCCCCGGTGACCTCAACGAAGACCCAGCTGGTGGCCCCGCAAAGAAAGCCACTTGCAACAAACGTCTCTTTGGTTCTCAGGAGACACCTCTAGCTTGCACCTTCACCGAGCCAGCGGATACATACAGCTGGCCCTTTGTTCTAAGCCCTGACAGACTACATAGGGTGATCGATGCTTAGATTGTGGTGCCTACCCACTTCCCAAAAGGCAAGAAGACCAGGAAAAGAAAATCTTGCAGCTTGAGCCAGCCAATGGCGTCAACTGCGAATCTGATCAGGTTTCAGGACGGGCCACCAAGACCAAAGGGTATTATGTGGAGGATGCATGTGGCGGGTGAGCCCATGCTAACTAAGAAATTTCTCAGGCTCGCCACTTCAGAAATGAGGAGTGTGCATGACGGTGTGCTGACGATAGAGAGACGCCTTCTTACGGAGAAAGATCCCTCGCACCCGGTATTCGTGGTTAAGGTGCCACGAGGCTTGGGCTTTGTTGATAATGTCCCCGTGGATTTGTTCTTCCTGCGGTTTGACGATATCTTCAATATGTTCCACCTGTATCTGCTGCACTATACCATGGTACGCCTGTTTTCCCTTAGCCTGGCCATTCAGATCAGTAGAGAGAACACCCCGGGCATCGGTATAGTGGACCCCTACTACATGCGTGATGGATGCTTGGGAAGCGCCATTGAACGGCGATTCGTGGCCTCGTACCTCCAAGGCATCTTGGTGGCAAACAAGACAAAGGAATACATTCGCGTGCCTTTCTTTCCCGAGTAAGTCATTATTCACTCGCCGTCATAACATGCTTTATTAGATTTTCATCATTCTTTTTCCAACACATTCCGTTTGAATTGTTTTGCGCAGAGCTCAACACTGCACACTGATCTGCTTGTCGTTGAAACATTCGCAAGCCACGTATTTCGACTCGGGGAGTCAAGAGAAGAAGAGAAACTACGACAAGATCAAGGAAGTTCTGGATGATGCTCTCACCGGCTATGCCTCAGCGGAAGGCGCCACCTTCGTGCGTAAGAAGCTCAAGTTTGGCCGGCACGTCTTCACCCATGTGACGGAATTCCCCTGCGTGAAGCAGCCGACAGGCAGTCAGAAGGAAGCCTACTATGCACTCCATCACATGAGGGCGTTCCTACTAGAGCAACAGAATTCTACGCTGCTAGATCATCTCAAACGGTGGGCCGAAGTCAAGGCCAGGATAATTGATTCAGATATTATACAAGAGATGTATCGCATCCAGCAACAGTTTGGGGCAATCATCAGCCGTGATGTCATGACTTCAGGGGGGGTCTTCTACGGAGGCAATCCCCCGAATATTCGTGACGTAGTAGATCGCCTAAAGATGCAGGGTGACTATAGGGCGTTCATGACGAAACAAGGCGTCCTCCCGTTCCCTGAGCCGAGCCAGAAGTCTTGATGTGTTGGTCTAGTTGTAGTTCTTTATCCCCACGTGTACTTGTGTGTGTCGACCTGTACATGCTACTACTTGGTATTTTTTTCTTACTTTGTTACCTTATTTGATAAGTATATCTTTATATGCGACTTTTACTTGTTTTTTCACCATCATTTAATTATTATTGCCAACTTTTAGATGATGTGGTACGTCGTGTACAAGGGACGGGTTCCTGGAGTCTATGATGACTGGGAAGACTGCCGGAGACAGGTGCACCGTTTCAGCGGCAATAGCTACAAAGGATACAATACTATGGCGGAGGCGGAAGTTAGATACACGCGCTATCTAGTGGGAGTTAGGACGAGGAACCGGATGAAGACCTATACCTCCGTCGTGGTGATGGTTATTTTCCTTGGTTGTCTGTCATGCATGTTCCTACTTTAGATATCTAGGCGAGCTTCCGCGAGCTCTAACTTGCTTGAGACATGTATTCATGTCATCACTAGCTACTTTGTAACTTGATCGAAATAATATAACTTATACTGTGTATTTATGTATGTGACTTATCTATATGTATTTGTTTCTGTCTTGTCTGTGTATTTATTTCTGTATTTTATATCTGTGTATTTATTTCTGTACTGTATATCTGTGTATATCAGCTGTATTGTATATAATCTGTATTGAATATCATCTGTATTGAGTATTTTTTTTGTTTTTTGAACAGCTAAGCCGTGGCGCACATATACGTTGTTAGTGGCACACCACGTTGGTGGCGCACCTGGTCAGCTACTAGTAGCGCACTACGCCATGCGCCACAGGAATAACTGTAGTGGCGCACCAGCCAGTGTGCTACTACTAACTACATACTAGCAACGCACTTTTCATGCGCCACAGGAAAAATAGTGGTAGCGCACTGTGTTGTGCGCCACTACTATGTCGAGATTCCTGTAGCGCACCCGGTAGTGCGCTATGGGCACTTTTTAGCCGTGGCGTAGAAGTCGTGGCGCACCCCTAGTGCGCCACGGAAGGGGAAAATAGGTGCGCCACGGATTAGCTCTTTTCTAGTAGTGTGAGGAAAAGAAGATGGATAGAGTTAATCAAGGATTATGACCTTGACATTCACTATCACCCCGGTAAAGCCAATGTGGTAGCGGATGCTCTTAGCAGATTGATGTAGGCTTAACACCATGATCAAGGAGAAGCAACCCAGTTTGTATGAAGAATTGGAGCAGTTCATAACTGAATTTGTTAGCAAAGGATTCTTAGCTAGCATTGAACTTCAACCCACTTTGATTAGCCAAATCAAGGAAGCCCAGAAGGGAAATGAAAGTATCGACAGAATCAAACGTCGTATTGGTACCAGAAAAGTACCTATATTTACTGAAGACGAAGAAGGAATATTGTGGTACAAAGGCCGTATCCGTGTTCCAGCAGATTGATATTTAAGTTGTGGTGTACTTCTTCTAGTGGTGTCATGTGAACGTCGACTACATGACACTTCACCTATATGGGCCTAGGGGAATGCATTGTGTATTTGGCTACTAATCATAGGGGTTGCCGGAGTGACAGAAACCTGCGATACACCCCCTATACTTGTGGGTCATCGAGACTATTTTCTGGCGCCGTTGCCGGGGAGTGAAGCGCTATTGGAGAGTGGAACTCGTAAAGGAAACTTCTACTGTCAGTATTGTTTACTTCTGCTAGTTTCTTTATTTTCGTTATGGATAATTCGCTGAGTTTCTTATTTGGTAATGCTACTACCACTGTTAAGGTAGTAGATAAACCACCACCTGCTGAGAATGATGTTTTTAAAATACCTATATGAATTATTGATCGTGTTATGGATAACTACTATGTTGGGGATGGAACAGTCCATCTCGGTGATCATTTACTCTTTATACACGATAGGTGTGCCACGGATTAGCTTTTTTCTAGTAGTGTGAGGAAAAGAAGATGGATAGAGTTAATCAAGGATTATGACCTTGACATTCACTATCACCCCGATAAAGCCAATGTGGTAGCGGATGCTCTTAGTAGATTGCCGTGTAGGCTTAACACCATGATCAAGGAGAAGCAACCCAGTTTGTATGAAGAATTAGAGTAGTTCATAACTGAATTTGTTAGAAAAGGATTCTTAGCTAGCATTGAACTTCAACCCACTTTGATTAGCCAAATCAAGGAAGCCCAGAAGGGAAATGAAAGTATCGACGGAATCAAATGTCGTATTGGTACCGGAAAAGTACCTAGATTTACTAAAGACGAAGAAGGAGTATTGTGGTACAAAGGCCGTATCTACGTTCCAGCAGATTCGGAGCTGAAGGAAGTTATCATGAAGGAAGCTCATGATACTCTTTATTCTATCCACCCCGGAGGAACAAAGATGTATCAGGATTTGAAAGAGCAATTTTGGTGGCACAAGATGAAGAGAGAGATCGGAAGCTACATCGCCAAATGTGACATCTGTCAAAGAGTCAAAGCAGAGCATCAGAGACCTGTAGGACTGTTGCAACCATTACAGATTCCGGAATGGAAATGGGATTCCGTCGGAATGGACTTTATCACCGGTTTGCCTACATCTACTAGGGGAAATGACTCAATCTGGGTCATAGTTGATAGACTGTCCAAGGTAGCCCACTTTATACCTGTCAAGACCACTTACCAGAGTGCAAAGTTAGCAGAGCTGTACCTTGCTAGGATTGTTAGTCTGCATGGAACCACCAAGACCATCGTATCAGATCGAGGAACCTAGTTTACCTCGAGATTTTGGCAGAAAGTCCAAGAAGGATTAGGAACCAAGTTGAACTTCAGCACAGCATATCACCCGCAAACAGATGGACAGACTGAGAGAGTCAACCAGATCCTAGAGGATATGCTTAGAGCTTGTGTGTTGGAATATGGATCAAAATGGGAAGACCGCCTGCCTTTCGTAGAATTCTCATATAACAAAAGTTATCAAGCTACTTTGCTGATGGCACCATTTGAATTCCTATAAGGAAGAAAGTGTCGTACCCCTTTGAATTGGTCGCAAGTAGGAGAGAGTCAGATCTTCGGACCCGACATTCTCCGCGAAGCAGAAGAGAAAGTTCACAAATTCCGTGAGCACCTCAAGACCACCCAGTCCAGAAAGAAGAGTTATGCTGACAAGAGAAGAAGAGACCTGACTTTCAATGTCGAAGATTTTGTATATCTCAAGGTTTCACCATTGAAAGGAACTCAACGCTTTAGTCTAAAGGAAAAGTTAGCCCCCAGATATATCGGGCCCTTCAAGATTCTGAACCATCGAGGAGAAGTATCGTATCAACTGGAACTGCCTGAAGAGATGTCAGCCATGCACAATGTGTTCCATATCTCGTTACTTCGCAAATGTCTGGAAGTGCCCGAGAAGACTGAAGTTTTCAAGAACATCGATCACAGAGCTGTGGAAATCAACAATGACCTGACCTATTGAGAAGTACCCATCCGTATCTTAGAAGAAGCCTACAGAACCACCAGGACCAGGAGTATCAAGTTTCTCAAGATTCAGTGGAGCAACCATACCGAGGAGGAAGCTACTTGGGAGCGTGAAGATTACATTAGGACAGAGTTCCCAGATCTCTTTAGTTCCTAGTTTTCTTTGTTAATCTTGGGACAAGATTTTGTTTAAGGGGGGAAGGTTTGTAACATCCCAAAACTTCAATCCAAGCTTATCAAGATCAAATCAACCAAAAATGGGGTTAACAAAAACTTTTCCAATATTTAAAATGAAAGCATTCATATATGTGTGCATTTAAAAATAGGAGTTGCTTGAATTGCCATGATTGAGTGATCCAATGCTTGTAAATTGTTTCTTAGGTGATTTAAACATCATCTACATCTTTCCCAAACTTTTCCTAAAGAAAATCAAATCAAAAAGAATTAAAAAGGAGGAATGGTCATTTTGGCCATTTTTATCCACTACACTATTTTCAGTGTTCCTAGCACTCATTTCTTAACAGAAAAAATTCTTGATCTTTGTACCCCTTGCTAGTACACATAATGAGGTACCAAGGACCACCTTTTGATCTACTAAAAACATTCTTTAACTTATTTTAAATGACATTTGAAAATTGAATCTAATGCATATGCATAGATCACCCCTATTTCAAAACCCATCTTTTTGAGCTCCACCTTCAAAACCCTTGCAACCAGAGACTACCTAGCACTAGTGGAGATCACTCAAAAAATTTGAAACCAAAATTCAAAACTTTTTCTCTTGCGGCCATTTCATCAAACACTTGGCAGACAGATTTCAAACAAAACACATTTCACTATTTCAAACAGTATGGTGGCCAAACTTGTCTCCCATTTGGCCCCTCTTTACTCCCTTTGTCTCTCAATGATCTAGCAAAGCCATTTAAACCCACTCCCCTACCCCCTAGCTGCACTGCCATGCCATGCCGAGCACCCTCTCGCCGGCCGACCGTGCACTTGCCGCAGCGGCCCTCTCCCGCCTCTCTCTCCATGTCTAGGAGGTAGCCCACACCTCACCGCCCCTCTCTGTCCCCTGCCCGAGCCAGGCCCTGCCATGGACCACCGAGGAAAGCCCGCGCCCAGTGCCACCGCACCATGCCCATGCCGGCCTCATAGCACGCTCTGTCCCTGCTCGCACAGACCGCCCCTTGGCCGCATCCCGCGCCCGCCGCTCCGTCACGACCTGGAGAACCCCCCAGACACCCCCGCTGCCACCCAACGCCTCATAGACACCGCTCGCCGTGGACGCCGCCGCCTCTGCCGCTCAGAGCGCCATGTCGCCACCGTCGCCAGCCCATCCCGCTCGGTCTCACCGTCCGGCCTATAAAAGGAGCCCTCCCCAGCCTCTTCTCTCCACACCATTCCACTCCCCTCACCTCTCTGAAGCTCAGCCACCTCTAGCCGGAGCAAGGCGAGCTCTGCCTCGCCGGAATTGGAGCCGGAGCAGCCGCGGCTGGAGGAGAAGGGCACCGCTGATTGCGACAACCCCAAGCTCCGCCGCAACCGCGCCTTGCCACGCCCTCGTCTTCCACTTTGTTTGCCCCCCTCGCCGACCCCGCTAGAGCCCTGGTACGTCCCCAGCAGACCCCCACTGAGCCTCTAGGGTTCGAGCTTGCCGGCGACCTGTTCGTCGTCGACGACGACCCTCAGCCGTAGATTCCCCTTCTAATCCTACGGCCCATAGCGCGCGTACTGTTTCGCGTGTTAAGTTTCGCTGACAAGCGGGACCCCCCTGTCAGCTGAGCCCCGCGCCGCGGAGCGCCACTGGGCCGGCCCAAGTCTTTTCCCGCGCTAGCCCAACCGTTCAAATCTGGATTTTTTCTTTTTAGTTAAATCTAGTTTCTGTCCACAATTTTAAAATTCAATTCTGGGAGTTTGAAAAATCCAAATTGCATGAAACAAATTTTTCCTGAAAGGTATTAAGATGATCTATCCAAGCCCGTTGGATTTAATTCAATGAGAGTTATAGATCTCTCCTAATAAAAATAAGAAGACAAAAGCATTTGCAACTTGCAACATTTTTATAAAATTAACCAAGTTAGCTTTTGAGTTGATTCCAACTCTCAAAAATCACATTTCATCATATCTATCTAAATATGTAATAATATTAAGGTTTACATGCAGTGACTTTGGACTAGTACCAAAATAATGCTATATAGGCATTTCTAGTCACTTTAAATCATTAAATAATGAACTTAAACCAAACTAATATTGATCCAACCTTTAATTCTCATTCCCATGTGTGTGGTGATGACATGTGTCGACATGATCCCATATCTTAAGTGGTGAATATTAAATCTTAGTTAATTTTTTTCAATGAGTAGAAATTACTTTTCTAAAATAAAAAGAATGAAACTATGGAATTAAACTTGTGATGGTTGTGATGATAATAGATCATCAAAGGTGTGTATTAGAATACTACTTAGCCTAGTTAAGTATTGTTTGGTGATTGTGCACTCCCTATGTATTTATAGACGATAGTACCGACCAATCTTTCGAGGAGGAGGAGTTCTACCAAGAAGAACAAGAAGAAAACTTCAACCACTGCACCAACCAAGGCAAGCTAATATTAGCAAGCTAGCACTATCCAAGATTAACCCTTGCAAGTTGTACTTGCAAGCCACCATTTAACAGTGCAAGCTAACACTTGCAAGTTTAGTGCTTAGCAAGTTAGGATCAAACTAGATGGTTTAGCAAAGATGCCTTAAGCATGCTTTGATCACACCCCTTTTACTAGTAATACCCTAAGTCTTATTTACAAGCTTTACTCTCTTAGTTACCCAAAGTTCTTTCCTTAGTTTGAAGGTAGCATAAAAAGTATAAAACTTGACCTATTTAGAACCCTTTAGATGTCATTCTATGGCATGAGATTGAACCCATCTTTTCCACCTTAGTGAACACTCTTAACTTAGTAGTTTAGGGTAGATCAAAAACTTGAGTCACTTGAGATGGGAACACTTGGTGAAAATGAATTATGAAAACCTTGGAATGATGAGTCATTCTATTGAGATGTTTTTACATGTGTTGAGAAAACACAAATGGTTCATGATTATGAAAATGTTGAGGCATGAGCCTTAACCCTATTCTAAAGCTGATGGTTGGATTCAGATGCGATACCATTCCAAATTTACCGTACAACCACACTACCAGAATTGGCTAAGGCTTAGCTAGAAATTTATATGCATTAGTATTAGTTCCCTCACGGGAGAGGTCTGAGCTGAGGCTACCTCTCATGATGTCCACCTATGCAGTGCCCAAGATGTATCGAATCTTGTGGTGAAAGTGTACCACCTCTGCAGAGTGTCAAACTATTCGAATAGCCGCGTTCGCGGTTACGTATAGTTGGTATGGCCACACTGTTTCGTTGTCAGATGTTTTCTAAATACTTTGAAAAGAATGACGAAACTTGACTTGACCACAACAGGGATGTGTTATGACAATAGCTTCCCAACTTAAGTGATTTTAGGAATTTAATTTATCTTTCTTTGCTTCTAATCTCAGCTTAGGTTTCAAACTTAACTTTATAGTTAAACTTACAATTAGCACTTTAACTTAGAAGTTTATACTTGTTAGTGGTAGTTTGCGAGTACTTAAAGAGTACTCATGGCTTTTGTCCCTGGCTATTATCATGGCCAGACTATGAAGGAGACTATCAAGATGATGGCCAACAGGACGGCTATGATAACTAGGACCATCTCCCTTCGTCAGCATTGTCTGTGCCCCTGAAGATGGACCCCACCGCTACGCTTATCTTTTATTTCTGCTGCTTGTTGTATTAAGACTGGATCATGAGATCCTTATTGGTGTAAGACCTTATGTATGGTTTGTAATGGATGATGTACTGTGATATCCAATCCGTTATGTCTCGCAAAAATGGTAATCCTGGGATTGCGAGGTATGGCATAACGGGCATCTGGGATTAAAAATCCGTGTGTTGACACTTGGTTTTATCTACTTTCTTATGTTTTGTCGACACTTTGGAGTACTTTTCATATGATTTCTTCGACTAACCTATTAACAAGAGCAACAGTGCCAGTTGCATGTTTTCTGTTGTTTTTGGTTCCAGAAAGTCAAAAAACAATATTCGCGGAATTTGACCGGACAAAAGCCAAAGTCGATATTTTACTAGAAGACTCACGAAGCCAGAAGACGAGACGGAGAGGGGCAGGGGCTGGCCACACCACCTGGTGGCGCGGGCCAGGCCATACCGCACCAGGGGGTGGTGTGGGCCCCTCCGTGACCCCCTCGGTCTCCCCTCTCTCCTATAAGAGCCTCCCGATGCAAAAACACTAAATAATCAGGAGATGCATAGGCTTCAGAAATAGATGTAGGATTATCATCCACAAGGTACACAATGAAATCATTACCAAAATACTTTGCAGTCCTCTGTCTCTTACTCCTCTTAGGAATTTCATTATCATCCTCCTCAGGTTTTTCTGAGTGTTCAATAAGAATGGTATGTTCAGGAATTGTGCGTATTTCCTGATTCAATGAGTCAGGTATCTCCTGATTTAATGAGCTAGGTATATCCTTCATGGGAAAGATATCCTCAAAAAAAGTCACATCATTTGACTCCATGATTGTATCAACATGCATGTTTGGTACTCCAGATTTTACTATCAAGAATCTATAGTCGATGCTATGAAAAGCATATCCCAGAAAAACACAGTCCACGGTTTTTGGCCCAAGTTTGCGCTTCTTTGGGATTGGCACATGAACCTTTGCCAGATAGCCCCAAGTTCGCAAGTAAGAAAGATTTAATCTTTTCTTTTCCCATTCTTCAAATGGAGTAATCTCTTTGTTCTTAGTGGGAACTCGGTTTAGGACATGACATGCAGTCAGTAATGCCTCCCCCCACCATTCCTTGGAGAGACCCGATGTATCTAACATGGCATTAACCAAATCTGTTAGAGTATGGTTCTTTCTTTTGGCTACCCCGTTTGACCGGGGCGAGTAGGGAGGCGTCCTCTCATGGATTATACCATATTCCACAAAAAAATAATCAAACTCTTTGGAAAAGTACTCTCCACCACGATCAGACCTAAGCTTCTTAATCTTTCGATCAAGTTGGTTTTCCACTTCAGCTTTATAGATTTTCAAGAAACTCAAAGCCTCATATTTTGATTTCAGAAGATACACATGACAATATCTCGTTGAGTCATCGATCAATGTCATAAAATATTTCTTTCTGCCTTTTGTCAACACACCATTCATCTCACAAAGATCTGAATGTATGAGCTCTAGTGGCGCCAAATCTCTCACCTCTCTAGTCGTATGTGACTTGCGAGGTTGCTTTGCTGCCCACAAGTTTGGCATTTAGATCCCTTCACAGTAGTGAATTTTGGGATTATATTCATTGTAGCTAACCGCGTCATGCAACCAAAATTAACAAGACAAAGACATGAATGCCAGACATTTGATACAAGATCAGATGAAACATGATTCACGACTTTATTACACACATCTGACAGTGATAGGCGGAACAAATCTCCACACTCATAGCCTTTACCAATAAATGTTCCAAATTTAGAGAGTACAAATTTATTAGACTCAAACACAACCTTGCAGCCATTGATACGTCCAATTTGCATCACTATTCTATGTAATAATTCACAGTTATTCATTGATATTTCGTATTAAGAGGTGATACTTATGTTATTTCATCTGTTTTTGCATGGTTGATGACTTTTGGAGCATGGACCACTGTAGTCAGGATTCTGATGGAAAAGGTGCTGTTTGGAGGCAAAATTCGCGAAGATCAGAAAATTCGGTAAAATATATGGAAAATCCTATTTTTCTAGAAGACGAAGGAAGCCAGAAGGGGGGCTGGGGATGGGCCACAGGGGCCCCACACATCCCCCTAGCGCGGCAGCCCTAGGCCACGCCAGCAGGTGGTGTGGCCGCCCTAGCCCACTCTAGGCTCTCCCCTCTAGCGTATATTATCCTCCTGAAACCCTAAGACTCGGAGAGCGACCACAGAAAGATTCCACCTCCACTGTGGGGCAGAAAACAACGAGAGAGAAAGATCTCTCTAGCATATAGATTTCTGCCAGGGGAATTCCTTCCCGGAGAGGGGAGATCATCGCCATCAACACCACCATCAATCTAGACTTCATCGGGATCATCATCATCACCACCATCATCACCATCTCCATATTGCTGTAACAATTGAGTTGCATCTTACATCAGTTCTTAGGGGAAACTTTCTCGGTGTTGATTACTCTTTGTAGTTGATTCTATTGAGTGAACCGTTGAATTATTGTTTATGTTCAGATTGTTATACATCATTATTCCATCTCTGATCATGATCCATATGATGTCTTGTGAGTAGTTTGTTTTGTTCTTGAGGACATGGGAGAAGTCATGTTGTTAGTAGTGGAGTTGTGTTGAGAAAGATTCAATAGTTTGATATTTAAGTTGTGGTGTACTTCTTCTAGTGGTGTCATGTGAACGTCGACTACATGACACTTCACCTATATGGGCCTAGGGGAATGCATTGTGTATTTGGCTACTAATCATAGGGGTTGCCGGAGTGACAGAAACCGGAACCCCCGTTAGGAAACCATTGCACAAGGGACATAAGGGTCTTAGATTTTAAAGCTATGGTTAGGTTTCTACCTTAATTACTTTCTTGTACTTACGGATGTTTGCAAGGGGTATAATCACAAGTATGTATTAGTCCTAGGAAGGTCAGTACATTAGCACAGGTTCACCCACACAACACTTAGCAAGCTAAAGAAGATTAATCAACTATATGAAGCGAAAGCACTTGACAGTCTTCCCATGTGTCCTCGAGAACGTTTGGTCATATTAAGTAATACACCCGGCTTGTCCTTTGCTGCATAAAGGATTGGGCCACTTGCTGCATTTATTCCTATTGTCTTTTATTTACTCGTACCTTTGTTTACTTGCTTTATCAAAAACCCCTAAAAATCTGTTTGTTAAGTATTTGCAGAGAATTCCTGATCCATACCACTGCTCAGCACCTTCTGCTCCTCGTTGGGTTCGACACTCTAACTTATCGAAAATATTGCGATACACTCCCTATACTTGTGGGTCATCGAGACTATTTTCTGGCGCCGTTGCTAGGGAGTGAAGCGCTATTGGAGAGTGGAACTGGTAAAGGAAACTTCTACTGTGAGTATTGTTTACTTCTGCTAGTTGCTTTATTTTCGTTATGGATAATTCGTTGAGTTTCTTATTTGGTAATGCTACTACCACTGTTAAGGTAGTAAATAAACCACCACCTGCTGAGAATGATGTTTTTAAAATACCTATATGAATTATTGATCGTGTTATGGATAACTACTATGTTGGGGATGGAACAATCCATCCCGGTGATCATTTACTCTTTATACACGAATTATGCGGGTTGTTCAAGTGTGCAGTTATTACTACAGATCAAGTTAAGAAGAAGTTATTCTCATTATCGCTGAAAGGAAGAGCTGAGGAATGGTATAAGCTGCTGAAGAATGGTCAAGCTCTAGAATGGGAGGAAATAGTGCCTCTCTTTTATTTAAAGTTTTATCCTCCTAGTGAGATTCATAAAGATCGGAATAAAATATACAACTTTTGGCCTCTTGATGGAGAGAGTACAGCTCAAGCTTCGGGTAGATTGAAGTTACTATTGCTCAAATGTCCCATTCATGAGGTCCCCAACAATATTATTATCAATAACTTTTATGCAAGGCTCCCTCTACATGACAAGGATTTATTGGATGCTTCTTGTGCTGGATCATTCACTCGCATGGAAGAAGAAGCTAAATGGGATCTTTTGGACCATATTCAAGATAATGCTGAAGCTTGGGAGAATGACAAAGGTAGAAAGTCAGGTATAAATTATGATTATGAATGCATTGAATCTTTTATGGTCTTGATTTGCAAGTTATTACGAATTGCTTTAGGTCTTTTGCTTCTTATATTGAAATTCCAAAAAGGGGATGGAACAAGTACCATGAACCTTATAAAGATAGTGTTGACTATGTTCCAGTTGGGAGTGCTGAGTATTGCATTATTGATCCCATCTTACCTGAACCTTATATTTAGAAGGTTCCGTTCCCAGATGAGGTAAAGGATCATCCTATGATAACTACTATAATCACCAAAAGTGAAAAAAGAACCGTAAAACCTGATGAACAAATAAACGTTGAACCTGTGGTAGCAATTGTAAAAGACCTTGTCACTAAAAGCATAGAAGATGGACACATAGTCTTCTGTGAGGATGCTTCTAACACTGTTTCACATCCTAATAGAACAAAAAAATCTAGTGTCCCTGTGCTTTCTGTTAGAATTAGTGATCATTGCTATTATGGTTTATGTGATATTCGTGCAAGCTCCAGTGCTATTCCTTATGAGCTTTATAGAGAAATTATGCATGAAATCAGTCCCTGTGAATTGGAGGAGATTGATGTGGTATTGTACGAGACGTTGAAGTTCTTTGTGGTAAGATTAAGTACCCTGCTGATTTTCTAGTACTTGGTTCAGCTGCTAGTAAAACATATCCTATTATCTTTGGTAGAAATTTCTTGAGTACTTGTGGAGCTATTATAGATTGCAAAAGGGAGAAAATCTTGACTAAGTTTGATGGAGAATATTATGAGTTTAATTTCTCGAAATTTGCTAAAGAACCTTGTAAAGAGGAAACCCATAAAGAGGATTTTAGAGTCGAACAACTTGCTTCTATTTCTCTTGCTCCTAACAATGCTTTGCAGCAATTAATGGAAGATACATGAAAGTAAAATCTTCATGGAAGAAAGGAATGAGATTGAAGAGATTCTCCGTGATCAGCCTAAGATGCTTAAGCATAACTTGCCTGTAGAAGACTTGGGTACCACGTTGCCACCTAAAAAGGATCTGGTTTTCGATCTAAAACCTCTCCCTAATGATCTCAAATATGCTTATATAGATGATAAAAATATATATCCTATTATTATTAGCTCTAAACTTTCAGGAAAAGAAGAGGAAAGGTTATTGGAGGTTTTGAAGAAACACCGAGGAGCTATGGGTTATACTCTGGATGATTTAAAAGGGATTTCACCTACTATATGTCAGCATTCTATCAACATAGAACCAGATGCAAAGCCAGTAGTAGAGCACCAACGACGTTTAAACCCTAAGATGAAGGAAGTGCTAAGAAATGAGGTATTGAAACTCCTTGATGCTGGTATTATTTACCCTATTGCTGATAGTGAATGGGTTAGTCCTGTTCATTGTGTGCCCAAAAAGGGAGGTATTACCGTTGTTCCTAATGATAATGATGAGCTTATTCCTCAAAGAATAGTAGTAGGCTATAGGTGTTGGAGATATGCCCAAGAGGCAATAATAAAAGTGATTATTATTATATCTTCGTGTTTATGATGAATGTTTACATCACATGCTATAATTGTATTATTAGGAAACACTAATACTTGTGTGTTTTGTAAACATAAGAGAGTCCCTAGTAAGCCTCTTGTTAAAATAGCTTGTTGATTCATTGATGATCATGGTTTCCTGATCATGGACATTAGGATGTGATTAATAACAAGGTTATATCATTAGGAGAATGATGTGTGGACACACACCCATAGTAAGCGTAGCATAAGATCAAGTCATTAAGTTCGTATTGTTGTAAGCTTTCAAATACATAGTAACCTATTCCTTCGACCATGAGGTTATGTTAATCACCATCACCGGATGGATACTTTGATGACATCAAACGCCGCTTCGTAACTGGGTGGTTATAAAAGTGTCATTGGGTATTCTGAAAGTATGTGTTGAAGCACATGAACCAAGACTGGGATTTGTCCATCCATATGAAGGATAGATATGCTCTGGGCCCTCTCGGTGGAATGTCATATAGTTAGCTTGCAAGCATGTGACTGGGTCACAAGGGATGACATATCACGGAACGAGTAAAGAGTACTTGTCAGTAATCAGGTAGAACTAGGTATGGAGATACCGACGATCAAACCTCGGATAAGTATAGTATCGCAAGACAAAGGGAATTAGTTTCGTATGTAAGTGGTTCAATCGATCGCAAAGACATCGTTGAGTATGTGGGAGCCATTATGGATCTCCAGGCCCCGCTGATGGTTATTGATAGGAGATGTGTCTCTATCATGTCTACATATTCACGAACCGTAGGGTGACACGCTTAAGGTTCGAAGTTGTTTTAAGTAGATATGGAATGTGCGTTGGAGACCGAATGTTGTTCGGAGTCTCGGATTGGATTCGGGACATCACGAGGAGATCTGGAATGGTCCGGAGAATAAGATTCATATATAGGGGATCATTTTCTGAGTTAGGAAATGTTCTGGAGTGTTTGTATGAGGATTCTAGAAGGTTTCGGAATGTTCCGGAAGGTTCTAGAAGATATCTTGGAGTTTTCTTGAAAATCAAGATAGGGATCAAGGAGTCCTGGTGGGTCAAGACTAGGAGTCGTGGGGGAGGAGAACTCCTCCCCCCACTCCCTAATCCGCCGGCCTAGAGGAGGGGAGTCCTTGTAGGACTCCCCCTCCCCAAGGCGTCCTCCCCCCTTAAATACAAGGGCAGGGGAGCCCCCTCCTCCCTTGCTCTCATAACACCCAATCTCTGCCGCCTCTCTCCTCCACCTTCTTCTGCACAGGCATAGGCGAAGCCCTGCAGAATTCTCTACTCCACCACCACCACCACGCCGTCGTGCTGCTGGGATTCCGTGGAGAAGATCTACTACCTCCGCTGCTCGCTGGAACGGGGAGAGGAAGGTCTGCTTCGACTCCGCACGTGTGACCGACTGCGGAAGCGCTACCAAAACGCGGCGCCGGAAGGATCGTCTACTTGAACGACGGCGGAAGCGCTGCTGGAACACGACGCCGGGAGGATCGTCCACACGATCTTGAGATCGGCAAGTGATCGACTACATCAACCACGAGATCTAATCTCGTTAACGCTTTCGGATCTACGAGGGTTAGTTCCTATCTATCTCATTGCTCATATCTAATAGATTAGATCCTGGCTTTTTATCTGGATTAGATATAGGTTTTGTTCATTCTTGCGATAGAATTTTTTTGTTTTCCATGCTACGAACCCATCAGTGGTATCGGAGCCGTATCTATGCGTAGATCTGTTGCACGAGTAGAACACAATGTTTTTGTGGGCGTTGATGCTTTTGTTGTCGGTGTCTTAGCATGTACTTTGCATCTTGCGGCATGGTGGGATGAAGCGGCTCGGGCTAACATTACATGTCATCGCACATGAGACTTGCTCCACGCTTGACGTGCAACTTACTTTGCACAAGTGGCTTTGCGGGTGTCTGTCTCTCCCACCATAGTTAAGATTCAATTTACAATAAGCATCTTGACAACACTTGTATCAACATTGTGGTCCTTGTTCGTAGGTAAGATCGGTCTTATGCGAAAGCCCCAAACCACATAAAACATGCAAAGAAAATTAGAGGCGTCTAACTTGTTTTTGCAGGGGTTTTGTGATGTGATATGGCCATCATGTGATTGTGATTGTATTTGATGTATGCAATGATCCTTGTTGTAATATGGCAACCGGCAGGAGCCTAATGGTTGTCTTTAATTCTGTTAAGACCTGCGTGTCTATTCATCTTGTAATAGCTTTATTCCAAGTAGTTGTAATAGTTGCTGGTGATGATGGAGAACCATGAAGCGGCGCCACTGACCTTGACGCAGTGCTGGTGATGATGGAGATCATGTTCGTGCTTTGGAGATGGAGATCAAAGGCGCAAGAAGAAAAGGCCATATCATATCACACTAATCATGAATTGCCTGTGATGTTAATCCTTTATGCATCTTGTATTGCTTAGATCGCGACGGTAGCATTATAAGATGATCCCTCTCACTAAATATCAAGTAATAAAGTGTTCACCCTTAGTTGGCACCGTTGTTAAGACTCATCGTTTCGAAGCATCTCGTGATGATCGGGTGTGATAGATTCTACGTGTGCATACAACGGGTGCAAGCCAGATTTGCACATGCGGAAACTAAGGTTATCTTGACGAGCCTAGCATGTACATACATGGTCTCGGAACACGGAATACCGAAAGGTAGAGCATGAGTCATATAAATGATATGATGAACATGAAGATTGTTCGCCGATGAAACTACATCTTCTCTCGTGAAGATCGGACTTGGTGTAGTGGACTTGGTTCGTGTAATCACTAAGACAATGTGAGGGATGTTGTTTTGAGTGGGAGTTCACCTAGTTAGTTTAAGAATTAAATTTGAACTCAATTTGTCATAAACTTAGTCTAAACTACTTGCAAATTGTTGTAGATTATGGCGAACCCCTCCATCAATTTCAATGCGTTCCTAGAGAAAGAAAAACTTAAAAACAATGGAAGCAATTTCACGGACTGGTTCCGTGGACTGAGGATCGTCCTCAGGGCTGGTCAGTTGACCTATGTGCTCGATGCACCGCTAGGTGACCCACCTGCATATAATGCCACCCATGACGAAAAGAATGTTTTCGCCACTCGGAAGAATCATTACTCCACAGTTCAGTGTGCCATCCTGTACGGTTTAGAAGCGGAGCTCCAACAGCGTTTTGAGCACCACGACCCGTTCGAGATCATTAAGGAGCTCAGGCTAATTTTTGAGACTCGCGCGGCCATGGAGAGCTATGAGGCCTCCGAAAAGTTCTTTAACTGTAAGATGGAAGAGGGAAGCTCCGTTAGCGAGCACGTGCTCACCATGTCTGGGTACGCTAAGAAGCTCCAAGAGTTGGGAATATCGATTCCTAATGAATTAGGGATTCACCGTCTCCTTCAATCACTGCCACCAAGTTACAAGAACTTTGTGATGAACTACAACATGCACTGCATGAACAAGACATTGCCTGAACTGTCGTCCATGCTGAAAACTGCTGAAGTGGAGATCAAGAAGGAGCAACAAGTGTTGATGGTCAATAAGACCACCAATTTCAAGAAACGGGGCAAGCCTAAGAACAAGGGCAACTTTAAGAAGGACGGCAAGAAAGCTGCCGCACCTGCTAAGAAGCCCAAGGCTGGTCCTAATCCTGAAACTGAGTGCTTCTACTGCAAGGGTGCTGGTCACTGGAAGCGTAACTGCCCCAAGTACCTGGCAGATCTGAAGAACGGCAACATCAAGAAGAAAGGTATATTTGATATATGTGTTATAGATGTGTATCTTACTAGTAATCGTAGTAGTGCCTGTGTATTTGATACTGGTTCGGTTGCTCTTATTTGTAACTCGAAACAGGAGCTACGGAATAAACGAAGACTGGCAAGAGACAAGGTGAAGATGCGCGTTGGAAATGGCTCCAAGGTGGATGTGATCGCCGTCGGCACGCTCCCTCTACATCTACCTCCGGGATTAGTTTTAAATTTAAATAATTGTTATTTGGTGCCTGCGTTAAGCATGAACATAATATCTGGATCCTGTTTATTATGAGACGGTTACTCTTTTAAGTCTGAGAATAAAGGTTGTTCGATTTATATGAGTAATATCTTTTATGGTAATGCACCTGAGATGAATGGTTTATTCTTACTAAATCTCGATAGTAGTGATACACATGTTCACAACATAGATGCTAAACGAATTAAATTGAATGATAATTCTACATACATGTGGCACTGTCATCTTGGTCACATTGGAGTGAAGCGTATGAAGAAACTCCATTCAGATGGACTTCTTGAATCACTTGATTTTTGAATCACTTGAAAGATGCGAAGCATGTCTAATGGGAAAAATGACTAAGACTCCATTCTCTGGTACAATGGAGCGAGCTACCGACTTATTGGAAATAATACATACCGATGTGTGCGGTCCAATGAGTGTAGCATCGCGTGGTGGATATCGTTATGTTCTCACTTTCACGGATGACTTGAGTAGATATGGGTATGTCTACTTTATGAAACATAAGTCCGAAACTTTCGAGAAGTTTAAGGAATTTCAAAGTGAAGTGGAAAATCATCGTAACAAGAAGATTAAGTTTCTGCGTTCTGATGCGGGGGTGAATATCAGAGTTATGAGTTTCGCATGCATTTAATGAAATGTGGAATACTTTCATAGTTGACACCGCCGGGAACACCACAACGTAATGGTGTGTCCGAACGTCGTAATCGAACTCTCTTAGATATGGTTCAGTCTATGATGTCTCTTACAGATTTACCGTTATCATTTTGGGGCTATGCATTAGAGACAGTCACATTCACTTTAAATAGGGCACCATCTAAATCCGTTGAAATGACACCGTATGATTTGTGGTTTGGTAAGAAACCTAAGTTGTTGTTCCATAAAATTTGGGGCTGCAAAGCATATGTAAAGAAGTTACAACCTGATAAGCAAGAACCCAAAGCGGAGAAATGCGTCTTCATAGGATACCCTAAAGAAACAATTGGGTATACCTTCTATCATAGATCCGAAGGCAAAGTTTTCGTTGCAAAGAATGGATCCTTTCTTGAGAAGGAGTTTCTCTCGAAGGAGGTGACTGGAAGGAAAGTAGAACTCGATGAGGTTATTGAACCTTCTCTCGGATTTGAGAGTAGCGCAGCACCGGAAGATGTTTTTGTGCCCCCTGCACCAATTGAAGAGGAAGCTAATGATAATGATCATGAAACTTCAAACGAAGTTACTACTGAACCTCGCAGGTCAACGAGGGTTCGTACCACTCCTGATTGGTATGACTCTGCCTTGAACGTCATGTTGGTGGACAACACTGATGACCCTGCGATGTATGAAGAAGCTATGGTGAGCCCAGATTCCGACAAATGGCTAGAAGCCATGAAATCCGAAATGGGATCCATGTACGAAAACCAAGTATGGACTTTGGTGGACTTACCGGATGGCCGTAAGGCTGTCGAGAACAAATGGATTTTCAAGAGAAAAATAGATGCTGATGGTAATGTTACCGTCTATAAAGCTCGACTTGTCGCGAAAGGGTTCCAACAAATTCAAGGAGTTGACTATGATGAGACTTTCTCACCAGTAGCGAAGCTAAAGTCTGTGAGGATTTTGTTAGCAATTGCTACACATTTCGATTATGAGATTTGGCAATGGATGTCAAAACGGCGTTCCTTAATGGTGACATTGAGGAAGAGTTGTATATGGTACAACCCAAGGGTTTTGTCGATCCTAAAGATGCTGACAAGGTATGCAAGCTTCAATGCTCCATTTATGGACTGAAGCAAGCATCCCGGAGTTGGAATCAACGTTTTGATAAAGTAATCAAAAACTTTGGATTTATACAAACTTATGGAGAAGCTTGTATTTACAAGAAAGTGAGTGGGAGCTCTGTAGCATTCCTAGTACTATATGTAGATGACATATTGTTGATTGGGAATGATATAGAACTTCTTAATAGCATCAAAACCTATTTGAATAATAGTTTTTCAATGAAGGATCTTGGCGAAGCAGCATACATTCTAGGCATCAAGATTTATAGAGATAAATCAAGACGCCAAATAACGCTTTCACAAAGTACATACTTAGACAAAGTTCTAAAGAAGTTTAGAATGGAAGATAGCAAGAAAGGGTTCGTGCCCATGTTGCCAGGTAAGACCTTGAGTAAGACTCAAAGTCCAGCTACGGCAGAAGATAGAGAAAAGATGAATAATATTCCCTATGCCTCGGCCATACGTTCTATCATGTATGCCATGCTGTGTACAAGACCGGATATAGCACATGCTATTAGTTTGACTAGCAGATATCAAAGTGATCCTGGAGTGGAACACTGGACAGCGGTCAAGAATATCCTAAAGTACCTAAATAGGATTAAGGATATGGTTCTTTCTTATGGAGGTGATGAATAGCTTGTTGTAAACGGTTACACCGATGCTAGTTGGAACACCGATCCGGATGACTCGAAGTCACAATCGGGATACGTATTTATTTTGAATGGTGCTGCAGTGAGCTGGAGGAGTGCGAAGCAAAGTGTTGTGGCGAAATCTTCAACTGAATCGGCATACATAGCTGCTTCGGAGGCTGCACAAGAAGCCGTTTGGATGAAGGAATTCATTACTGAACTTGGCGTGGTTCCCAGTGCGTTGGACCCGATGGCCATCTACTGTGACAACACATGTGCCATAGCTAATGCACAGGAGCCAAGGTCACATAGCAAGCTGAAGCACATCAAGCTACGTTTCCACGCTATTCGCGAGTATGTCCGAGATGGTGACATAAAGATTTGCAAAGTACACACTGATCTGAATGTGGCAGATCCGTTGACTAAACCTCTCCCTAGGGCAAAGCATGACCAACACCAAAACGCCATGGGTGTTAGGTATATTACTATGTAATCTAGATTATTGACTCTAGTGCACGTGGGAGACTGTTGGAGATATACCCAAGAGGCAATAATAAAAGTGATTATTATTATATCTGTGTGTTTATGATGAATTTTTACATCACATGCTATAATTGTATTATTAGGAAACACTAATACTTGTGTGTTTTGTAAACATAAGAGAGTCCCTAGTAAGCCTCTTGTTAAACTAGCTTGTTGATTAATTGATGATCATGGTTTCCTGATCATGGACATTAGGATGTGATTAATAACAAGGTTATATCATTAGGAGAATGATGTGATGGACACACACCCACAGTAAGCGTAGCATAAGGTCAAGTCATTAAGTTCGTATTGTTGTAAGCTTTCAAATACATAGTAACCTATTCCTTCGACCATGAGGTTATGTTAATCACCATCACCGGATGGATACTTTGAAGACATCAAACGCCGCTTCGTAACTGGGTGGTTATAAAAGTTTCATTGGGTATTCTGGAAGTATGTGTTGAAGCACATGAACCAAGATTGGGATTTGTCCATCCATATGACGGATAGATATGCTCTGGGCCCTCTCGATGGAATGTCATCTAGTTAGCTTGCAAGCATGTGACTAGGTCACAAGGGATGACATATCACGGAACGAGTAAAGAGTACTTGTCAGTAACGAGGTAGAACTAGGTATGGAGATACCGACGATTAAACCTCGGATAAGTATAGTATCGCAAGACAAAGGGAATTAGTTTCGTATGTAAGTGGTTCAATCGATCGCAAATTCATCGTTGAGTATGTGGGAGCCATTATGGATCTCCAGGTCCCGCTGATGGTTATTGATAGGAGATGTGTCTCTATCATGTCTACATATTCACGAACCGTAGGGTGACACACTCAAGATTCGAAGTTGTTTTAAGTAGATATGGAATGTGCGTTGGAGACCGAATGTTGTTCAGAGTCTCGGATTGGATTTGGGACATCACGAGGAGATCCAGAATGGTCCGGAGAATAAGATTCATATATAGGGGATCATTTTCTAAGTTAGGAAATGTTTTGGAGTGTTTGTATGAGGATTCTAGAAGGTTTCGGAATGTTCCGGAAGGTTCTAGAAGATATCTTGGAGTTTTCTTGAAAATCAAGATAGGGATCAAGGAGTCCTGGTGGGTCAAGACTAGGAGTCATGGGGGAGGAGGACTCCTCCCCCCACTCCCCAATCCGCCGGCCTAGAGGAGGGGAGTCCTTGTAGGACTCCCCCTCCCCAAGGCGCCCTCCCCCCTTAAATAGAAGGGCAGGGGCGCTCCCTCCTCCCTTGCTCTCATAACACCCAATCTCTGCCGCCTCTCTCCTCCACCTTCTTCTGCACAGGCATAGGCGAAGCCCTGCAGAATTCCCTACTCCACCACCACCACCACGTCGTCGTGCTGCTGGGATTCCGTGGAGAAGATCTACTACCTCTGCTGCTCGCTGGAACGGGGAGAGGAAGGTCTGCTTCGACTCCGCACGTGTGACCGACTGCGGAAGCGCTACCGAAACGCGGCGCCGGAAGGATCGTCTACTTGACCGACGGCGGAAGCCCTGCTGGAAGGCGACGCCGGAAGGGTCGTCCACACGATCTTGAGATCGGCAAGTGATCGACTACATCAACCACGAGATCTAATCTCGTTAACGCTTTCGGATCTATGAGGGTTAGTTCCTATATATCTCGTTGCTCATGTCTAATAGATTAGATCCTGGCTTTTATCTGGATTAGATCTAGGTTTTGTTCGTTCTTGCGATAGAATTTTTTTGTTTTCCATGCTACGAACCAATCAATAGGATGTGCATTGATTTTAGAAAAGTCAATAAAGTTACTAAGAAAGATCACTACCCGCTTCCTTTTATTGATCAAATGTTGGAAAGGTTGTCTAAAAAGACCTAGTTTTGTTTTCTTGATGGTTATTCTGGTTTCTCTCAAATTGATGTTAAACAACAAGATCAAGAAAAAACTACTTTTACTTGCCCTTACGGAACTTATGCTTACATACATATGCCTTTTGGTTTATGTAATGCTCCTGTTACTTTTCAAAGGTGCATGTCTGTTATCTTTCATGGTTTTTGTGAGGAAATTGTAGAAGTATTCATGGATAACTTTTCTATCTATGGAACTTCTTTTGACAATTGTCTTCACAACCTTGATAGAATTTTGCAGAGATGTGAAGAAACTAATCTTGTTCTTAATTGGGAGAAATGCCACTTCATGGTTAATGAAGGGATTGTCCTTGGGCATAAAGTTTCCGAAAGAGGCATAGAAGTTGATAGAGCTAAGGTTGAGGCCATTGAAAAGATGCCATGCCCAAGAGACATCAAAGGTATTCATAGTATCTTTGGTCATGCTGGTTTTTATAGAAGGTTTATTAAGGACTTTTCTAGATTTTCAAAACCCCTCACTAATCTTCTTCAAAAAGATGTACCCTTTGTTTTTGATGATGATTGTAAGGGAGCTTTTGAAACTCTTAAGAAGGCCTTAACTATAGCCCCTATTGTCCAACCACCTGATTGGAGTTTACCCTTTGAAATAATGTGTGATGCTAGTGATTTTGCTATAGGTGTTGTCCTTGGGAAACGAATTGATAAAAAACTAAACGTTATTCATTATGCTAGTAAGACTTTAGACGCTGCTCAAAGGAATTATGCTACTACTGAAAAGGAATTTCTAGCTGTCGTTTTTGCTTGTGATAAGTTTAGACCCTATATTGTAGACTAAAAAGTCACCATTCATACTGATCATGCTGCTATTAAATACCTTATGATGAAAAAGGACGCTAAGCCTAGGCTTATTAGATGGGTGCTGCTTTTACAAGAGTTTGATCTACATATAGTAGATAGGAAAGGTGATGAAACCCCTGTAGCTGATTATTTATCTCGTTTGGAAAACATCTCTTTTGACCCTATGCCTGTTAATGATAGTTTCCCAAATGAGCAGTCAGCCGCAGTAGGGGTAAGCTCGCGAGGGAGCCCTTGGTATGCTGATTTTGCTAACTTTATTGTCTCCAAGTATTTGCCTCCAACTTTTACCTCTCAGCAAAGGAGGAAGTTCTTCTATGATTTGAGGCATTATTTTTGGGATGAACCACACTTATACAAAGAAGGAGTGGGTGGTATTATGCGAAGATGTGTTCCAGAATATGAACAAAAGGAGATATTGCATAAATGTCATGGTAGTGCTTATGGAGGACATCATGCTGGAGATAGAACTGCACAAAAGGTGCTACAATCAGGTTTCTACTGACCTACCATTTTTAAAGATGCAAGAAAATTTGTTTTATCTTGTGATGAATGTCAGCGTGTTGGTAACATTTCTAGACGCAATGAAATGCCTATGAATTACTCTTTAGTTATTGAACCCTTTGATTGTTGGGGATTTGACTTTATGGGTCCTTTCCTTCCCTCAAAAGGTTATACTCATATTATTGTTGTCGTTGATTATGTTACTAAGTGGGTAGAAGCCATTCCTACGAAGAGTGCTGACGGGGAAACCTCTCTAAAAATGCTTAAAGATGTTTTCTTTCCTAGGTTTGGAGTGTCTAGGTATCTCATGACTGATGGGGGTTCTCTTTTCATTCATGGTGGTTTTAGAAAGACCCTTGCTAAAAATGATGTTAATCATAGAATTGCTTCAGCCTATCACCCCCAAACTAGCGGGCAAGTAGAGTTATCAAATAGAGAAATTAAATCTATCTTTCAAAAGACTGTTAATAGATCTAGAAAAACTGGGCTAAAAAGTTGGATGATGCTCTATGGGCCTATAGAACAGCCTACAAAAATCCTATGGGGATGTCCCCTTATAAAATGGTTTATGGGAAAGCTTGTCACCTGCCTTTAGATTTAGAACATAAAGCTTACTGGGCAGTTAAAGAACTAAATAGAGATTGTAAGCTCGCTGGGGAGAAAAGATTATTTGACTTAAGTTCTTTAGATGAATGGAGGACTGAAGCCTATGAAATGTAGGGGATCGGTGCGGAAAACAAAAAATTTCCTACGATGGAACCCAAGAAACTTAGCCCAGGATCTATCTATGTAGTAATGCGGTAACAGCCAATACGTAGAGAATACATACCCTTGTAGTCTGTACCCGGTTAACGTCCCGCGGGGAACGTGGTTGAAGTAGTCGTACTTGTAGCCAACCTCAAGGTTGCGAAGCTCCTCGCAGGTCACCCCTTGCTCCTTCTTGATCTTTATCATCTTGATCATGCAACAGCTCTGGCTCATGACATTCTAGCACCCCAAGTATTGCGCCTCGTGTCTTCGTACACATCCGGTGCACGATGAGACCTCCGGCTCCCCGATCCCACCGGGAGTGCGGAAGTTGATATCCGGCTAGGAATCCCAGCAGCGCAACGGCATACTGCAGGTGCGCCTTGATCGCACAGCCTAGACTTGGGGCCATGGTCACAAGGGCTAGAGAGGGAGAGAGAAGGATAAATTCAACCAAAGGACTTCTCCAATTGTGTCTTTAATCCCACCCATGGGCACCCCTTTATATAGGTGGAGGGAGTGAGCCCTCCCCATTGGGTTAGCCATGTGGGACTAATACTAAAAGAAAAAGGCAGCAGATTTTCGGACTAGCCAAATAGAAATTAAACAAACAAAGGAAAAGGGGAGCAGCAGGGGCTGGTCGGGTGGGCCTTGGCGCGGCCCACCCTGCGCCCAGCACTCCCGCCGCGCCGGCCTAGAAGGGGGAGCCCTGGGTGGGCCGGCTCGCCCCCCCGGTGGCCCAGCACCCCATCCCGCCCCGCCTGCCCGCCTCGCCACAGCCTTGCCCGGGTGGGCCGCTAGCCCGCCGGCCCGGTGGCCTGGCCGGCTCCCCCGCGAGCCCCACATGGGCCGGGGTTGAGCCAGACCAGCCCCGCGGCTGGTAGCTGGCGCCCGCCCCTGTGCGGCGCGGTTTATCCGTCGCCCACAGCGGCCTGGCAGCGACGGTGGGTATAGGCTGTTGCCCCCGTGCGACGGCCACTTATATGCCGCCCACGTGGGCTGTTCCTTTTATCTTTTTCTGCAGATTTATTCTTAGGCCTTTTCCCTCCGGGATTTGGCCTAATATAAAAGTTGCCTTTATAAATTTTAATCCAAATATTATTTATAATATATTAGTTCACAATTAACATATAATAAATATATATTTAAATTCTCAAATATCCGAAAACACTTTTCCGGTCTTTTCCTTTATTCTTTCTCCGAACAACTTCGGATTTCTCCATGGAACGATTCCGGCTTTCTCTCTTTCTCTACTGTGATTATGTCTTACAATTGATCGCTCTCATCGTACCCTTAAGTGTATCCTCTCACGGCTCGGGAATGCCCTAGACATGATCTGTATCAATGATCAACAGAGGGACCAGGGATATCCATGTGACCCCTATGCATTCCTGATGACAATGTCGTTTCAACCGTCTAAATGTAGCATCCTCTTCCTTTTTTTCTCGATACAACTTGTCTGAGATCCGATCGTTGGTATCCCATACCTTTGTTCAATCTCGTTCACAACAAGTTATGTTTTCTTGTTACCGTGATATTACAACCCCGTGACCTAGTCACATGTTGCAACATATATGGATGTAATATCACAAGGCCGGCCGTATGTATCTTTACCCGTCATGTGGGTGAACAAATCCCGATCTTGCAGTCACATGTCATCTACTGTTCCTTCGGAATACCCAACATACACCTTTATGGCCACTGTATTACCTGATGACGGTTGATGCAGTCTAAGCAGCCTAGGGAAACAGTGAGTAATATGAGCTCACGGTCTAAGGAGAAGGAGTCTAGGTATAGTTGTTGCAACAATGAACTAGATGATTTGATCGTGTTGCAATCCTTCGAGGAATGTCCAATCACATCATTCTCCAATGATATGATCTCGTTGTCAGTCGGCAGAAATGCCCATGATCTTGAAACCTAGATCATCTTCGTGACCAATGAACTAGTATGAATAGAGGCTACTAGGGACTTGTTTGTTTCATACCACACATGTACCAATGTTTCTACTTGGCATAGTTATAGCACAATATGAAACTATTATAAACTAATTGAGATATGACAATAAAAACCTATTTATTATTTGCCTCTAGGGCATATCTCCTTCAGTCTCCCACTTGCACTAGAGTACAAATAAACTAGCTCGCATTTTACTCATATAAACCATATACCATATGCGTTTACAGATCATGCATGCTCATAGGAAACGTCATGTCCATGTTCTGTTTTACCAGATCATTATGTCTTTTACAAATCGTTAATGTCTTCCTAATTTTGACATTCACACCATTATCTTATAATGGGTCGAAGTATTTGTTTGGCAACAAAGCAAGACTTTTGTTTCTAGTGTTTTTGATGACGGTGTTTTCAAGTTGTCATCTAAACTCCGAAACACACTTTGCTTTCCTTTGTGTATATACTATAGTCATGGCAGTAGAACGAGGCCGGATTCTAGGAGCTTATAGTGACGTTAGATCAACCTCGAGGGCTTTCTCATGGGCACTGGGCCCTGGGACACATCATTCTACGTTAAAAGCGAACAAGCCCCGCCACAACATTATACATAACATCAGATGTAGCCTTTATGCTTCTATATCTATGTAGATCCTAGTGCATGAAATGCATCTATGACACTTACATTGCTTCTTGCCATTTAAGTACAAACTTAATTCTGGTTTAGTATCAACTCAGGAATCACTTAAAGACATGTTCTTACAGTTAAGACTTTGTCTTACCAACCAGAATCTCGGGTCACTTTATGTCGAGTATACAACACGGTTATATGGAAGAACCTATGACTAAGGCATAGGAGATGCAATGCATCTCTTTCTTTCAACCATAGTTGCAATACTCAATGCTTTATACAGTAAGAACTACTTTCTTACCTTGTTTCATTCTGAGCTACTTCAGACTCTTGCTTAGGATATTCTGAACATCTTTCAGAATTAAGTCCAGGAAGCATTCGACATTTAGTGTTTGTTACACTCATCAATCTATTCTGATAGATCTCTTTGTTTAATAACTTCAACTTCATCCTTATTTATCTAACTTAAATGTTATTAACACCAATCACATCACTCACATATGTCGTCCACCTATCCCAAAATGATTTCACGCTCCCACTCAAATGTGACATTCATATTTGAGGTCTAGGGATTTCACTTAGCTCCTACTCAGAATATGTCAGCTACATATTATGAATTAACCAAGCTGATTTGCTCCCACTCAAATCCAGGCCCTCTCGATAATCTTGGATATTCCAAAATTCCTTGATCATAATCAAATCGAGAATTCCACTAACGAGATTTCAATGACCATTCATTTCTTGTACTCAGGTCCATCACGCTTCTTTGTATTTTGTAGGTATGTCTTGTTCAAAACACGACAAGTGCATCAACAATATAATTCCACAAACTTGTAAAATATATAGTTGAATCCTATTTTCTTTAGTAAAAGTATTCACTGAAACTATATGATCATTATCATTAGTTTCTCCTCTATTTCTAGAGTTTGGTTTCACGAAACAAATTCCGCTGTGCCACTCAACAATTCAGAGGCAAGGTCAAATACCTTGTTTTGATCTTTTACTTTCTTCCACCTATATCTTCATCAAGACACATCAACTTTGGACAACAACAACATGTTTGCCCCTTTGTAGAAGATGCATTCATAGCTTCCTAAGAATGCTCTACAAAGACTTGTTTATTCGCCACGACTTTGACTTATCGAAATCTCTAGAAACTCGAACTTGCCATAAAACTTATGGTGTTGTTTCCACGAATCTATTAGATGTTCCTTTGTATTTCAAATGAGTGTTTGCTTATTTTGATCTCAAAATCTAAACGATAAATATAACCCCTATAAGAGATGATATTATACCATATGTATCTAATACAGAATGATTATGATGTTTAGACATTTCAACATAGTTTGAATTCGTCCAATTATCATAATTTGTGAAACATCTTTCACAGGTTCCTTTTATGCTAAACTTAACTTGAATACCTTAGTCAGGTCAATCAAATCGAAGAGACTTGTTAATTCAGTTAATTCAATATCCCATTTAGTCATGAACTCATTTGAACAATTCAAATCATTTCAAACTTCATGCTTCATTAAGTAAATACACTTATTCACTTAAGTCCACAATAAATGATTTCCACTACTTGTTGAAAATATGATACATCACTATGTATAAGATTCAACATTTCTTCGCATATCACCATTTTACCATAATGCGGAGTTTTAGTCATTCTGCCCAAGAGGCATGGTTTTGCAAAGTCTCTAGATTAAGCATCTAGGACCCCGATCTTTCATAAAGAACCTCCAATAACCAAAATGACTTAAACTGTAGTGTCATTTCACTATTAAACTTTGGATATCTTTTAGCATTCTAATCCTTTATAAATGTTTAAACCATTATCATTAACATAGTGATGAGAATAACTTATTTGTAATTGTGATGTGACCATAAGGTATTATTCATAAGAATAGTACAAACTGGTTTGTAACTTGTTCATATGAATAATCGTCTCGCCAAAAGCAAGACACACATACAAGGATTACAAATTGTATTCAAGTCCACTAATCCAAATGATAAACTTTGAGGAAAGAGGTGATGTCGGCAATCAACTGATTTGCTTGCCGTCATCAAGTCACGTTGCCTCAAGACCAGCAATTCTCAAGCAGATCCTCATGTTTTTCACAAAACGGGACAAGTATCAAATACTTTGCAAACTGCAATGAGTTTTGCAAGAACCACATTTATAATTTGTATATTTTATATATAACTTTTCATTCATGACCTCCATTTGCAATCAAGCCCTTCCAAGAGTTCTTAACTCTAATGCAAGATCGCTGAGTGTTTTTGCAAAATAATCTGGAGCCATCGAATTATCTCCTAATGGTTATTGTATCAAGAAGAGAACATCACCTTTTACAAGGATATCCCTCAGGCGTGGGTATTAATCTATGAAGTTGGACCCTTTTGCTAAGTTTAAAATTAAGCAATATATTCCCATGGTCGCAAAGGACCTCAATGGGATAGGCTAAGATCTAATAAGATATTTGCAAACAGACATCTAGACTAAGTTCATAATAAGAGATCAATTTATAATTGGTCTCCACTAAAACGGTCATCCCCTGGACGATTTTAGTGATCGCATGATCCCTATCCTCTGCACCTCCCCCGATCGTCACTGCCATCAGTGCATTATCAAAGGTAGAAATTCAATAATGCCAATCACATCATCCCTGTGACTCATGCTCGATCTTTCGATCTTTTGTGTTCCGAGGCCACGCTTCTCTAGCGTGATAGGCTCGCCAAATCTAACTTGTGTGTATTCGCTGTGCAACATGGCTTATACCCACTGTATGCGAACGTAGATATGTTTGACACCCAGGACTGTAACCCTGGATCGCCTCATACCGAAGAACTTTCTTGGTGGTGCACACACAAGGGGAACACGGAACATTGGAATTAAATAGGGATTATCTTATTTGCTACCCTTGAGTATCTAAATAATAGCACAAAATAACATGTAAAAACTGGTATCAACATCATATGTATAATGTGATATGATATGGTCTTTCTTGCGCCTTGATCTCCATCGAGTGCTCCGGCACGATCTCCATCTTGCCCTTGGTTTGACGCCAAATCTACGACGCCTCCACCAGGTTGTTCATCGGAACGATGACTATCACTATACTACTTAGTAACAGAAAAGTAAAGTACTTTACCTTCGTATCGACCAATGCCATATCATAATCACATGCCCCCGGCAAAATAAAGTTAGACGCCTCTACTTTATCTATTGCAAGTTTTACGTGGTTGTTAGGGCTTTCGCACTAGAACCGTTTCTAAACTACGAACTTTCCAACCACAACATGGATCTAACAGTTGTCTCTACTACACCCCTTTCGGGGGCCTCCATTGTAAATGCCATATCAACTATCGAATGAGAGACAGACACCTGCCAGCCACTTATACGGTACAAGCCGTATGTTGAGCGTGGAACTAGTCTCGCGTACGAATACGCGTAAGGTCAGTCCAGGCCGCTTCCTCAAACAATACCGCGATATAAACAAGTACACGTTAGAGGGTAACAACTAAGGGATGAATGCCCTCACAATACTTGTGCATACTGGCCGTACAACACTCCTACGCATAGATCGGCTCTGATACCCCTATAGGGGATTGGTGCGGAAAACAAAAAATTTCCTACGACGGAACCCCAGAAACTTAGCCTAGGATCTATCTATGTAGTAATGCGGTAATGGCCAATGCGTAGAGAATACATACCCTTGTAGTATCTACGCGGTTAACGTTCTGTGGGGAACGTGGTTGAAGTAGTCGTACTCGTAGCTGACCTCAAGGTCGCGAAGCTCCTCGCAGGTCACCCCTTGCTCCTTCTTGATCTTCATCATCTTCATTGTGCAACAGCTCCAGCTCAAGACATTCTAGCGCCCCAAGTGTAGCTCCTCTTGTCTTCGTACACATTCGGTGCACGATGAGACCTCCGGCTCCCCGATCCCGCAAGGAGTGCGGAAGTTGATATCCGGCTAGGAATCCCTACAGCGCAACGGCATACTACAGGTGCGCCTTGATCGCATAGCCCAGACTTGGGGCCATGGTCACAAGGGCTAGAGAGGGAGAGAGAAGGAGAAAGTCAGCCAAAGGACTTGTCCAATTATGTCTTTAATCCCACCCATGGGCACCCCTTTATATAGGCGGAGGGGGTGTGCCCTCCCCATTAGGTTAGCCATGTGGGACTAATACTAAAAGAAAAAGGCAGCAGATTTTCGGACTGGCCAAATAGAAATTAAACAGAAAAAGGAAAAGGGGAGCAATAGGGGCTGGCCGGGTGGGCCTTGGCGCGGCCCACCCCGCGCCCAGCACTCGGGCCGTTCTGGCCTGGAAGGAGGAGCCCCGGGTGGGCCGGCTTGCCCCCCGGCGGCCTAGCACCCCATCTCGCCCCGCTTGCCCGCCTCGCCACAGCCTTGCCCGGGTGGGCCGCCAGCCCGCTGGCCCGGTGACCTGGTCGTCTCCCATGTGAGCCCCACATGGGCCAGGGTTGAGCCAGGCCGGCCCCACGGCTGGTAGCTGGCGCCCTCCCTTGTGCGGCGCGGTTTATCCGTCGCCCACATCGGCCTTGCAGCGGCGGTGGGTATAGGCTGCTGCCCCAGTGCGGCAACAACTTATCTGCCGCCCACGTGGGTTGTTCCTTTTATCTTTTTCTGCAGATTTATTCTTAGGCCTTTTCCCTCCGGGATTTGGCCTAATATAAAAGTTGCCTTTATAAATTTTAATCCAAATATTATTTATAATATATTAATTCACAATTAACATATAATAAATATATATTTAATTCCAAATTTCTCTCTTTCTCTACTGTGATTGTGTCTTACGAATGATCGCTCTCATCGTACCCTTAAGTGTATCCTCTCACGGCTCGGGAATGCCCTAGACATGATCTGTATCAATGATCAACAGAGGGAACAGGGATATCCATGTGACCCCTATGCATTCCTGATGACAATGTCGTTTGAACCGTCTAAATGTAGCATCCTCTTCCTTTTGTTTCTCGATACAACTTGTCCTAGATCCGATCATTGGTATCCCATACCTTTGTTCAATCTTGTTCACAACAAGTTATGTTTTCTTGTTACCGTGATATTACATCCCCGTGACCTAGTCACATGTTGCAACTGTTCCTTTGGAATACCCAACATACACCTTTATGGCCACCGTATTACATGATGACGGTTGATGCAGTCTAAGCAGCCTAGGGAAACAGTGAGTAATATGAGCTCACGGTCTAAGGAGAAGGAGTCTAGGTATAGTTGTTGCAACAATGAACTAGATGACTTGATCGTGTTGCAATCCTTTGAGGAATGTCCAATCACATCATTCTCCAATGATATGATCTCGTTGTCAGTCGGCAGAAATGCCCATGATCTTGAAACGTAGATCATCTTCGTGACCAATGAACTAGTATGAATAGAGGCTACTAGGGACTTGTTTGTTTCATACCACACCTGTACCAATGTTTCTACTTGGCATAGTTATAGCACAATATGAAACTATTATAAACTAATTGAGATATGACAATAAAAACCTATTTATTATTTGCCTCTAGGGCATATCTCCTTCATAAAAATGCTAGGCTCTTTAAGGAAAAAGTTAAAAGATGGCATGACAGGCGAATACTTAAGAGGGAATTTCATGTTGGTGAGAAAGTTCTATTGTATAGGTCTCATCTCAGATTTTTAGCAGGAAAGCTACTGACAAAATGGGAAGGACCTTTCATTATTGAAGAAGTATATTGTTCAGGAGCAATACAAATTTCTTCTTTTAAAGATAATACTACACAAGTAGTGAATGGGCAGCGACTCAAACACTATATTGCTGGGGATTCTTATAATGAAGATGTTGATGCCTTTCAAGTTATAACTCCGAAAATTTTTATCGAGGACCAAATTCAGAGACCTACAGAGTCCGCTTTCAAATAGGTAACAGTTCTGGTAAGAAAAGCTCCACGAAAATACTATCCAACTATATTTTTTGAAGTTTTCAGTCGATAAGGAAAGCTACTAAGCGAAAGAGGGACAGAAACGGAGCCAGGGTGGCTCACACCACCCTGTGGCGCGGGCCCACCCCTGGCCGCGCCACTAGGTGGTGTGGCCACCCCATACTCCGTCTCCAACCCGTTTTCTCCCAGTACCTTCCTTTCGTCATGAAACTTCGTAATATATAATCCCCCGGTTCTCTCGAGGTTCGTATATCGTGTTTTCGTTTCGATCTGTTTCTGTCAGGAACTATTCTTGAAGCTTAGAAGCGCAATGTTGTCCGCCAAGGATAAAGGGAAGGAGCCTATGGAGGAATATCTCCAAGACCCCAAGCAGGGGCTGGTACCTTTAGTTACTTGCCCTGCATCAACGGAAGCCCTACGAGTCACCAAGGAGTTCTGCGATAGGTACCGATACTTGAGGAGGAAGGCGGACATGCTTCAATGGGAGAATAGTAGGCTTCGCAAGATGTTGGAAGATTTCCTCACATCAACTAAGAAAATATTACCACCACCACCGAAGGAGTCACTCGTCATCAGGTTTGGCATCCCCTTGGTTTGTTCCAAGCTTGGGAGAGTGCCGCGGTATCACATCACTATCTTCTATCTTTTTACCTTTTTAATAGAGTCATATCATGAATAGAGGAGTTATTTTGTAGTATGGTTTGCATTATGGAAGTGTCCCCTCTCCCGTTAGATATGTATCCCTTGGTGTGAGTTGCCGTTATGGAATATTAATGAGAAGTTCTATCATTCACTCTTTTTCATAGCTTATATTAGTTTTCAATTCGGGGTTATATGATTGATCTTGTTGTTAGTATTGGTATCACTTTGGGATCATTGAGTTAATTTAGTTGGTTTTGGCAAATCTGGCTCGGTCAGTAGCAACACTATTTTTGAGAGTTGAATGAAAAAGATAAAAGTAGTCAAAAGAAATATAATTTCATCATCTTTCTTTCTTGATTTGCTCATAAGTATAGTATTCTCTAGTTAAGATCTTTTTTGCTTCCAAGGAAGATTGCATGTTTGTCTTTATCGCTTGTATGTTTGTTTGTTTCCTTCAACTCTTATACTTGCTACCCAACCTTGCTAGCCAAAAACCTGTACTGAGAGGGAGTTCTTCTCGTGCATCCACCTCCTTTAAACCAAAACCTTTGCCATTTGTGTCCACCATACCTACCTAGTAGCATTATTGCTATTCCAAGTAAATTGTTTTATCTACCTTCCAAATTAAACTTGTTATGTGAAAATTAGAGATTAAAGCTCTTACGAACTTAATGGCACACTTTAATTTCTTGCATTTAATAACTTGAACCATTGGGTCCTTCTTTGTTGCGTATATGCTTGCGCTTTATGAGTTTAAGTTAGCAGAACCATGTATCATGGGGACCGCTTTCAACACTTCATTGGTACTTGTACCTAGTTGATATCATGTTCTTTTAATTATGGATCCCGGCGGTGTGAAATAAAAGTGGAAGTTGTAAGATCATGGATTTTATATGTGTGTTAGAGAAATGCCTGGGCCGCTAGCCTAAGCCATGCCTAATCATGGTGGAAACTTGCAGCATAACTATAGTGAGCATTCTATGAAGCATCCTTAATAAAAACATATGTAAATAGCGAATAAAAAGATCGCTGAGATGCTCACTGTCTACTTGCCTTGTCATTTTGATTATGGGATAGCACCTGTGTCATGTGCAAGGGGTACCCCGTTGGCGGTTCTCAATGATACGCATGTATTCACAATGATAAGAGCTTACTCGTGACTAAAGTTGAGTAGCATGAGGTTCGGTACTCATAAGTAAGGGGCATGGGACTTCAACTTATAACTTGTCAAGCATATCCTCTTAGTTGTGTCACTTTAACCTTAATCACCAAAAGATGCCTATGATAGGGGCAATGAGAGCTGAAAGCTAGTAAGTATCATAATTTTTGGGAGCTCTTTATGAGACTTGCAATCCCTGCTTCCTTTTGCGAAGAGCATTTCTTTTACTTTTTAGTTGAGTCAGTAAACCTACTTCCTTCTATCTCAGCAAGTATTTTGAGTTGTTGTGTTTCATTCATTCATATGATGATTTATTCAATCATGTTTCCTATGTTCCTTGTTTTGCACATTTCTCTTATCTTGATGTTTACTACTTTGAAAGCTATCATTGAAAACCAGCTATTTGTGAACTCCAGCAAATTATCAACTATTCTTCGACCAAGAGCTAAGTTTGCCATTACCAATTATGATTCACTTTATGTATCTCCATTGTGTTTCCTTTACTTATTGCAAGTTGAGTTATATAATAGTGAGTTGTCTTCTATTATGATCTATGTATTTGATGAATGTGATGCTTCTTGTCCGTATTATTTTATCGACTCTTCACTCCATAAACCTGAGGCCATGTTTATTGAGCTCAGTTTCTCTTAGGGACAAGCGAAGTCTAAGCTTGGGGGGGTTGATACGTCCATTTTGCATCACTATTCTATGTCATAATTCACTATTATTCATTGATATATTTCGTATTGAGAGGTGATACTTAAGTTATTTCATTTGTTCTTGCATGGTTGATCAATTTTGGAGCATGGACCGCTGCAGTCAGGATTCTGATGGAAAAGGTGCTGTTTGGAGGCAAAATTCATGAAGATTCGAAAATCCCGAAAAATATACGGAAAATCCTATTTTCCAGAAGACGAAGGAAGCCAGAAGGGGGGCTGGAGATGGGCCATAGGGGGCCCACACCACCCCCTGGCGCGGGCAGCCCTAGGCCGCGCCAGCAGGTGGTGTGGCCGCCCTGGCCCACTCTAGGCTCTCTCCTCTAGCGTATATTATCCTCCCGAAACCCTAAGACTCAAAGAGTGACTACAGAAAGATTCCGCCGCCTCTGCGGGGCGGAAAACACCGAGAGAGAAAGATCTCTCCGGGAGACAGATTTCTACCGGAGGAATTCCTTCCCGGAGAGGGGATATCGTCGCCATCAACACCACCTTCAAGCTGGACTTCGGGATCATCATCACATCATCATCACCACCAGCACCATCATCACCATCTCCATATTGCTGTAACAATTGAGTTGAATCTTGCATTAGTTCTTAGGGGAAACTTTCCCGGTGTTGATTACTCTTTGTAGTTGATTCTATTGAGTGAACCGTTGAATTATTGTTTATGTTCAGATTGTTATACATCATTATTCCATCTCTGATCATGATCCATATGATGTCTTGTGAGTAGTTCGTTTTGTTCTTGAGGACATGGGAGAAGTCATGTTGTTAGTAGTGGAGTTGTGTTCAGAAATATTCAATAGTTTGATATTTATGTTGTGGTGTACTTCTTCTAGTGGTGTCATGTGAACGTCGACTACATGACAATTCACCTATATGGGCCTAGGGGAATGCATTGTGTATTTGGCTACTAATCGTAGGGGTTGCCGGAGTGACAGAAACTTGAACCCCCGTTAGGAAACCATTGCACAATGGACGTAAGGGTCTTAGAGTTTAAAGTTGTGGTTAGGTTTCTACCTTAATTACTTTCTTGTACTTACGGATGTTTGCAAGGGGTATAATCACAAGTATGTATTAGTCCTAGGAAGGTCGGTACATTAGCACAGGTTCACCCACACAACACTTAGCAAGCTAAAGAAGATTTATCAAATATATGAAGCGAAAGCACTTGACACTCTTCCCATGTGTCCTCGAGAACGTTTGGTCATCTTAAGTAATACACCCGGCTTGTCCTTTGCTGCATAAAGGATTGGGCCACTTGCTGCATTGATTCCTACTGTCTTTTATTTACTCGTACTTTGTTTACTTGCTTTATCAAAAACCCCTAAAAATCCGTTTGCTAAGTATTTGTAGAGAATTCCTGATCCATATCACTAGCTAGCACCTTCTACTCCTCATTGGGTTCGACACTCTTATCGAAAATACTCCGATAGACCCCCTATACTTGTGGGTCATCAGCCATCACGACATAGAAGTGATCCACTAACAAGATTCTTATTTATTGAGGGAACATGATGCACGTTCTTCAGGCGCACGGTCTTTCCTGAAGTGAACTTCTGATCGACCATACCAACACCATGAACAGAAGCATGCGAGTCGTTCCCCATCAGCACGGACTGAGCCCCTCTGACCTGATATGAAGAAAACATGGAAACATTAGAACAAACATGTACATTAGCGCCCGTGTCAATCCACCCATCAGGAGAATGACATAATGAAAGAACAGTAGGTAATATACCATACCCAACATCTTTCATCTCAACGTCCCCCATGACAACATTAGCAATCTTGCTGCCTTTTCCATGCTGGCGCTTGTCAAAGCGGTTGGGGAAAGCAGGAGCCCAATGATCAGGATCACCGCACACATGATAAGCACCTTTCTTCTTATCAGTCTTCTTCTTGAAGCTAGTAGACTATGAGGCTTTGTTCTTTCCATCAAACTTTCCTTTTCCATCAAACTTTCCCTTGTTCTTGGACTTGTGTGACTGGAAGTTCTTTTTCTGTACCAGATTAGCACTTGAACCTCCCTCAGCACCTCGAGGACATGTGCCTTTTTCTCTCTCCTGCTCTTCCACATCAAGAGTTCCAATGAGATCCGATACAGAAAACTCTTGTCTCTTGTGTTTCAGTGAAGTAGCAAAGTTCCTCCATGAAGGGGGAAGTTTTGCAATAATGCCCTTGGCAATGAACTTGTCCGGTAAAACACAAGGGAAGTGCTCAAGCTCCTTGGCCAGTGAATGTATTTCATGAGCCTGCTCAACCACGGAGCGGTCATCAGTCATCTTGTACTCATAGAGTTGTTCCATGACATAAAGTTCACTGCCAGTGTCCGAGACCCCAAACTTGGCCTCTAGTGCAGCCCACATGTCCTTGCCATTATCAAATGACATATAGGGTTCAACAATGTTATTCCCTAGAATAGATAGCAAAGCAGCCTTGAACAGGGTATCAGTTTTTTGAAAAACTTGTTCCTGAGCAGGAGTAAGCTCTCCCTCAGGCTTTCCAAGAGTGGCATCGTAGCAGTTCATGTTCGGAAACCAGAGAACTTCTCTCACGCGCCACCTCTTATAATGCGTACCCTCAAAAACAGGTGGCTTCACAGAAGCAACGAAACCACTTGGAGCAAATTGCCTATAATAAGGTTTTTGGATTGTTGTTAAAGAGCAATTTTCGAAGAGATTTAACCATAGTAAAAGACAGATAAAACATAGGCAGAATAATAGAAAAGGACCAGAAGAAGATATACATCACAGTAGAGGAACCGCCTGTGTTCGCGTTAGCGTTGGCACCATCATCAGCCATCATGTCGAGGAAAAGGTTGTTGATGTCGGGGAAGAAATCGTTGTTGGGGAAGATGTCGGTGCAATCGCTGTCCATGAAGGAGTCCGTGATGAAGCCAGTAGTCGCGCTTGTAGCGCTCCCCAAAAACCTTATCGCCCTTCTCCCGTACAGGACTCGAAGCAGCGGGGTCTCTGAGGCCTACTGTCCCAGCTCGTGGTGCACGCCACAAGATGGGATGGGGACGATCTAAGCAGCGCAAAGCTCTGGAACTAGAGGCGCAAGGGTGTGAGTTCGTGTATCTGAGGAGAGGAGCGACCTCTCACTCTTATAGGCATGGGTAGGCAGGCGAACAAACGGCGTTGGGAGAGGAAACATATAGGCATCGACCAAAGCCGAACGGCCTACACTAAGCTCGAATTAAATCTCCATTGAATTTGTATTAAACATTCACTCATGTAGACTGTTCAAATTCTTATCCATTCATGAGTGGCAAAAAGAAAGAGAAGCTCTCGGCTCGAGGCATTCCCACGCGTCATGATGAGGCGAGGTGTGGCCAGGCGAGCGACGGAGGAGGAGCGCGCGTGTATATGTCTTCTCTTCTCAAGCTCGTACAAGTGGCGGAAGAGCTCACCTTATAAGCTGGTCCAACTTCCACTCAACTAGCAATGTGGGACTCAACTTGTGTCCCACCTCTTTCCTTGCATGAATGGGCCAATTGGGCCTCTAGGATTTCAGGAATTGTTGAATAGTATAAATGGGCTGGGCCTTTATTAGGAAAAATTCCAACAAAGTGTTATATACCTTTATTAAGTGTAAATTGATATTTAATGGTGCCTTCTTTCATATCAATAATGGCACCAACAGTTCTAAGAAAAGGTATTCCCAAAATAATAGGACAAGAATCATTGCATTGAACATCCAAAACATAGAAATCAATGGGGACATAGGCATCGTTAACCATAATAAGAACATCATTAATTCTCCCCATGAGTTTCTTTTTAGCATTATCATCAAGTGGGACATTTAAATAACAATCTTCTAATGGTGGCAAATCAAGAATTTCATAAATCCTTCTAGGCATAATAGAAACACTAATATCAAGATCACATAATGCTTTGAGATCAAAATCATTCACTTTCATATTAATGATGGGTTCCCAACCATCTTCTAATTTCATAGGAATAGAAGCTTTATTTTTGATCTTTCCTTCTTTAATTTTTATGAGAGCATTAGTAATGTGTTTTGTAAAGGCCATATTCATGGCACTAGCATTAGGACTTTTAGCAAGCTTTTGTAGGAACATAATAGCTTCAGAGATGTTGCAACCATCAAGATCAAAATCATAATTATCATCTAAAGTAGTAGAGCTATTGTTTCCCATATTTCGAAGAATTTCAGCATTTTTATTAGACAGGTTCCATTGGGTTTTCTGGCTTCAAATTAGTGGTAGTGATAGTAGAAATACTAATATTTCTAGCAATTTCATCTTCTCTTTCCCACTTAGCATGCAATTCAGCTAATAGTCTAACATTTTCGTCAATTCTAACTTGTATGGTATTAGTAGCAGCAAAGGGATTCTCAATAGTTTCAGGTTTGGTAGCCATTTTATTAAAAGAAGATTGTGCTTCAACCAATGATGCTATATTTGTTTCAGCATTAGAGAGTTTTTCCTCAATAGTTTTATTGAAAGCAGTTTGCTTACTAATAAAATATTTAAGCATAACTTCAAGTTCAGAGGGTGCAATCCTATTATTGTTGTAGGAATTTCCATAACCATTACCAATGTTGGGAGGATATGGCCTATAGTTATTATTACCAAAATTATTCCTATAGGCATTACTGCTAAAATTATTATTTCGTATAAAGTTCACATCAACTTGCTCTTCTTGAGCAACCAAAGAGGCTAAGGGAAAATGATTTGGATCAATATGAGCTTTCCCATTAACAAGCATAGACATAATAACATCAATTTTATTACTCAAGGAGGAGGTTTCCTCAACAAAATTTACCTTCTTACCTTGTGGAGCTCTCTCAATATGCCATTCAGAATAGTTAACCATCATATTATCCAGAAGCTTTGTTGCAGCACCCAAAGTGATGGTCATAAAGGTACCTCCAGTAGCAGAATCCAGTATATTTCTTGAAGAATAATTCAGTCCTGCATAAAATGTTTGGATAATCATCCAAGCAGTCAGTCCATGAGTGGGACAATTCTTTACCAAAGATTTCATTCTTTCCCAAGCTTGAGCAACATGTTCATTATGAGATTGTTTAAATTTCATTATTTCACTTCTCATAGATATAATCTTAGAAGGAGGATAGTATTTTCCAATGAAAGCATCTTTGCATTTAATCTAAGAATCAATACTATTTCTAGTTAGGGATTGCAACCATTCTTCAGCTTTTCCTCTCAAAGAGAAAGGAAACAATTTAAGCTTAATAATATCCCCATCTATATCCCTATGCTTTTGCGTCTCACAAAGTTCAACAAAGTTATTTAGATGAGCAGCAGCATCTTCAGTACCAACACCAGAAAATTGTTCTCTCATAACAAGATTAAGCAAGGCATGTTTAATTTCAAAGAAAGTAGCTTCAGGAACAGGTGGAGCAATAGGTGTGCACATGAAATCATTGTTGTTGGTACTAGTGAAGTCACACAACTTAGTGTTTTCAAGAGTAGTCATTTTTTTGTGTTTTTAATATAGAAAAACAAACTAGTGCAACTATTTTTGTGTGTGTTTTTGATAAAGAAACAAACAAACAAAGCTGAAATAAACTAAGCAAAACAAAAATAACAAAGTAAAGATATTGGTTTTGAGGGACTCCCCTTGTGAAGATCTCCTTGACTCCCCGGCAACGGCGCTAGAAAAATAGCTTGATGGCCCAAAATATATCGAGCTCGTTAGGGAACCCCAAGAGGAAGCTATGATCAGCGCAACAGCAAGTTTTCTCTTAGTTATGAATCAAGGTTATCAAACTAGTAGGAGCAAGGAAACACCTCCAAGGTGTTGTTTCCAACTTGGAATCCTGCACAACACAAGCACAGAACTTTGCCCCCAACTTACAGTGAGGTTGTCACTCTCACCCGTTTTGCTGAAAACAAAGGATTAAATGTATTGTGTGGAAGATAGTAATTGCTTGCAGAAAGTAAACAGTAAACGGTAAACAGTAGATGATATATTAATGGTAACGGAGTGGACTGGGGTCCATAGTTCACTAGAGGTGTAGATTGATGGTAAAAGAAAGGACCAGGGTCCATAGTTCACTAGTGATGATTCTCCTTAAGATAGATGACATGTTGGGTGAACAAATTAAAGTGGGGCAATTAACAAACATCGAGAAAGCATACATGCATATACTAATCATCTTGACTCCTATGAGATTTGATTGGGCATTACAACATTATACATAGACCATAATCCAACTGCATCTATGACTAATAATCCACCTTCAGGTTATCATCCGAACCCCCTCCAGTATTAAGTTGCAAGCAACAGATAATTGCATTAAGTATTGCATGTAAAGTAAACATTACGATTGTTTTATGAACAAAGGATTATTGTTTTCTTCCTAGTAGCAACAATACATCTAGTACCTTAGAGATTTCTATCACTTCCCCAGATTACTAGAGGCATGAACCCACTATCGAGCATAAATACTCCATCCTGGAGTTGCTAGCATCTACTTGGCCAAGATAGCTACTAACGACGGAAAGCATGCAAGATCAAAAATAACAAAGACATGATAGAATCAATAATCAATCTGAAATAGCATCTCAATATCGATCAGATCCCCGCAAACACAATATGTAGGATTACAAATAGATGATCTTGATCATGAACGGAGCTCACAAGATCTAAACATGATAGCACAAAGGAGAAGAGCCAACCATCTAGCTACTACATGGACCCGTAGTCCAAGGATGAACTACTCACGCATCACACCGAAGGCTTGCATGGTGATGAAGAAGGCCTCCAGGGTGAATTCTCCCCTTCGGCAAGGTGCCGGGAAGAGCTTTAGATCCCTCCCGATCTAAGGATGGAGATGACGGCGGCTACAGACTGTTTCATGGAATTTTGATAGGGTACTTAGGATTTCTGTATCAGAGGCAATATATAGGCGAAAGGGAAGGCCGAGGGGGTGCCCTATGCGGCCACACCACCCCCTGGCGCAGGCCAGGACTAGCCGCGCGGCCAATTGGTGTGGCCGGCCTCTGGCCCCGCTCCGTCTCATCTTCTGGCTCCATGTCCGCCTCGGTGAAATATTGAGTTTGGCTTTTGTCCCGTCCAATTTTGATAATATTCATTTTCTGACTTTCCTGGAACCAAAAACAGCAAAAAACAGGCAGCTGGCACTGTGGCATCTTGTTAATAGGTTAGTCCAACAAAGTGTATAAAAATACTCCAAAGTGTGGATAAAACATAAGAAAGTATATATAAACTAAGCATGGAACATAAAAATTATAGATACGTTAGCAACGTATCAAACACCAACTTAACCAACACGAATTAAGGGTGCCCGATATTATGAAAGTTCACCGTGAGGAGGAAGTTTTCCCTTCTATTTATCTATGCCCTAAATTCATGAAGGCCACAGGGATTTCTCAAGATTTCAATGCTCTAATTTCTAAAGCAAGATTGGAGCATTTTGTGGGAGATGAACCTTACCAATATGTGAAACTAACCATGTTTGTGGTGCAGGATTTTTGATTTAGTTGGTCCTTGCCTAACCCCATGGTTCATTACAAAATTTACCATATAGCTGTCAACCTCTCTCTTGATGATTTTTGTACAACTATTAAAGTTCCACAGTGGGGTTCGTGTGAAAGGATTAAAGAGCGGCCTACACCACTCATGGACTTGTACCCGAAGATTTGCTTCTCAAAGGAGAGTGGTAAAATTTGTAATATTCATCTCCCGACTATTCGATACTTTGCCTACTTTATTGCCAGGTGCATTCTCGCTAGGAAAAATTCTAGTAAATTATCCTCAGATGATCTTCCCTTTATCTCATCTGCCTTGAAACAAGATAGGACTTATAATTTGGGTGCTTTGAAGACTTATAATTTGGGTGCTTTGATAGCTTTCCTTCTTGCTGCTAACCGCGAGACAGGTGGAATTTGTGGAGGCCTCATTGCCTCTCGTTTATTAGTTTTGCATGGTGTAGCGCCTCATCATTCAGATTTACAGTTTCCCATAGAGAGGCTTGATCTTAATTCCATGATACAACATAAATCCGTTTCTTCTTGTGATAACTTGAGTGATTTATCTTATGAAATAACTGTTCTCAAGGCTACTCGGAGAAGACGTAAGTCTGAGCGAGTGGTTCTTTTGCCTGCGCCTGTTTGTTTAACCTTGATACCAGGGTAGGATGGTCACTTACGTAGGAATTTTTCGATTCATATTTGGAGGAGCTCTCTCAGCAAGAGCAGAATGCTGGAAGGGAGGTTGAGGACAATTCGGTCCAACCCTCCAACGAGGGGGGTCTTCATACCAGCATCCTGGCTATAATTGGGAAGCTTCTTCTTCTTTTTCACAAGGGCCTGATCATGATCATTCTTACGATGACCCGCCAGCTTGGAGTTCTGATGTATATTCACTTCTATTCTTGTAGACAGTTGTTGGGCCTCCAAGTGCAGAGGTTTGTAGAACAGAAGCAAGTTTCCCTTAAGTGGATTACCCAAGGTTCATCGAATTCAGGGACTAAGTGGTCAAAGATATCCCTCTCAAGCAACCCTGCAATCAAGATACAAGAAGTCTCTTGTGTCCCCAACACACCCAATACACTTGACATGTGTATAGGTGCACTAGTTCGGCGAAGAGATAGTGAAATACAAGTGGTATGGATAATTCTAACTAGTAACGGTGCCAGAAAAGAGCTTGATGGGTAGGAAGAGACTAAAGGCAATCTGAAATAAAGATGGAAGCAAGAAAACATGTAACAAATCTAGTTGCAAACGGTGTTTCAATGCTTAGAAACAAGGCCTAGGGATCATACTTTCACTAGTGAACACTCTCATACAAAAATATCTTCTCTTTATGATACTACTCTGAACTAGTCTCCGGTTGGACAATCTAATCCATGGTAGGGCTATAACAGCACACCTCAAAGTTTGCTTTCCACATCTAGATAACCCCACACTATCACCTTGAGCACTAGATGGTTCCACCAAACACCACAATTTCATAGAGACATCAAACTACAAATATAACTCATAACAAGTATTTGCAATCTCTAGCCTAAGTGCCACACGGTGTGCACATTGTCACTTTGACACAGATGAGGAGATAGAGATCTATTAAAGCACTTGAGTAGCAAAGTAGATCTACCTGATTAGATAGCTCATGATCACAATATGATCATGCATAGAGAGAGATGAAGACATAGCTACCGGTAGAACCCTTAGCCTTGAGAGATATCTACTCCCTCCTCATCAGGTAGATCAGCAACGGCGATGGAGATGGTGGTGGAGTAGATGGAGATGGCTCCGGGGGCACTTCCACGTCCCGGCAGGGTGCAGGAACAAATACTTTCTGTCCCCCGAATCTACCCTTCGGTGGCGGCGGCGTTGTGGAACTTTTCTTGGCTAGAGGCTCTCGGATTTAGGGTTTTCTTATGGGAGGATTCTTATAGGCGAAAGGGCAAGGTCGGTGGAGGCTGGAGGGGCCCACACCACCTGGTGGAACGACCAGGGGGGACCCGTGCCACCATATGGTGTGGCCTGTTGGGCCACGTAGAGATAAACAAAACTTTTTCCCTACGCGGTGATCCCAAGATCTAGCTCAGGTCGAAGGCCACGAGGATTACCACTAGACGCGTAGTTGCGGAATTGATGAAGCACGTCACTTGATGCAGTGTAGTCCTCGCGATCCGTTCCGGTTCCACGATCCACGATCCGTTCCTTCTTCACGATCGTCGAAGTGCTGAACGTACAACTCCTCCGCCGATATCCACACGTACGAGGAGGAGCGCCGGCGATGGACTGCTAGGTCCGGTACGGCGGCGACAGGACGAACTGGGGCTAGGGTTTCCAACACATGGAGTGACCTAACCTTGTATTCTAAGCACCTGCGCTCCAGCTTATATAGGGAGTGAAAGTGGGCTCCACTCACTTGTGGCCAATTCACTAAAAAGGCCTATATTAGCCACTTCAAGTCTCCCTTGCTGACTAAGTCCATGTCTCTATTTGGGTCCAACCCAAATAGGTTTCCTATTTGGGTCTAACCCAAACTTGCTCCCGCTCTTAAGTGTGTGACCCAACAGGCTCATGGTAACCCGGACACGATTCCGAGTCTCACTCGTGATCGATCAGTTGGTAGCGGCTCCTAGTAGAACGTGCCAACTCCGAAGTACGAATAAGTCATGACGACATACATTCCAATGCGACTTTCGTCTAAGTCCCTTTTGCCTCACGATATACTTTGTCGGACTATAGGCGAATGATCGTCATCCCTTAAATAGTCCGACTCTCTTTCTCTATCCGAGATAAGTGATTCATCCGACTAACTCTTAGTCGGCTGCCTCGGTTAACACTTAACCGTGACGCGCATGGCCATGCTTTCCGAATCATATTTTCCGAGAGGGACCAGAGAATATCTCTCCGGATGGAGGGGCAAAATCCCGTCTTGGTTATTCACATCATGCAGCTTGATTCTCATTCGACCCGAACTCCGCCTTTATAACTGCCCAATGATGGAACATCGTTTGACAGAACCTAAGTCGGAGATCCTCAACTTGGATTGTGCAATAACCTCAGGTCTAAGGATTACATTGATTGAGACATGCAAATGACGACTTGTTCGTTGCATCTCAATATGGGTTAGTCCGACTCGCTAAACTCTTTAGCCGAATCTGTGTAAGTCGGAATAGCATCTCCATGCCCATGACAAGTGGACCCTAGTCATCTGCCGACTTTCACATTGGTCTAAGTTGTGTGTCCGGTACAACCTCAATGACCAAGGACAATTAGTATGAACAACATGAATATGTAGTTCCACAATCAAATCACATATTTGATGATACATATCAGCAGTTCATAGATGGACCATAACCCTATGAATACACAGGAATATCATCATTCATGATTGCCTCTAGGGCATATTCCCAATAGTATCCCAATTGCACTAGAGTCAATCTTCCGACATCACATGTCTAGGCATCTAATGCCCATTGCTCTCAGGTGCGCCTCATGCTTTGGCTGTGGAAGTGGCTTTGTCAACGGATCCGCAATGTTTGCATCCATGTGTACCTTGCATAACTTGATATCACCTTGATCCACGAACTGGCGAATAAGGTGGTACCGCATGAGTATATGTTTGTTCTTCTGGTGTTGTCTAGGTTCCTTGGCTTGTGCAATAGCACCATTGTTGTCACAATACAGGTCTAACGGATTGGACGAGCCCTGAACCACACCAAGATCCATGAGGAAATTCCTCATCCAAACAGCTTCTTTTGCCGCCTCCGAGGCAGCAATATACTCAGCCACTGTCGTAGACGCAGACACCATTTTTTTCTTGGAACTTTTCCAGCTCACAGCCCCTCCGTTTATCACAAACACATATCCAGATTGCGAACAAGAATCATCCGAGGCAGTGAGAAAACTCGCATCTGTGTAACCCTTTACACTGAGTTCATCCTCACCTCCATAAACCAGGAACATATCCTTACTCCTTCTCAAGTACTTGAGAATATTTTTAGCCGCTGCCCAGTCGATTTCTCCAGGGTCAGCCTGGTACCTGCTCACAACACTTAGAGCATAGGAAACATCCGGCCTAGTACAAATCATAGCGTACATGATGGATCTGATTACAGAAGCATACGGAATCGCACTCATCCGACTTCGCTCATCAGTTGTCGAAGGACACTGAGTCTTGCTAAGTTTTACACCATGGGACATCGGTAAGAACCCCTACTTAGACGATTCCATGTTGAACTTCTTCAACACTTTGTCCAAATATGTACTCTGACTCAATCCAATGAGCCGCCTTGATCTATCTCTATAGATCCGGATTCCTAGTATGTAAGTCACCTCACCCAAGTCTTTCATCGAAAAACTCTTTTCCAATGATTCCTTGGTCTCTTGCAACATCTAGACATCATTTCCAATCAATAATATGTCATCCACATATAAGATCAGAAAGTTCACTTTACTCCCACTAAACTTCTTGTATAAACAAGAATCATGATCGCTCTTGATGAAACCAAAAGATTTGACTACCTCATCAAAGCGAATGTTAAAACTCCGAGATGCTTGCTTCAACCCATAAATGGATTTCCGAAGCTTGCATACTTTGTCAACATTAGCCAGATCGACAAAACCCTCGGGCTGTATCATATACACGTCCTCGGTTAAATTTCCATTAAGGAAAGCCGTCTTGACATCCATCTGCCATATCTCATAGTCGAAATAGGCTGCTATAGCTAACATGATCCGAACTGATTTAAGCATCGCTACAGGAGAGAAAGTCTCATCGTAGTCAACTCCTTGAACTTGTCGGAACCCCTTCGAGACAAGCCGTGCTTTATAGATAGAAACATTTCCATCCATATCAGTTTTCTTCTTAAAGACCCATTTGCACTCAACGGATCTTGCACCGTCTGGCAGATCAACCAAGTTCCAAACTTGATTTTCATCCATGGACTTTAATTCGGATCTCATGGCTCCAAGCCATGACTCGGAATCCGAACCCACCATCACTTCTGAATAAGTTGCCAGCTCATCACTGTCTAACAGCAATACATCACGAACACTTCGCAATCTAGCCGATCTTCGCAGTGTCGGTGCAATTTCCAGCTCAGGTACCACGTCCGGCTCAACCTCTAAGGCATTTGCCAACTCGCTACTAGCCGGCATCTCTCGAATTTCTTCGAGATGCACCGTACTCCCACTGACTCCCCGACTGAGAAACTCTTTCTCAAGGAAGACACCGTTTCGAGCGACAAACACTTTGCCCTCTTCTCGGTTGTAAAAGTAGTAACCCAAGGTTTCCCTCGGATACGCCACGAAAATACACTTATCTGACTTAGCTGTAAGCTTGTCCGACTGAAGTCGCTTGACAAAAGCTTCACAACCCCGAATCTTAAGAAAAGACAAACTCGGCTTCTTGCCATTCCACATCTCATGCGGTGTCTTCTCTACCGACTTTGATGGTACTCTGTTTAGTGTGAACGCTGCAGTATCTAGACAATAACCCCAAAATGATAAAGGCAGATCTGTCCGACTCATCATTGATCATACCATTTCCAACAAGGTCCGATTCCTCCTTTCCGACACACTGTTTCTCTGCGGCGTTCCTGGAGGAGTGAGCTGGGGAACTATTCCACAACTCTTTAGATGGTCATCAAACTCATGGCTCATGTACTCGCCTCCTCGGTCCGACCGAAGAAACTTTATTTTCTTGCCAAGTTGATTTTGTACCTCATTCTGGAATTCCTTGAACTTTTCAACGGCTTCAGACTTATGTTTCATCAAGTAGATATATCCATACCTACTCAAATCATTAGTGAAGGTAATGAAGTACTCATAACCACCTCCGGCTGTCGTGCTCATTGGGCCACATACATCACTATGTACCAGTCCCAATAAGTCGGACACCCTTTCACAACTCTTTGCAAAAGGTGTCTTGGTCATCTTGCCGAGAAGGCAGGATTCACATGTCTCGAACGACTCCAAGTCGAACGAAGTTAGGATTCCATCATCATGGAGCTTCTTCATGCGTTTCCAACTTATATGACCAAGCCGACAATGCCAAAAGTAAGTGATATTCAGATCATTTGGTTTCAACCTTTTCACATTTATGTTATAGACAGATTCACCCTCAAGATTCAAAATAAATAACCCATCCCGGATGGGCGCAAATCCATGAAACATATCATTCAAATATAAAGAACAACCATTATTCTTAATATTCGACTCATAGCCCTGTCTCATCAAACATGAGGCAGAAATGATGTTTCGACTAAGCACTGGAACATAATAACAATTATTTAGCTCCATTAAGAATCCAGAAGGTAAATGAAGTTGCATTGTGCCAACTTCCAATGTAGCGACTCTCGCTTTGTTTCTGACTCTAATGCCAACCTCTCCTCTTGCAACGCTCCTAGTTCTTACCAGTCCCTGCAACGAGTTGTAGATGTGAATGACTGATCTGGTATCATATACCCAAGAACTACCAGGTGCATCAGCAAGATAAATGTCTATAACATTGCAAACAAGCGTACCTGATCCGGAAGTCACACCTCCGCTCTTGGCTTTATCCGCCAGATACTTGCTGCAATTCCACTTCCAGTGGTCATCCGACTTGTAGTAGAAGCAAGTGGATCCGGCTGCAGGAGATGGCTTAGTCCCTGAGGAAGCGCTTTGGACTGGGTCCTCCGCCTTACCTCCTGACTTTGCCTTCTTATTCTTAGTCCAAGAACTCTTCTTGAACTTAGCGTTGTTTTGTACCATCAACACTTGACTGGCACCTTTCTTGAGATCTGCCTTAGCCTGCTTGAGCATCCCATGTAATTCAATGAGCTTCTTATCCATACCATGCATGTGGTAGTTCAGTATGAACTGGCCATACGCACTAGGAAGAGAGTTCAGAATTATGTCCGTAGCAAACTCTTCGCTAATGGGGTAGCCAAGCCTTTCTAGAGACTGCACATAACCAACCATCTTGATCACATGCGGACTCAGTGGATCGCCATCCTTAAGCTTGCAGCTCAACAAGGCCTAAGAGACTTGATACCTCTCAGTCTTTGCCTGAGCCTAGAACATACTTTTGAGGCTTTTGATCATATCGTAGGCCTCAACATTATCGAACTGCTGCTGCAAGTCCAGTTCCATGTGAGCAAGCATAAGACAGCTAATCTCCGTGGATTCATCACAAATCCGACGGTAGGCATTGTTGGCTGGGACAGTCGCATTCTCATCCAGCTCAGCTGGAAGTGGGTTGTCTAGGACACGATCCCTTTTTTCTTGTTTGAGAACAATTCTCAGATTACGATACCAGTTGGTGAAATTAGTTCCATTCATCTTATCTTTCTCTAAGATGGTTCTCAAAGCAAAACCGGAAATCTAAGGAAGACTGCTAGGTGCCATTGATCTATAACAGAAAATATGCAAAACACTTTAAGACATGTATCCATAAAGAGCAAGCATATTAAACACTTTAATATTTATGCTCCCACTAGAACCAACACCCCTCCGATGGTTACTTAGTGATTCAGGACCCTAAATAAGCAAGTTGACTAGTGAGCTTTAGCATCACCGCTAGTCGTCAAGTGATCTAGGTAGAAAACTCCTTGTCAATCGTATCTCATACGACTCCTGTTGGATGGGTGGCATCACATGCCCCGGCTCGCATCCGACTTTTCCCCAAGTCCCACAACCGTTGTGATAGACCTGTCTAGATTACCAAGTGCTTCCGTTGTAAGAGTCCGACTCGAACCCACCTAGTCGGAAAGAATTGATACCACCTCAATTTTATGAGCCCACTACCAAAAATGTCCGACTTGTGATGGTGCAGCACTAGCGGGGAAACCGACTAGACCTTCTCTGAGGGATTATATTCTACCAACTATCTAATAGAGGTAAAACAGAGACATAACAATAACACAAAATAAAGCAATTATAATGTGAAATGGTATGGCTCTTTTCATGGAGATCTCCATCTCCATAAAGCCTATAATCCGACTCGTGTCAACTCTTGTCACGTGCCGTCTTACACCATGTAGCCGACTTGTACAGCGACTTGCATGCCATCCGGATTCTCCAAACAGCTACACTAGCTAGTAATCCAAATTACACAGAGAATCCGACACGCAGGCCGTTATACAATAAGATGACAGCACCTAGGCTCCAGCCGGCTGACAAAATCCGTGATACGCAGATCACGTATGGATTACACACATCACATGCACATAAGCCATACCATTCACAACATCATCCTGCAAAAACAAGTTATGCATAGATACGATATCTACCGGTGTTGTGAAACTCGCAACGACATCTAAAGCTCTACGACAGGGCAAAGCTGGCGGTCTGATCCGATCCGGACTCTGATTCGATCAAACCCTTTGATCTTCGATCACCGCATCCGGGTTTACGTGTCACAGTCTACCCCGACGGCGGAAACCGACCGTTAGGGGTATGTCGTTCCACGACCTTAGCAGTTAGATCACGGAAACCAGATCATCCATTCCCCCGAGTGCAGTTGATCCAATCAACTTTGTACAAAACCGATCTATCTCATAGATCGACCACCAAAACTGCAATTAGATCCAATCTAACGCCAACCGCATATCACATATGCGTGATCTCGAGCCTAAAACCAGAAGCTAACGCTCTGATACCACTGTTGGGCCACGTAGAGATAAACAAAACTTTTTCCCTACGCGGTGATCCTAAGATCCAGCTCAGGTAGAAGGCCACGAGGATTACCACTAGACGCGCAGTTGCGGAATTGATGAAGCACGTCACTTGATGCAGTGCAGTCCTCGCGATCAGTTCCGGTTCCACGATCCACGATCCATTCCTTCTTCACGATCGTCGAAGTGTTGAACGTACAACACCTCCGCCGGTATCCACACGTATGAGGAGGAGCGCCGGCGATGGACTGCTAGGTCCGGTACGGCGGCGACCAGACGGACTGGGGCTAGGGTTTCCAACACATGGAGTGACCTAACCTTGTATTCTAAGCACCTGCGACCCAGCTTATATAGGGAGTGAAAGTGGGCTCCACTCACTTGTGGCCCATTCACTAAAAAGTCCTATATTAGCCACTACAAGTCTCGCTTGCTGACTAAGTCCATGTCTCTATTTGGGTCCAACCCAAATAAGTTTCCTGTTTGGGTCTAACCCAAACTTGCTCCCGCTCGTAAGTGTGTGACCCGACAGGCTCATGGTAACCCGGACACGATTTCGAGTCTCACTCGTGATCGATCAGTTGGTAGCGGCTCCTAGCAGAACGTGCCAACTCCCAAGTACCAATAAGTCATGACGACATACCTTCCAATGCGACTTTCGTCTAAGTCCCTTTTGCCTCACGATATACTTTGTCGGACTATAGGCGAATGATCGTCATCCCTTAAATAGTCCGACTCTCTTTCTCGATCCGAGATAAGTGATTCATCTGACTAACTCTTAGTCGGCTGCCTCGGTTAACACTTAACCGTGACGCGCATGGCCATGCTTTCTGAATCATATCTTCCGAGAGGGCCCAGAGAATATCTCTCCGGATGGAGGGGCAAAATCCTGTCTTGGTTATTCACATCACGCAGCTTGATTCTTAGTCGACCCGAACTCCGCCTTTATAACTGCCCAATGACGGAACAGCGTTTGACAGAACCTAAGTCGGAGATCCTCAACTCGGATTGTGCAATAACCTCAGGTCTAAGGATTACATTGATTGAGACATGCAAATGACGACTTGTTCGTTGCATCTCAATATGGGTCAGTCCGACTCGCTAAACTCTTTAGCCGAATCCGTGTAAGTCGGAATAGCATCTCCATGCCCATGACAAGTGGAACCTAGTCATCTGCCGACTTTCACATTGGTCTAAGTTGTGTGTCCGGCACAACCTCAATGACCAAGGACAATTAGTATGAACAACATGAATATGTAGTTCCACAATCAAATCACATATTCGATGATACATATCGGCAGTTCATAGATGGACCATAACCCTATGAATACACAGGAATATCATCATGGGCATATTCCCAACATGGCCAGACCCTGGCCCCTCTCCGTCTCGTCTTCTGGCTCCGTGAGTCTTCGGGTAAAATATCGACTTTGGCTTTTGTCTGGTCCAATTCCGAGAATATTCATTTTCTGGCTTTTCTGGAACCAAAAACAGAAGAAAACAGGCAACTGTGTCATCTTGTTAATAGGTTAGTTCTAGAAAATGTGTAAAAGTATCTCCAAAGTTGGAACAAAACATAAGAAAGTAGATAAAAACCAAGCATGGAAAATCAAAAATTATAGATACGTGAGCAACGTATCAACATCCCCAAGCTTAACTCCTGCTCGACCTCGAGTAGGTAAGTGATAAAAGAAAGAATAATTTTTGAGGTAACATGCACCATCATAAACTTGATCAAAGTATTCATGAATAGCAATGCTTTGCAAGACGTTTGTTTGTTTCACATAAAGAAAACATAGCATAGTGGCATTCAACTTGTCCCTCATAGAGTAGCAAAACTTAAATGCATAGGACACCTTCAAAGTTTATAAGGGTGACTAGATACAAATAGTTTAAGAACAAGCAATATCAAAGTTATGCATCAATCAACAAGTCTTGGGACAATCCACATTAAACTAAGAATGGCCACTATGCTCTCTCAATAGGTGCATAAAGATAGAAGATGGAGACTCAACATAAAAGTAAAAGAAAGGCCTTCATAGAAGGAAGCAGGGATTCAAGTCTCATAAAGAGCTTCCAAAAATTATGGTACTTATTAGCTTTCAGCTCTCATTGCCCCTATCATAAGCATCTTGAAGTGATTAAGGTTAAAGTGAACAAACCATGGAGTATATGCTTGACAAAGTATAAGTTGGAAATATCATGTCCCTTGAATACGAGGGCCGCTCCTCATGCTACTCAAGTTTAGTCACCGATAAGTTCTTGTCATCGTAAGTACATGTGTATCATAGAGAACCGCCAACGGGGTACCCCTTGCTCGATGATACAGAAGAATCCCCATATCAAAATGACAAGGCAAGCAGACAATAAGCATCTCAACAATCTTCTTATTTACCATGGGAAAATGGTGCTTTTTTTCTCTCTTTCCTCTTTTCTCATCTCTTATTTTTCTTTTTATCTTTTTCTCAATCTCTATCTCTTTTTTCTAAGAAGAATGCTTCATAGACAGCTCATTATGGGTACGCTGCAGGTTTCCACCATGATTAGGCATGGATTAGACCGACGGCCCAGGCGTTTCTCCAACACACATACATAACTCCATGGACTTACAAGCTCCCCTTTCATTTCACACCGACGATATCCATAGACAAAAGACCATGATATCAACTAGGTAGAAAGTACAAGTGCAATGTTGAAAGTGTTCCTCATGACAACATGGTTCTGCTAATTCTCAACGTATAAGTGCAAGCATATACAACATAGATGACACAATGGTTCAATTTTATTAAGTGCAAGAAAAGTAAAGTGTGCCATCAAGTTCGTGAGAGCTTTAATCACTAATTTTCACATAACAAGTTTAATTCGGAAGGTAGATAAAAACATGAATATATTTGGAATAGCAAATACTAATAGGTAGGTATGGTGGAATCTTTGGAATAACTTGGTTTTATTTGGAGTTGGATGCATGAGTGGAACTCATACTTGGTTATGGAGGCTAGCAAAAGACTGGGAGTGACCAACTAAGAGAGCAATAATGGCCATAATCATTCAAAGCAACAAAACATCATTAATTAGGGAAAAAGTGATATTACAAGTCGAAAACTAAATGATCATAGAGGCTATGGTGACTTAGGATAGTCATAAAATGGTGTGAGCATGCGCCAAGTCAACCCAAATAAAGCATCAAAGGAGAATACCACAATACTATGCTTTAATATGCTAAAAAAATTCATGATTATTTCAAGGCACATTAAGCAATCTTAAATGTTTGTAACAAGTCATGCTACAACAATAATCACTAAGCATAAAGTCAAAGAAATATCAAGCATGACATGATAAAGTCTAAGCCATAGTCAAAAACAAGCCCATTTTTACCACTTAAGCATGAACTTTCCTACTCTTTTCCAATCCAAACCAGCTTATTTGAAAGAACTCACAAAGATAATAATAAATAAAGATTAGTGAGCTTGTCTCACAAATACAAAAGGAAGAACTAAAAATTTCTAAGCTAAAAGCACAAGAAAACTAAGGCTAAACACAGTGCTAGGAAAAGAGAACACTCACAGAACAATAAGAGTGAAAACTAGAGTGTTCTAGGCAATGAATAACGTGGTGTGTCTCTCTCCAAAAGAAGTGTGTTGGGATCCAACCAACTTATTTCAGAAAAAAATCAAAAGAAAACTAAAAACAAAAAAAAGACGCTCCAAGAACAACACAACTATGCCTAAAATAATAAAAATGAAGTGTTTGGAAGAAACCTGGGATTTTTATTGATGAAGAAGGGGATGCCTTGGGCATCCCCAAGCTTTGAAGCTTGTAATTCTTGGATATTTCTTGGGGTGACACGTGTAGCATCCCCAACCTTGAGCTTTAGTCCATTTTTCAGCTCATTACATCATTCCCTCCATACACCTGAAATTTTTCCTTCATACAAAACTTCACACAATCTTTATTAGCAACATTAGTGCACTCAAGATAATAAGTCTTTAGGTTCAGTTTCAACACCAATAAAACTTGCATTAAAACACAAGGTACTGTAGCACTTCCCTCAAAAATATCAATTCCCAAAATAACTCAAAAAGGATCAACAAGAAGCAAATGTAAATAATGGCAGAAATCTGTCAAAACAGACCAACAGGTTAAAACTAATTTTTTCGAAGACCTTATGTTGCTCAAATCGAAAAGTTTTGAACTAACGAAAGTTAGATCACAATATGGGGCAGAAGATCAAAAATTCACACCTCAAAACAACGTACAGAGATTTTACATGAATTTTTACAGTGAAGAACAAAAATCTGTTTCGGGACAACAACTTTCTCAAGCATTATTTCTCTCTCATTAGAGGTTGCTCTTGGCACAAAAAGAAAATAAAAAGGATAAGCATCAGTTATTACAGAGGTAATAACTTCAAAGACTCATCTAAAACTTTTGGGTTATCTCCCAATAAGTACTTTTCTGACGCCTTTAAGTTAGGCATGATAATTTCGATGATGCTCACATAAGAAATATGAATTGAACTAAAAGAGAACATCAAGAACCAAATTTACAACAATTTTAAGTCTAACCCACTTTCTATACATAGGAATATTATACACAAATAAACTCACAAAAAACAAAGTGACAGACATAGGAAGATAAAACGAGAGTAACTTCAAAACTTTCAGCATATAGAGAGGTGTTTCAGTACCATGAAAACTTTTACAACCATATTTTCCTCTCTGATAATAATTTTCAGTAGCCTCATGAATAAACTCAACAATATAACTATCACATAAATCATGCTTTTCATGATCTACAAACACATAATTTTTATCAAGCTCAAAAAAAGTGGGATTAAAACCTTCATGCCCACTTTTAACAATTTTATATCAAGATGACTGATCAATCTCATTTTCAATAGTAGTACAATTAATATTATTAACCAATATAGGACCATCATCTAGAGCTTTTATTATAAACATTTTTAAAAGAATCCACAGGAACATAACATTCATCCTCCTTTGGTAAGCATGGATGGCAATCAAATAATGTAAGGGGTAAAGAGTTACTCTCATTAGAAGGTAGGCATGGGTAGATCCATTCTTCCTCCTCTAGATCATAACTCTCCTCCTCTTTTTCATCCAATGAGCTTCCAATTTCAGCAATTTCTTATTTCATAGGCTCCTACAAGTCATTAGTCTCTTCCATTGGTGGAGATCATCTATTAAGATATTCAAGAATATAGCCATTTTCTTCCTTGTAATTATCGAAGCAAAATTTAAGTATATCATAAACCTCATATTTATAAGGTGCATCATCAGTATGTTTAAGAAAATAAGCAAGTTCAAATGCACCCTTCTAAGCAATAAATTCTTCAATTTGTTCCACATCATAAAAGTCATAATTTCCCTTAACATAAGAAGATATGGTAACATTATCATTATACTCACATTGAAAAGGGAGGTGTTTATACCTCCTACAGCAACAAGATTTATCAAAGCAATAAGTAACATTATAAGTAGAGAACATGTTTCTAGCAATGGTATCCAATATATTAATTTGTTCCCATAAGTGTTTCCTTTTTGTGACAGGCAGTGTTCCTTATAATAATATTTTTGTTCTTCTGTGAACCCACCTTGCCAATAAGATTCATTGTCGAAGAAACCAACCATTGATAGAAATCATGATAAAGCCAGATAATAACAGACTAATGGAAATAACCACTATAGTAGGAACTAATTGTTTTTGTATTTTTGATAAAAAGAGACAAGCAAACAAATCAGAAATAAACTAAGCAAAACAAATAAAACAAAGTAAAGAGATTGGTTATGAGGGACTCCCCTTGTGAAGATGTCCTTGACTCCCCGGCAACGGCGCCAGAAAATAGTTTGATGTCTACGCACTTCTATTCTTGTAGACAGTTGTTGGGCCTCCAAGTGCACAGGTTTGTAGAACAACATCAAGTTTCCCTTAAGTGGATTACCCAAGGTTTATAAAACTCACGGAGGAAGTGGTCAAAGATATCCCTCTCAAGCAACCCTGTAATCAAGATACAAGAAGTCTCTTGTGTCCCCAACACACCCAATACACTTGTCAGGTGTATAGGTGCACTAGTTCAGCGAAGAGATAGTGAAATACAAGTGGTATGGATAATTATAATTGGTAACGGTGCCAGAAAAGAGCTTGACGGGTAGGAAGAGACTAAAGGCAATCTGAAATAAAGATGGAAGCAAGCAAACATGTAACAGATCTAGTTGCAAACGGTGTTTCAATGCTTAGAAACAAGGCCCAGTGAACACTCTCATATAAATATCTTCTCTTTATGATACTACTCACAGGTTGGACAATCTAATCCATAGTAGGTCTATAAGAGCACACCTCAAAGTTCGCTTTCCGCATCTAGATAACCCCAAACTGTCACCTTGAGCACTAGATGGTTCCAACAAACACCACAATTTCATAGAGACATCCAACTCCAAACATAACTCATAACAAGTATTTGTAATCTCTAGCCTAAGTGCCACAGGGTGTGCACACTGTCATTTTCACACACATGGGGAGAGCCAGATATCTATTAAAGCACTTGAGTAGCAAAGTAGATCTACTTGATTACAAAGCTTATGATCACAATATGATCTTGCATAGAGAGATATGAACACTTATCTACCGGTAGAACCCTTAGCCTCGAGAGAGATCTACTCCCTCCTCATCCTGGAGATCAGCAACAGCGATGGAGATGGTGGTGGAGTCGATGGATATGGCTCCGGGGGCACTTCCCCGTCCCGGCAGGGTGCCGGAACAGAGACTTTCTATCCCCCGAATCTCCCCTTTGGTGGCGGCGGCGTTGCGGAACTTTTCATGGCTGGAGGCTCTCGGATTTAGGGTTTTCTCATTGGAGGCTTCTTATAGGCAAAAGGGCAAGGTCGGTGGAGGTCGGAGGGTCCCACACCACCTGGTGGTGCGGCCAGGGGGACCCGTGCCACCCTATGGTGTGGCCAGCCCCTGGCCCCTCTCCGTCTCGTCTTCTGTCTCCGTGAGTCTTCCGGTAAAATATTGACTTTGGCTTTTGTGTGGTCCAATTCCAAGAATATTCATTTTCTGCTTTTTTTGGAACCAAAAACAGAATAAAACAGGCAACTGACATTGTGGCATCTTGTTAATAGGTTAGTTCCAGAAAATGTGTAAAAGTATCTCCAAAATTGGAACAAAACATAAGAAAGTAGATAAATACCAAGCATGGAACATCAAAAATTATAGATATGTTAGCAACGTATCAAGTTCCTACCCGCGTTGGGATTGATATCCACTTAGGCCAAAAAGCCTAACCTTGGGGGGAGGTATACCTACATCACACTCATCTACATATCATGTTCAACCGGTACTTTGCATATCCATGTTTCGTTTTCCTTTTAGTTTTTGTCCTCGCTTTATTTCTGTTTTCCAAAACACAAAAAGACCAAAAATATTTTCGTTATTTCTCTTCATTTGCTTCTTTATCTTTTAGCCTTGGTTTGCTTCATCCTTTTTAGCTTTGTTTTGATTGTTCGAAAAAAAACCAAAAAGATTTCGCTTTGCTTGCTCTTCCCTTCGGTTCTTGCCTTTAAAAATCGAAAACCCAAAAATATTTGCGGTTCTTCTCTAGTTTTGTAAAAGTTCGTTGTAGGGTTCAGCGGTTCTCAGTGACTCCTTGTAGTTTGGTTTTATCTTATTATTCAAGTCACACAAGTGAAAGGCAATGATGATTTATGACAACTCGAGGTGTGCTAAGAGGCTGTATGAACTCTATTTGTTTTCATTTTTGTACATATACTCATCATGGTGAGCATGCTTAATCTGTTTATGTATGGTGTGTGTTATTTAGTGGATACTTAGTAGTCCTTGCCTTCTTATGATCAGTTCCAATCCATTATAATTCGTAACATGTCATGTAAATGTTTGCTCACATTGTTCTATTCATAACTTGGTATGACATTGTGGTGTCCTCCTCTGAATGTTCTATTTCAATCGACTTGGAACATGCTCATGCATGCATATGACTAAACAAAAAGTCTGTTAAGCCTCGATAATTTATTCTGCCTGAGAGTTCTTGTGTCCCTTTTATGCCACTGGTTCAGAACACTGGTTATCAATGGGTTCAGAACACTGGTTATCAAAATGGTTCAATCGGATTACCTAACCTATGGCTTTGCAGATTTCACCAGTACCAACAATAGCAATAGTGTTAGTTTCTGCATGGATTAAGTTTTTGTGGATTTATATTCTTGAACATATCTACAACCTCAACCAGACCACACATATAATAGACCAACAATAATATAAACATTTTTTTGCTAAAAATGCATCCAACATTGACATGCTCAACCAACACAATCATCAAATATTCAATCAATTTCGCTATAATCTCATCTACTAATTTCTTGTTGGTGATTCTTGTCATCTCCTTCAACATGTACATTATCCAATGGATGGGAACATGCATGTGACATCCCAACATTCCTGGAAAATATGAAAGGCAACATATATTGGGAGTTTGAAGCAGGAAGCAATAGCTAGCTTTCAATTTTGCATCACGCCGGAGCTCACCATCAGTGGTACCGTGCACAACCATGGCTTTAAGTGTTTCTAATTATTTTCCCTTGTGCGCCCAGGAGATTTCATCCTGGTGTGCATGACAGTGAGGGCGAACTACGCCAAGGAGTTGGGGAAGAGGGGCATCAAGCTGCTCTGCAGCTCCTGTTACAATTGCCAAATATAACCAATAGAATCAACAACATGAAAAATATTGACCTTTGTTGAAGCGTTGTCCGCCGAGCGTTACCAGCTGGTAACGGGCACTTGTCGCCCGCTCAAAAATCGCTGCGACGCCCAAGAGTTGGGAAAAAATAAATCCACGCGACTTAGTATTGTATATATTATTTCTGCCACCACACACCAATCACAGAAATAAACAAAGCAAATATATAGATGTCATCCCTTCTTGCCCTTCTAGGACACATTCAACACACAAGGCGCACAATGAGATATTTCACGTCCACAGCAGCAGAACGAAATAGATAACCTTTATTAAAATATGACTCAGTTCTAAGAGACTCAAATCACCGTAGCCTTTGCATCCCAGTTTAAACATATCTTCCCTAGAACAAAACTCGATAATAACAGTACTAGCTAGCATAGAGTATATATAGATACTGAGCTGACTCAGAACCAAATACCCTAAATCTGACACAATCTAACACGCCTTGTATTCCTCATGTTGCTTCATTGTGACTTTGACACCATATTTGCGGCTTGCTCCAGGCCTGAAACAAATTGGCAAGAGAATGTCAGAGCATTTCATCGCCAGATTGCTACTCTAAAATTGTAATCATAAAGGCAAAATGTTCAGAACTATTAGTCAATGAGAATGAGCTCGAAATAAGATAACCTCGAAGCACATACATAAGAATCAATAATCAAAAGACTGGGTGTCCGCCTCGATCAACAAGTACTATAGACAATGATTATGCATACAAACCAATTGGATGTTTCAACTGCTCATCTTTTACCAGATTAAAAGAATACCATGGCTTAAAAAAATCCATTACGGAAATGATGAAACATATACTGGGATAATAGAACATCGGACTTAATAAATTAAAACCAGATAATAGGTTTCCCAATTGGATAATGACCAATTGATCAACAATTACTATAGACAATGATTATGCATACTAACCAATTGGATTTTTTAACTGCTAAAAATTTACTGTATATTAAAAGAATACCACGGCTTACATATTCAATTACGGAAATGATGAAACATATATATATTGGGATATTAGAAGAACAAACTTAATAAATTCAAACCAGATAATATATAGGTTCCCAAGCAGGAAAATAACATTTTAAAAACTGATTGGGGAACATGTAAATCACTTCATAAAGTTGTTGGAATTGAGCATTATGTTTGTCTTGCTTGGTGGGGCATACAAGAAACTGAACTTCATAAATATCGATTACAGTGCATTATGCTAGAGGCAGTCCTAACGCCATGTGCTAAGCCGGATTACATGCCATGCATTTGTTTGTTATACAGCAAGTACAATTTGATGTATATGACCCAATCAATATATTCGTAGACAAATTGGTATCTCCACTAAAATAGATAAATACAAATTTTAATGATGGTGAAACCAAATATAATTAATTAAGTAATTAACTGACCTGCCATGGCTCTTATACACAGCAAGTACAATCTGTTGTCTGTTATATATACAGCAAGTACAATTTGATGTATATGACCCAATCAATATATTCGGAGACAAATTGGCATCTCTACCGATGAAACAGATAAATGGTAATTTCAAAAGACCATTATATATAAAGTATAATCAAGTCAACTTAGTTAATCTTGCCCTAACAAAAAAGAAACTAATCCCAGACAATGACGCTGAAACCAAACATAATAATCAATAAGTAGTATAAACTGACCTGACACGGCTCTTCACTTGAGAAACTTAATCAGTGTATTGGTCACCTCCTTGTCGAGATCGCCCCTTCGCAGCTCCACCTTCATCCTGGCAACCTCCAGCTTGTGTAGCTTCGCGTCTAGTTTCCGGGCCCTGCTGTCATCCATCTTCAGAAACGGAACCTCCGTCATGCCCGGAAACCTTGTCTCCAGCGCGAGCACCTTGTGTCCGAGGAGCGGGTAAGAGTCGCACTTGTCCTTGAAAAGCTTTTTCACGTCGCTCTTAGGCAGAGAAGGCTGGGCGACTTGAGCTGGACGGATCCTCTTTGGCTGAGGCGGCTGGGGCGTCGACGAGGGCTTCCTCTTGCGCCGGGGCTTCTCGGCATCTACGGGCAGGGGCGCCTCCTTTGGAAGGGGAAGGGGCAGGGGCGCCTCCTCTTCAGTATGATCATCAGGCACTTGATAGTCCGTGTCCTTTTTGTCTGATGATTCTTGTTCGTCTTCAGAGCTCGAGGAATCATCCTCTTCCTCAGACGAGGACTCGGATGACGTCGGGGCCTTCCTGTTGGTCTTGGCCGGCGGCTCATCATCCTCGGACTCTGAATCCTGTAATTTATTGTTGAACGCATATAAATAGCTCTTGTAAGCGTAAGGTGCGTTGCACAATGCGAGTCCTTTTCGTTAGCCTGGCCAGCCCTATTATCAACCTGCCAGGTGCGTTGCAGCTGGGTTGAATTTGTGTTAAGGGGTTCGACTGATGTGCCAGCTACTCAGGATGTCGCGTTTATTAGTTCGAAGAACAAATGTGTGTAGGGTGGCGCAGCCCCCGAGTACAATGGTAACAGAAGTAAAAAAGAAAAAACACAGAGTTTTGGGGCACTTAGCTTTTATTTATTTGGAGAATAGTACAAGGTACAATGTGTGGCTAAGTAGCCTTATTTGCGATGTAAAAGTAAAAACAGCTAGGGATAGAAGCGTCGCAGTTGTGCGACGTTCCAAGGGTTGGAGTATGCGACTCCTGTTTCTAAGTTTTGAAGGTGATAGGCGCCACCTGGGATTACTTCTGTAACCAAGTATGGTCCTTTCCAAGGGGACTCGAGCTTGAGATGCCCTTGTTGCTTCAGTCGCAGGACCAGGTCACCTTTGACGAAGGATCTGGGGCGAAGCCTTCTACTATAGTAGTTGCGCAAGTTCTGCTGGTAGATCGTGGATCTTTCTGCGGCAATTTCTCTCGCCTCGTCGAGGAGGTCGACGGAGTCTTCGAGTGCAAGAGATGACTCTTGTTCGCTATAAGCGACTATGTGCGGCGCCTTGTACCTTGCTTCGGCAGGTAATACCGCTTCTGCCCCATGTACCTTAAAGAATGGCATGTAGCCTGTAGCGCTGGTTGGAGTTGTATGTAGGCTCCAGAGTAAGGATTGGAGCTCATCTGGCCAGCAACCCGCGGCTTGTTCGAGTGGTCGAAGGAGTCGCTTTTTGATGCCGCTGCAGACGAGCCCGTCCGCTTTTTCCACCTGACCGTTGGTCTGTGGATGCGCGACTGAGGTATAACTGATGTTGATCCCCAGGTTTTCACAGAATTCTTGGAACTCCTTGGATGTGAAGTTCGTCCCGTTGTCAGTGATGATGCTGTGTGGCACGCCAAAGCGATAGATGATGGATTCGAAGAACTTGACTGCGCTGTGCCCTGATTGCTTGGTTACTGGCATGGCTTCGATCCACTTGGTAAATTTGTTGACTGCGACCAAGAGGTAGACGTATCCTCCTTGCGAGGACCTTGGAAGTTTGCCAACCATGTCGAGGCCCCACTGTGCGAAGGGCCAGGCCAATGGAATAGGCCGCAATTCCGCGCCTGGTGCGTGTGGTTTGTCCGCGAATCGCTGACAAGCGTTGCACTTTTGGACTATGTCCTTGGCGTCGCGCATGGCCGTGGGCCAGTAAAATCCAGCTCGTAGAGCTTTGGCAACGAGGGCGCGACTATCGGCGTGGTGTCCGCAGGTTCCTTCATGTATGTCGAGGAGGACTGCTTTTCCATCGGCCAGGGAGATGCATCGCTGTAACACGCGTGTGATACTGCGTTTATACAGTTCGTCGTTGATAACGGCGAATGCCTTGGAACGTCGTGCGATGTGCCGTGCGTCCGTCGGGTCGTCCGGTAGGCGCTTGTTGAGGAGGTATGTAATGTACGGCTGTGTCCAAGATTGTTCTATCATCATGACGCTCATTGGTCCTTCGAGTCCTGTGTCCAGCTCCAAGTCATCGGGTGCCATTGGCTCATTGGGTGGCATAGCCCCCGAGTCCATTGCTGCGCTTGTTTTCTTCTCTGTGGCCTTTGGCTTGATGGAGCGTTCACAGATGCGCTCGAGAAATACCCCAGGTGGTATGGGGGCACAGGTAGAGCCTATGTTGGCGAGTGCGTCCGCCTCCTCATTGCTTCCGCGACCTACATGTCGTAACTCGCAACCATCAAAGTCTCCCTCGAGTGTGTCGTAGAGGTTGCGGTATGCGATCATGTTGTCATTGAGTGTGTCGCACTCGTGCATTGTTTGGTTGACAACCAGCTTGGAGTCGCCATATATGATGAGCCTCTTTGCGCCGCAGGCTTTTTCCATCCTCATCCCGTGCAACAGGGCCTCGTATTCAGCCTCGTTGTTTGAGGCTATGAACTGCATTCGCAGGATGTATTTCAGCTTTTCTTCTTGAGGTGACATCAGAATGACGCCTGCTCCTGCCCCGTCCTTCCGCTTGGATCCATCGAAGTGCGTGGTCCAAAGGTAGGACATATCTGGATTTTCCAGGAGTTGGTTTTCCATCCAATGCACGATAAAATCAGGGAGAACTTGCGACTTGATTGCGTCGCGTTTTTCGTATGTGATGTCTCGTGGAGACAGTTCAATTCCCCAGAGCGCGACTCGTCCCGTGGCGTCGGGGTTATTGAGGATATGTCCCAATGGGGCGTCGCTGACTACCACGATTGGGTGTTCTTGGAAGTAATGGCACAGTCGCTGGGCGGTTATGAAGATGCCGTACGCCAGCTTCTGGTAGTGCGGGTATCGCTGTTTTGCTGAGGTAGTATACCGGGCGTTGTACGTCGTGGACCTTGTTTTCCTCGGCCCGCTCGACGACGAGCACTGTACTAACCACTTGGTTGGTAGCGGAGATGTATAGCAATAGTGGCTCCCTTTCTCGTGGAGTCACTAGTACTGGCGAGGTGGATAACATGCGCTTGAGGTCTTTGAATGCTTCTTGCGCTTCCTTGGTCCACTCGAATTTGTCAGCTTTGCAGAGGAGCTGATTGAAGGGCAGTGCCTTTTCCCCCATTCGACTGATAAATCGACTGAGGGCCGCGATTCGTCCGGCTAGTTGCTGGACACCTCTTATGTTCTTTGGCTTCTCCATGGCCAGCATGGCCTTTATCTTTTTCAGGTTTGCCTCAATCCCTCTCGCGGAGATGAGATACCCGAGCAGCTGCCCAGATGGTACGCCAAAGGCGCATTTGTCCGGATTGAGCTTAATCCGGTAACGATCGAGGTTGGCGAATGTTTCACGCAAGTCGTCGATTAGAGAGGCTTCCTCCTTGGTTTTGATTACTATGTCGTCGACATAGACTTGGATGTTGCGACCCAATTGCTCCTTGAGGCAAGCCTGCATGCACCGCTGGTAGGTGCCTCCCACGTTTTTTAGCCCGAAGGGCATTGTGTTGTAGCAGAACACACCGAAGGGCGTTGTAAATGTGGTCTTCTCTTGGTATTCCTCCTTCATTCGAATTTGGTTATAGCCTGAGTAGGCATCAAGAAAGTAGAGGCGCTCCCATCCGGCGGTGGAGTCGATGATTTGATCGATTCGTGGTAGCGGGAAGTGATCCTTTGGGCAGTGCTTGTTTAAAGAAGTGAAGTCCACGCACATTCGTAGGATATCCGTGTCCTTTTTTGGCACCAGCACCGTATTGGCGAGCCAAGTGCTTTCCTTGATCTCGCGTATGAATTTGCCCTCGAGGAGTCTGTTGATCTCCATGCCAACTGCCTATGCTCGTGGCTCGGATAGTCGCCTGATTGTTTGTTTGACTGGCCTTGCATCGGGGTTGACGTTGAGTGCGTGCTCGGCGAATTCCCTGGGAACTCCTGGCATGTCCGCAGGACACCAGGAGAAAATTTCCCAGTGCTCACGGAGCAAGTCGACGAGCGCGAGTTCCTATGCGGGACTCAAGTTGTTGGCGATGAGGGCCGTTTTGGCGGGATCTGTCGGATGGACATGTACCTTCTTTGTGTGCACGAATGAGTCGAAGGAGAGATCGGGTGAGCTTGGCCTGCTCAGGGGAGACATACTATTGTCTGTCGTTTCCTTCAATCGCGCGAGCTCCTCCTGCATGCCAAAGGACTGGGAGATTCTGTTGAATTCCCTGTCGCAACTGTCGGATCGCTCAAAGCTTCCGTTGATCGTGATGACGCTGTTGGGACCTGGCATTTTCATCTGCAGGTAGGCGTAGTGGGGTACCGCCATGAACCTAGCGAACGCGACGCGTCCAAGGATGAAGTGGTATTGTGAGGGCCAGTCGACGACTTCAAAGTCAATGCGCTCGTGCCTAAAGTTCTTCGGGGTGCCGATTATGACGTCGAGGTTGTGTCCGATGCCTCCAAGCAGGTTAGAGGAATCCTCATTGCTTGCAGGGTACTCGCAAATATGAGGTTGATGCCGCTTCCGCCGTCCATGAAGACGCGACTCATGGCAAAACCTCCAATTTGCGCCTCGAGAACGAGGGGGGCAATGGCCTGTGCGAGGTAATTGAGGCGGGTGGTCGCGTTTATCGAAGGTGATGCACGACTCACTGCCACTGAGGTACTCAGTGGTGGATGGTGGTGAGTGCGTGGCCAAGTTGACTTCGCGAGTGATACCTTTCTGCACCCTATTGGAGGGGCGCCCCTTTTGGATCATCATGGTACCCATGGACCGTGGGTACGGTTCTCCTCCATGGTGCTGGTCCGGTGCAGCTCCGTTCGGGGGTGGCCCTGGTGGTGGTGGCGGTGCGCTATGTGCCACGGCGCCTGGAGCGGCCCCGTAGCCTCTTTCGACTGCGTTGCGGTTCATCCGAACCAATCCCTCGTGTAGCTTGAGGAACTCGCGGCATTCTTTGAGGAGGTGGCTAGACATTCTTTTGCCGTCATGCTTGTCGATGTAGAAGTGTACCGTGCATGGTCCAGACAGTTTCTCCTCGATGGAGGTCGCGGTTGCCTCGTCGCGAGTGCGGCGTTGCCACACTTGCATGGTCTACCCAGAGTCGCGGTATCCGCCGCTGGGGTATCCGCTGTTGCGGTTGTCGTCACGTCTTTCGGCGTAGCCGGCTGCGACCATATTAACGTCGTCACGGTCGTCGTAGATGCGCATGCGGCGTTTGCCTTGGCGGTCGCGTCTGCGTCCGAGCTCTGCTTCTTCGTTAGAGTGAGCGCAGTTCTTGACTGAATCTTCTCCATCAGCCCATCGATTCACGATTTCCATTAGGTGGTCGATGGTCTGGGGCTTTGAGCGGCCCAGCTCCTCCCTGAGCTCTAAACGGCGAACGCCGCCATTGAATGCATCAATCGCGCGGTCCTCCGAGATGTTTTCCGCGGAATTCTTGATGATGGACCACCTTCGGATGTACGAGCGCAGTGATTCGCAAGATTTTTGCTGGCAGCATCTCAGTTCTTCGATTGATGCGGGCCGTTTGTACGTGCCCTTCAAGTTGCGTACGAAGCTATAGACCAGCTCATCTCAACTGCGAATGGATCCGCATGGGAGGCTATTGAGCCATGCCCGGGCGGCGCCCTGCAGCTGTAGCTGTAAACATTGCATGGCAGTACTTCGACTGCCTCCGTGGAGTCTGACGGAGGAGATGTGGTCCTCTAGCCAGATTTTAGGGTCTTGTAGGCCATCGAACTTCGGGTTTTCGGACGGAAGTTTAAACCCCTTAGGCATTCGTTTCTGCCTAATGGATCTGCTGAAGCATCTGGCGCCGCAGAGCTCCCCGTCTTCCTCCTCTGAGTCAGTCGACCGGGCACGTCGTGCTCTTGATTTGTCGATCTTACGTTGTGTGAGGTCGTTGCGCGTGTCGTAGTCGCGATCGTGTCGATGCGAACGACGGCGTCGTGACAGGTCGTGACTGTCCTCACTAGACGAGGGCGATGAGTAGCGTTTTGCCAGCGTTTTGCCCTTTTTGGGGATCTGGTACTGGCTGTTTGTCGAGGGCGGCCTCCACTAACCCCAAACCCGCGATCGTAGATCGGTGCATGGCGGTTCAGGGATCTCCAGCCGGTGGTAGGTTGTTGAGGAGGTACATGGTGGTTGCCGTGACCGCAGCCTGCGGCGTTCTGGGGACCACGTTGCCTCTCGTGTCGACTGTCATAGAGCTGAAGTCGAGGACTTTCGCGGCGTCTATGCGCTCTTGTTCGGTGAGGTGAGCCATTCGCGACTGCCTCTTCTTGGCGACGTACTCGTTTCCTCGTGAGGAGGATCCTCCGTAGGAGGAGAGCCCAGCACGACGAAGGCTCGATTCGTCCGCCGCCCTTTTACGCGCCTCCAGCTGCGCGATTGTTTCTTTTTGGCGCTTGAATTCTTCTTTCAGGAGCCAGTGGTAGCCCATTAGTAATTCCTGTGCCACCGTTGGCGCCGTTACCGCCGTTTCCACCGTTGCCACCGTTGCCGGTGTTGACGACACCGCGATTGGCAGAGGTGTCGCCTACGTTGATGACGGCGCACATGAAGTGATTGGGGAAGTTGTTGCTTCCGCAACTTTCAGATTCGGAACCGCAGGTTCCATCTTCTGTGGCCAGATCGCTCAGATCGGAGTCACGACTGCTGTCGCTGATTGTCTTTCCGACTGCTGCCAGAGTATTGAGCTCGCTGAGGGTGCCGATCGATGGAGGGAACCATGATGCCGGGGCAATCGCCGGTGTTGTCGGTTGATCAGGCATGCGAAGCATGCCCATCTGACCAACTTGGAAGCGGAAACTCCCAATTGCCAAGCTGATTCCGTCTCCCACGGACTCGAAAGCCGGGCGGGTGGCCGGTGTGTGGATGGTGAAGTCGAAGGCGCCGAAGAGCTGGAGAATCTCTGCTGTTGCGGAGTTGTAGATCGCGGTTGATGGGACCGAAGAAGCCGCAACATCAACACTCCCAATTCCCACAAACGGCGCCAATTGACGAGGGTTTAACTCATCAATGCCCATTGTTATGGACTTGGGTTTTGGAGAAGGAGGGAGTGCTGGAGACATCTATCGGTTAGGAAACAAGCTCACAGGGGACAAAGGATTTATCCAGGTTCAGGCCTCGTAGAGGTCCCTACTCCTGCTTGTCTGCTCGTGGAATTATCAAGGGAGTCGAAAGTTACAATGGTGCGCAGATGCAATCTGGCGAGAGTTGCGAAAACTAGGGTTGTGTGTGTTCTCCTCGCCGCCCCCTCCTAGTCTTTATATAGATAGGCTAGGTCTCAGGTAGCAGGTCGAGTTGGTTACAAGTTATGGTTTCCCCTTCAAACTTTCTATCTTTAGCTTCTTCTTGTCTCTCAAGCAATCGAGAGTCCGCAGATCACTTGAATCCTTTCGTCTGGGCCTTGGCGACACCGTGAGCCCGTACGTATTTAGACCGTATATACCAAGCTTGAGTACCTGTAAGGTATACCCATGTCACTACCTCTGGCCCTCCCATAACCAGCCCGGCCTGCCTACATGACTGCGACCGCCACGAGCATAACTGAACGAATCTTGACGAAGGCTATTTCGGGCATGCCCTAGGAGCTGAGGAGCTGCCTGCTGGTCGTAGGCCCCGATCTGGATTGGTGGTCTCGGGCGTTACTGGTAAAATTGACTGTGAAGGGAGCTCGCTCGGGAGGAGGTGCAGGGGACGGAGCCGCACAAGTCCCTAGGCACTTGTCGGCTATAACTGCTGCGCTGCGAGGCCGCAAGGAGCGAGCTGGGGGTTGTGTCGCATGCGGGGTCGTAGACTTGGCAGGGCAGAGTTGTGCCTTGAGGCGTCAAACGGCGCTGAGCTCTGCTCAGGCTAGCTAGCTAGCCAAACTCCATTTTACTCCTAGACAGCTGGCTGAGTTCAGCGCAAATGCAAATAAATTAAAATCGAGATGGAGCGGAGCTGGATAACGTGAACGGAACAAATAATGGAAGTTGTATTTAGTTCGTGTTATTGTGCTAGATGATTCTGAATGTGCATGGGAGAGTTTTTTTATTTTTCTATTTGTATATGAGGAATTCATGTACTTTTGTGCATTCGCATGGGAGGATTTTGTCTATTTTTTTACATTTGTATCTGTATATGTGCATAAAAATCGAATTCAATTAAAAACTAGGCATAGGAAATAAAATTAAAGTAGTTGTCTAAAAATAAGAATTCCAATATTTGTTTCCAAATTTAATGCGTACGGCGGGCTACTCAAATGGATTCACCGCTGAGTTGTCACCCTATGTGCCATTGTAGTTGTGCTCACACTTGAGAAATAAAAATTGTCGCAATTATTATTTTTGAATTAACAAGCTCCTTTCTCTTTGCACCTGTCGCTAATGCACGGATAGTTAGAGTCGGACCGTTGCAACGCATGGATACTTTTCCTAGTATATACTAATGTAGCAAAACCCATTTCGCCAGAGACTCGTCGGATACTTTGTAGCAAAAACATTGTGCTAATGTAGAGATCAGTTGTAGCAAAATATTTGCATTATTGTAGTAAAAAATACGACTTCGACGGAGCATCACCGGGACACACGCCGGAATTTATAGCCAGAATTTTTTTAAACATTGTAGCATTTCGAGAATATAAATATAGCATAAACGAAACAAGTACATACCAAAAGCTGTTGCCGTCAGTAGCAACGTCATCGACCCAAGGTAGCAATACCGTATGTAGCAACATTGGACCCCTAGGTAGCAAAAACTTGTAGCCATAGGTAGCAACGCCGGCCTCGGCTGGTAGCAATGCCGGTCGCCGCGGGGAGCAACTCCAAACATGGGTAGCACAACCTCCGTCGCCGTTGTAGCAGCGCCGACATAGCCTCTCTCACAGCAAGAGCATGTGGCTGGCATCGATGCATGGCAGTAGCGGAGGGAGGGCATGGCAGCGCCCCTTGTAGCGGCGGCGGCGACGGAGGGAGGGTGTGGCGGCGCTGCTTGCAGCGGCGGTGGAGGGAGGATATGGCGGCCTTGCAGCAAGAGAAGACCACTAGGGTGACCACGATGAGGAGCACAATGCAACGGCGGGTGGTGACTACACAAAGCAGCGGCGAGCGACGACACGGTGAAGCAGTGGAGGGTGGCCATGAAGGGAATCACCGGCAAGCGCGATGCCAGGAAGCAGCGGTGGGCGGGCTCCCATTCACGAATCAACGGCGGACAGCGACACCAAGTACCGATAGGCGACCATGCAGGGAACCACCAGTGACCGCGGTCGGCGTGATGCTTGGGTTTGGAGACGAGGACCAGCGATGGTAGTACGCGCATCGATGGGAAAACAGACCAAGGAAAGACATAAGGCACCATCGGTGGAGGTGGATCCACACGAAACGGGGGTCGCTCGCGTGACCCGGGGGACGCGACGCGTGCGATCCCAGGGGGACTAGTATCATTTCCCATTTTATTAGGGGTTTCGCACCATGAAGGTCTGGTCACTTTGCTTTCATAGACCCAGGACCCGACGTAGATCCCATAAAAATCAAAAAGGCATTGGCGTAAAAGCGGTTTGAGGCACACCGTAAATCATTTTTATAGCATGGCAGTGTCAGGCAAAATACACACAGTAAAAGACACCAAAATTATATATAGGACAGGACTATTCAGGAACCCCCACTCAACTACCTTCTTCCCCGTCATCCCTCCCCCACATGTCGTGAGGCTATCTCCCCGCACCCGCGCGCCCTCACCCCCGCGCGCCGCCGGCCATCTCCCCCGCGTGCCGCCGCCCCACGCCAGGTGGCCTTCTCCTCGCCCCCGCATGCCGCTGGCCATCTCCCCGCCCCGCGCGTCACCATCCACATCTCCTACCCCTGCGCGCCACATGCAACCTCTCCGCCCCGTGCGCCGCCAACTACATCTCCGCCCCTGAGTCGCCAACTTCTGATCCATGCTAGTGCGCGGCTGTCGTCGGCAACCCCCTACCCCGTGCGGGGATGCCATCGGCTTCCCCCACCTTAGGATCAAACACCTCCCAGGTGCATGCCTCCTTCATCAGGCGGAAGTTAACTTGCATACACGAGAACATTAAATGAAGGTCGGTGAAGGTAAGAAGTGCATCGGGCGGAAGTTAACATGCATACCTGGGGACGTTAAATGAGGGTCGCGGAAGGTAAGAAGTGCATTAGGCGTAAATTAACTTGCACAAACAGGGAAGTTAATGAGGGTCATGGAAGTTAAGTTGCACAAGCGGAAGTTAACATTCATTTTTTCTGACTACTTTTAAAAAAGTTAAGAAATGCATCGGACACAAGTTAACTTGCACAGAAGGGAGAGTTAGAGAAGGGTTGCGGGAGTTAACTTCCATAGGAAGAAGTAAGCATTCATTATTTCTGAGTACTTTTCGAAAGATAAGAAGTGCGTCGGGTGAAAGTTAACTTGCACATACAGGAAAGTTAATAAAGGCAAGGAAGTTAAGTTGCACAAACGGAAATTAAGTTGCACAGTCCGCGAAAAAACATACAAAAGACGGCACTCCGCCAGGAAGTTAAGTAGCATAGAAAGAAGGAATTAACTTGTACACAGACGAAAGTTAAAATAGTCGCCGAAGTTAACTTGCACATGCAAAGTTAACATTCATTATTACTGCTACAAACTAGAAGTTAAATTGAAAAGAAAAAGAAGTTAACTCGTGTTTACGTGAAAGTTAACAAGGAGTTCCTGGTGTTCGTGTGAAAAAACAGGTGCTCCGTCAGGAAGTTAACTAGCATAGAAAGTGAGAGTTAACTTGTACACATGGGGGGAGTTAAGAACTTCACGAAAGTTAACTTGCATAGACGGAAGTTAACATTCATTATTACTACTACAGACTGGCAGTTAACTTTTAAAAAAACGAAGTTAACTCGTGTCCTGCTGTTCGCGTGAAAGGAATAGCTGACCTATGTATATGTCGTGGTATTGATCATGGCAGATGCTACAGGGTAGCTTACGTAGAGGAAAGGACAAGGCAACGTAGGAGGATCCGGGAGCGAGATTGGAACACGATATACCCAGGTTCACGTCTCCTCGATGGAGGATCACTACGTCCTGTTGTAAATCCAGTATAAAATCATAGATTGGATACATGGGAGACGCCTTAGGCGGAGGAAGAGACTAGATCTAATATGACGTATCCCGTGGGGTGCCCCTGGTGGCTTTATATATGGAGTCAGTTAGGATTTACAAGTGCTAATGTGCTTTTTATTGGAGTCGCCGTCATGGGCTCTCGTCGGCGAGTCGTCTGGATCCAGTATACGTCAGTCACCGTATTTGGCGAGTCGATCCGTCCTGGGCTAGGCTTCAGTCAGCTCGATCTATATGGCGACTCCGCTTCAAGGGTATACCCCGATTGGTATTCCCCCATCAGTAGTCCCTGAGCGCGTCAGGGACTTGGCGATGACTTCAAGCCGCCGAATCGGTGCAGGTGGTTCCAGGGTGGAGTCGATGGCGAGTCGTTGGCGAGCTCCTGAAACAAAATAATAGTTCATGAAGTAGTTCATTCGCCAAGACGAGTCGCTGTAGGACGGAGTCGCCCTTTGGAGAAGTTTGACCAACGCCTTGTTATCTAGGTGTTGTAGTGGCTTCCTAGTCACGGTGAAGATATCGTTGTGTTATTGTAGAAGTAGGGGCCAACGAGTAGCAGACGTGTGGAGGACACCAAGTCGTTGATAATTATGTCGCCAAGACGGCACATGCGATTCCGCGATGGGAGAGCCCGCAAGGGAGAGCCAGCGATGGCGAGTCGGCGAAGGCGAGTCCGTGATGGCGATTCGCCGAGCGCGTTGAGTCTGCGAGGGCAGCGAGTCCCTAGTGTGGAGAGTATGCGAGGGCGGTGAGTCCCCGAGCGTGAAGACTCCACGAGGGCGGCGAGTCCCCGAGCGTGAAGACTATGCGAGGGCGGCGAGTCCCGAGCATGATGACTCCGCGAGGGTGGCGAGTCCCCGAGCGTGAAGACTCTGCGAGGGCGGCGAGTACCCGAGTGTGGAGAGTATGCGAGGGCGGCCAATCCCCGAGCGTGAAGACTCCGCGAGTGCGGCGAGTCCTAGAGCGTGAAGAATCCGCGAGGGCATCGAGTCCCCGAGCGTGATGACTCTGCGAGGGCGAATCCGCGATGGCAAGTCCCTGTATATACCGCGGCAATCATATGGGCACAATGACTCATGAGCGATGTCGCACTCTAGGGGCAATGTTGTTGCCGAGCCCCGAGCTAAACAAAGGAAAACTTGAAAATTCGTCCGCCGATTTGAGTTAATTTTCTTTATTCTTAGCTCAGCAATATGCCTAGGAGTAGTCCCTGAGGCTCGAGTTGGCTTGTAGAGGCGACTCGAGGCTCTTTTTAGAGATGCGTACTCTGCAAGTAGTACTTGGTTGTTCCCGAGCACGGCGGGCAGCGAGTCCCCAAGTATTGCGAGTGGAGAGATTGACGAGTCCTGAAGACCGGTGATTGTCAAATCACTGAGCGTGATGGTTCCATGTTGAGAGAGTCCATAAGGAGAGAGTCCCCGAGCGTGACGAGTCCACGTTTGAGCGAGTCCATGGGTGCGAGTCTGCAAGGGGAGAGTCCCCGATCATGAAGAGTCCGCGATGATGGCGTGCGGGCGTGTCCGTGAGGGGAGAGTCCTTGAGTGTGGCGAGTCCGTGATGATGGCTAGTCCGTGAGGGGAGATTACCCGAGCGTAGTAAGTCGCTCATCCGATATTGGGAGGGATTGATTGCGCTGTTTTTGTTAGCGAGTCTCTCGTCTTGTCCCGGGGGGCAGTCATATGGCGACTCCAAAGATGGCTCTTGGTAAGGCATTTGTCCTGAACGATCCGAGGCTCGGTTTGTGAGTCTTCGTCCGCGGTACTTGGCTGTGCGAGTCGCACTATCTAAGGTTGAGGAGGACATGGTGCAGTTTGTGTAGCACTGCCATTTATCTTGGTCGGAAGGCCAGTGGAGCAAGGCGACTCCCATGATGGCTCTCGGTTAGCGTTTTTCATGGACGATCCGAGTCTCGATTTGCGAGCCCTCGTCCGCACTACTTGTCCATTACGAGTCGCTCTTTCAAAGGTTGACAAAGGCGAATTAATTTTTCTCAGAGGGAAGAGACACCCAGTGGTGAGTCCATGTAGCGTGGCATGCGATCCTGTCAGGCGACTCGTATGATGAGAGGACCCTAGCCGGCACGGCGTACGCATTCGGCGTAGCGGAAGTATATTAGCGCTTTGGCAGAGTCGACACGGTGGACAAAGAGTCGACACGACGGACGGAGGTCGCGCTATGGCGAAGTCGACGTGGCGGACACGGTGTCGATGCGGTGGATGGAGGTCACGCTATTGCGATGTTCGCGCGGCGGACACGGGGTCGACGCGGCAGACGAAGGTCGTGGTATTGCGAAGTCAACGCGGCAGACTCGGGGTCGACGCGGCGGACGAAGGTTACGCTGTGGCGAAGTCGACAAGGCGGACACGGGGTCGACGCGGCGGATGGAGGTCACGCTATGGCGAAGTCAACATGGCGGACACGAGGTCGACGCGGCGGACATGGGATCGACGCGGCGGACTGAGGTCGCGCTATGGCGAAGTCGACGCGGCGGACATGGGATCGACGCGGCGGACGGAGGTCGCGCTATGGTGAAGTCGATGCGGCGGACGGAGTTCGCGCTATGGCAAAGTCGACGCGGCGAACTCGGGGTCGATGCGGCGGATGAAGGTCGCGCTTTGGCGAGGTCGACGCGACGGACACGGAGTCGACGCGATGGATGGAGGTCATGCTGTGGCTAAGGCGACGTGGCATTAGCCGGTAGAAGTCGATGTAGAGAATGGAGTCTTATGGCAGAGCCCAGTAGCGTGGAGAGTCGCCAACGGGCGAGTCGTGACAGGGGAGGCGAGTCCACCGAGCGTGGCGAGTCCGCGAGGGCAGCGAGTCACGAGTCCCCATGTTTGGCGTTCAGCCATAAGGAGTGGACGCGGTGGCGAGTAGTGGTAGCGACCTCGATCGGACCATTGGTCGGACGGAATTGCATGGTGGAGACATGCGGCGTTTAGCCAGAAGAGTCGACATGGACGGAGTCGAGACAGTTCGCTCAGTCGGACCATTTGTCGAACGGAATCGCGTGGCGAAGACGCTTGAACAGAGTCGCTGATGTTTGCTTCAGACGGGATTTGATTTGCTCAAGTTGTCTGAGGCGTCTTGTCACAAGCGTTGATCTGTATCTTCGCTTGACTCATGTGTTTTGTACATATAGCACGGTCGCCGATTCACGGGTCAGTGATCACGTGATGGATCGGTGTAGCTTCTAATCCCATGATCCGATTCGATCTCTAAGCAGTGTACGCATGCCCAAACATCATGTAAATAATTAGATCTAAATAAGATAATTGTTGAACATGATGTAGGACGAGATGAAACTGAATAAAAGATCTCATAGCCACATGGAGTTGCGCATGCATATTTTCCTGTTGGAGATTTTCCAGCCTTTGACCGAAGCGATCTTCACCATTGTTTATTTGTTGAGGTGTGGGAGATTGAATAGGACGTGTCCAGCGAAGTCTCCAGTTGCCGCGACCACCACCCAATGATGCGTATAATGAACGTGTAGACAAAACAAAACGTTAGATTAACTAGAATAATCAATTGACTAAATAATCAATTGGAGGGCACCGATGAGATTGCATTGAAAAATCATCAGCCGCCATGGCCACGGGCGGCTGAGCGTGCATGGTGAAGATCAATTCTTCTGGCACGTCGTGCCGATGAACCAACCAGACGTAATCTGACAATTGTTGCTAAGGGATCCCGTCCGGATCATCACTTCCAAGCACCGTTTGTCTCACGGTGGGCACCAACTATTGTGGTATTGATCATGGTAGATGTTACATGGTAGCTTACATAGAGAAAAGAGCAAAGCGACGTAGGAGAATTCGGGGGCGAGATTGGCACACGATGTACCTAGGTTCACGTCCTCTCGAAGGAGGATCGCTACGTTCTACTGTCAATCCAGTATATGATCATAGATTGGTTACATGGGAGCCGTTGTAGGCGGAGGGAGATACTAGATCTAATATGGCGTACCCGTGGGGTGTCCCTGGTGGCTTTATATATGCAGCCAGTTAGGGTTTACAAGTGCCAATAGGCTTTTTATTGGAGTCGCCGTTATGGGCTCTCAGTTAGCGAGTCGTCTGGATCCAGTATACGCCAGTCCCCGTATTTGGCGAGTCGATCCGCCCTGGGCTAGGCTTCAGTCGGCTCGATCAGGATGTCGACTCCGCTTCATGAGTATACCCCGATTGGTATTCCCCCATCAATATATATATATAACATCGGTTGTAGAATATTAATCTACAACTAGGTGCCCTATATACAGAGACTACCCGGATCCACCCCCAACTGAACCCGCCTCGAACCCGACATAACCAACCCTAACTCTGACTGAATCCCCACCTCCTCCGGATTCTGACCACCTTCCACCTCCTGCGGGCCGAGCGAGCGAGCGCCGACGGAGACGCCGACGTGAGGGAGCGACGGCCGCCCAGCCAGTCCCTTCCCCTACCTAAGGACCTTCTTCGCCATCCGTGGAGAGAGCGATTGCCTGCGGGGACGCCGACGCGAGCGAGCGAGCTCCGCCAGGGTCCCCGTCGATTAGGCCTCCTAACGACCTTCTTCGTCGGCGCGGGGCGAGCGAGTGAGCGACGGTGGCGAAGCCGGAGTGAAGGATCGAGGCTCGCAGTGTCCCGGTCTCCATCACCGACAAGCTCGTCCCAACCTTCTTCCTCGCGTGCTCCTCCGTCCTCTCCTCATCTCCAACTTCGACGACCTGACCAATGATCTTCCCCCGCGTGTTGAGCTCCTCTGCCATCTCTACTCTGCTTCTTCTGGCGAGGCTAGCAACGCCTGAAGTGACCAGTGAAGATGGCTCCCCCTCATTGGAGCACAAGAATTAACAGAAGAACATCTCCACGATTCCGTGAAGGGATGGAAGAGCCACCAACTTCTTCTCCATTTACATCGCCAATTCGACCTTCAACATATGATGGTCCTAGGAAGAGGAAAAGCATGGTAATTCGAAAGGTAAAATATGAAATTCAGACTCAATTAGGTGTAATTAGAGAAGTTTAGGCAGTGTAAATGATTAAGGAAATTCAACGAAGGATGGAAAGTTAGGGTGTCTTTTCAGATAAATTGATGTTGGCTTATCAGATAAGTTCAGGATGTCTTTTCAGCACAATTCTGAAAAGTTCAGTGCGTCTCTGCAGCTAAGTTCATGATTCATTTAAAGATAAATTCAGGGGTAGCCATATAGCAAACAAAGAGGATTAGGAAGTTCATAATTAGGAAGTTCAAGTAAATTCTGCCTTGAATTTAAAAAGTTCATGCTGCCTTATCAGATAAGTTCAGGGTGTCTTTTTAGCATAATTCTAGAAAGTTCAGTGTGTCCCTGCAGCTAAGTTCATGATCCGTTTAAAGATAAGTTCAGGGGTAGCCATAGAGCAAACACAGATTATTAGGAAGTTCAAGTAAATTCTTCCTTAAATTTAAAAAGTTCACGCTGCCTTATAAGATAAGTTTAGGGTGTAGAAAAAGTTCATGGTCTCTCTCTTTATATAAGTTCATGCTTCTTTGTCACTTAATTCAGGGTGTCTTATCAAGTTCATGTTGTCTTCTCTTTCAGGATGATACAAAGGGAAATCAGATTAGACGAGCAACCCATGTCCACGATACATTTCCGCTGTATGTACATGACCCAATGCCCATCCAGTGGTCTTCAGATGGTACCAATTGGAAAACACCTAAATTGGATGCGGGTTATTTTGGCCGTTTCGAGTACTCAAAAAGTTCCTTGGAAACACCAACACAAGAGCAAGCTCCATTCTCTAAGACACATTTCAACAGTGTAGGTCTGAGTGGAAAAACTAATGTCGGAACAACAGTGTTAGAGCATATACAGCGTGTTCTGCACGAGGTACGCCTCCGCCTATGGTTATGCGGTTGTCTGTCGGGTCTCCCTCATTTCCGTGATCCCTTCATTGCTGCGATTTCCTGCTTTGTCATCTGGTAGATTATCACGGTTGTTAATAATAGGGTTACCGTTGGAGTCGCACTATGTCGAGGGTTCTCTGTTGATCACGCAACCTTGGTGGCGTGTTTTGTACAACATAGGGGCGTCGCTGTTAGATCCGGAGGAGACAGTATCAGTGAAATCCAGCGGTTCCTATTCTGGGTAGCACTACAAGAAAAGTTTCCTTCCGCAACGACTTGGCCCGACGGTCGTCATAGAAGGCACGTCTTCCGCGACGAATTTCTTGGCTCGACCATGGCCGATGGAAAACTTTTTTTCGGTTTCACGACCCTCTACTACGACAGAACCGCTAAAAATGTGGAGGAAGCTCGGCCAGGGCATGGCAGAAGTAAGATTTTTTTCCTCGCGCGATGTTTACTTGCCGAAGTATTTTGAGGCGTGTGGGTCCCGGACATCAGTGTCTTTAGAGGACCATACTTTTCGGTGGCACCTCCCTGATTTGAACTTGATAACGTTGCTCGATGTTTCTGCCGTTTAGTCAGGCTACTAGGTCCCACATGTTAGCCTCTCATTAGAAGAATCGTGTGTATGATAGAATTAACAGAAGAACATCTCCACGATTCTGTGAAGAGATGGAAGAGCCACCATCTTCTTCTCCATTTACACCGCCAATTCGACCTTCAACATATGATGGTCCTAGGAAGAGGAAAACCATGGTAATTCGAAATGTAAAATATGGAATTCGGACTCAATTAGGTGTAATTAGAGAAGTTTACGTAGTGGAAATGATTAAGGATATTAAAGGAAGGATAGAAAGTTCAGGGTCTCTTTTCATATAAATTGATGTTGGCTTATCAGATAAGTTCAGGATGTCTTTTCAGCACAATTCTGGAAAAGTTCAGTGCGTCTCTGCAGCTAAGTTCATGATTCGTTTAAAGATAAATTCAGGGATAGCCATACACCAAACAAAGATGATTAGGCAGTTCATAATTAGGAAGTTCAAGTAAATTCTTCTTTGAATTTAAAAGTTCATGTTGCCTTATCAGATAAGTTTAGGGTGTCTTTTCATCACAATTCTAGAAAGTTCAGTGTGTCTCTGCAGCGAAGTTCATGATTCGTTTAAAGATAAGTTCAGGGGTAGCCATATAGCAAACATAGATTATTAGGTAGTTCATAATTAGGAAGTTCAAATTAATTATTCCTTGAATTTAAAAAAATCATGCTCCCTTATCAGATAAGTTCAGGGTGTAGAAAAATAACATAGTAAAATGATTAGGCAGTTCATGGTAACATAAAAAATTTCATGGTCTCTCTTTAGATAAGTTGACGCTTCCTTGTCAATTAAGTTCAGGGTGTCTTATCAAGTTCATGTTTTCTTCTCTTTTAGGATGATACAAAAGGAAAACGGATCAGAGGAGCAACCGATGTCCACAATACATTGTCGCTGTATGTACAGGATCCAATGCCTATCTAGTGGTCTTCAGATGGTACCAATTGGAAAACACCTGAATTGGATACGGGTTATTTTGGATCCTCTAGCTGTTTCAAGTCCTCAAAAAGTTCCATGGAAACACCAACACAAGAACAAGCTCCATTCTCTGCGACACATTTCAACAGTGTAGGTCTGAATGGAAAAACTAATGTCGGGCCAACATTGTAAGAGCATATGTAGATGTGTGCTGCGCGAGGTCCACCTCCTCCTACGGTTATACGGTTGTCTGTCGGGTCTCCCTCGTTTCCGTGATCCCTTCGTTGCTGCGATTTCCTGCATTGTCATCTGATAGATTATCACCAGAGTTAATAATAGGGTCACCGTTGGAGTCACGCTGTGTCGAGGGTTCTCCGTTGATCATGCACACTTGGTGGCGTGTTTTGTACAACCTAGGGGCGTCACAATTAGATCCGAAGGAGACACTGTCAGTGAAATCTAGCGGTTCCTGTTCTGGGTAGCACTACAAGAAATATTCCTTCCGCAACGACTTGGCCCGACTGTCGTCATAGAAGGCGCATCTTCCGCGACGAATTTCTCGGCTTGACCGTGGCCAATGGAAAACTTTTTTTCCAGTTTCGCGGCCCTCTACTACGACAGAACCGCTAAAAACATGGAGAAAGCTTGGCCAGCGCGTGGCAGAAGCAAGATTTTCGTTTCCTCACGCGATGTTGACTTGCCGAAGTCTTTTGAGGCGTGTGGGTCCCGGACGTCAGTGTCTCTAGCAGACCATACTTTTTGGTCGCGCCTCCCTGATTTGAATGCGATAACGTTGCTCGATGCGTCTACCGTTTAGTTAGGCTACTAGGTCCCACATGTCATCCTCTCATTAGAAGAATCGTGTGTATGATGAATTTTTTTTCCTTCGCTCGCGCTATCCTGTTCCGAAGTTGATACCGATGCTCGATGCATCTACCATTTAATTAACCTCCTCGGACCCACATGTCAACCACTCATTAGAAGAAACATGTGTGTAATGGAATTTTTTCCCTTGGCTATTGCCTCTCTCATTTCAACTCGATAACATTTCTCGATCTATCTGCCGTCTAGTCACACCGCTGTGTCCTCCATGTCAGCCTCACATTATAAGAATCGTGTATGATGGAATTTTTTTCTTCGCTCAAGCTACCCTGTTTCGAAGTTGATAGCGCTCCTTGGTGCATCTACCGTTTAATCAAACTCCTAGACCCCACATGTCATCCTCTCATTATAAGAAACGTGTGTATGATAGAATTTTTCCCTCGGTCGCGCCTCCGTGTTCCGAACTTGATAGAGTTGCTTGCTGCATCTACCATTTAATCATGATACATGGCCTCACATGTCATCACTCATTAGAAGAAACATGTGTATGATGGAACTTTTGCTTTCGGACGCGCTTCCGTGTTTCGAACTTGATAGCGTTGCTCGATGCATCAGCCGTTTTTCCAGGCTGCTGGGTCCCCCATGTGAGCCTCTCATTAGAAGAAACATGCGCATGCTAGACTTTTTTCTTGCTCGTGCATTCATGCTTTGAACTTAGCAACATTGCTTGAGGCAGCACCTGTATAAGGCCATGCTACTAGGTCTCTCTGTAAATGAAACCTACTTAGGATGGACTTTTTTTCGGCCGTGTCCGCTGTTTTGGCCTTGGCAACGTTGCTCGATGCAGTAGCCGTGTATGGTCTTGCTGGTGAGGCCTCCATGTCAGCCTCTCTGGTATGTTCTGGCTTGTGGGTCCCAGATGCAGCCTGTATGTTCTGGAAGGTGGATCCTAGATGCCAGCCTCTCTACAAGTATTTAACTTTTTTTTCAAACCTGACCATTAAACTCGAGGGATGCTACAGGCTGGTGGGTCCGTGATGTCAGCCTCGCCATAATGCGATATTAAAAAGTAAACACTTTCTCAAAAAAAGTAAACCCAAGAGATATATATAAATATAAATATGTACACACAGGGAATTCAAACTAAAGAACTTCAAATCAAATCAACTAGACATAAATTGAGTGTTTTGCCACTACACCAAAGATATTTATAGAAATTGAATCATTAAACATGTATTAGTACTACAACTTATGTACCAGTCTTCTAAAAAATATTTTGTGTGTCCATGCTATCTCTCTTAAAATAAAAGGGCAGTGCTACTAGAACCTCGATTTATAAAAAGCCACATAATGGATTAGTTTCTTAAAAACATGGGTAGGCAGAGTTTTTTTAGAGGTGGGGGCACTGCCAAAAGGGCCAATTTAAAAAGTTTTTGGGCTATGGTCAATGGGCTGCTATCTCAAATTTCACTAGGCTGTGGCTCGCCAGATTCAAACACAAACCTCATCGAGGGAGGAAAAAAGCGTAATTTCTTTGACAGATATTCATGTAAAAATGTCTAATGAACAGACACCACATGCGCCAAAACAGGACTGGTATCCAATGACTTCACTTGGTGAAATCACGTTGTATATCTTTACCCTCTCATCTCTATCCAGAATGCATCCAATGGTTCCGTTGACACAAAGGCAAAAGCTTTAGAGCAAGCAACTAGCAGCAACGACAAAACTTTTGACAAATTGAATACCATTTGAAAGATTAAGGAGTACAGAATAACAAGACATAAAAAATCGAAAGATTCCTAGTTCATATTTAGCAGCACTTGACCAATTCAGAAGCATTTCAAAGTGAATAATTCAGCAATACATACACTAAAATTCAATATCAGTACAGAGAGAGATAGTTCTTGTTTCAGCTCTAAAAACCATGTCGCGCGATCAGTTTGCCCTTTTCTCCAAACACACTTGATCACTAGAACACAATCGTTGTCATAATATTTGGTCATATAGGGAATCATCATATAGATACAAATACACCATATGTAAACACCCGGATTTTTAAGTCCAGATTCCTGTTATGCCGTACATCGCAATCCCAAGATTACCATTTTTGCGAGACATAACAGAAGTGGTACCACTGTACATCATCCATTACAAACCATAATAAGGTTCTTACAAATGAAGGATCTCATGATCTAGTCTTTAAAACAATCAAGGCAGCGGAAGGTAAACGTAGCGTGGCTTCATCTTCCGGGTCACAGGAAATGCTGACGATTGGAGATGATCCTAGTTGTCATAGACTTCCTGCTGTCCATCTTCCGGGTAATCCTCCTCATAGTCTGGCCATGGGAATAGCCAGGGACAAAGCCATGAGTACTCTTTAAGTACTCGCAAACTAACCACTAGCACAAGTAAGGTAAAAGCTAATAGGAATCTTAAGCTCTAGGTTTGTTTGCAAAAAGCCAGATTTACTTCCTAAGGGTTTCAAGAGTAAAGACCTAGTTTAGTTCTCTATATCACTTAAGGGGGAAACTAGTTTTCATGTCCACAACTCTGTTGTGGTCAAGTCAAGGTCATCTTTCAAGTCACAAATCATTTTTAAAACATCTAACAACGGAATAGTATGGCCACTCCAACTGTCCATAACCGCGGACGCGGCTATTCGAATAGTTTGACACTCTGTAGAGATTGTACACTTTCACCATAAAATTTGATACATTCGTCAAGAATAATCTTGAATCATCATACTTGGTATGCGGACAATCAATCTTAACCTTTCAATTACACAACCTAGTATAGGCACCTCCCCTATGAGTTTGGCCTCCCAACCATGACCATCTGTCATCTTGGGTACTGCGTAGGTGGACATTCATCACGAGGTAGCCTCATCTCAACCTCTTCCGCAAGGGAACCCATACTAAGACATATAAGCTTCCAGTCAAGCCCTACCCAACTCAAGTATTGTGGTTGTACGGTAAAATTGGAATGGTATCGCATCCGAACCCAACCATCAGTTTTTATAAAGAGTCAAGGCTCATGCCTCAACATTTTCATTATCAACCATTGTGTTTCTCAACACATGTCAAAACATTTCAATAGAATGAATCATCATTCCAAGGTTTTCATAATCATTTTCACCAAGTATTCCCATCTAAAGTGATCAAGTTTTATGCTTAGCACTAGCCAATAAAGTCGAGGGTATTCACTAATTGGGGGTGGTAATTTGGTCCAAGTATCCAAGACTAATCCTAAGATCTTGATAGGATCCAATCTATTTTCCACTAGTCACAATTCATTAACTAAGTAAAAGCCGTAGTAAAAGGGAAAGTAAAGCTTGGAGTAAAAGCTGGGAATTGGTAAAGTTGCAAAACTAGGTATGCCTAGTGCATCTGGTATAAGGGGGCTTGCATATATAGTATGCATAGCTCTAGCTTTCATTTAGTTCCGGCTTACATAGATAGCTTGCTTTCCTTGAGTAGAGCAGTTGTTGCAGTCGTTGAAGTTTTCCTCCTCTTCCTCGAAGTACTCCTCTTCCTTGAATTCTGGTTCGGTACTAGCGTCTATAAATACATCCAATGTACACAATCACCAAACAACAGTTCACTACTCCTATTTAGCATACAAGGCTCATACTAGATGATCTAATATCATCTCAATCATTCCATGTTATAATGGAACATTTTTATTTTTCTTTCACGAGAAAGGTAATTTCTACTCATTGAAATTGTTTAAGATTTAATATTCTCCAACTAGAATATAGGTTCATATAGACCATGTCCTCACCATATATTCTCATGATTGGGAATGTGATTTAAAAAGGTGGTTAAGCATTACAAGATTTAACAATACTATTTAATAATATTTAAATGTCTAGAAAAGCCTATATAGCTTTCTTTTACCACTAGTACAAGTTTAATACCTGTAAAACCACATGTTTTTACATATTCATGTAGAGCATGGAAAATGTGATTTTTGAGAGGTGGAATCATCTCAACAGCATTTATAGTGTATTTTAGAAAAATGTTTGAAGTGTCAAAAGTATTTGTCTTATTATTTTTGGTATAGGTGATCTATAATTCCAATTGGTTTAAATCCAATGGGAGTTATCATATAATTTCCATACCTTTCCAGCAAAACTGGAATCAGGCATTTTGGTTCAGTGAATCTCTATGAATTGATTTTTGAATCTACTCACAAAATCTAGTTTTAACTAAAATGGAAAAACACTATTTGAATGGGTGGGCTCTACGCGGGAAACTAAACGGGCCGGCCCAATTGCATAGTGCTAGCACAGCTGGCTACTGACATATGGGCCCTACTCATCAGTGACTCTATCTAACCGAAACAGTAAGTTTCAATCTTAGCCCTACGATTAGAACATGATCTAACGACTGAGGTTCATCTTCTACGCCGAACAGCTCCGGCGAGAACAGAACCCTAACATGGTGGTGGGGCTCGCGTGAGGCTCACCTGGGCTCCAGTTAAGGTCGACGACGGGGGCTAATGGGGTTGTCGTCGATAGCGGTACGAGGCGCGGTCACGGCGGCTCCTGGGTGGTCACAATCAACATGCTCCTTCCTTCTCTGTAGCGGCGGACTCCGGTTAAATTCTGGCGATGCGGTGCTCGCCTTGCTGAAGGTACGGTGAGGTTCTGTGGTGAGTGGGGAGTGGAATGGTGTGGAGATTGAGGGCTGAGGGGGTCTCTATTTATACACCTAGTGTGGAGGTTGGGCGGCATGGTCGGGCTACTCCAGCGATGCTGCTACATGTTGCAATTATCACGGCGCAGGGCATGGGTCGAAGCAGTGGACTATGGCGGTCTTCATGGAAGTGATGGCATGGCAAGGGGCGCTCTCCATTGGCCGGGGTACGTCGGCGCTCTGGGTGGGTACGCAGGCGTTCGTCACTTGGTACGGTGGTCACGAGGCGCGAGACGGCAAACGATCATGTCTGGCGGCTTACTGGTGCCACGGAGAACGCGGTTACGGGCGGAGAGAGTGAGGCATGACGTGTGTGAGAGAGGCGGTTGCGGTGCTCTGTCGTGCTCTCGGCATAGCCAGAGGTAAAATGGGCAAGGCTGGTCTGGCTCCTTCTCGCCTCGCCATTGGTCCAGGGGTGGTCAGTGGGTGGCGGTGAGGTCATGCCTACCTCGTGGGGGTCATGGTAGAGGGTGGCGCGGCGCGCATCGACTGGCTCGTGCTCGACCGGCATGGACGGCTCGGCATGGGCATGGCACTGGTGCAACGGTGGGCAAAGGTCTCTCCATGTACGGCAAAGTCCCAGGGATGATCTAGGACAATTCACTGGGTTGATTGCAGTACATTTTGTGAGCAATTGACAACTCCAAATAGTGAATAGTTGGTGAGGTTGTACTGTGCATGCCAACTGTTTGACACAATGGCAACAAGAATTTATATTTCAAAATTTTCAAAATATTTTTGGTGAGTGATCTTGTTGTTTGCTTGGTAGGCTTGGGTTGCTGGGATTTGTCAAGTGGAATTGATTTGAGTGGTTTTTGAGAAAGTGTGATCTATACATATGATCTTGATTCAATTTTGCACTGCCTCTTAAATAGATTTGAATTTAGTTTTTGCCACTTTGTAAAGTTTGCTTGGATTCAATTTTACTTGGTCTAGCAAGAAAAGAAAGGAAATGGAATTGTTTCTGTTGAAAATTCTTTACTAGGAACACTCTAAGTGATCTAGTGGATTAGTTTGGCCAAAATGACCATTTTCTTATATATCTTATATTTGATTTTTCCTTTATTTGATTCTTCTTGGAAATGATCTAGATGATGTAGTATCCATCTTTAAACCGTTCTTTATCATTTGTAGCAATCAAACATGGCTATTGCCATCATTCATACACTAATACAAATCACACATACACTCATATCCATTTTAATAATAAAAGTTTTTGTTAACCCTAAACTTGGGTGATTAGAGCTTGATAAGCTTGATTAATATTTTTGGGATGTTACACCAAACCAGTACGTACTAGTCATAGCTCCAATCTAGCAAAAGGTTATCACAATTTGACCACCCATATATAATTAGTGGAGATAAGATAACCACATAATTAATTACAATAGCATGCGGCCAAAGAGATAGATAGCTAGGAAGTTCATGAAAAGCGTGCGGCATTCAGGGCAACCAGATACACCGACCTTGACCGTTCTTCCAATAGTAAGTTTGGCTGCTTTCCGAAACTTGATCCACCTAGAAGTAGCTGCCCAGTGCCCATCGATCGAGTTATTGGTGTAGCGTCCCTCGCTTTGCAATCCTTCGCTCTGCATCGCGAAGCCTATTGTGCCCTTTCGTCTGGCCTGGAGTTTCTTTGTAGCACTCCTAGGCAATTTCTGAGTCAAAGCAGGAGATAGACGCATAATTACTAAGAGCAATGCACTAAATCATGTGAAACTTGGGAAGACATTTAGAGCAGTTTATCTGCCGCCATATACTCACAAACATAATCTGGTGCGACCTTGTGATAACACATGTGTAGGATATAGTCTAACAAGGTGCTGCCCGGGGTGATGAAAGAGCTTGTACCGGTGCCTGTGCTGGGGCTGGTGTGGTAGCTGGTGCTGGTGCAAGAAATGGTGCCACTAATTGTAGAGGGGCTGGTGCAGGAGCCAGAAGGCCCAGAATCGGTGCCGGCACCAGCAGCTTGATGCTAGATTCCTTATGAGGGCTAGCTAAGCTGACCACAGGGATGGTAGAGGCAGATGAGAAGTATACAAGCAAAATTGTCTCTTATACAACAGTTACTCACAATACAGTTATCAGAGGATATGATGAGTATACAATCAAATTAAGTTACTACCTCCATTCTTTCTCCTTAGGTCAACTAGTGCCGGAGCAGAAACTAGGGCCAGTGTCGTTGCTGGTGCCAGCATCTTGATGTTGGTTACCTTCTAGGGGTAGGTAAGGGGACTACAGGAGTGGTCAGAGAGGCATATGAGATGTGTACAAGCAAAATGGTTTCTTATACAACAATAAATCCTAGGAAGAGATGAGATTATACAAGCGAATTAAGTTACCACCCTTATTCTTTCTCCTACTAAGGTCAACAGATGTCGTTGCAGGAACTGGGGCCGGTGCCGGTGCCAGCAGTTTGATGTTGGCACCCTTGTGGGTGGTACATAAGGGGAAGCGGACCAAAAAAGTGGTCAGGGTCATATGATAAGTAAATAAAATGGTTTAGAATAGTTACTCGCAAGATAATCATTCGAGGTTGTGATGAGTACAAAAGGAAATTAATTAGTACTACCTATGTTCTTGGTCCTTCGGTAAACAGGTGTACGATGGCGTGCAAGTATCTGCCCAGGCTTGCTAAAATTGAATGTTACCTCGTCCCCCTGGTCTAGACCATTGTCACAGACATACTTGTACCAACCTCGGCCACCCAAATAGGTGGTGGCCATCGTTTGGGAGACATCCACATCATATAGTTGCCGCATGCCTTTAGGGCCCTCGCTATACAGAGTTAGAAACTTGTCATTTCCGAACATCTTGTTTATAATGGGGCAAGGGACACAAGGTACACCCTTCATGAGAAAATTGATAGAGAAGTAGGGCGACAACAAACAAAAGTGAGATACAAGATCTTACATCAAGTCGTTCTAAACCACATGGAATCCATACCGGATACCATGGGTACCCTGTGCGAAGGGTGACCATGCACCATTTTTTCCCTCTGCCTTTCGAAGGGCATATAGGGGTCCCCTTTCAATCCACAAGCTTGACAAGGGGAGGGTAGCAGAAAGGACTGAGCAGACGGTGTGTTTGTACTGATTGAAATTAAGTGGAAAGGTTAAATTATGTAAAGAGCAAGTAAATCTAATAATATAAGATAAAACCATTGCCTGTAAAGCAAACATATTTGATTTTTGTGAAGTTTTGATGAGCATAAACATATAGTACTAGCTGATAACAATAACATGGAAAACCATAACATGTGAAACTATGGATTTCCAAATTATACCCACGTCTTAGAGAGGTCACAGCCCACCTGTGTACTGTGTTGGCGCTTCCTCGTTGTGTAGAGGATGTCCTCTTTTGGTGCGGGCATCAGAAATCTACTAGCCTCTACAGCAGCCTTAGCCTCCACAGCAACACCTTCAATCTGCATAAATAGCAACAAAGCTCAACAGTTCAATACTATGTAAAGTTTGACCATGTTTTTAGGAAAAAATTATAATATGAATTATATATCCTTGGATACATCATGAAACATATATTCACGTCGTATGTATATAATATCATAGTTCTTGATAGTTTTTGACTTTTTTCAAAAGTTTGGTCAAACTTTCCGTAGCTTGACTTTTCAAAAAATATATATGCCTTAAGCCTTGGGACGGAGGGAGTACAATACATAGTAGTCATATAGTGACTGTATCAGACAGTCACACAGATCCTTATCTGGGTTCACATAAACACAGTGCTAGAATTAATAAAATCACACATATTTTTCTGAACATCTGATAAGAATGCATGACACCAAGAGATTAATACTTAAATCAGACTTCACCATGGTAATAAGGGTATTAAGAACAAATACCTTTCTCTTTAAGCTGGGACCTCCCAGCTGGTCGATGGCCTTGCGCTTGTTTGGTGAGTACTAGTACTGGCCGGATCCTGCGATATGTGGGGCTGCCATCCTGTTTGCCGCACCTGGAGCACCGCACATTCGCAGGTATGTACCACTGTGCTATAGTAAATAAAGAAGAGACGGTGTCACAGAGGCTTCCACAAAAATAGGATGCAGACATAGACAACTTTTAGCATAGGGATACATCTAGGTTGCAGCCAACCACTTTCAGCATTGGAAAGAATGGAAGAACACAACGAATATACTGCTACATTACCTTTTTTAGCAACTTTTAAGGGAACTGACAGTACCATCCCTATCTTTAGTCGCCATGCGTCCCATTGACCCATAGTTCTCCATACAGGATCTGACGCAAAATCCATTACACATTACGAGTAGTACCTAAAGGTTACAGAATTTGAGAACACGAAAACCGAACCCGACCAAATGCCCCAATCAGAACAGTAGTGACCATACCCTGATCCCGAATCCATACGAAACTAGTACCAGCTCCCCCCACCCCACCCCCACGCCCACCCCAACCCCCACCACCAGCCCCACCCCACCAAATGACCCAATGGATCAGAGAAGAGGAAAAATATCCTGATTTGGTGATTCCTAGTTGAGCATTAAGCAATAACTCCACAACCAAAGCATACCAAATACTACTACTCCTAGTACTAATAGTACCCCCAATGGCCTAATCGGAAGCAAATTAAGCAAAGCCAGATTTTGAGGTGAGCAAATACACCCACCTATTTCAGCAAGAACTCCCCAATCAGAGGTTGCACCAGTTCCAATAGTTGCTTGCTTGATGGGAGCTAGCTAGTGACGGTTTCTTGTCTTGTCGTTGGTAGAAAGGTATGGGAAGGGGAGTAGTAGTAGTACTAGTAGTAGTAGGGTTGGGTAGTACACTTTTTCTACAGTAAATATTTTTAAGTGGTAGTGGCGGCAACATTTTGCCGGGAGAGAATCCCAAATTTTTGATCCCAACTATCACGTGGTTGCCTACAGCTGTTTAAGCAGGACCCATGTCAAGGGTGAGTTAAAGTGGCTCCCACATCAAGTGGATGAGATCATTGACCGAGCCAACCTCCTCCTTCCCTTGGTACTTGTACTACTTCTCCCGGGTTCCTCTCCACAGACAGAGAAAATCACCCCTCTTCGAATCAAATTGATCCCAGCTTATTATCCTTTTGCTGATTCATCTCACGGAGCAGTGGACAAGACGACAGTAGTTGCATCATAGGGCACCAGCGCTGGGGCCTCAAAAATAGTTTAGGAACCGATAAAATAATAAGCTCGGATACACACACACAAACACACAAACACACATATATATCCTAATATACAAAATAGTTTCCAATTAGAGTTCTGCTAACAAAGGCCTATAAATCATAAGGTAGCTCCATATTACAGAACCACGATAGTAGTAAACCAATCATGGGATAGCTCTACAGCCCAAGAGTTTTGTAGCTGGGCTAGTGGTCATGAGACTACTGATGACTGGATTCCTGCACCAACAACCGGGTTATTGGAGTACTTGTAGCAGCAAATATTTAAGAGTTTGTCCTGATGGGAGATCGACGAACGAAATAACACGACCCCGCAGCCACATTGTCAATGCGGCCATGTTTCGCCCCCCAACTAAGATAGAAAGTAAACAAGAATATAAACTGAATTAAATAGATTGTAGTTGTAGGGTTGAATGGAATGCGAGAGGGCCTCTAGGCTTCGGTCTCACTAGTACTAGATGGGAAAATATATGTGTGATCTATAAGATATTTCTTAGACAAATAAACATTCCCCAATTGATTAGCAGGCTGTCACACTGTGTGCACTATGCATGGTTCTCGCGCGTCACCGCAAGGCAAAAGTCACTTCCGGACCAAAGGATCACATAAATTCATCTTAGATCACAATAAATTCTAACTTAGTGCACTAGATCTTACCTCAACCTAGAATTGAATCAATCAATCACACATGGATGTCACAACCATGTTCAATCTTACAATTACCAAACACAAGAGAGAGAGGTAGATGGAGATGATGATGGAGATGGAGATCGATGCGTGGTAGTGGTAATGTCTTCCTTCTCCTCCTCTTCTTCATGCTTGGATGCCTTGATGGTGATGGTGTTCAGGGAGATCTAGATCTCGGAGGTGTGGTTGAAATAGAGCTCCGCCGCAATGGGGATCAGAAGGGTGGCGGTGGCGGCAGGGCTCCGCCCTTGAAGGGATATGGTATGGTGGCTCTCTCTTGCGTACCTTAGAAGCTTCAACTTCAAAATTTCGGCAGAGCGCCGAAATATCCCGCCCACCCATTCAAACATCCTGGCCATCCATTCAAACATCCAGCCCCAAAAAATATTTTATTGCACAAATTTAGCCTGATGCTTGAAAGGGCATTACACATTGTTTGAAAAAGGGGGTAGTGGTAGTTTGAGCCGTCATCTTTGTAGTTGCTTCACAACAAAACACATTGTTGTTACTTGGAAATTCGAAAACAAACATGAAATTTGGAACCAGACATATTGGTTGATTTGCAAACATGTACCGATCTACCAAATACGGACACGTCATCATAAACTGTTTCCATGACCTTGGTCACCTTTTTTGGATGATGGTCATCTTCTTCAAAGCCTTAAATTGTTCGAAAATGAAGGAGTAGCGTATGCTAGAAGCATCGACCTCAAAATTTCGGTACGGAGCCCAAACATCACACCCATCCATTAAAATATCATGTGCATCCATTCAAACATGCCTCACCTCTTTCTACAATGCAAAATTCCTCTTCTATCCCTGCTCCGGAAACAAGAATCCGAGGGAGCACTGCAATAACAGAGGGATATTGGTGGTAAATTTGCATTCTCCCAAGTGCATCACCCCATCGATGTTTCCTAGCCCTTTTTCAATATTTACCTGCCCGCCCACTCCAACCTTTACTGACTTTTTGGACCCACTATGCAAGTGATCCACATGTCAGTGAGCCAGAATTACGGGAAGTAGAGATTCCCATCGCTTGTTGTTCAAAATTCGAACATTTTTTCACATCGTTTGCAATCTTTTTCGCAACTATACGGGCGCAACTATACGGCTGGAAAAGTTCTCCCGGTCGTATAGTTGCTCCTCAAAACCTTCGGTGTCCCATAATGTTTTGACCGCCATTTCTTCATACGAACACTGTTTTTGGGTGTTCTTGGGCTCGTTGAGTTCGTCTCGTCGAGGGCTACAACCCCATGGTCTCGGATATTTATTTTGAGAAGTTGGAAAAATTCACTTTTCCAACCTCTCAAATGGCTAGTCTGGTCCATGCAGCTCCACCATACTATGCTCTCTTTGTCCCTTTTTATCCATAATATTCACCAACACCTACACACATGTCATAGACAAGGAAAGTGATAAAATTCTACCTAAAAACTAAATGTGCAAAGCTCATATGAAAGTAAATGAGAACTGGCAGTTATGCATATAAGGCATAGCTATAGCTAGATGAAACTTGATATGAGAGATAAATGGCACATTCTACATGGCTAATAGAGGTGATATTTCATAGCCATCAACTACCCAGATGACACCAAAAGTACACCCCTAATGGTCAGCAGCCCTACATCAAATCCATCCAGAAGCAGTGTACCCGATCCATAGCCTCAGGTGCAGGCTCATCAATGAACATGTGGTCATCGTCATTACCATCAAAGTCCTATTCGGTCCTCTCCTTCTGCGATTAGTAGATTAACATATACGTTTATAAAGAAACATCAAAGACACACAACCTGCACATTTGTCGTTCTACAAATATACCTTATCAACTAGCATAGCGGTAGTACCAGAAATGAAAACCGTTTCATGCAGCTTGCGCTTTTTATCTCCTCCCCCTTCTCCAAGTTGATCTAGATGCTCAGGAGCTTCCTTTGTCATTTAATCTAGTTGATCAACATATGCTTCCCCTACTTGAACTTGATGATAAAGATGTGCTTCCTCCGGTTCATATGGAGGATCATATGGTTTACTATGAAATACCCATCTAACATATGTGCTTAGAATCCCAAATGTAAAAATATGGTCTTCCACAATACTTTGAGGCAGCACCCTACGATTCGCACAAAACCGACAAGGGCAATGTACTTTTCAGTTGTCATAATGAGCTCTAACAAATACCATAAATCATAGAACACCAAGGATACATTTAGCGTTGCCAAATGGAGCAATCTCTATTGAAAATCTGCCCATCTGTTTAATTATGACATACAAGGTTGGTTATTATTAAAAGAAAAGAAGGAAACATATAGATGGAGTACAAAAACTATATATGCATATGCGTTTCAGCAAACATATTGACAGCAAAAATCGCCGAAGGTATTTAGGAACACAGATCAAGCGCAGAGTAAAATATGACCATGAAGATTGAGGATAAATTAAACTACGTATTTGAGGAGGCAGATTGGGTGAAAGGGCAATAAAATGCCAACTATATCGAGCTAGAGATACAAGGACTACATGGGATCGACGTGCCCGCCGGTGCGTCTCAAGAAGACCAATGGGTAGGGAAAGCTTCTTCGTGCACAGTGGTAATGAGGAGTGGCCATAAGCGCGTCTGTCTTGTGGGAAAGGGGGTGAGGGCGTAGGCGGCGGAGGGTGGAATTTAATACATAATGTGAAGGGGTGTGGAGGGCTAACTTTAGAAATTCTAACCTACCCTGCTTTGGGCACCACCATATACATGGCCCACCTGTCAGTTACCATAGATCAAAATTGATCCAAAACTTGTCAAAATACAAGTTTATGGTTTTCCATGGAAACTAATGCACATAGCATTGCACTTTGAGAACAAATGGCTTTATTTCAACATATATTTAATTTCGTCCCTAATATACATTAATTTCGATAGATGTCTATAAACTCATTAAATGCTAGAAAGCATACAGGCCTGTGAGTCTATCTGACAGGGACATCATCCCAAGTGGGAGTAGCGTACCTTAGAAGCTTCAACTTCAAAATTTCGGCAGAGTGCCGAAATATCCCGCCCACCCATTCAAACATCCCGACCATCCATTCAAACATCCATCCCCAAAAAATATTTTATTACACAAATTTAGCCTAGAACCTTGAAAGGGCATTATACATTGTTTGAAAAAGGGGGCGGTGGCATTTTGAGCCATCATCTTTGTAGTTTCTTCACAACAAAACACATTGTTGTTACATGGAAATTCAAAAACAAACATCAAATTTGGAACCAGACATATTGATTGATTTGCAAATAAGCACCGACCTACCGAATACGAACACGTCATCATAAACTGTTTCCATGACCTTGGGCACCTTTTTGTCGATGATGGTCATCTTCTTGAAAGCCTTAAATTGTTCAAAAATTTCAGCAAATGCCTAGAAACTTGTTTAAATGCTGGGAAGAAACTCTCGCAGCTTTGTGGGTTTAGATGGTGATAGTGCGTCTGAGAGGCCCCATGCCAGAGTAGTGTATGCTAGAAGCTTCAACCTCAAAATTTTGGTATGGTGCCCAAACATCGCACCCATCCATTGAAATATCCCGTGCATCCATTCAAACATGCTTCACCTCTTTCTAGAATGCAAAATTCCTCTTCTATCCCTGCTCCGGAAACAAGAATCCGAGGGAGCACTGCAATAACAGATGGATATTGGTGGTAAATTTGCGTTCTCCCAAGTGCATCACCCCATCGATGTTTCCTAGCCCTTCTTCAATATTTACCTGCCCGGCCACTCTGACCTACACTGACTTTTTGGACCCACTATGCAAGTGACCCACATGTCAGTGAGCCAGAATTACGGGAAGTAGAGATTCCCATCGCTTGTTGTTCAAAATTCGAACATTTTTTCACGTCGTTTGCAACCTTTTTCGCAACTATACGGCTGGAAAAGTTCTCCCGGTCGTATAGTTGCTCGTCAAACCTTCGGTGTCCCATAGTGTTTTGACCTCCATTTCTTCATACGAACTCTATTTTGGGTATTCTTGGGCTCGTTGAGTTTGTATCTCCGAGAGCTATAACCCCATTGTCTTGGATATTTATTTTGAGAAGTCGGAAAAAATCACTTTTCCAACCACTCAAATGGCTAAGTCTGGTCCCTACAACTCCTCCATACTATGCTCTCACTACTAGGATACAACTTATCTGTGGCGCATGGAAATGAGACTTCTGTGGCGCATATACCAGTCGCTACTGTTACCTTGCCACTGATAATTGCTTCCTGTGGCGCATATAGATATGCGCCATAGGAGCAAGTTCAGTGGCGCATTCATTAATATGCGCCACAGAAATCATATGCGCCAATGAATATAATTATATATGCGCCACTGACTATATAACACGTATTCAAAGTAAAATACGTTCATGGTGTATAATCAGGTATTTATACAAGATTTATATAGTATTTATCCAAACGAGTATAAACAGTACATTACACAAGTACTAGATGCATGAAAACCGACATCTATATATAGTACAAACACTTAGAGCCTGATCGAGATACATATATAGTGTCAAGTGCCGAATTTTTACACAAGTGCCGAATACAAAGTTCATATCATCTCACATTAAAAATATGAAGCGGTCACTACCGCCTACACTAGGATCAAATAGAATAGAGTTGTGATGATGGTGGTGAGCAAGAGCATGAGCCCGACCAATATCTTCATCAGATTATTCTTCCACAGGTGGTTCCTCCACTTGGCTACCGCCTCCTCTCTAGTCGCGTATCCTTTGTAGATGTTGCCGCTGACCTTGTTCACTTGTTTGTGACAATCCTCCCACTCCTCGTAGACTCCTGGAACCCTACCCAGGTACACCACATACCACCTCGTCGCCATCTCTATAGACAACAAGGCATATTAGAAAAAATAAAACCAAAAGAATTAATAATGGGTTCACATCCATATATATATATATATATATGTTCACAGAATATAAAACAAAGGATCCATAAACCTAAAAGATAGATCGTCATAGAAGCAATAAGTTCAACGACCACAAGGTAGTTTAAGTCTAACAACAATGACCATTTCGCCCGCAAGATAGTAAAGTTTATGACACATACACTAATACAGCAGGCGTCCATCAAGAATATACACACACTAGATCATGCTAGAGGCACACATCGATCATGAAGACTTCTTCTTCTTGCTCGGCTTCGGGAATGGTAGATAGCCCTCTTTCATCATCCACGTCCTTGTGTCACCCTACTTACGGAGGCATTCTTCGATCTCCCTCTTACTCAACCCTCTAGCTTGTTGAAGGGCCCCCCTTGTGTTGACATCTTCAATGATGATTTGCGACAACTTCATCTGAATGCGATGGAAGTCTTCTCTAAGATCATCATCATCGATTCGTGCCAAAGTTTCGGCCCATCCTCGGAGACTAGATGGCAGCGTTAGGTTTTGGCAATCCCGAACATAGCCATTAAGGTGATGGAGGACGTAGAAGGCCTTCTTTGCACCAGTAGTCGACTGCTTGACTTGGGGAACTCGAGCACGTGCTTGAACACGTGTTTGCTATCCTTGATACATCCCCCCTTATCTACGAAGGTGCATCCCTTCTTGGCGTAGCCCTCGAGAGCCTCGTTGAGAACACCCTTTATTCTGGTGTAGTCTTTCTTCTTCGTCAAAATCCCCAAGTCAAAATACGTAGCTAGCGAATACCTCGGAGCAAGGACGATGAGAGTGCAGTATTTGTCTCTGCGCAACGCAATAGGAACGGAATGTTGGAAAAAAGAGCAAAGGAAGAATTCTATAAGAAATGCATAAGTTACGACGGCGATGATCGAGTGTGTGTACTTACTCAGGAAAGAAAGGCAAAAGAAGTGTGTCCTTCCTCTTGTTGTCCACCATGAACTTCTCGAGGTACACCGTCGCCTTGGTCCGTGTCTCTGATCCTTCGACCAACTGGCTATCCCGCATGTAGTAGGGATCCACTATTGCGATTTTCGGGGTACTCTCTCTCTTGATCTTGATCACCAGGTTGAGCGTGTATAGGCGGACCAGGTTATAGTCCAGCTGTTTCGTGAGAAACAGCTTGAATATGTCCTTGTATGCTATAAAGAATATATCTGCAGGGGGTTCATCGACGAAGCCCACGTCCAATGGCACCTTGGCTGTGAAAACCTTGTAATTTGGATCTTCGTCTTTAAGAAGGATGCCCTCTAGTGTCTTGACACCCTCGTGCAAAGTTAACATGGCTCCAACCGTGATGTGGAGCATATCCGGAGTCAATATCGGATCACCAGCTACATGCACTCGGGGCAAGCCATATTGAGTGGATGGTACGACGACACCATCCTGAGCCCGGATCCTCTTCGGAAGAGGCTGGCTCGCACCCTTCTTATTATTATTATTACCTCTCTTCTTGTAGTGCTTCTTCTTCACAAAAGTGTCAGCCGCTGCCATCTTCTCATCAGCCGCCTTTCGGAGTGTCTTGGGGCTGAAAACCTATCTCGGTTTCTCTTGTGGTGGATCGGCGGCCGGAGGCGTCTCTTAAGAAAGACCATGGAAGACCAGGCGCTGCGTGCATGTATTGGGCCGACCAGCTTGATGGTCGTGATCTATGAAGGGTTCTTCATCCAAAGAAGGAATATACAATCCTTTGTCAGCGCCGGTGTTGATGACGTCATCAACATTGACCAATTCATCATCATCTTCATGGGTACCATCATGTGGTGGTGGTAGCGGGGGCGACGGTGGTTGCGGCACAACGTCTCTACCATGTGGCGGTACACACGCTGCCAAGAGTTGCTGGTGACGGCTGGTGGTGGCGACGACAGTGGGTGCTGGCTTCCGAGGTGGTGGCCGAGCGATCGATCAAGAGGTGGCACCGGTGCTCGTCCCCCGCAAGACGAATCTGGGTCTTCGGCCATGTCAAGGGCCAGTTGTAGAATTCGCCAAGGGTCTTGTGTTCGTCGGCTCCCTGAGGTTGAAAGGGGGGTCCATGTCACCGCACCCTGGCAACACCCGAGCTAACCTGACCCTCATCACGGCATCATCCATTGGATTTTTGTGCATCGTGCGGCTCGCTGGTTGTATGAGAGTGCCCTTGGCAACATCCTTCAACTCATCGCCGGCATCTTTAAGCAGGAGTACGCAAGAAGTGTCCTGAGGCAAAACATGTTGTTGGGCGTCATGAGATGGCGTTAGTCATGCATCATAGGCATAAAGGAGATTACATGCACTAACTAATTAGTTACCTTGGTGATGGCGTGGAGCTCGGCTAATGTAGAGACACGGCCGATGCCGGTGGCCGGCCTATCATAATCTGCAATCTCCCGCTCAGGTGCCTCACGAAGAACCACCGCCGTTGGCTGCGTCTTATTGGTATCTTTGGCGGGAGTGGGCGTCGGTGTGACCAAAACGAGCGACTGTGTCCCGACGTTGATGGCCGGCGGGGTCACCAGGTCCGGCGACACGGTAACATTAATGCCCGAGTTGCTGCTTCTTAAGCTGGGCAGATGTGTCCGCCCCTGTCGACCTCCCGCATTCCAAGCAGTAAGCCCCTCGAAAAACTCAGGGGGGATCATCGAGCAGAGCTTCTCTTCCACTAACTTGTCCACCGTTTTCTCGTCCACCGCCTTCTCCTCCAGTGTCTGCACCTTCATCTTCAGCTCTTCAACAACGGCTTTATCCTTAGCCGCCAATTGGTTCTTCCTCTCCCTTCTTTGCTTGGCATCCTCTTTGTAGTACTCCTTGAACTTCATGCTTGTACCGAAGCCGGACACATGGCCAGCTGAGGACGGCGGAAACCCCTTGTCCCTCTTCTTGTAAGCATTGGTCACCCGGTTGAAAACCGTGTCCCACAGCTCCGTCGAATCCTGGGACGACTCTGTGGCAGGAGCGTTCAGTTCCTCCTCCTATAGAGAAAAGGAAATGTGAACCCATTTAGATTCTTGGCTTCATTATTTTAATTAGAACGCAATAGACTTGAGATCGGCGATAAATTCCTTACCAGCTTCTTCTCGAATTCCTTCAGCTCCAGATCATCGGTGATGAACTCCCCTGTTTCCTTGTCCAGGTAGTAGCGGGCCCGAACAAATTGCCTAAGCTGCAAGTCCGTGATTTTAAGCCAAGGGTTGTCTTTACCAAGGCGTTCAAGCTCGGCGTCCTCACTGTCCCAAATGGCATGTTTCCCCTGTAACCGCCGCTTCCAAGGTGGTGGTTACCTATGTTCTATTCCCGCATACTCCTTCGCCATTTAGTCCATTTTATAGCGTCAGCGGTAGCTATATCCGCCTTGAATATCTTAAACTCCTCTTCGTCGAGCATCGAATTTTTCTTACTAATAACCTCCCAGCTTTCACCTTTGTTAATGCTATTCTTCTCCCGAGGTTTCCAGCTGCTCAAGGCGTTGCTCATCTTCGTGAGGGCTAGTTTGTTCAACTGGTTCTTTCTCTCGAGGTTTCTAAACCGCTCTAGGCATCTGTATCACTTGTGAAGCTTCTTAAGGAGGTTATCGACCAAAGCTGCATTGTCAGCATGTCTGATGTACTTCGTGTTGATCGACATGCTTTCCCGGACAATGCACCCGAGTTGCATGGCATACCCTTTAGCAATCGCCTCTAGCGCAATGGGTTGGCCACTTTCTGTGAACTCAATGAACTCATCGCAGACGGTGGCGAGCACTGGCACCTTCTGCTCCTTCTTTTCCTTCTTCTTCTTCTGAGAAGCGGTCGGGTTGCCGCTACCGCCATCCGTGCGCCCGCCGCCATCGGTGGTGTCATCCTCTTCGCTGCCTCCTTCACTAGTTCCATCGTAGTCGTCTTCGTCCCCCTCATAATCAGGATCTCCTACCTCATTGGCCCCAGCAGCTCTAGCGATGGTCGCCTGCTCCTCCGGTGGTGGTGTCATCCTCATCGCCTCCTCCTCCTCATGTTGGGACCCCCGGCAGAATGACTCGTTGACATGTCTAGCTTGTTCTTCGACGCTGATCATGTGCTTAGAAGGGCCGACCTCATTGTTGCCCGACATGTTTGCACTACTCTATTAAAAAGAGGCAAAAAGTTAGCACAGATCTCGGCCGAATAATTCGGCATGACCTTTGCTAATTTTTTGACCTAGGAGTGCCCATTTCTCAATCGAAACGGAAGTGAATCCCTGCAACACAAAACACCCCATCCCTATATTGACTGCCACATCCCCATTGACAACCCAAATCATCAATTTGCTACTAGCACATATATGATAGCACCATATATGATGTCACTATTTCTTATGACAGCACCATATATGACAGCACATATATGACACGTCATAAGTCTAGATTGGTGCGTTTCATACATTTGAATAGTATACTGCTACTGCATCAACCAGAAGTGAATGTTTCATGTATAGAGAAGATCAAATAACAATACTATCCTCATCATTAGCTAAAAATGGTACCAGCTCGAAATCAGAACAGAACTAGTATGCATCTAGTAGAGCATAATACACTTAGTTTTGCAGCAAAATAACCATGCTATTCTTGTACCCAAACATGAAGCTATTTAAAGCAACAAAAAAAACTTACAAGTGGAGAGAACGCAAAAAATCACCATGACCAGGATTAGATTTTTTTTGGAAGAGTCCCATCAAGGTGGAGCTATTTTTATTTCGAGTTCCAAACATAACTGTCCAAGATCAGTAAGTGGATTATCACTAGCTCCAGGACAACATTTTTTTCATTGAGCACCGCAATAACATTAGGCCCACTATTCCATTCTACAGCGCACTGATACGTGCATTTTGCATCACTATTCTATGTCATATTTAACTGTTATTCATTGATATATTTCATATTCAGAGGTGATACTTATGTTATTTCATCTGTTTTTGCATGGTTGATGACTTTTGGAGCATGGACCGCTGTAGTTAGGTTTCTAATGGAAAAGGTGTTGTTTGGAGGCAAAATTCGCGAAGATCAAAAAATGCGGGAAAATGTACGAAAAATCCTATTTTTCCAGAAGACGAAGGAAGCCAGAAGGGGGGCTGGAGATGGGCCACAGGGGCCCCACACCACCCCCTGGCGCAGGCCACCCTAGGTCGCGCCACCAGGTGGTGTGGCAGTCCTGGTCCACCCCTGGCACTCCCCTCTGGCGTATATTATCCTCCCGAAACCCTAAGACTCGGAGAGCGACCACAGAAAGATTCCGCCGCCTCTGTCGGGCGGAAAAAAACCGAGAGAGAAAGATCTCTCCGGCAGACAGATTTCTGCCGGGGGAATTCCTTCCCGGAGAGGGGAGATCATCTCCATCAACACCACCATCAAGCTGGACTTCATCGGGATCATCATCATCATCACCACCATCATCACCATCAAAACCCTCATCGCCATCTCCATATTGCTGTAACAATTGGGTTGAATCTTGCATGGTTCATAGGGGAAACTTTCCCGGTGTTGATTACTCTTTCTAGTTGATGCTATTGAGTAAACCATTGAATTATTGTTTATGTTCAGATTTTTATACATCATTATTCCATCTCGGATCATGATCCATATGATGTCTTTTGAGTAGTTCGTTTTGTTCTTGAGGACATGGGAGAATTCATGTTGTTAGTAGTGGAATTGTGTTGAGAAAGATTCAATAGTTTGATATGTAAGTTGTGGTGTACTTCTTCTAGTGGTGTCATGTGAACGTTGACTACATGACACTTCACCTATGTGGGCCTAGGTGAATGCATTGTGTATTTAGCTACTAATCGTAGGGGTTGCCGGAGTGATAGAAACCTGAACCGCCGTTAGAAAACCATCGCACAAGGGACGTAAGGGTCGTAGAGTTTAAAGATGTGGTTAGGTTTCTACCTTAATTACTTTCTTGTACTTACGGATGTTTGCGAGGGGTATAATCACAAGTATGTATTAGTCCTAGGAAGGTCGGTACATTAGCACAGGTTCACCCACACAACAATTAGCAAGCTAAAGAAGATTAATCAACTATATGAAGCAAAAGCACTTGACAGTCTTCCCATGTGTTCTCGAGAACGTTTGGTCATCTTAAGTAATACAACCGGCTTGTCCTTTGCTGAATAAAGGATTGGGCCACTTGCTGCATTTATTCCTACTGTCTTTTATTTACTCGTACTTCGTTTACTTGCATTATCAAAAACCCCTAAAAATCCGTTTGCTAAGTATTTGCAGAGAATTTCTTATCCATACCACTAGCCAGCACCTTCAGCTCCTCATTGAGTTCAACACTCTTACTTATTGAAAATACTGCGATACACTCCCTATACTTGTGGGTCATCAAGACTATTTTCTGGTACCGTTGCCGGGGAGTGAAGCGCTATTGGAGAGTCGAATTGGTAAAGGAAACTTCTACTGTGAGTATTGTTTACTTCTGCTAGTTGCTTTATTTTCGTTATGGATAATTCGCTGAGTTTCTTATTTGGTAATGCTACTACCACTTCTAAGGTAGTAGATAAGCCACCACATGCTCAGAATGATGTTTTTAAAATACCTACAAGAATTATTGATCGTGTTATGGATAACTACTATGTTGGGGATGGAACTGTCCATCACGGTGATCATTTGCTCTTTATACATGAATTATGCGGGTTGTTCAAGTGTGCAGGTATTACTACAGATCAAGTTAAGAAGAAGTTATTCTCATTATCACTAAAAGGAAGAGCTGAGGAATGGTATAAGCTGCTGAAGAATGGTCAAGATCTTGAATGGGAGGAAATAGTGCCTCTCTTTTATTCAAAGTTTTATCCTCCTAGTGAGATTCATAAAGATCGGAATCAAATATACAACTTTTGGACTCTTGATGGAGAGAGTACAGCTCAAGCTTGGGGGAGACTGAAGTTACTAATGCTCAAATGTCCCATTTGTGAGCTCCCCAACAATATTATTATCAATAACTTTTATGCAAGGCTCCCTCTACATGACGAGGATTTATTGGATGCTTCTTGTGCTGGATCATTCACTCGCATGGAAGAAGAAGCTAAATGGGATCTTCTGGACCGTATTCAAGATAATGTTGAAGCTTGGGAGGATGACAAAGGTAGAAAGTTGGGTATAAATTATGATTATGAATGCATTGAATCTTTTATGGGAACTGATGACTTCCAAAATATTAAAAATTCTAATGGTCTAGACTCTCAAGCCATTGCTTCTTGTTTTAAGGCTTTTGCTTCCTACATTGAAGTGCCTAAAAAGAAGTGGAATAAGTATCATGAACCTTATAAAGATATTGCTAAGAGTGTTCCTACAAGAAATACTGAAGTTTATACTGCTAATCATGTTTTACATGAACCTTACATTGAGAAAATGCCTTACCCAGTTAAGATAAAGGAACATTCTGTGATAGCTAGTATGGTTAATGAAAGTACACATCAAGCTGTTGAACCTGATAAACAAATGGTTGATGAACCCATAATAGCAAATGTGAAAGACTTTGTTACTAAATGAAGAAGAGGGACACCCTATCCTTTGTAAGGATACCTCTAATATTGTCTCACATAGTAGTGTTATGAGAGCTTGTATTCCTATGTTTTCTGCTAGAATAAGTAATCATTGCTACGATGGTTCTTGTGATAGTTATATTGTTAAGTTTGTGCGTGATACTGAAAGTTACTATGAGAGAGGGAATAGTGTTCTTATTTATCTCAATAATATCAAGTTTCCCCGTTTTATGCTGAAAGATTTTATGTTGCACTTCTTTTGCCTTCCTATGCTAGTAGCCTCTGGTCTCAACAACTTGTTTGTTTACAAAATTCCCTTGCATAGGAAGTGGGTTAGACTTAAAGGTGTGTATTTTTTCTTCTTAATGCTCTCTTTCACTTCAATTCATATTCCTATGTGAGCATCTTTAAAATTATCATGCCCATCTTAATGGCTATAAAGAAAGTGCTTTTTGGGAGACATCCCAATTTATTTTTGCTTTCAGTTTGTTTGTGTTTCTTTGAGTCTTGGAAGTTACTACTTCGGTAATAACCTCTCCTTATCCGTTTTTTTTAGTTTTTGTGTCAAGATCAACCTCTAACGAGAGAGAAGTAAGATTTGGGGATGTTGCTGTCCCGGAACAGATTTTTTGTGCTTCACCGTAAAAAATCGTGAGAGATCTTTGTATGTTGGATTGAGCTGTAAATTTTTGTGGTTCTGCCCCCGGTTGTTATTTCACTTTCGTTAGTTTTGAACTTTTTGATTTCAGCAACAGAAGATTTTCGAAACAATTGAACTTTACCTGCTGGTCTGTTTTGACAGATATTGCCACTCTTGCATTTGCTTCTTTATTCGATTTCCTTTTTGAATTCTTTTTGGCTGTTCGGAAGGAGTTGATAAAGTAGCTTATGTTTGATGGTTTTCAGTTAAAGTTGGACTCAAAAGGTTTTATCACTTCATATATACTAATGTTGCTATAGAGAACTGTGTGAAGTTTTGTGTGAAAGAAATTTCCAGGTAGTGGAGATAATGGTGTAGTAAGGAAGAGATAGGTTTTATGACTCAAGTAATAAGTGTATGAAGATGAAGATACTGATGATTATTCAAGTGGTGACTCCGGAAGAATCTACTAGATACCAAATTCAGAGACCCGCAGAGCCCGCTTTCAAATAGGTAACAGTTCTAGTAAGTAAAGTTCCGTGAAAATACTATCCAACTATATTTTGCAGTTATTAGTCAATAAGGAAAGCTACGAAGCGAAAAAGGGATGGAAACGGAGCCAGGGTGGCTCACACCACCCTGTGGAGCGGGCCCACCCCTGGCAGTGCCACCAGGTGGTGAGTCCACTCCGGACTCCATCTCCGACTCGTTTTCTCCTAGTACCTTCCTTTTGTTGTGAAACTTCGTAATACAATCCCCCGGATCCCCCGAGGTTCGTATATCGTGTTTTCGTCGTGTTTTTGTTTCGATCTGTTTCTGCCAGGAACTATTCTTGAAAGTTTAGAAGCACAATTGTGTCCGCCAAGGGTAAAGGGAAGGAGCCTATGAAGGAAGACCTCCAAGACCCCAAGCAAGGGCTGGTACCTTTAGTCACTTGCCCTGCATCAACGGAAGCCCTACGAGTCACTAAAGAGTTCTGCGATAAGTACCGAGACTTGAAGAGGAAGGTGGACATGCCTCAATGGGAGAATAAGAGGCTTCGGAAGATGCTGGAAGATTTCCTCACGTCAACTAAGAAAATATTACCACCACCACTGAAGGAGTAATTCATCATCAGGTTTGGCATCCCCTTGGTTTGTTCAAAGCTTGGGGGAGTGCCGCGTTATCATGTCACTATCTTCTATCTTTTTACCTTTTTAGTAGAGTCATATCATGAATAGAGAAGTTATTATGTAGGATGGTTTGCATTATGGAAGTGTCCCCTCTCTCGTTAGATATGTATCCCTTGGTGTTAGTTGCCGTTATGGAATATTAATGAGAAGTTCTATCATTTACTCTTTTGCATATCTTATATTGGTTTTCAATTCATGGTTATATGATTGATCTTGTTGTTAGTATTGGTATCACTTTGGGATCATTAAGTTAAGCTAGTTGGTTTTGGCAAACCTGGCTCGGTCAGTAGCACACTATTTTTGAGAGTTGAATGAAAAAGATAGAAGTACTCTAAAGAAAAATAATTTCATCATCTTTCTTTCTTGATTCACTCAAAAGTTTAGTATTCTTTAGTTAAGATCTTTTGTGCTTCCAAGGAAGATTGCAAGTTTGTATTTATCACTTGTATGTTTGGTTGTTTCCTTCAACTCTTATACTTGCTACCCAGCCTTGCTAGCCAAAAACCTATACTGAGAGGAATTCTTCTCATGCATCCAATCCTTAAACCAAAACCTATGTCATTTGTGTCCACCATACCTACCTATTAGCACTATTCTATTCCAAGTAAATTCCTATTTTATATCCACCTTCCAAATTAAACTTGTTATGTGAAAATTAGTGACTAAAGCTCTCATGAACTTGATGGCACACTTTACTTTTCTTGCATTTAATAACCTGAACCATTGGGTCCTTCTTATTTACGTATATGCTTGCGCTTTATAAGTTGAATTTAGCAGAACCATGTATCACGGGGAACGCTCTCTACACTGCATTGGTACTTTGTACCTAGTTGATATCATGTTCTTTTTCTTATGGATCCCGGCGGTGTGAAATAAAAGTGGAACTCGAAGATCATGGAGTTTATATGTGTGTTAGAGAAACACCTAGGCCGATAGCCTAAGCCATGCCTAATCATGGTGGAAACTTGCAGCATAACTATAGTGAGCATTCTATGAAGCATCCTCAATAAAAACCTATGCAAATAGCAAATAAAAAGATCGCTAAGATGCTCACTGTCTGCTTGCCTTGTCATTTTGATTATGGGATAGCTCCTATGTCATGTGCAAGGGGTACCCCATTGGCGGTTCTCAATGATACACATGTATTTACAATGACAAGAGCTTACTTGTTACTGAAGTTGAGTAGCATGTGGTTCGGTACTCGTAAGTAAGGGGCATGAGATTTCAACTTATAACTTGTCAAGCATATCCTCTTAGTTGTGTCACTTTAACCTTAAACACCAAAAGATGCCTATGATAGGGGCAATGAGAGCTGAAAGCTAGTAAGTATCATAATTTTTGGGAGCTCTTTAAGAAACTTGCAATTCCTGCTTCCCTCTGTGAAGGGCCTTTCTTTTACTTTTTAGTTGAGTCAGTAAACCTACTCCCTTCTATCTCAGCAAGTATTTTGAGTTGTTGTGTTTCATTCATTCATATGATGATTTAATGAATCATGTTTCTTATGTTCCTTGTTTTGCACATTGCTCTTATCTTGATGTTTACTACTTTGAAAGCTATCATTGAAAACTAGTTATTTGTGAACTCCAACAAATTATCAATTATTCTTCGACCAAGAGCTAAGTTTGCCATTACCAATTATGATTTACTTTATGTATCTTTATTGTGTTTCCTTTACTCATTGCAAGTTGAGTTATATAATAGTGAGTTGTCTTCTATTATGATCTATGTATTGATGAATGTGATGCTTCTTGTCTGTATTCTTTTATCGACTCTTCACTCCATAAACCTGAGGCCATGTTTATTGAGCTCAGTTTCGCCTGGGGACAAGCGAAGTCTAAGCTTGGGGGGAGTTGTATGTCCATTTTGCATCACTATTCTATGTTATAATTCACTGTTATTCATTGATATATTTCATATTCAGAGGTGATACTTATGTTATTTCATCTGTTTTTGCATGGTTGATGACTTTTGGAGCATGGACCGCTATAGTCAGGATTCTGATGGAAAAGGTGTTGTTTGGAGGCAAAATTCGCGAAGATCAGAAAATCTGGAAAAATATACGGAAAATCCTATTTTTCCAGAAGACGAAGGAAACCAGAAGGGGGGCTGGATATGGGCCACAGGGGGCCCACACCACCCCCTGGCGCGGGCCACCCTGGGTCGCGCCACCAGGTGGTGTGGCCTCCCTGGTCCACCCCTGGCACTCCCCTCTGGCGTATATTATCCTCCCGAAACCCTAAGACTCGGAGAGCGACCACAGAAAGATTCCGCCGCCTTTGCGGACGAAAAACACCGCGAGAGAAAGATCTCTCCGACAGACAGATTTTTGCCGGGGGAATTCCTTCCCGGAGAGGGGAGATCGTCGCCATCAACACCACCATGAAGCTGGACTTCATCGGTATCATCTTCATCATCATCACCACCATCATCACCATGAAAACCCTCATGACCATCTCCATATTGCTGTAACAATTGGGTTGAATCTTGCATTGTTCATAGGGGAAACTTTCCCGGTGTTGATTACTCTTTCTAGTTGATGCTATTGAGTAAACCATTGAATTATTGTTTATGTTCAGATTATTATACATCATTATTCCATCTCGGATCATGATCCATATGATGTCTTTTGAGTAGTTCGTTTTGTTCTTGAGGACATGGGAGAATTCATGTTGTTAGTAGTGGAATTGTGTTGAGAAAGATTCAATAGTTTGATATTTAAGTTGTGGTGTACTTCTTCTAGTGGTGTCATGTGAACATTGACTACATTACACTTCACCTATGTGGGCCTAGGTGAATGCATTGTGTATTTAGCTACTAATCGTAGGGGTTGCCGGAGTGACAGAAACCTGAACAGCCGTTAGAAAACCATCGCACAAGGGACGTAAGGGTCGTAGAGTTTAAAGATGTGGTTAGGTTTCTACCTTAATTACTTTCTTGTACTTACGGATGTTTGCGAGGGGTATAATCACAAGTATGTATTAGTCCTAGGAAGGTCGGTACATTAGCACAGGTTCAACCACACAACACTTAGCAAGCTAAAGAAGATTAATCAACTATATGAAGCGAAAGCACTTGACAGTCTTCCCATGTGTCCTCGAGAACGTTTGGTCATCTTAAGTAATATAAACGGCTTGTCCTTTGCTGAATAAAGGATTGGGCCACTTGCTGCATTTATTTCTACTGTCTTTGATTTACTCGTACTTCGTTTACTTGCATTATCAAAAACCCCTAAAAATCCGTTTGCTAAGTATTTGCAGAGAATTTCTGATCCATACCACTAGCCAGCACCTTCAGCTCCTCGTTGAGTTCGACACTCTTACTTATTGAAAATACTGCGATACACCCCCTATACTTGTGGGTCATCACTCACAAGTCCAGAGTGGTGGAATTTCATACAGTTAAACAGTACTGCTACTGCATGACCATCCATATATGTGGTGATCTGCCTCCGGACTCAATCACATGGCAGCAGATCTGCTTTAATGGCCCAGCATAACTTATAAATGCGTTTGAGCAAATGCTTGAGAGTACTAATAGGATGGCAAGATAATAAGCTAACATGGAAGGTCCGTGAGTTGGCAAGAGGGTACAAAGGATAAGGCTAGACCCGGCCCATTTAAAATTGGCACCAAATACTACAGAGATACATAATAAGGTAGAATTCTAGATCAGCGGCACATCAAAAAAATTACGAATTTAAGCAGTGAAGTGTGCTTTGCTCAATGACAGTAGTACACTGGTGTACTTAGCAATCTAGAAAAAAGGTTTTAGGTGAATTAGCTTTGTGATACATCGCTCAAACACATAAAAGGGCAAAACATAAAAAAACGGAGTTATGAGAAACCACCTAGAGAAAGCTAAATAGCTTCAGGGACCATCATCATACTTTCTCCATCAGGCGAAGCGACGATGATAAAAAAACACGGGACTATCTCAAACGGAGACATCACACTTGTGGTCTCACCCAACCAAAACAAGAAAATCGTGCAGCGTAGGCTTCCCCATGTACTGGAAGACAGACGTATACTGCATACTAATATATGTATGCACGTAGCCTGTCGTATCAAATCATATGTAGGTACCCATGCTTGCGATTTCATACTGATAAGGAGATTCCAGTAGTAACACCGGCGAACATTAGCTTTCCGTGGCGATTGTTTTTTTTGTAAGGAAGGGAGACATGACATGTTGGAAGCTAGTGGGTCTAAGAGTGTTTCATCTAATAAGACGCGGTAGAAATCTGGTGAATGTCCCCACACCTGAACTCCAACTGAAGCACCCCACACACGCGCTCAAGTATCCAGCTCGAAGTCAGGGCCTCCTGTTGAGGGCAAGGAATCGTAAAGCTTGTGACCGTGGTAGTGCTAGAAGCACTCCTAGTTAGGTTATAATTAAAGAGGGCGTGTATGTAGATTTGTTTGAAAAGAATAGCTGAGGCTCACGATGTCAAGAAAGGAAGAAAAGGAGGAGGAAATGATGGAGAGGTTCATGGGGGAGATGTAGCTGTGCTACCTAGGGACGGTGGACGATGGACGGCGAGGTGGATGGGGGACAACGAGGTGGACGGTGGACGGTGAGCTAGCTGCTCCTCCACGGGCTCCGGCGAGGTGGCTGCGGACAGGATCCCCCTCCACCGCGGGCTCCGGCGACGGTGGCGGCTCTCCTCCACGGGCTCCAGCGGTGGGGGCGGACAAGCTCCTCCTCCACGGGCTCCGGCGGGGTTCATCGGGCCGGCGCGGCAGGGCGAGAGCTAGGGTTCGTCGGGCCGGCGCGGTTGAATTAGGGAAAAGAAAGTGGATCATAAGGGGATAGGGGAAAGGGGCGAGCCGGTTATTTGGCTAAGTGCCAAGGTTCTGTGATGCGCCACAGAACCTTGGCACTTAGGCAAATAACGGCGTGACGCTGTATTTGGACATCAAACATACACTAGCCTAGTGGTTATGATGCATATTCACAAACCTGTGGCAGCCAGGTTCAAATCCTGGTTGGGTCAATATTTTTTTCTTTATTTAAAAATTATATGTTACAAATATATTTAAAACCAAGCACATACACATGCATATTTATTTTAAGCCTCCATAAAAGTGATTCACATGCATCAATATCTAGCTTATCCTTAGAAGAGTGATTTAAGCCTCCATAAAAGTGATTCATATCTAGCTTATCCTTAGAAGAGTGATTTAAGCCTCCATAAAAGTGATTCAACAATAACCAATCGGGTAAATTATGATGTGGACAATCATGCATCAATTTTGAGAACCTACTATAAGCTTGTATTAAATCATCATTGTTGCTCTTCTTAAAATTCAGGATATGAAGCCTACGCTCATAAGTTTGCTTTTGTGAGAAATACTTACCGAGAAAAGTTTCGGAGATACCTTTCCATGAATTGAAGTGTCCCGCGGGATGCGATTTTAGCCAATATTTAGCTTTTCCTTTCAGCAAGAACCGGAACAGATATAACTTCAGCTTATCATTTGTCCATCCATTTGCCTTCACTTTAGAACACAATGAAGTAAATTTATCAATATGCTCATATGGATCATTGTACGGATCTCCTGCAAAAGCTATTTCCATGATCATATTTATCCACATAGGATTAATGTCATCTACATCCACATCAATAGCGGGCTGAACAATAGGAGCATGTAAATGATCATCAGTCGGAGCACCATACTTCGCAAGACTTTTACTTTCCATAGTTCCTATGGTTTTTAAATTTACTGTAACTAAAATAAATAACAAGACTACCTACAAAAGGTAAAACAATATTTTGTTCTTTTCAAATAATTAAAACCAGTAAGATAAATAGCAACAAACGGAAATAAACTATGTGCGAGTATGAAGGTAATAACCGGATGCTTAGCTCCCTGGCAACGGCTCCAACTTGATGAATGGATTCTTACACCAACAATAGGGTTATTCCAGTACTTGTAGCAGCAAATATTTAAGAGTTTGTCCCGATGGGAGATCGATGAACAGAAACAACACGACCCCGCATCCACGTTGTAAATGTGGCCACGTTTCGCCCCCAAACCGTGGTTTGGAAATATCCTACTATATAAGTTACTAGAACATCGATAAATGAGAGAGGTTGAAAATATCTAATAACAAAGAACTTTTAACAAGAACAAAATAAACTAAGACAAAATGTAAACATGAATATGAACTGAATTAAAGAGATTGTAGTTGTAGGATTGAATAGAATGAGAGAGGGCCTCTAGGCTTCGGTCTTAGTAGTACTAGATAGGAAAATATATGTGTGATCTATAAGAGATTTTTCAGACAAATAAACATTCTTGAATTTATTACCGGGCTGTCATACTGTGTGCACAATGCATGGTTCTCGCGTGTCACTACAAGGCAAAAGGAACTTCCGGACCAAAGGATCACATAAACTCATCTTAGATCACAATAAACTCTAACTTAGCGCACTGGATCATACCTCAACCTAGAATTGAATCAATCACTCACACATGGATGAACATCAAAACATATATATATATATATATATATATATATATATATATATAGTGATGACAGAACCATGTTCAATCCTAAAATTACCAAACACAAGATAGAGAGTGAGATGGAGATGATAATGGAGATGGAGATCGATGCGTGGCGGTGGTGATGTCTTCCTTCTCCTCCTCTTCTTCTTGCTTGGATGCCTTGATGGTGATGGTGTTGAGGGCGATCTAGATCTCGGAAGTGTGGTTGAGGCAGAGCTCCGCCGCAATGGAGATCGGATGGGTGGCGGCGGCGGCAAGGCTCCGCCCCTGAAGGGCTATGGTATGGTGACTCTCTCTTGGGTCCTCCCTCCTTTATATAGGCCTTGGGGGTGCCCTACGGTTCCCCCAATATCGTCATATGACTTAGGGAAGGTTCTGGGGCTTCTCTGGGGAGAAATCCCGTCATTTGCGACCTTTTTTGCAACTATACGGGCACAACTATACGGCCGGAAAAGTGCTTCCAGTCGTATAGTTGCTCATCAAACCTTCTGTGTCCGGCAGAGTTTTGGCCGTCATTTCTTCATACGAACTTTGTTTTGGGTGTTCTTGGGATCGTTGAGTTCGTCTCATCGAGGGCTACAACCCCATTGTATTGGATATTTGTTTTGAGAAGTTAGAAAAATTCACTTTTCCAACCTCTTAAATGGCTAAGTCTAGTCCCTACAGCGCCTCTATACTATGCTCTCTTTGTCCCTTTTTATCCATAATCTTCACCAACACCTACACACATTTCAAAGACAAGGAAAGTGATAAAATTCTACCTAAACTACTAAATGTGCAAAGCTCATATGAAAGTAAATGAGAACTAGAAGTTATGCATATAAGGCATAGCCATAGCTAGAAGATATATGATATGAGAGATAAATGGCACATCCTATATGGCTAAAAGAGGTGATATTTCACAGCCATCAACTATCTAGACGGCACCAAAAGTACACCCTGATGATCAGCAGCCCTACATCAAATCCATCCAGAAGCAGTGTACCCGATCCACAGCCTTAGGTGCAAGCTCATCAATGAACATGTGGTCATCGTCATTACCATCAAAGTCCTCTTCGGTCGTTTGCTTCTGCGATTAGTAGATTAATAGATACGTTTATAGAGAAACATCAAAGATACACAACCTGAACATTTGTCATTCTACAGATATACCTTGTCAACTGGCATAGCGGTAGTACCATAAATGAAACCCATTTCATGCAGCTTGCGCTTTTTATGTCCTTCCCTTCTCCTAGTTGATCTAGATGCTCATGAGATGCCTCTGTCAGTTGATCTAGTTGATCAACATCTACTTCCCCTACTTGAACTTGATGATAAAGATGTGCTTCCCCCAGTTCATATGGAGGATCATATGGTTCACCATGAAATACCCATCTAAAATATATGCTTAGAATCCCAAATTTAAAAATATGGTCTTCCACTATACTTTGAGGCAACACCCTACGATTCACACAAAACCGACAGCGGCAATGTACTTTTGAGTTTTCAAAATGAGCTCCAACAAATCCCATAAATCGTAGAACACCAAGGATACATTTAGTGCTGCCTAATGGAGCAATCTCTATCGAAAATCTTCCCATCTGTTTAATTATGACATACAAGGTTTGTTATTATTAAAAGAAAAGCAGGAAACATGAAGATGGAGTACAAAAACTATATATGCCTATGCGTTTCATCAAACATATTGACAGAAAAAATCGCCGAAGGTATTTAGGAACATAGATCTAGCACAGAATAAACTATGACCATGCATACTGAGGATAAATTAAACTACGTATTTGAGGAGGCGGATCGGGTGAAAGGGCAATGAAATGCCAACCATATCGATCTAGACATAGAAGGACTATTGTGGGATCGACGTGCCCACCGATGCGTCTCAAGAATACCGACGGGTAGGGAAAGCTTGGTCGCGCACGATGGTGACAAGGAGCGGCCGTAAGCACGTCTGTTTTGTGGGGAAGGGGTGAGGGCCTAGACGGTGGAGGGTGGAAGTTAATTATAACACCCAAGCATTTAGGAACCAACGAAGGGTAGAAATAGGAATATTCACATATGCATGCATTCACCTAAATAATCCAAGTAATTTTTTTGCCAAACAAAAACCTAAAGAGATCAGAGTTTCTTTCACTATCTAGAGGTAGGAATAGCTCTCTGAAGTGATTGCTATAAATTTTGACATGACCTTTAGGCATTATTGTGTTTTGGGAGGAAATATTCAAATTTGAAATTTAAATCATTTGACAAATATTTGAAAATTAGAAGTTAGAAACATAAAGTGGTTTTCCAAAATTAGGTATTAATATTGTTTTATTATATTATACATATATTAAATAATAATAAGAACTTAAGGCAAGGAAATTTAAATAAGAAATGAATTCTTATTTCCTTTCTTTATTCTATAAAAATATTACAAATTGAGATAAATATATCAAAATAGAAGATTATAAGGAATAGAGTCCAATAAAATGAAACTTTATTAAATCAGAGGAATATTATTACAAGATTCTTTACAAAGAGAATAAAAGAAGATTACAATGAAAATATAAACTACCTCTCTATTCCTATATTACATCTTGAGCATCCAGATCTTGTTCCTGCAAAATAAGAAAAACCACTCAAATAGAAATAAAAGGTTAGTTGATTATTTCTACTCTCGGTGGTGAACAGTGAAGTGCACTGTTCATATTACATCATTGAGTAATTAAAAGAGGCAAGTTTCATCAATATGCAATATATGTTTTTTTCAAGTAAATAGCTTCAATGTCACATTATAAGCCAAGTAGAGAGGGGTAAGTTTCACCAGGATAGTAACCAGTAAAAGGATAGGAAGTGAAAGTCAATTCACTTGATCTGGTCCACAAACAGCCAAGCAGCAAGGTAGCTTAGTCATCTAACTTCATGTTGTGTGCTGTCGACATAGCAACATCAGTCCAAGTAGTCAAAAAGGAACACTCAGCCATGGCAGAGCTACTAGTGATCAAATTCTATCTCCACCTTCTCAAGCACACGGCAAAAACATAGTGAGCCTGTCCACTTCCCAAATAAACCCACCAGAGAGCTTACCAAATCAATCAGCAAATCACCACAGAATGGTGACATAAGGAGGGAGTGGTGTACGAGGATAGTAAGGAAAAGCACAAGGTCATAGGACCAAGTAGGAGCAGATCCAGAACCTGGGGGTGTGCAAGGTAGTCTCCAGGGGGTGATCAAGTCAGCAAGAACAAACCATCAACACCATGATACGTCATAAAAGTATCTATAATTTTTGATGCTCCATGATTGCTTTGTATGAACTTTCTTATGTTTTCTTTACACTTTGAGGTATTTTTATACATTTTCTGGAACTAACCTATTAACAAGATGTCGCAGTGCTAGTTGCCTGTTTTCTGCTATTTTTGGTTTCAGAAAATCTAGTAAGGAATTATTCTCGGAATTGGATGGGACAAAAGCCAAAGTCAACATTTTACTAGAAGGAACACGGAGTCCGAAGGGCAGCCGAAGTGGGACCACGAGGTGGCCACCACTAGGCCTGGCGTGGCCACCCCATAGGGCACGCTGCACCATGGTGTGGGCCCCTCGGCTGCCCACTGACCTTGCCCCTTGGCCTATAAAAGCAGCCCAATGCAGACACCCTAAGTACCAGATCAAAAATCCACGAAAGAGTCTGTAGCCGCCGCCATCTCCATCCCTAGATTAGGGGGATCCGAAGATCTTCTCGGCACCCTGCCGGACGGGAGAGATCATCTTGGAGGCCTTCTTCGTCACCATGCCAGCCTTCGGAGCGATGCGTGTGTAGTTCATCATTGGACTATGGGTCCATACATTACCTAGATGGTTGGTTCTCCTCCTTTGCCCTATCATATTTAGATCTTGTGAGCTCCGTTCATGATCAAGATCATCTATTTGTCATCCTATAGGTTGTGTTTGCGGGGATCCGATGGATATTGAGATACTATGTCAGATTGATTATTGATTCCATCATGTCTATGTTATTTGTGATCTTGCATGCTCTCCATTGCTAGTAGCTATATATCTTGGCCAAGTAGATGCTTGTAAGTCCAAGAGGGAGTATTTATGCTCGATAGTAGGTTCATGCCTCTAGTAATCTGGGGAAGTGACAAAAATCTCTAAGGTTGTACATGTGTTGTTGCTACTAGGGAGAAAACAACAATCCTTTATCCATGGTGCAATTGTATTATTTACTTTACACACTTTGCTTAATGTAGTTATCTGTTGCTTGCAACATAATACTGGAAGGGGTTCGGATGATAACCTGAAGGTGGATTATTAGTTATAGATGCAGTTGGGTTACGGTCTATGTATTATGTTGTAATGCCTAATCAAATCTCGTAGGAGTCAAGATGTCTAGTATATGCATTGTTATGCTTTCTCAATCCGTCAAGATGTCTAGTAATTTGTTCACCGAACATGCTATTTATCTTAATGCGAAACACCTCTAGTGAACTATGGACCCCAGTCTACTCCTTTACCATTAATATACCATATACTATTTAGCGTTTACTGTTTACTTTCTGCAAGCAATTACTATCTTCCACATTATACATTAGATCCTTTGTTTTCAGAAAAACTAGTGAGATTGATAACCTCACTCTATGTTGGGGCAAATTTCTGTGGTTGTGTTGTGTAGGATTCCAAGTTGCTAGTAACAACTTGGAGTTGTTTCCTTACTCCTACTGGTTCGATAACCTTGGTTTCATAACTGAGGGAAACTTGTTGATGTGCTCATCATACCTTCCTCTCCGGGTTCCCAACAAGCTCTACATATCTTGACCAATCAAGCACTTTTCCTGCGCCGTTTCCAGGGAGTAAAGGATAGCTTCAATCTCTTCCTCCTCGTCAATCACTTTTCAGGGAGAAAGAATATTCTTGCAAGGGGAGTCTCTCATAGCCAATCACTTTACTTTATTTTTTTGCTTAGTTTATTTTGCTTTGTTTGCTTGTTTCTTTTTATCAAAAACACACAAAAAATTAGTTGTACTGGTTTGCTTCTTTTTATCAAAAAGAAAAAAATAGTTCTTTAAAACAATTTTCCTACTTCAAGTTGCTTTTATGTCTAGCATTGCTCCAATCACTATGTCACCCCAGGAAATGATTTTTACTTTCAAATACGGAATTGAAGAGAGTTTCAAAGAAGCTTGGTCTAGAATTTCTGATTTACATGAAAAAACTGAACCTAAAATGGCTCTAGGCTTGTTTCTTAGCAGTTTCTACTTTGGTCTTGCTCTTTGTTATAGATATGCTTTGGATGCTGTTGTAGGAGGAGATTTCCTCTAGTGCAATGAGGGTGAAGCTTTTAATGCCATAAAAAGTTGGTTGCAACATATAACTTTCCTAGCAAATGTTCAAAATGGCTTCCTACAGTAAAAGTTGTTATAAACAATGAAACTTTTTATTCTCGTTGGGATATCATGTCTGAATTCTGTCTTATGCCTACAGATATCTATGAATCTTCGAATTTTTGGGGACTTTCTAAGGGAGGAGAAGAAATATCTCTTATAAATAATGCCACAATATTACCCATTGGAATAGCTGAAGGACTGATTACAAAGATCCTAGGAAAAGTGGTGTCTGCTGATTATCTTGTTATTGAATATGTAGGAAAAGGACAAATTACACTTGGAAGATCCCTACTGTAACTCCTTGGAGCAATACTAGATGTGGGAAAAGACATCATCCATTTTTCTTCTCCACCAAACAATCTACGTTCTCTAAAGATAAGAATAAAGGTAACAAAGGTGTAACATCCCAAAACTTCAATCCAATCTTATGAAGATCAAATCAATCAAAATTTGGGGTTAACAAAAACTTTTTCAAAGTTAATATGAAAGCATTCATATATGTGTGCATTGAAATTAGGAGTTGTTTGAATTGCCATGATTGAATGATCCAATGCTTGTAAAATGTTTCTTAGGTGATTTAAACATCATCTACATCATTCCCAAACTTTTCCTAAAGAAAATCAAATCAAAAAGAATTAAAAATGAGGAATGGTTATTTTGGCAAATTTAACTCTCATGCCTACTTTGGCTATTCCTAGTACTCAAGTTTTAATAGAAACAATTCTTGATCATTGCACCCCTTGCTAGTACACATAATGAGGTACCAAGGCCCACCTTTTGATCTTCTAAAAACATTCTGTAAACTAATTTAAATGGCAGTTTAAAATTGAATCTAATGCATATGCATAGATCACCCCTATTTCAAAACCCATCTTTTTGAGCTCCACTTTCAAAACCCTTGCAACCAGAGACTACCTATCATTAGTGGAGAACACCCAAAAAATTTGAACTCAAAATTCGAAAAGAATTTTCATGCGGCCATTTCATCAAACACATGGCAGGCAGAATAAAAAAAAATAGCTAGCTCACTATTTCTATAGGGTTTTGCCACCCAATTGACCAAAAAACACTCCCTCTGTCTCCCCTTGATCAAACCATGCCATTACCACCCCATCCCCTACACCCTAGTGGCAAGACCAAGCCATGTCGAGCACCAACTCGCCGGCCAACCTTGCTCTCACCCCAGCAGACCACCTCCCCCTCTCTCTCCATGTCTAGGAGGTAGCCAGGAGCTCACCGCCTCCCCCTGTCCCTTGCCCGAGCCTAGGACTGCCGTGGACCACCGAGCACAAACCGCGCCCAGTGCCACCGCACCATGCCAAGCGCACGCTAGAGCGCCGCACCCGGCACGCGTGCACAAGCTGCCGCTCGACCGTAGCCCACGCCTACCGCTCCGCCACGACACAGGGAACACGACGGACACGCCCGTTCGCCTCCCAACGCCCTACAGCCACCGCTCGCCGTGGACACCGCCGCCTCTGCCGTGCAGAGCGCCACCTCGCCCCGACCGCGTGCCACCGCCCCTACGGCCGCATTTAAGCTCTAGAGCACCGCCAGGGAACCACCCATCGATCGCCACCCCCAGCCATACCTCTACCTCGTCGTACCCATGTCGCCACCGTCGACCGCCCATACCTCTACCTCGTCGTACCCATGCCTATAAAAGGAGCCCTCCCCAGCCTCTCTTCTCCACACCATTCCACTCCCCTCACCTCTTTGAACCTCACCTACCTCTAGCCGGAGCAAGGCGAGCTCTGCCTCGCCAGAATTGGAGCCGGAGCAGCTGCGGCAGGAGGAGAAGGGCGCCGTTGATTGCGACCGCCCCAAGCTCCGCCGCGACCACGCCTCATCTCGCCGTTGTCTTCCATGTTGTTTGCCCGCCTCACCGACCCCGCTGGAGCCCTGGTACGCCCCCAGCCGACCCCCACCGAGCCGCTAGGGTTCACGCTCGCCGGCAACCTGTTCGTCATCGACGACGACCCTCAGCCGTAGATCTAGCTTCTAATCCTACGGCCCACAGCGCGCGTACCGTTTCATGTGTTAAGTGCCGCTGACAAGCGGGACCCCCCTGTCAGCCGAGCCCTGCGCCGCGGAGCGCCATTGGGCCGGCCCATTCCTTTTCCCGCGCTAGCCCATCGATTCAAATCTGGATTTTTCTTTTTTAGTTAAATCTAGTTTCTGTCCAGTATTTCAAAAATAAATTCTCTAAGTTTTACAATTCCAAATTGCATGAAACAAATTTTGTCCGAAAGGTATTAAGATGATCTATCGAAGCCCGTTGGATGTAATTCAATTAGAGTTATAGATCTCTCCTAATAAAAAATAAGAAGATAGAAACTTTTGCAACTTGCAACATTTTTATAAAATCAACCAAGTTAGCTTTTGAGTTGATTCCAACTCTCAAAAATCACATTTTACCATATCGATCAAAGTATGTAATAATATTAAGGTTTACATGCATTGACTTTAGACTAGTACCAAAATAATGCTATATAGGCATTTCTAGTCACTTTAAATCATTAAATAATGAACTTAAACCAAAGTAATATTGATCCAACCCTTAAATCTCATTCCCACATGTTAGAATATGTGGTGAGGACATGTGTCCACATGAGCCCATATTTTGGTGGTGAATATTAAATTTTAGTTAATTTTTCAATGAGTAGAAATTACTTTTCTAAAATAAACTTGTGATGCTTGTGATGATATTAGATCATCAATTGTGTGTCTTAGAATGCTATCTAGCCTAGTTAAGTATTGTTTGGTGATTGTGCACTCCATATGTATTTATAGACGATAGTATCGACCAAGCTCTCGAGGAGGAGTAGTTCTACCAAGAAGAAGAAGAAAACTTCAACCACTACACCAACCAAGGCAAGCCACCATTAACAATGCCAACTACTATTAGCAAGCTAGAACTATCCAAGATTAACCCTTGCAAGTTAGCACTTGCAAGTGTAGTACTTAGCAAACTAGAATCAAACTAGATGGTTTAGCAAAGATGCCTTAAGCATGCTTTGATCACATCCCCCTTATTTAACTAATAGTACCCCAAGTCCTAGTTACAAGTTTTACCCTTCTTAGATTACACAAAGTTCTTTACTGGTTTTGAAGGTAGCATAAAAAGTATAAAACTTGACCTATTTAGAACCCTTTAGATGTCATTCTATGGCATGAGATTGAACCCATCTTTTTCACCTTAGTGAACACTCTTAACTTAGTAGTTAGAGTAGATCAAAAACTTGAGTCACTTTCGATGGGAACACTTGGTGAAAATGAATTATGAAAACCTTGGAATGATGAGTCATTCTATTGAGATGTTTTGACATGTGTTGAGAAACACAAAGGATTGATGTTGATGAAAATGTTCAGGCATGAGCATTAACCCTTTTATAAAACTGATGGTTGGATTCGGATGCGATACCATTCCAAATTTACCGTACAACCACACTACCTTAATTGGGTAAGGCTTAGCTGGAAATTTATATGCATTAGTATTAGTTCTCTCACGGGAGAGGTTTGAGCTGAGGCTTCCTCTCAATGTTTTCCACCTATGTAGTGCCCAAGATGACTGATGGTCATGGTTGGGAGGCCATTCTCATAGGAGAGGTGCTTATACTAGGGTGTGTAAAGGGAAAGTTATGTTTGATTATCTGCATACTAAGTATGATGATTTAGGGTTATCCCTGACAGATGTATCGAATCTTGTGGTGAAAGTGTACCACCTCTGCAGAGTGTCAAACTATTCAAATAGCCGCGTCCGCGGATATGGACAGTTGGAATGGCCATACTGTTTCGTTGTCAGATGTTTTCTAAAGACTTTGAAAAGAATGATGAAGGTTGACTTGACCACAACAGGGTTGTGTTTATGAAAATAGTTTCCCCACTCAAGTGAGTTTAGAGTTTTATCTTATCTTTCTTTGCTTCAGAACTCAGCTTAGGTTTCAAACTTAACTTGATAGTTAATCATAGAGTTAGCATTTTTAACTTAGATTTATAATACTTGTTAGTGGTAGTTTGCGAGTACTTAAAGATTACTCATGGCTTTTGTCCCTGGCTATTACCATGGCCAGACTATGAAGGAGATTATCAAGATGATGGTCAGCAGGACGGATATGATAACTAGGACTGTCTGCCTTCGTCAGCATTGCGTGTGCCCCTGAAGATGGACCCCACCGCTATGCTATATTTATTTTTCCGCTGCTTGTTGTATTAAGACTGGATCATGAGATCCTTATTTGTGTAAGAACCTTATGTATGGTTTGTAATGGATGATGCACTGTGATATCCGATCCGTTATGTCTCGCAAAAATGGTAATCCTAGGATTGCGAGGTATGGCATAATGGGCATCTGGGATTAAAAATCCGGGTGTTGACAAGTTGGTATCAGAGCCATCTTGACCATAGGAGACCCTAGTTAGAATGGACGTAAAAAAAAACTTAGTTTCCAAATCAAACTGAGTATTTATGAAAAACTATCTCCTCTCTTACCCTTGTGGATTCTTTATCAAAAACTCCATGACCCTCAAAAATTCTTACACTACTACTTAAAATTTGACACACTTGATCACCTCACTAACTTCCTCATCCTTAATTCTTGTAGATGGAGACCCAGTTCAGCAAGTTTTACCAGTTGGGAAACGGAGGTCAGCTGATCTTCGAGAGGGATCTGGATTCACTGTCGGAGTTACTGGGACGCCCACACCCAGAGTTTCTTGCAGCTCAACTTCCAGGACCCCTAGGAGGAGACCTACAGTGGCTAGTCACCGCAGATCTTAGAGGAAGCATCGAAACACCAACTTCTGGAAGAATTCAGTTCTCCGTGAGAGAGAACAAGTGGCTAGATGGATTAGCCAGGGCAATGCATGAAGCTCTGGCCCGTCTATGTGCACTCGGCGTCAACAAGACCCAAGGAACTCGTTTTGCCCACTATGCAAGACGTGACTTCATGGGACTTCCAATTGAAATGTCGGGCCACCCCGAGTCGAGGCGTCATGTGGAGAACCTTGACTTCTTGCTTCATGACAGACAGCAGGAACTAGACAATGCCAGAGAGTTAGCCAACCAGAATCGTGCCATTGCCGACCAGAAGGCCCAGACTTTCGCACTGCTTGTCCAAGACCGTCAGTCTCTTTGCCGCCAGCGTGCCAAGAAGGATCGCACCATCGCTCGTCTTCGCAAGAAGGTGGCTGACCTTGAGAAGACTGTCATGGAGCAGGAAGCTCAGCTTGCCACCAAGAAAGAAGAAGATGAGGGTGAAGACATCCAGGGAGACAAGGATTCGTACCTCAGCTACGATGATGATTTCCTGGAGGAGGATGCCGTGGATTTCTACACTGATGATGAGGACTCCGACTTCATCAACGATGAGTAGATGCACTAGGGCACTGTCGTAGCATGAGATGTATCGATCTCAATGTATCTTAGCTTGTAGAATGGTTCTTCAAACCATCTGTTTTCCCTTTGATTGTTGTGATGTGTGTGTATCGTGTGCTTGCTTGCATGAATGAAAATGAAGTTAGTTGAAAAACCTGAGTCTAACTCAAAGTTTTAGCCTTGAAAACCCAAAACCATGAACCTTAGAAATTTCCCTCTTACCCCTTGTCACATCCCAAAATTCTCCTAATTTTGGAATGTAAAGTTAATAAAATAACTTGGTTGAATTGTTTGACTTTGTTGAAATTTCTCAAAGAAAAGAAACTTTCGGTTATGATTTTCCTTCCTTGAATTCAGAAACTTGTATGAGATTGGATTAACAGGACTATCCAACTTGTTTTTCATTTTCTTTTCAGCTATTTGATTCTTTAAATATCCAACCATGCTTAGATGATTAAAGAGAGGGAATAAAATGACTTTCCCAATTATGGTGGAGTGATATTCTAATTTCCCTATTTGACCCTTAAAGTCTCTACTTCGTTTTATGAAAGCATTCTAGATGCTTTTCACCACTTGCCTGAAAAGAGAGAAGATAACATGACATCTTCATTTTCATTGGATGTTAAGAATGAGTTCCTTCATGTTACATGATTGAACTTGTTGTTTTGGGCATTTGTGGCATTGTGTGTTTTGGTTGAGTGGTTAAAATAAAACCCTAAGAAGCTATTTAGAAATATTGCATAGTAGCCATATAAGGCCAAATGCATAAAACCCTATATCCTTTTGATAATACCTAAGTAGCCATATAGGCAAAAAGGCGTGAATTGAGTTTTAATTTTAGGATTTGTGTGAATGTTTGCAAAAATGAAAATCATGAAGCATTCATAAGCATTTCTTTGCATCCATGCAAAGTTCCCAAAAATTGAATCCAAATCCTAATATCTAGATCCGATAGTTGATTTGCCCAAATGTTCCTATAAGGAATATATGGACATTTATAAATAAATCATCTCCAAACTAGTGAAAACGTTACAAATATGATCTTATAATGATCTATGGAATTTTAGAAAAAATTAGAAACAAGAATCATGTCATTTGGAGTTCGTATGCAAAAGATATAAAGAAAATACCAAAATAGAAAAAAAAACGAAATGGGCCACCCGGCCGGTCCACTCAGCCGACCGAACCAGCCACGCGCACGGGAGAAGGATCAATCCCACCTCCGCTTTAAAAAGCGTGCGAAAATCTGATTTCTAAACCTATCTCTATTGAAACACTTATAACTTTTTATCTATAACTTCGAATTGACTTTCGTTTGTTTCTACTTGTTCTCTACTTCCAGATCTATCTTCCCATAATCCTAAAAGCCTAAATAATCCATCGGAGCCACATCTATAACACTTTTCCTTTCCGAAATCCAGAATCTACACCCTACCGAATCGTATTTCGCTTCTAAACCCATCTAAACTTCGTCGGCTGCCTTCCGCTTCAACACGAAAGTTGTAGATCTCGTCGAAATCTTTCAGTTGCGACAAACCTCACCTATTTTCATCCACCATAGGCGGAGAATTTCGCAACGCAATATTTAAGATCTGATGGCGTAATTCCAAGATCTCCTCGCGCTCGTTTCTTGAAATCCAAATTCCTTTGGTGAAAAGGTAGATCTAATCATCCTCCACAACTTTTATGTTCAAAGTTTTTTGATTTGACCTACGGATTTTTATCTCTCTAACGCAGATCTACTTCTAGTCATTTGTTAGGCAAAATCGGGTCTATTTTGAGCCAACTTCTCTTCTAGACACCGGATCTCATCCCGACGGTCGAGATTCAATCGTCCCGATCAGTTGCCTCGTCACCGCCACTTCGTCGTCATGTAAGCGTCTAGTCCCAGTCAGCCTGCACGGTCAACCTGTCCAGTCAGCGGAATATTCTCTGAAATATTCCGTTCGAATTTAAAATTGCAGATTATAGATCTAACTTGTAAAATCAATAGAAAATTCATACTATGTCCAAACATCGCAAATGATATACCGTTGGAATCAAAAAATCGTGTAGAGTATTAATATATAATTGTATCAGACATTTACTGTAAGTATTTGTCGTTATTATTTAAATGGTTTAATACACTTTTTGGAGCAATTAATTCAAAGAAAATAAAACACAACTCAAAAAATACAAATGATATACCCCTGGATTCACAAACTTGTATAGAACATGATTCTGGAATAAAATTACAAGTTTACTGTATAGATTACTAGCGAATAATTAATTAGTATTATTGGCCTTTTAAATCATTAAATAATAGTAAATAATCTACATATCCGAAAAATATGAGCAATATGTCCCTGAGTTCATAATCTTGCGTAGTTTTCAGATCTGTACTTAGTTTTGTTTGTTGTCAGTACGATCTGTTCAGATTTATTAAACTCCATTAAACACTAAATAAATCCTAGAAGAAGATCTATAACTCCGATTAAGATGAATCCAATTCCTCCTGGTCCATATTAATGTCCTCTATCCAGTAAAACTGGTAATTAAATTTAATTAGACAATTAGGACAGAAGTTGCAACAGAACTACTAAAGCCTTTTTTTTGGTCATCAAGATTTAATAACAAATACCCTATTGCATTAAATGATCTCCTACATGCATCATATGATCTAATAGCATACAAAGAACTAATATTAAATCATCATGCATGCTTGTGTTCATCATTGTTGTGGTTGTTATGTTTGTAATTGTGTTGATTGGAATTGTTTTGTCCTCGCGTTAGATTGTTCGGAGAGTGCGATTGCTGCAGAAGAATTCAATCATCACCCACAAAACAAACATAAGGCAAGTTACACCACTTGTTCATATTTATGTCCCAGTTTTGAATATGCATGATCTACTCTTCAAAATTCTGTAGTATGCATGTGTAGGATTTTGGTAGATTTTCTTAGTACTATTTTGCAAGTGTGGTTTTGTAGTATGCCATGAGTAGTTCCATACTTAGGATTTTCTATCCCAATAGGTTATCCTGTTTTTCTAAGTTATGCATGCTATGCTATATACTTATCTATATCAAGTATCGTTGGGAGGGTTCGAAAGACTCAAAATTTTCTAAGTATGAGAGCTCTCTCGATCGAACTTTTCTTCTCCAAAACCCCCTTCAAAATAAAACTAAGTTTTCTTCTGGGCGGAATGGTTGTCGGGACAACGAGTGAGATTTTGGTGGAGGACGGCCGCCCAGGAATCAAAGAAGTCTGCCATGTTTCAGAATTCAGAAGCTTCCCGTGCAACCACAATACATATGGGCTCTGTCTTGGCTTAGTACTTAGTGGGAAACCTCACCGGGGTACCAACATTTGGAGGTTCTTGGCACGGTTGGATCCAGCTGGTAGAGGGGCTACTAAGGGAAGGCTTCGCCATGGTCTTGTCTATAAAAGGGCTTGATCATGGATTGTGGGGAAAGTGCACAACCTCTCGAGTGTATTGCAAAGTGATCGATCAGCCGTGTTCACGGAAACAGAACAACATTGAGCATCTGAAGGATGGAGCCTCTGAAAGATCTTCCTCTCTCTCTTTTCCAAACTTACGTTTTATAAACCCCAGGGCGTGAGTAATATCGCCATTGGGTGGGATTTTGGGAACTTGGTGAGTAATATCCAAGTGTTAGGTTGTTCGGGCACTTGGTGAGTAATATCCTCGTGTTCGATTCGACCCTATGTTACTTAAACAAATGTTTACAAAGTAGGATAAAACTCTTCCTATTTTCTTCTTACTTAGAGAAAATTGGCTTTACGCAAATAAACCCCAAAGCCTACTCTAGCCTTGCATGTAGAGTTAGTCTTGTTCTTTCCTTGGTGTAATTTGCCAATACATTCAAAGTATTGACCAACTCGTTTGGCTGCACGTTTTATGTGCAGAATTTGGAGATCGTTGAAAGGTGCGCTAGGATCACGAGTCTTCACTCAACCTGCCTGTGGCATTGATGGGACTCCAAGTTGTATATATTTTGCTTCTGTTGAAATAATGTAAACTCTGGATTATTCGATTCATGTAATAAAGACTTGTGTTTTACATGATATTTCATCGACTGTGAGTGCTAGCTAATGATCTAGGGACTAGCATGTTAATCACAGGGACTTAGGATCCTTACTCGATCCGAGGTCACTACAGATGGTATCAGAGCATAAGTTGACTGTATATAGTGGACCTAGCATCGGAAAAGCCTTAGGATTAATATTTTCTAAGTTATTTCAGAAAAAACTCTCATACTTCTCATCATCTATCTTTGGAGTTTAAAATTTCTTAAGTCTCTTCTTTTCAACATTAGAAATGACCGCTATGAACTTCAAGAAGAAACTTCTCTCAAGACTACCTTTCTAGAGAAGACCATCTTGCTTGAGTTAGGACTTGAGAACCTCTGTAGAAGATGTTCCAAGACTGAAGCTACGAGAATTGAAGACTCCAAAGAAAGTACCAAAAACATCGAAGGCCTTAAGTTAAAGTTATTGACCGAAGACCTCAAAGACAATGAAGATTATGAAGATCATGAAGATTTCAAGTGACCCATTAGAAACCAAAGTTGGATAGACTACACTATGATTAGATGCGGTGATTTGTGAGCTGCCATTTGTGTGGTTTTCTTGACAGCAGCAAATAATACTTATTTTCAATACAAAATTTGTTTGTCTGGGTTGTTCATGTCCTTCTTGATAGATTTTACTCTCCCTACCTTAAATCTTGAAGACGGAAGAAGGGAGACAAACCGAAGAACTTGAATGAGGGCACCATCAAAAGAAGAACACTCACATGGTGGAGGATGCTACAAGTCCTTGAAGATAAACAACACACAAGTGCCTCCAGGGTTAGGAAACACAAGGATAAATGCTTATCTCCAATGTAGTTCCCTCTCATAGTTTGACTGAAATTGGCTTAATTTGATATTACGTTTGGTTTGTTTGCTTGTATGGGGTAATCTTCTTCTTCCTTTTCTATAATCCACTCGTTCCTACTCTAAACCTTGGCCAACTCGATAGATGGGCCGTACCGTCAAGGAAGACAAGGAACTCAATTTCTCCAAACATATGAGCAACGCCGATGCAAAGCAATTGATGCACAAGGTTGAATACAGAATGAAGGATGGCAATACTGAAGTTAATAAAATGGTTCATTATGCCACCCAATTCTTAAAGGAGGACGTTGCAACTTGGTGGGAGATGGAACACACCATTGATTATCATCAAGGGATGATATCCTGGGAAGAATTTAAAGTGGTTCTACTATAATCTCGTCTCGTCACTCGGATATCAAAAAAACCAATAAATGCAATTTTTACGGGTGGTAGCACTCTACTGTATCCTGAACCTATTTCTTTCTAGCCTTCCCGAATCTCGGGACGAGATTCCATTTAAGGGTGGTAGTTTGTCACATCCCAAAATTCTCCTAATTTTGGAATGTAAAGTTAATAAAATAACTTGGTTGAATTGTTTGAATTTGTTGAAATTTCTCAAAGAAAAGAAACTTTTTGTTATGATTTTCCTTCCTTGAATTTAGAAACTTGTATGAGATTGGATTAACAGGACTATCCAACTTGTTTTTCATTTTGTTTTCAACTATTTGATTCTTTAAATATCCAACCATGCTTAGATGATTAAAGAGAGGGAATAAAATGACTTTCCCAATTATGGTGGAGTGATATTCTAATTTCCCTATTTGACCCTTAAAGTCTCTACTTCGATTTATGAAACCATTCTAGATGCTTTTCACCACTTGCCTGAAAAGAGAGAAGATAACATGACATCTTCATTTTCATTGGATGTTAAGAATGAGTTCCTTCATGTTACATGATTGAACTTGTTGTTTTGGGCATTTGTGGCATTGTGTGTTTTGGTTGAGTGGTTAAAATAAAACCCTAAGAAGCTATTTAGAAATATTGCATAGTAGCCATATAAGGCCAAATGCATAAAACCCTATATCCTTTTGATAATACCTAAGTAGCCATATAGGCAAAAAGGCGTGAATTGAGTTTTAGTTTTAGGATTTGTGTGAATGTTTGCAAAAATGAAAATCATGAAGCATTCATAAGCATTTCTTTGCATCCATGCAAAGTTCCCAAAAATTGAATCCAAATCCTAATATCTAGATCCGATAGTTGATTTGCCCAAATGTTCCTATAAGGAATATATGGAGATTTGTAAATAAATCATCTCCAAACTATTGAAAACGTTACAAATATGATCTTATAATGATCTATGGAATTTTATTAAAAATTAGAAACAAGAATCATGTCATTTGGAGTTCGTATGCAAAAGATATAAAGAAAATACCAAAATAGAAAAAAAAAACGAAATGGGCCACCCGGCCGGCCCACTCAGCCGACCGAACCAGCCACGCATACATGGGAGAAGGATCGATCCCACCTCTGCTTTAAAAAGCGTGCGAAAATCTGATTTCTAAATCTATCTCTATTCAAACACTTATAACTTTTTATCTATAATTTCAAATTGACTTTCGTTTGTTTCTACTTGTTCTCTACTGCAAGATCTATCTTTCCATCATCCTAAAATCCTAAATAATCCATCGGAGCCACAGCTATAACACTTTTCCTTCCCAAAATCCCGAATCTACCCCCTACCGAATCGTATTTCGCTTCTAAACCCATCTAAAATTCGTCGGCTGCCTTCAGCTTCAACACGAAAGTTGTAGATCTCATCGAAATCTTTCAATTCCAACAAACCTCACCTCTTTTCATCCACCACAGGTGGAGAAGTTCGCAACGTAATATTTCAGATCTGATGTCGTAATTCCAAGATCTCCTCGCGCTCGTTTCTTGAAATCCAAATTCCTTTGGTGAAATGCTAGATCTAATCATCCTCCCCAACTTTTATGTTCAAAGTTTTTCGATTTGACCTACGGATTTATCTCTCTAACACAGATCTACTTCTAGTCCTTTGTTAGGCAAAATCGGGTCTATTTTGAGCCTACTTCTCTTCTAGCCACCGGATCTCATCCCGATGGTCAAGATTCAATCGTCCCGATCAGTTGCCTCGTCACCGCCATGTCGTCGTCAGGTCAGCGTCTAGTCCCAGTCAGCCTGCACGGTCAACCTGGTCAGTCAGCGGAATATTCTCTGGAATATTCCGTTCGAATTTAAAATTGCAGATTATAGATCTAACTTGTAAAATCCATAGAAAATTCATACCATGTCCAAACATCGCAAATGATATACCGTTGGAATCACAAAATCGTGTAGAGTATTAATATATAATTGTATCAAACATTTACTGTAAGTATATGTCGTGATTATTTAAATGGTTTAATACACTTTTTAGAGCAATTAATTCAAAGAAAATAAAATACAACTCAAAAAATACAAATGATATACCCCTGGATTCACAAACTTGTATAGAACATGATTCTGGAATAAAATTACAAGTTTACTGTATAGATTACTAGCGAATAATTAATTAGTATTATTGGCCTTTTAAATCATTAAATTCATAGTAAATAATCTACATATCCGAAAAATATGAGCAATATGTCCCTGAGTTCATAATCTTGCGTAGTTTTCATATCTGTACTTAGTTTTGTTTGTTGTCAGTACGATCTGTTCAAATTTATTAAACTCCATTAAACACTAAATAAATCCTAGAAGAAGATCTATAACTCTGATTAAGATGAATCCAATTCCTCCTGGTCCGTATTAATGTCCTCTATCCAGTAAAACTGGTAATTAAATTTAATTAGACAATTAGGACAGAAGTTGCAACAGAACTACTAAAGCCTTTTTTTTGGTCATCAAGATTTAATAACAAATACCCTATTGCATTAAATGATCTCCTACATGCATCATATGATCTAATAGCATTCAAAGAACTAATATTAAATCATCATGCATGCTTGTGTTCATCATTGTTGTGGTTGTTATGTTTGTAATTGTGTTGATTGGAATTGTTTTGTCCTCGCGTTAGATTGTTCGGAGAGTGCGATTGCTGCAGAAGAATTCAATCATCACCAACAAAACAAACATAAGGCAAGTTACACCACTTGTTCATATTTATGTCCCAGTTTTGAATATGCATGATCTACTCTTCAAAATTCTGGAGTATGCATGTGTAGGATTTTGGTAGATTTTCTTAGTACTATTTTGCAAGTGCGGTTTTGTAGTATGCCATGAGTAGTTCCATACTTAGGATTTTCTATCCCAATAGGTTATCCTGTTTTTCTAAGTTATGCATGCTATGCTATATACTTATCTATATCAAGTATCGTTGGGAGGGTTCGAAAGACTCAAAATTTTCTAAGTATGAGAGCTCTCTCGATCGAACTTTTCTTCTCCAAAACCCCCTTCAAAATAAAACTAAGTTTTCTTCTGGGCGGAATGGTTGTCGGGACAACGAGTGAGATTTTGGTGGAGGACGGCCGCCCAGGAATCAAAGAAGTCTGCCATGTTTCAGAATTCAGAAGCTTCCCGTGCAACCACAATACATATGGGCTCTGTCTTGACTTAGTACTTAGTGGGAAACCTCACCGGGGTACCAACATTTGGAGGTTCTTGGCACGGTTGGATCCAGCTGGTAGAGGGGCTACTAAGGGAAGGCTTCGCCATGGTCTTGTCTGTAAAAGGGCTTGATCATGGATTGTGGGGAAAGTGCACAACCTCTCGAGTGTATTGCAAAGTGATCGATCAGCCGTGTTCACGGAAACAGAACAACATTGAGCATCTGAAGGATGCAGCCTCTGAAAGATCTTCCTCTCTCTCTTTTCCAAACTTACGTTTTATAAACCCCAGGGCGTGAGTAATATCGCCATTGGGTGGGATTTTGGGAACTTGGTGAGTAATATCCAAGTGTTAGGTTGTTCGGGCACTTGGTGAGTAATATCCTCGTGTTCGATTCGACCCTATGTTACTTAAACAAATGTTTACAAAGTAGGATAAAACTCTTCCTATTTTCTTCTTACTTAGAAAAAATTGGCTTTATGCAAATAAACCCCAAAGCCTACTCTAGCCTTGCATGTAGAGTTAGTCTTGTTCTTTCCTTGGTGTAATTTGCCAATACATTCAAAGTATTGACCAACTCGTTTGGCTACACGTTTTATGTGCAGAATTTGGAGATCGTTGAAAGGTGTGCTAGGATCACGAGTCTTCACTCAACCTGCCTGTGGCATTGATGGGACTCCAAGTTGTATATATTTTGCTTCTGTTGTAATAATGTAAACTCTGGATTATTCGATTCATGTAATAAAGACTTGTGTTTTACATGATATTTCATCGACTGTGAGTGCTAGCTAATGATCCAGGGACTAGCATGTTAATCACAGGGACTTAGGATCCTTATTCGATCCGAGGTAACTACACCCCTATATCTCAATCTTCAGATGACTCGTGGAAACCAAGGAGGGAGCAGCTCATCGCAGGACCCAATGCTGCAGATCTTGCAGAATCTCATCGCAGACCGTGAAGCAAGCAGGGCAGAACTCCAACCCAACTGAGCAACACTTCAACAGATCGCCCAGATGGCTCTCAACAACGAAGGACATGGAAATCAGTACCACCATGGATCCAACTCAAAAAAAATTAGAACACTAATCCCCCAATCTTCAACCAATTTGAGAACCCATTAGATGCTGATGACTGGTTACAGACCATGGAGAAGAACCTCGAAGTTGCAAGAGTGGATGAAAATGAGAAAGTGCTCTTCGCCACCCACTATCTGGCGGGAGATTCTAGAGCTTGGTGGAATAGCATCCGCAATATGAACCCTGGTCAAGTGATGACCTGGGAAGCATTCAAAGTCAAGTTCAGCCGCACCCACGTGCCGCAACGTCTAGTCAACTAGATGAGATATGAGTTCCGCGAATTGAAACAAGGAAGAATGACTGTGGTGGAGTACTGTGACAAATTCCTGTCACTTGCCAGATATGCACCTGGCGAGATCAGCACGGAGGCCAAGAAGAAGGAAATATTCTTGAATCGACTGCATGATGAGATGCAGACTGTCCTCGTCAATATCCGTTTCCAGGATCTCGAAGAGCTAGTCGACTCTGTCATCCAGATGGAAGGGAAGATTAACCAGGCAAACGACAACCACAAGCGTCGTATGATGCAGCAGTCTAAATCCAACAATCACCAGAAGTACCGTCCCAACCCTTCACTGGGATATGTACCAAGGAACAACCGACCCCCAAATTCTCGCCCAAGCTACCCCAACCGTAGCGGAGGCAATGTGAAGTCTGGAGGAAACAATCACAACTCCGGTAATACCAAAAATTTCAACTGTGCACCTCCCAAGGACAACAACAACAACACTGCACCTAGAACTGGCAGCAATGTTGTGCCTGTCGCAGTCAAGGACAAGTCCCAGATCACTTGTTTCGAGTGTGGAGTGAAGGGTCACTACTCCAACGAGTGTCCCAAGAAGACTGCCGCCAATCCCAATGTGAATGCCCCAGCTCAGCAGCAGCGTCGTGTTCATCCAGGAAGGAGATTTGCCCCAGGGAACCCTCACAACCACAATGGCCATCTCTTCCACATGAATGCAGAAGAAGCCCAGGAAGCGCCAGATGTAGTGTTGGGTATGTTTTCTGTCAACTCAGTTTTAGCAAGAGTATTGTTTGATTCGGGAGCATCGCATTCATTTGTCACCGAAGAATTTGCATGCACTCGTAAGATTCGTCCAACCAACCTGAAGCATGTCATGATAGTTCAAATCCCCGGTTCCACAACCAAAGCTAGAAAAATTTGCAAAGCTGTACCTATCAGAATACATGGGATAGATTTTTATGCCAACCTAATTGTACTTGGAACCAAAGGATTGGAAGTAGTACTAGGTATGGACTGGATGTCAAGGCATAAAGGATTGATAGACTGTGCTAAGAAAGCCATCACCATGACTAGTAGTTCTGGGGTCACAGTAGAGCATATCTCTGAAACCTTACCCCGTCAATTCAAGTGCAACCAGAGTGTACCCTTGCCCACCATTGACCAAGTTAGAGTAGTCTGTGAATACCGCGACGTATTCCTAGATGAATTGCCAGGTATGCCCCCGGATAGGGATCTTGAGTTCATTATCGAACTAATCCCCAGAACTGGACCTATAGCCCAGAGACCCTATAGCATGAACCCATCAGACTTAGTGGAACTGAAGAAGCAGTTGGATGCTATGCTAGCCAAAGGCTTGATTCAACCAAGCGCATCGCCATGGAGATCACCAGTATTGCTCGTCGACAAGAAAGATGGAGGCAACCGTCTGTGTACAGACTACATAAAATTGAATGTTGTCACCATCAAGAACAAGTACCCTTTGCCAAACATAGAGGATCTATTTGATCAGTTGACTGGAGCTCAGGTATTTTCAAAGATTGATCTTAGGACTGGTTATCACCAACTTAAGATTTGTGCAACGGATATTCCGAAGACCGCCTTTACTACTCGCTATGGTTTATACGAGTATACGGTTATGTCTTTTGGATTAACCAATGCCCCTGCTTATTTCATGAATCTCATGAATAAGATCTTTATGAATTTCCTGGATAAGTTTGTAGTTGTGTTTATCGACGACATCCTTATCTACTCCAAGTTAGAAGAAGAACACGAGCAACATCTGAGAATCATTCTAGAAACCCTAAGAGAGCATTAGTTATATACCAAGTTTAGCAAGTGTGAATTTTGGCTAAAAGAAGTAGGATTCCTAGGACATATTGTGTCTGCTGGAGGAGTCTCTGTTGATCCCGCAAAGATCAAGGATGTTGAAGAATGGAAAGCCCCAACCACTCAAACCCAAGTCCGTGCCTTTCTCGGATTAGCAGGATCTTACCGCAAGTTCGTAGAAGGATTCTCGAGCATAGCCCGACCAATGACCCAATTGTTGAAGAAGCACAAGAAGTTTGAATGGACAGACAAATGTGAAGTCAGTTTCTAGGAGCTGAAGAAGAGATTGATATCAGCCCCAATTTTGCTCATGCCAGACATCAAGAAGCCATTTGATGTGTATTGTGACGCATCCAAGATGGTATTGTGACGCATCCTAGCTAGCATTGAACTTCAACCCACTTTGATTAGCCAAATCAAGGAAGCCCAGAAGGGGAATGAAAGTATCGACGGAATCAAACGTCATATTGGTACAGGAAAGGTACCTGGATTCACCGAAGATGAAGAAGGAGTACTGTGGTACAAAGGACGTATCTATGTTCCAGCAGATTCGGAGCTGAAGGAAGTTATCATGAAGGAGGCTCATGATACTCTTTATTCTATCCACCCCGGAGGAACAAAGATGTATCAAGATTTGAAGGAGCAATTTTGGTGGCACAAGATGAAGAGAGAGATCGGAAGCTACATTGCCAAATGTGACATCTGCCAAAGAGTCAAGGTAGAACACTAGAGACCTGCGGGACTATTGCAGCCATTGCAGATTCCGGAATGGAAATGGGATTCCGTCGGAATGGACTTCATCACAGGTTTACCTACTTCTAGTAGGGGAAATGACTCAATCAGGGTCATAGTTGATAGACTGTCCAAGGTAGCCCACTTTATACCTGTCAAAACAACTTACCAGAGTGCAAAGTTAGCAGAGCTATACATTGCTAGGATTGTTAGTCTGCATGGAACCCCCAAGACCATCGTATCAGATCGATGAACCCAGTTTACCTCAAGATTTTGGCAGAAAGTTTAGGAAGGTTTTGGAACCAAGTTGAACTTTAGTACCGCATATCATCCGCAAATAGATGGACAGACTGAGAGAGTCAACCAAATCCTAGAAGATATGCTTAGAGCTTGTGTGCTAGAATATGGAGCAAAATGGGAAGACTGTCTACCTTTCGCATAATTCTCATACAACAACAGTTATCAAGCTAGTTTACAGATGGCACCATTTGAATTCCTTTATGGAAGAAAGTGTCGTACCCCTTTGAATTGGTCGCAAGTAGGAGAAAGTCAGATCTTTGGACCCGACATTCTCCGAGAAGCAGAAGAGAAAGTTCACGAAGTCCGTGAGCAACTCAAGACCGCCCAATCCAGACAAAAGAGCTATGCTGACAAAAGAAGAAGAGACCTGACTTTCAATGTCAGAGATTTTGTATACCTCAAGGTTTCTCCCTTGAAAGGAACTCAATGCTTTAGTCTGAAAGGAAAGTTAGCCCCCAGATATATCGGACCTTTCAAGATCCTGAACCGCCGAGGAGAATTATCGTATCAGTTGGAACTTCCTGAAGAGATGTTAGCCATCCACAATGTGTTCCATATCTCGTTACTTCGAAAATGCTTGGAAGTGCCCAAGAAGACCGAAGTTTTCAAGAACATCGATCATAGAGCTGTGGAAATCAACAATGACCTAACCTATCGAGAAGTACCCATCCGTATCTTAGAAGAAGCTTATAGAACCAAGGAGTATCAAGTTTCTCAAGATTCAGTGGAGCAACCATACCGAGGAGGAAGCTACTTGGGATCGAGAAGATTACATTAGGACAGAGTTCCCCGATCTCTTTAGTTCCTAGTTTTCTTTGTAAATCTCGGGACAATATTTTGTTTAAGGGGGGAAGGTTTGTAACATCCCAAAACTTCAATCCAAGCTTATCAATATCAAATCAATCAAAATTTGGGGTTAACAAAAACTTTTTCAAAGTTAATATGAAAGCATTCATATATGTGTGCATTTAAATTAGGAGTTGTTTGAATTGCCATGATTGAATGATCCAATGCTTGTAAAATGTTTCTTAGGTGATTTAAACATCATCTACATCATTCCCAAACTTTTTCCTAAAGAAAATCAAATAAAAAAGAATTAAAAATGAGGAATGGTCATTTTGGCAAATTTAACTCTGATGCCTACTTTGCCTATTCCTAGTACTCAAATTTTAACAGAAACAATTCTTGATCATTGCACCCCTTGCTAGTACACATAATGAGGTACCAAGGCCCACCTTTTGATCTGCTAAAAACATTCTGTGAACTAATTTAAATGGCAGTTTAAAATTGAATCTAATGCATATGCATAGATCACCCCTATTTCAAAACCCATTTTTTTGAGCTCCACTTTCAAAACCCTTGCAACCAGAGACTACCTATCATTAGTGGAGAACACCCAAAAATTTTGAACTCAAAATTCAAAAGGAATTTTCATGCGGCCATTTCATCAAACACATGGCAGGCAGAATAAAACATAAATAGCTAGCTAACTGTTTCGACAGGGTTTTGCCACCCAATTGACCACAAAACACTCCCTCTGTCTCCCCTTGATCAAACCATGCCATTACCACCCCATCCCCTACACCCTAGTGGCAAGACCAAGCCATGCCGAGCACCAACTCGCCGGCCAACCATGCTCTCACCCCAGTAGACCACCTCCCCCTCTCTATCCATGTCTAGGAGGTAGCCAGGAGCTCACCGCCACCCCCTGTCCCTTGCCCGAGCCCAGGAGTGCCGTGGACCACCAAGCACAAACTGCGCCCAGTGCCACCGCACCATGCCGAGCGCACGCCAGAGCGCCGCACCCGGAACGCGTGCACAAGCCGCCGGTCGACCGCAGCCCGCGCCTACCACTCCGCCACGACACAGGGAACACGACGGACACGCCCGTTCGCTTCCCAACGCCCCACAGCCACCGCTCGCCGAGGACACCGCCGCCTCTGCCGCGCAGAGCGCCACCTCGCCCCGACCGCGTGCCACCGCCCCTACGGCCGCATTTAAGCTCTAGAGCACCGCCAGGGAACCGCCCATCGATCACCACCCCCAGCCATGCCTCTACCTCGCCGTAGCCATGTCGCCACCATCGACCGCCCATCCCGCTCGGTTTTACCGTCGAGCCTATAAAAGGAGCCCTCCCCAGCCTCTCTTCTCCACACCATTCCACTCCCCTCACCTCTCTGAACCTCACCCACCTCTAGCCGGAGCAAGGCGAGCTCTGCCTCGCCGGAATTGGAGCCGGAGCAACCGCGGCAGGAGGAGAAGGACGCCGTTGATTTCGACCGCCCCAAGCTCCGCCGCGACCACGCCTCGTATCGCCGTCGTCTTCCACGTCGTTTTCCCGCCTCGCCGACCCCACTGTAGCCCTGGTACGCCCCCAGCCAACCCCCACCGAGCCGCTAGGGTTCGCGCTCATCGGCGACCTGTTCATCGTCGATGACGACCCTCAGCCGTAGATCTAGCTTCTAATCCTACAACCCACAACGCGCGTACCGTTTCGCGTGTTAATTGTCGCTGACAAGCGGGACCCCCTGTCAGCTGAGCCCCGCACCGCGTAGCGCCACTGGGCCGGCCCATTCCTTTTCCCGCGCTAGCCCATCGATTCAAATCTGGATTTTTTTTAGTTAAATCTAGTTTCTGTCCAGTATTTCAAAAATCAATTCTCTGAGTTTTACAATTCCAAATTGCATGAGACAAATTTTGTCCGAAAGGTATTAAGATGATCTATCGAAGCCCGTTGGATGTAATTCAATTAGAGTTATAGATCTCTCCTAATAAAAATAAAAAGACAGAAGCTTTTGCAACTTGCAACATTTTTATAAAATCAACCAAGTTAGCTTTTGAGTTGATTCCAACTCTCAAAAATCACATTTTACCATATCGATCAAAGTATGTAATAATATTAAGGTTTAGATTCAGTGACTTTATACTAGTACCAAAATAATGCTATATAGGCATTTCTAGTCACTTTAAATCATTAAATAATGAACTTAAACCAAAGTAATATTGATCCAACCCTTAAATCTCATTCCCACATGTTTGAATATGTGGTGAGGACATGTGTTCACATGAGCCCATATTTTGGTGGTGAATATTAAATTTTAGTTAATTTTTCAATGAGTAGAAATTACTTTTTTAAATAAAAAGAAGGAAACTTTTGATTTAAACTTGTGATGCTTGTGATGATATTAGATCATCAATTGTGTGTCTTAGAATGCTTTCTAGCCTACTTAAGTATTGTTTGGTGATTGTGCACTCCCTATGTATTTATAGACGATAGTATCGACCCAGCTCTCAAGGAGGAGGAGTTCTACCAAGAAGAAGAAGAAGAAAACTTCAACCACTGCACCAACCAAGGCAAGCCACCATTAACAATGCTAGCTACTATTAGCAAGCTAGCACTATCCAAGATTAACCCTTGCAAGTTAGCACTTGCAAGTGTAGTACTTAGCAAACTAGAATCAAACTAGATGGTTTAGCAAAGATGCCTTAAGCATGCTTTGATCACACCCCCCTTATTTAACTAATAGTACCCCAAGTCCTAGTTACAAGTTTTACCCTTCTTAGATTATACAAAGTTCTTTACTGGTTTTGAAGGTAGCATAAAAAGTATAAAACTTGACCTATTTAGAACCCTTTAGATGTCATTCTATGGCATGAGATTGAACCCATCTTTTTCACCTTAGTGAACACTCTTAACTTAGTAGTTAGAGTAGATCAAAAACTTGAGTCACTTTTGATGGGAACACTTGGTGAAAATGAATTATGAAAACCTTGGAATGATGAGTCATTCTATTGAGATGTTTTGACATGTGTTGAGAAACACAAAGGATTGATGTTGATGAAAATGTTGAGGCATGAGCCTTAACCCTTTTATAAAACTGATGGTTGGATTCGGATGCGATACCATTCCAAATTTACCGTACAACCACATTACCTGAATTGGGTAAGGCTTAGCTTGAAATTTATATGAATTAGTATTAGTTCCCTCACGGGAGAGGTTTGAGCTGAGGCTACCTCTTAGTGTTGTCCACCTATGCAGTGCCCAAGATGACTGATGGTCATGGTTGGGAGGCCATGCTCATAGGAGAGGTGCTTATACTAGGGTGTGTAAAGGGAAACTTATGTTTGATTATCTGCATACTAAGTATGATGATTCAGGGTTATCCCTAACAGATGTATCGAATCTTGTGGTGAAAGTGTACCACCTCTGCAGAGTGTCAAACTATTCGAATAGCCGCGTCCGCGGATATGGACAGTTGGAATGGCCATACTGTTTCATTGTCAGATGTTTTCTAAAGACTTTGAAAAGAATGATGAATGCTGACTTGACCACAACAGGGTTGTGTTTATGAAAATAGTTTCCCCACTCAAGTGAGTTTAGATTTTTATCTTATCTTTCTTTGCTTCAGAACTCAGCTTAGGTTTCAAACTTAACTTGATAGTTAAGCATAGAGTTAGCATTTTAACTTAGATTTATAATACTTGTTAGTGGTAGTTTGCGAGTACTTAAAGAGTACTCATGGATTTTGTCCCTGGCTATTACCATGGCCAGACTATGAAGGAGATTATCAAGATGATGGTTAGCAGGACGGCTATGATAACTAGGACTATCTGCCTTCGTCAGCATTGCCTGTGCCCCTGAAGATGGACCCCACCGCTACGCTATCTTTATTTTTCGGCTGTTTGTTGTATTAAGACTGGATCATGAGATCCTTATTTGTGTAAGAACCTTATGTATGGTTTGTAATGGATGATGTACTGTGATATCCAATCCGTTATGTCTCGCAAAAATGGTAATCCTGGGATTGCGAGGTATGGCATAACGGGCATCTGGGATTAAAAATCCGGGTGTTGACCAAAGGTAGGGACAAGAAAATTTTGATCTTAATGCTTCTTCATTCGAAAATACTTGAATCTTGCTCCTATGCCTAGCTAAACGGTGTTAAAGAAAAGCACTATTGGGAGATAACCCAAATTATTTTTACTTTCAGTAAGTTTTTCTTTTCTTGAGTCTTGGAAGTTATTGCCTCATTAATAACCACTACTTATCCTTTTTTTGTGGTTTTTGTGCCAAGAATAACCTCGAATGAGAGAGAAGTAAGACTTGGGAAAGTTGTTGTCCCGAAACAGATTTTTGTGCTCCACTGTAAAAAATCGTGAAAACTCCCTGTACAACGAATCGAGCTTTATTTTTCTGTGCTTATTCCCCAGGTTATTATATAACTTCCGTTAGTTTAGCACTTTTCGATTTGAGCAACAGAAGGACTTTCAAAAAAATCGGATTTTACCTGCTGGTCTGTTTTGATAGATTTCTGCCATTATTTGCATTTGCCTCTTAATCACTTTTTCTTTGAGTTCTCTGTGACCACTTGAGCTTTTAGAAGGAATTTCTACAGTATCTTGGGTTTTAATGGAAGTTTTACTTGTCTTAAAACTAAACCCAGAGACTTATTATCTTGAATACACTAATGTTGCTAATGAAGATTGTGTGAAGTTTTCTATGAAGGAAATTTTCAAGTGTAGGGCAGAATAATGTGATGATATGAAGTATGAAAAAAAGCTCAAGCTTGGGGATGCCACCCGTATCACCCTAAGAAATACTCAATAGGTACACACGTCAAAGCTTGGGGACGCCCAAGGCATCCCCTTCTTCATCAATAAAAAATTCAAGTTTTCTTCCAAAACACTTCATTTTTATTGTTTCACGCACAATTGTGTTGTTCTTGGAGCATCTATGTTTTAGTTTTTAGTTTTCTTTTTTTGGTTTGCTTAAATAAATTAGTTGGACCCCCGCATTCATATGTTGTTTCAAATAAGTTGATTGGTGTTGGAAAAGAGTAGGAAGCTTCATGCTTATAAGTGGTACAAAAGGAGCTTGTTTTGATTGTGGCCTAGACTTTATCATGTCATGTTTGATGTTTCATTGACCTTATGGTTTGTGATTATTTCTGTAGCATGACTTGTTCTAAACAATTGAGATTGCCTAATGTTCCTTTAAAGAATCATGCGTTATTTTAGCATACAAAGCATAATATTGTGGTATTCTCCTTTGATGCTTTATTTGGGTTGATTTGGCACATTCTTACACCATGTTAAGACTATGAACCAGTCACCTTAGCCTCTATGATAATTTAGTTTTTGACTTGTAATATCACTTTATGCTTTAATTATTAATGTTTTGTCGCTTTGCATGATTATGGCCATTATTGCTCTCTTAATTGGTCGCTCCCAGTCTTTTGATAGCCTCCACCTCTACCACGTAGGAGTTCCACTGATGCATCCAACCTCCAAGAAAACCAATTTATTCCAAAGAGTCCACTATAAATTCCTATGCATGGTGTGTTACACCATTCCAAGTATATTCATGTTTTTATCTACCTTACAAATTAAACTTTTGTTATGTGAAAATTAGTGATTAAAGCTCTCACAAACTTGATGGCACACTTTATTTTCTTGCACTTAATAAACTTGAACCATTGTGTCAATTTATTTTGCTTATATGCTTGCACTTTATAAGTTGTGAATTAGCAGAACCATGACACCATGGGGAACGCTTTCAACATTGCACTTATTATTCAGTTGCTATCATGTTCTTTTGTTTATGGATCCCGGTAGTGTGAAATAAAAGGGATCTTGTAAGCTCATGGAGTTTGTATGTGTGTTAGAGAAACGCCTTGGCGGCTAGCCTAAGCCATGCATAATCATGGTGGAAACTTGCAGCATAACCATAGTGAGCATTATGTGAAGCATCCTCAATAAAAACCTATGCAAATAGCAAATAAAAAGATCGCTGAGATGCTCAGTGTTGGCTGCCTTGTCATTTTGATATGGGAAAGCTCCTGTGTCATGGGGCAAGGGGTACCCCATTGGAGGTTCTCCATGATACACACGTACTTACAATAACAAGACCTTACTTGTGACTAAAGTTGAGTAGCATGAGGTTCGGCCCTCGTAAGCAAGGGGCATGAAATTTTCAACTTATAACTTGTCAAGCATATCCTCATATTTGTGTCACTTTAACATTAATCACGTCAAGATGCTTATGATAGGGGCAATGAGATCTGAAAGCCAATAAGTACCATAATTTTTGGAAGCGCTTTATGAAACTTGAAATCCATGCTTCCCTCTGTGAAGGGCCTTTTTTACTTTTATGTTGAGTCTCCATCTTCTATCTTTATGCACCAATTGAGAGAGCATAGTGGTCATTCTTAGTTTAATGTGCATTGTCCCAAAACTTGTTAATTTATTCATAACTTTGATATTGCTTGTTCTTAAATTATTTGTATCAAGTCACCCTTATGAACTTTGAAGGTGTCATATGCATTTATGTTTTGCTATACCATGAGGGACAAGCTAAATACCACTCTTATTATGTTTTCTATATGTGAAACAAACAAACGTCTTTTAATGCATCGTTATTCATGATGTTTTGTTTGTACCTTTTCATGTTACAACATAATTGCTACACTATAAGACATAGTAACTATGTTGTAACATGGAAATGTACAAACAATAGATTCATGAATAACCATACTTTGAAAGATGTTTGTTTGTTTCACATATAGAAAACATAATAAGAATGGTATTAAACTTGCCCCTCATAGTATAGCAAAACATAATTGCATAGGACACCTGCAAAGTTCATAAGGGTGACTAGATACAAATAGTTTAAGAACTAGCAATATCAAAGTTATGAATCAATCAACAAGTTTTGGGAAAATGCACATTAAACTAAGAATGACCACTATGCTCTCTCAATAGGTGCATAAAGATAGAAGATGGAGACTCAACATAAAAGTAAAAGAAATGCCTTCATAGAAGGAAGCAGGGATTCAAGTCTCATAAAGAGCTTCCAGAAATTATGGTACTTATTAGCTTTCAGCTCTCATTGCCCCTATAATAAGCATCTTTAGGTGGTTAAGGTTAAAGTGAACAAATATGAGGATATGCTTGAAAAGTTATAAGTTAAAATCTCATGCCCATTACTTACGAAGACCGAACCTCGTGCTACTCAACTTTTGTGATGAGTAAATTATTGTCATTGTAAGTACATGTGTATCATAGAGAACCACCAACTAGGTACCCCTTTCCCTATGATACAAGAGTTTCCCATATCAAAATGACAAGGCAAGCAGACAATGAGCATCTCAGCGATCTTTTTATTTGCTATTTGCATAGGTTTTTATTGAGGATGCTTCACATATTGCTCAGTATGGTTATGCTGCAAGTTTCCACCATGATTAGGCATGGCTTAGACCCGCCGCCCAGGTGTTTCTCTAACACATATACGAACTCCATGAGCCTTACAAGATCCCCTTTCATTTCACACCGCCGGGATCCATAAGAAAAAGAACATGATATCAACTAAATAAAGTGCAATGTTGAAAGCGTTCCCCATGGTAACATGGTTCTGCTAATTCACAACTTATAATGCGCAAGCATATACGCAACATAGATGGGCACAATGGTTCAAGTTTATTAAGTGCAAGAAAAGTAGAGTGTGCCATCAAGTTTGTGAGAGCTTTAATCACTAATTTTCACATAACAAGTTTAATTCGGAAGGTGGATAAAAACATGAATATACTTGGAATAGCAAATGCTAATAGGTAGGTATGGTGGACTCTTTGGAATAACTTGGTTTTATTTGGAGTTCGATGCATAAGTGGAACTCATACTTGGTATATGTGGAGGCTATCAAAAGACTAGGAGCGACCAACTAAGAGAGCAATAATGGCCATAATCATGCAAAGCGACAAAACATTATCAATTAAAGCATAAAGTGATATTACAAGTCGAAAACTAAATGATCATAGAGGCTATGGTGACTTGGTATAGTCAAAACATGGTGTGAGCATGCGCCAAGTCAACCCAAATAAAGCATGAAAGGAGAATACCACAGTATTATGCTTTTGTATACGCTAAAACAACGCATGATTCTTTCAAGGAACATTAAGCAATCTCAATTATTTGTAACAAGTCATGCTACAACAATAATCACTAAGCATAAAGTCAAAGAAATGTCAAGCATGACATCATAAAGTCTAAGTCAAAGTCAAAAAGAAGCTCCTTTTATACCACTTATAAGTATGAACTTTCCTACTCTTTTCCAATCCAAATCAACTTATTTGAAAACTAATGTATGAATGAGGGTGTCCAACCAATTTATTTAAGCAAACCAAGCAAAGAAACAGAAACAAAAACGAAGGCACCGCAAGAACAACACAATTGTGTATGAAACAATAAAAATGAAGTGGTTGGAAGAAAACCTGAGATTTTTATTGATGAAGAAGGGGATGCCTTGGGCATCCCCAAGCTTTGACGCTTGTACTTCTTGAATATTTCTTGGGGTGACACGGGTGGCATCCCCAAGCTTGATCTTTTGTCCATAGTTCATCTTATCACATTATTCTTCCCTACACTTTAAGATTTCCTTCACACAAAACATCACACAATCTTCATTAGCAACATTAGTGTACTCAAGATAATAAGTCTTTTGATTCAGTTTCAACACAAGTAAAACTTTCATTAAACAGAAGATACTGTAGCACTTCCTTTAAAAAAGTTCAAGAAATTGGCAAGAACTCAAAGAGGTTACTATTGGAACAAAAACCACACAAAAATGATAAGGAGAGGTTATTATAGAGGCAATAACTTCCAAGACTCAACAAAAGAAAAATTTATTGACTAAAAATTTGGGTTATCTCCCAATAAGTTCTTTTCTTTAACGCCTTTGAGCTAGGCTCAGTAATTTGAGAAGATGCCCCCATAAGAAATATGAACTGAAGTAAAAGAGAGAATCAAGGAGCAAATATGATACACATTTAACTCTAATCCACTTACTATGCATAGGAATCTTGTAATAAAATAAATCAAAGAAGCACATAGTAACAAGAATGGGTAGATAAAACAAAAGCAACTTTGGAACTTTCAATATAAAGAGAAGTGCTTTAGTAACATGAGAATTCCAGTAACCATATTTTACTCTCTTATATTGATTTTCAATAGCATCATCAACAAACTCAACAATCCAAATATCACACTCATCCTCCTTTGGTAAGCATGGAGGGCTATCAAATAAGGTATTAGTTAAAGAGTTACTCTTATTGGGAGGTAGACATGGGTAGCTGCTCCATTCTGCCTCCTCTTGATCATCACTCTCCTCCTCATTTTCATCCAATGAGCTTCCAGTTTCAGCAATTTCTTCTTCCATAGGCTCCTGCAAGGCATTATTCTCTTCCATTGGTGGAGAGCATCTATTAAGATATTCAAGAATATAGCCATTTTCTTCCTTGTAATTATCAAAGCAAAATTTAAGTATATCATAAACCTCAAATTTATAAGGTGCGTCATCAGTATTTTCGAGAAAATAAGCAAGTTCGAATGCACCCTTCCAAGAAATAAATTCTTCAATTTGTTCCACATCATAAAAGTCATAATTTCCCTTAACATAAGAAGATATGGTAACATCATCATTATACTCACATTGAAAAGGGACGTGTTTATACCTCCTACAGCAACAAGATTTATCAAAGCAATAAGTAACATTACAAGTAGAGCACACGTTTTTAGCACTGGTATACAATTTAATAATTTGTTCACATAAGTGTTTCCCTTTTTGTGACAAGCGGTGTTCCTTATAATAATATCTTTGTTCTTCCGTGAACCCACCTTGCCAATAAGATCTAGTTTGAAAGAAACCAACCATTTATAGGAAGCATGATAAAGCAAGACAATAACATACCAACAAAATAACAACTATAGTAGGAACTATTTTTTTGTATTTTTTATAAAGAAGCAAACCAATACGACTATTTTTTTGTGCTTTTGGTAAAGAAACAAGAAAACTAAGAAAAAGAAAAACAAAGTAAAGAGATTGGTTGTGAGGGACTCCCCTTGTGAAGCTTTCCTTGACTCCCCAGCAACAGCGCCAGAAAAGAGCTTGATTATTGGATCAACACGAGCTCGTTGGGGAACCCCAAGAGGAAAGCATGACGAGCACATCAGCAAGTTTTTCCCACAAATATGAAACCAAGGTTATCGAACCAGTAGGAGCAAGGAAAAACCTCCAGGGTGTTGTTTCCAACTTGGAATCCTGCACAACACAACCACAGAACTTTGCCCCCAACTTATAGTGATGTTGTCAATCTCACCGGTTTTGCTGAAAACAAAGGATTAAACATATTGTATGGAAGATAGTAATTGCTTGCAGAAAGTAAATAGAAAATAGTAAATATCTTGTAGATTGATGGTAAAAGAATGGACCTGGGTCCATAGTTCACTAGTGGTGATTCTCCTTAAGATAGATGACATGTTGGGTGAACAAATTACAGCAGGGCAAATGACAAACATCGAGAAAGCATACATGCATATACTAATCATATTGACTCCTATGAGATTTGATTGGGCATTACAACATTATACATAGACCGTAATCCAACAACATATATGACTAATAATCCACCTTCAAGTTATCATCTGAACCCCCTCTAGTATCATCTGAACAAAGGATTGTTGTTTTCTCCCTAGTAGCAACATCACATCTAGTACCTTAGAGATTTCTATCACTTCCCCAGATTCCTAGAGGCATGAAACCACTATCGAGCATAAATACTCCCTCTTGGAGTTGCTAGCATCTACTTGGCCAAGATAGATACTAACAACGGAAAGCATGCAAGATCACAAATAACAAAGACATGATAGAATCAATAATCAATCTGAAATAGCATCTCAATATCCATCGGATCCCCGCAAACACAACATGTAGGATTACAAATAGATGATCTTGATCATGAACAGAGCTCTCAAGATCTGAACATGGTAGCACAAAGGATGAGAAACAACCATCTAGCTACTACATGGACCCGTAGTCTAGAGATGAACTACTCACGCATCACACCGGAGGCAGTCATGGTGACGAAGAAGGCCTCCAGGGTGATCTCTCCCCTCCGACAGGGTGCCAAGAAGTGCTTTAGATGGAGATGATGGTGGCTACAAACTCTTTCATGGAATTTTGATCGGGTACCTAGGGTATTCGTCCCGAGGGCAATATAGAGGCGAAGGGGCAAAGTCGATGGAGCGCCAGGGTGCCCACACCCCCTAGTGGCGCGACTAGGGCTGGCCGTGCCACCCTACGGTGTCGCCGCCCTGGTTCCCCGCTTCATCTCCCCTCCGGACTCCGTGTTGCTTCGGGTAAAATATTGACTTTGGCTTTTGTCCGGTCCAATTTCGAGAATATTTCCTTACTAGCTTTTCTGAAACCAAAAACAGCAGAAAATAGGCAACTAGGACTGTGGCATCTTGTTAATAGGTTTGTTCTAGAAAATGTTTAAAAATACTCTAGAGCGTGGACAAAACATAAGATAGTAGATATAAAACAATCATGGAACATCAAAAATTATAGATACGTTTGCAACGTATCAGTAATCTAGGGAAGTGATAGAAATCTCTAAGGTTGTAGATGTGCTGTTGCTACTAGGGAGAAAAAAACAATCCTATGTCCATCAGGCAATTGTATTGTTTACTTTACACACTTTGCTTAATGTAATTATCTGTTGCTTGCAACTTAATACTGGAAGGGGTTCAGATGATAACCTGAAGGTGGATTATTAGTCATAGATGCAGTTGGATTATGGTCTACGTATTATGTTGTAATGCCCAATTAAATCTCACAAGAGTCAAGATGTCTAGTATATGCATTGTTATGCTTTCTCAATCTGTCAATTGCCCCGCTATAATTTGTTCACCCAACATGCTATTTATCTTAGGAGAAACACCTCTAGTGAACTGTGGACCCCAGTCCACTGCGTTACCATTAATATATCATCTACTGTTTACCGTTTACTGTTTACTTTCTGCAAGCAATTACTATCTTCCACACTATACGTTTAATCCCTTGTTTTTAGCAAAACTAGTGAGATTGACAACCTCACTGTAAGTTGGGGCAAAGTATTGTTGTTGTGTTTTGCAGGATTCCAAGTTTCTCACAACACCTTGGAGTTGTTTCCTTACTCCTACTGGTTCGATAACCTTGGTTTCATAACTGAGGGAAACTTACTACTGTGCTCATCATACCTTCCTCTTGGGGTTCCCAACGAGCTCTATATATCTTGAGCCATCACACCACAACATCACCAGCAAGAAATTTGTGTGGTGAGTCTATACACAACCATCACATGTAAAGTTTATCTAAGCATGTGTTGTTTCATATAAGATCTTCTCAGAAAAGCACCCAAGTGGGGTGTATCCATCATAGAAGAAATAAAATAAGCCCAAACAATCAATCTTTGCAAGCCACACCAAGATCTCCACCCGTGCATCACTAATCTTAGATAATAACACATGTTTCCACAGCTAATAAGACATCAGCCTTAAGTGAGGATTTCTGGGCACATCCAATGGATGGTAGCACCTCAAAAACTATTTCATCTTAAGGATTTATATTAAACAACATGAGCTGACAAGTCATTTTCTTAAAGATCTATAAGAATCATTGTTTACACTTAATATCAAGGCACATCTGTGAGGATCACCAGGTAAAAACTTCAGTTCTTACCTAGTTATGCCTCAGACCAACATCATAGGACAAAGAAAGTTCATATGCATCAAAGGTTAAGGTGTCCAACAGAAGTTTCAATCCATTTTAGCCAAGTCACACTAGGACACAGATATAATTTAGCCCAGTACTAGAATGAACACTTGTGTACCATTCCAAGGAAGGTGTCACATGTATTCAACCTAAACCAAGCAAATCATACACAAAAATTTGTAAGTAAACTTGCAGAAAATCACTCAATAATTTTCCTGGAATAAATAACCAGGAATCATATTACAGTTACACAATCTATCATAATTAGAGAATCATACGGAGAATCAAATCGGCTCCAATCAAAATATATCAGGATAAGCCAGTGTACCAGAATTTAGTGAACCATTACTGATAGTGCTACTGTCAGTACCGAGAACATTAAATAGTAAGTGAAAACCACACCACTAGAACCAATAGCCAATAGTTTAGCATAGTATCATCACCACATATACTTCTAAATCATTCATTAACCTTAACAATCAACACAGTGGGATAGAACCCTAGCAGCACATAAGAACCCTAATTAGGGATTCCTCACCATTGTCACCATAGAGTTGCAAGGGAGGACCAGAGGGGGAGAGAGGGGTAGACTTACCCGTAATCCTGACTGAAGATTAGAAGAGGAAGCAGAACCACCGGCGAGCGCACACTGCAGCACACGGAGCACCCGAGGGCGCTGCAACCCACGCTGAACCATGAGGCGGCGGCCACAACTACCCAAGCAGCAACAACAACATCATAGGGTCACTAGAGTCGCGTCACAACACCATAGAGCGGTCGAACACCACATCTCCGGCAGCCACCAAACCCGGTACGGGGTGGATGGGGCTTGGTAAGAAGGAGCGCCCAACAACAAATCAAACTGGACCAATCGATGGAGCGGCGTCGACTACCCCATCGTGCACCAGGTCGGCGGCCAGAGTCGCGCGGCGGCAGCGTCAGCAGCACCGCATCTCCACGGGGCACAAGGGAGATGAGTGAACGCGTGAGAGAGAGAGGAGCGAGTGGCACTGGGCCACTCGTTCAGAGAGGGTTAGGCCAGCCCAATGGGCTAGGTCTAGATTTAAAAGAGAAAAACTATGTTTTTTTATCAAAAAGAACAAAATACCCCTAGGACTTAAAAGGTTCTAAGAAATGAAATAAAAATCCTAAAAATATAAATAAAATACTAATGAACTCATAAAAGTATCCTCTATTCAAAAATAATAATAAATAAAATTTTAGGTAATTAAATTTAGAACTATTATTATGAATGTATATACTCCTTTTAGAATTTTATAAAAATATACAAAACACTTAAAATTGAATAAAATGCATTATTAAGGAGGTAGTATTATAGAAAAATATTAGTTTGTATATTTGAAAAGTAAATCAAGTGTGATAAAAATAAAGTCTCATTTCCTTAAAGGAATTTTAGTTAAACATTTAAAAGAGTTAAAAATTAAATAAATTCATTTTTAAACTCTTAGAATAATACTAGTTATCATAATAATACAAAATATAAAAATTATATGAATTAAATGATTCTTGAGTAATACTTTTCTTTTATTACTTAAAAGAAACATAAAACCTTTATAAGGTGGGTATAACACGCAAAGAAGGAAGATAATAAATCATTGCATGCCATTACTATGCATTGCATATTGCTTCTTTAAATATTCTCCTTACCGGGCAATAATGGTTTTCTGTAGAAATCGAAGCTCAAGGTCAAGTGGAACTATCCGACTTCACTACCTTGTAGTCACAAGGCAAATTCATCAGTTGCTCATGTCCTTTGAAGAGTCTTTATGAAAGTATTTGAAAATTGTGTGTTATCATCTATGTTCTAAAAGAGACAGAAAATAAATATTTTCCCAAACAAATGAATGCTATTATCATCCTAAGTGATGATAAATACTAAGAATGACAATGGAATCTAGGATTCCAGTTGTCGAACAACTAGGGCTTAATAACCCATGACATTCGTGATTCTAGTGCCATATATTACGCGTTAAGCATGAGATTTGGAATGGGACGGAGAAGTCAGCTGGATCTTCTTCCTTTCGCATGGACGAATGACCTTATCCTGAGACTTTAGCTTCCTTGGGGGACTCAGTAGATGGGTGGGACTCCTAGTTTCCTGCGATATTGGTGTCTAGACTTTCCGTGAGGGGCTGTCGGAGGTATATCTGCCTATATAGGGGTTGCCAGGGACACGATCTGCTCACTTGAGTCTCCAAGGGGTTTCCAGGATTATATCTGCCTATATGGGGTTAATGCAGGTATATCTGCTTGGGGAGGTCAGGTCTTCATGCGGGGTTGCGAAGAGGGACAATGACTGGCTTGGATCATCTACTAGGCCCCACATCATGGAATTGTCGACGGGAAAGTATGCCCGGTTGTGCAACAAGGATTTGGTCTCTTATGGGTCAAGTAACGCACCTCTGCAGAGTGTAAGAATTGTGACATGTCACTCCCTGTTCCAGGAAGGAGCTACGAACATGGCAGGAAAGGAACTCCATGAAGTTCTAATGAACTTGCGAAGGCTGATGGGCATAGTTTTTGATAATAAAATCAATCTTTGAAGAAATGTTTACTAAAACTGCATAGTACCAAGGACTTATAATCCAAGGTGGTAGTTGGAGCATCAAAATTCCCACCTTGCATATAGTGAGCTTGCTGGGTAATGCTATTAGTCACTCTTTCCTTTGAACCCCTTCCTAGACTATGAGGGCCAGAAGAATGACCAGGTGTATGCTACGGAAGTCCAGAACAGCATCTACTATGATGAGTCAGACCTGTCTGGTGGAATTGATGGGGTGGACTACGGGATACACTATGGATCTTAGGACAACAAGTCAGAGTAGTTGTCAGGCCGTAGCGTAGTTACCTAGGTTGAGCCGAGCAGCACGAACCCTATAGAATAAGTTGTTGAGCTAACGTCTTTCATATCGTTGTGTCTTTCATTCTTCCGCTGAACTTATTAAATAAGTAATATGGTTCATAAGTTTGAATCACTTGAAGTTTCGAACTTTTGGTATTGTAATAGTAACGAAGTGTGTATGTTTGTAATATGGACCCACAATGTTTCTATTATACCACTCTGAGGGATGTGATATTTACAGAATGGTGTTCTGTGGATGTCATGTCAATGACTATAGTATAGTACACATGCAGTGGTATGCTCGGTCACCGCATTAATACACAGCGTGAAGGGGTGTGGAGGGATAACTTTGGAAATTATGACCTACCCTGCTTTGGGCACCACCATATACGTGGCCCACCTACCAGTCACCATAGATTAAAATTGATCCAAAACTTGTCAAAATACAAGTTTATGGTTTACCATGGAAACTAATGCACATACCATTGCACTTTATGAATGAATGGCTTTATTTCAACATATATTTAATTTCGTCCCTAATGTTCATTAATTTCGGGAGATGTCAATAAAATTATTAAATGCTAGAAAGATATACAAGCCTGTGGGTCTATCTGACACGGACATCATCCCACATGGGAGTAGCGTACCTTAGAAGCTTCAACTTAAAAATTTCGGCAGAGCGCCAAAATATCCTGCCCACCCATTCAAACATTCCGCCATCCATTCAAACATCCAGCCCCAAAAAATATTTTGTTGCACAAATTTAGCCTGGAAGCTTGAAAGGGCATTATACATTGTGTGAAAAAAGGGGCGGTGGAATTTTGAGCCATCTTCTTTGTAGTTGCTTCACAACAAAACACATTGTTGTTACTTGGAAATTCGAAAACAAACATCAAATTTGGAACCAGACATATTGGTTGATTTGCAAAGATGCACAGATCTACCAAATACGAACACATCATCATAAACTGTTTCCATGACCTTGGTCACCTTTTTTTTGGATGATGGTCATCTTCTTGAAAGCCTTAAATTGTTCGAAAATTTCAGCATATTCCTAGAAACTCGTTTAAATGCTGAGAAGCAACTCTCGCATGCGTGTGGCTCTAGACGATGAAAGCGTGTCTGAGAGGCCCCACACCGAAGTAGCGTATGCTAGAAGCTTCGACCTCAAAATTTTGGTACGGCGCCCGAACATCGCACCCATCCGTTAAAATATCCCGTGCATCCATTCAAACATGCAAAATTATCTTCTATCCCTTCTCTAGAAAAAATAATTCGAGGGAGCACTGCAATAACAGAGGGATATTGGTGGTAAATTTGCATTCTCCCAAGTGCACCACCTGATTGATGTTTCCCAGCCCTTCTTCAATATTTACCTTCCCACCCACTCCGACCTACACTGACTTTTTGGTCCCACTATCCAAGTGACCCAAATGTCAGTGAGCTAGAATTACGGGAAGTAGAGATTCCCATCGCTTGTTGTTCAAAATTCGAACAGTTTTCCCTAAATCGAGATAAAATCGTTAAAATCATCCAACATGGCTTATACTATCATTCCACTATATCAGAGTAAAAGATAAAAAAAAAACCGAAAAACACGTTCCTAGCTTTATAAGCCAAAAATCAAAAGCCAGAATTAGAGCCCAAGCAAACAATGCCTAAATCTCAAGAAACTCTTGGTGTTTCTCCCTTGTTTTAGTACTTGGGTACCTTCAATTTTATTTAACAAAAAATATGACCAAGCAGGGTATCATCGACTTGTAGATCAATTTTGGAGATACTTTCATTAAATTGTGGTAACACCATTCTATTCCACGAATATATATAACCATAAAGTTTGAACATATTATTGAGAATTCACAGAATCCTAAACTATAAAATCTAAACCCCTAAACCCTGACCAAGCAGGTATCGTGTAACTATAGAATAAAATTTGAGATACTTTCGTTAAATTGGGTAACACCATTCTATTCTGCGAATATATGCATAAATCTTGAACATTATCGAAAATTCCTGGAACCCTCACCCCTAAACCCCTAAAACCCAAATACTAAACCCCTAAACCCTAAACCCTCACCAAGCACGTAGCATGCACTTATAGATTAAAATTTAAGATAATTTCGTTAAATTGGGTAACGCCATTCTTTTTGACAAATATAAGCATAAATCCTGAGCAATATCAAAAATTCCCTAAACCCTAAACAACCCCTAAAACTTAAACCCTAAACCCTAAAGCCCTAAACCCTCAACCATAAATCCTAACCAAGCATGTGTCATGCACACATTGATCAAAATTTGATATACTTTCATTAAATGGGCTAACACCATTTTGTTCTACGAGTATAAGAATAAATCTTGAGCATTGTTTAAAATTCGCGAAACCCAAAACAACCCATAGAACTAAACAGGTATAACCTATAACCCTAAACCCTCGACCGATAAACCCTAACCAAAGAAGGTATCGTGCACTTATACATCAAAATTTGAGATACTTTCAATAAATTGATGTAATTCCTATCTATTCCACGAATATAAGCATAGTAACTTGTATTGAAAATTCCTGAAACCCAAAACCCCAAACCCCTAAAACCCAAAACCCAAAACCTGTACCAAGCATGTAGCATGCACTTATAGATCGAAATTTGATATAATTTCGTTTAATTTGAGAACGCCTTTTTATTCAACGAATATAAGAATAAATCTTGAGCATTATCAAAAATTCCCTAAATCCTAAACCCTAAACAACCCCTAAAACCTAAACCCTAAAACCCCAAACCCTCAACCCATAAACACTAACCAAGTAGGTATCTTGCACTTTATAGATCAGAATTTGAGATACTTTCAATAAATTAGGTAATGCCATTCTATTCGACAAATATAACCATAAAGCATGAGCATTATTCTAAATTTGCTAAACCCTAAACCCTATACAACAATAAAACCTAAACTGTAAACCCTAAAACCCAAAACCCACGACCCATAAACCTAACCAAGCAGGTATCATGCACTTATAGATCAACATTTGAGATACTTTCATTAAAGCAGGTAACGCCATTTTATTCGATGAATATAAGCATAAATCTTTGAGCATTATTGAAAAATCACTAATCCCTAAACCCTAAACAAGCCATAAACATAAACTGTAAAATCCTAAATCCTGGACACATAAACCCTAAACCAAGCAAGTACCCCTACTTATAGATCAAAATTTGAGATACTTTCATTAAATTGCGGTAACACCATTCTGTTCCATAAATATAAGCATAAAGCTTGAACATTACTAAAAATCAAAAACCCTTAACCGTAAACCCTAATAACCTCCTAACCCTAGAACCCTAACTTCGTAACCCTAGAACCCTAAACCCTTACCAAGGAGGTATAATGCACCTATAGATCAAAATTTGAAATACTTTTATTAAATTGCGATAACGCCATTCTATTCCATGAATATAACCATATATATAAAGCTTGAACATTATTATTGAAAATTCCTGATACATTGCAAATGTATCTATAATTTTTGATGTTCCATGCTTGGTTTTATCTACTTTTTTGTGTTTTGTCCACACTTTGGAGCACTTTTCATATGATTTCTTGGACTAACATATTAACAAGATGCCACAGTGCCAGTTGTCTGTTTTCTGCTGTTTTTGGTTCCAGGAAAGTCAGAAAATGAATATTCTCAGACTTGGATGGGACAAAAGCCAAAGTTCCTATTTTACCGGAAGACTCATGGAGCCAGAATACGAGACGGAGGAGGGCCAGAGCCTGGCCACACCCCCAGGAGCGGGTACCCCCAGGCCGCGCCAGGGCATGGTGTGGGCCCCCTGGTTGCCCACCGACCTTGCCTCTCCGCCTATAAGATGCCTCCCGATGCAAAAACCCTAAATTGTCAAGAAGGAATCCACGAAAAGTTCCACAGCGCCGCCGCCACCGAAGGGGAGATTAGGGGGATAGGAAGTCTCTGTTCCGGCACCCTGCCAGGACAGGGAAGTGCCCCCAGAGCCATCTCCATCGCTCTCCACCACCATCTCCATCACTGTTGCTGATTCCCATGATGAGGAGGGAGTAGTTCTCTCTTGAGGCTAAGAGTTCTACCGGTAGCCATGTGTTCATCTCTCTCTATGCATGATCATATTGTGATCATGAGCTTTTTAATCAAGTAGATCTACCTTCCTACTCAAGTGCTTTAAAAGATCTCTGCTTTCCCCATGTGTGTGAAAGTGACAGCGTGCACACCATTGTTGCACTTAGGCTAGAGATTACAAATACTTATTATGAGTTATATTCGGAGTTGGATGTCTTTATGAAATTGTGGTGTTTGTTGGAACCATCTAGTGCTCAAGGTGACAGTGTGGGTTTTTCTAGATGGGAAAGATGAACTTTGAGGTGTGCTATTATAGCCCTACCATTGATTAGAGTGTTCAACCGGAGAGTAGTCAAGATTAGTATCATAAAGAGAATATATTTATATGAGAGTGTTCACTAGTGAAAGAATGATCCCTAGGCCTTGTTTCTTAGCATTGAAACACCGTTTGAAACTAGATCTATTACATGTTTGCTTGTTGCCATCTTTATTTCAGTTTGCCTTTAGTCTCTTCCAAACCATCAAGCTATTTTCTGGCACCGTTGTATTTTATCCATAGCACTTGTATTTCACTATGTCTTTGCTGAACTAGTGCACCTATACACCTGACAAGTGTATTGGGTGTGTTGGGGACACAATAGACTTCTTGTATCTTGATTGCAGGGTTGCTTGAGAGGGAATACCTTTGACCACTTCCTCCCTAAGTTCGATAAACCTTGGATGATCCACTTAAGGGAAAACTTGCTGCTGTTCTACAAACCTCTGCACTTGGAGGCCCAAAAATTGTCTATAAGAATAGAAGTGCATAGACATCAAGCTATTTTCTGGCACCGTTGCCGGGGAGGTAAGGTAAAAGATATTCACACCTGAAGATTAAAGAAGAAGAACCTCCCACGGCAAACAAATATTTTCTAGTGCCGTTGCTGGGGAGGTAAGGTAAAAGGTACTCACATCCTCTGGTGTGAGTGCTCAAAGTTATTTCCTTTAGATTCTGCAATTTTGTCTTTTTGTTTCTTGTTTTCACTAGTTAGCCTTAATGGAAAACAAAAAAAATTTAGAGAGCTTTATAGTATTTTCCTGAGTTAGGACATGAAGTATTTGAAGAGAAAATTAAAAAACCTATGGAACTTTATTTGCATGCTAATAGCAATGTTGTTAGTATGAATTATTTGGACACCATTATTGCTAATGCTATGGAAAAGTCTAAGCTTGGGGAAGCGAGTTTCTATAAAAATGATCTTTTTAGTTCCCCATCTTTGGAAGATAGCTATTCTATTGCTTATGATCATACAAAACCTCCAATATATGACGATTACAATCATGAATATGATATTTTCAGTCCACCCACTATTGAGGAGAAAATTAATGATTACAATATGCCTCCTATATTTGATGATTATGGTGATGAGAATAATAATGATAGCTATATTATTGAATTTTCTCCCACCACAATTAATAAGAATGATTATGCTTATGTGGAGAGTATTAATTCTTTCATGCATGTGGCTCATGATAAGAATGTTTTATGTGATAGTTATATTGTTAATTTTATTCATGATGCTACTGAAAGTTATAATGAGAGAGGGAAACATGGTTTTATGCATCTCAATAATATTAGGTTTCCCCTCTCTATGTTGAAAGTCTTGAAGTTGCACTTGTTTTGCTTTCCTATGCTTATTGATTTGTGTTTTCATGACTTGTTTCTTTACAAGATTCCTATACATAGGAAGTGAGTTAGACTTAAATGTTCTTTGAATTTGCTTCTTTATGCTCTCTTTTACTTCTATTCATATTTCTTATGTGAGCATCTTCTCAAACTATCATGCCAAACTTAAAGGCGTTAAATAAAAGTAATTATTGGGAGATAACCCAAAAGTTTTAGATGAGTCTTGGAAGTTATTACTTCAGTAATAACCGCTCCTTATCCTTTTTATTTGTTTTTTGTGCCAAGACTAACCTCTAATGAGAGATAAGTAATGCTTGGGAAAGTTGCTGTCCTGATACAGATTTCTTGTGCTTCACCGTAAAAATTCGTGTAAAATATCTGTACGTACTTTTGAGCCATGAATTTTTGTGCTTCTTCCCAGGTTGTTATATAACTTTCGTTATTTCAACACTTTTTGATTTGAGCAACATAAAGTCTTTGAAAAAATTCGTCTTTACCTGCTGGTCTGTTTTGACCAATTTCTGCCATTATTTGCATTTGCTTCTTATTGGTTCCTTTTTGAGTTCTTTTGGGTATTTGAGCTTTTTGAGGGAAGTGCTTCAGTAGCTAGTGTTCTAATGGAAGTTTATTGGTGTTAGAACTGAACCATAATACCTATTATCTTGAGTGCACTAATGTTGCTAATAATGATTGTGTGAAGTTTTGTATGAAAGAAAAATTTCAGGTGTATGGAAGGAATGAGTAATGACATGAAGGATGGACTAAAGCTCAAACTTGGGGATGCCACGCGTGTCACCCCAAGAAATATCCAAGAAGTACAAGCATCAAAGCTTGGGGATGCCCAAGGCATCCCATTCTTCATCAATAAAAATTACAGGTTTCTTCCAAACGCTTCATTTTTATTGTTTCATGCACAGTTGTGTTGTTCTTGGAGCGTCTTCTTTTTCATTTTCGTTTTGGTTTTTCATTTGCTTGGTTTTCTTAGTTTGCTGAATAAATTGGTTGGACCCCCTCTTTCCTACATTGGTTTTCAAATAGTTTGGTTTGGATTGGAAAAGAGTAGGAAAGCTCATGCTTAAGTGGTAAAGAGAGTTTGTTTTTGACTGTGGCTTATGCTTTGTCATGCATGCTTGATATTGTTTTGGCTTTATGTTTAGTATTCTTTGCTGTATCATGACATGTTATAAAAAATTGAGATTGCTTAATCTACTTTGGATGAATCATGCGTTGTTTTAGCATATTAAAGCATAGTATTGTGGTATTCTCCTTTGATGCTTTATTTGGGTTGAATTGGCACATGCCTACACCATGTTATGACTATCCAAAGTCACCATAGACTTTATGATCCTTCAGTTTTCAACTTGTAGTATCACTTTATGCTTTGATCAATGATGTTTTGTCAATCTGCATGATTATGGCCATTATTGCTCTCTTAGTTTGTCGCTCCCAGTCTTTTGCTAGCCTCCGTAACCAAGTATGAGTTCCACTCATGCATCCAACTCCTTAAACCAATTTATTACAAAGAGTCCACCATACCTACCTACTAGCATATGCTATTCCAAGTATATTCATGCTTTTGTTTACCTTCCGAATTAAACTTGTTATGAGAAAACTAGTGATTAAAGCTCTCACGAACTTGATGGCACACTTTACTTTTCTTTGCCCTTAATAAACATGAACCATTGTGTCGTCTATGTTGTATATGCTTGCACTTATTTGTTGGGGATTAGCAGAACCATGCTTTCATGGGGAACACTTTCAAAATTGCACTTGTACTTTGTACCTAGTTGATATCATGCTCTTTTGTCTATGGATGTCGTCGGTGTGAAATGAAAGGGGAGCTTGTAAGTCCATGGAGTTATGTATATGTGTTAGAGAAATGCCTGGGCCGATGGTCTAATCCATGCTAACATGGTGGAAACCTGTAGCGTAACCATAATGAGCTATCTATGAAGCATTCTTCTTATAAAAAAGAGTTAGATATTGAGAAAAAAGATAAAAAGAAGAGATGTATGAAAAGAGGAAAGAGAGAAAAAACCACCATATTCCCATGGTAAATAAGAAGATTGCTGAGATGCTCGTTGTCTGCTTGCCTTGTCATTTTGATATGGGGATTCTTCCGTATCATCGGGCAAGGGGTACCCTGTTGGCGGTTCTCTATGATACACATGTACTTACGATGACAAGAACTTACCGATGACTAAACTTGAGTAGCATGAGGAGCGACCCTCGTATTCAAGGGACATGAGATTTCTAACTTATACTTCATCAAGCATGTACACCATAGTTTGTTCACTTTAACCTTAATCACTTCAATATTCTTATGATAGGGGCAATGAGAGCTGAAAGCTATAAGTACCATAATTTTTGGAAGCTCTTTATGGAACTTGAATCTCTGCTTCCTTCTATGAAGGCCTTTCTTCCACCATTATATTGAGTCTCCACCTTCTACCTTTATGCACCTATTTTGAGAGCATAGTGGCCATTCTTAGTTCTATGTGCATTGTCCCAAGACTTGTTGATTGATGCATAGCTTTGATATTGCTTGTTTTAAACTATTTGTATCTAGTCACTCTTATAAACTTTGAAGGTGTCCTATGAAATTATGATTTGCAACATTATGAGGGACAAGCTGAATGCCACTATGCTATGTTTTCTTGCAAAGCGTCTTGCAAAGCATTGTTATTCATGATCTTTGTTTGTATCCTTTCATGTTGCATGCATAGTTGCTATGTTTTATTGTTAGAACTCTATATTTCATGTTATGATTGAAGTATTATGATCCCAGCTTTGAATGTTTTACAAATACTTTGATCAAGTTTATGATGGTGCATGTCACCTCAAAAATTATTCCTTCTTTTTATCACTTACCTACTCGAGGACGAGCAGGAGTTAAGCTTGGGGATGTTGATACGTTGCAAATGTATCTATAATTTTTGATGTTCCATGCTTGGTTTTATCTACTTTCTTGTTTTTTATCCACACTTTGGAGTACTTTTCATATGATTTCTTGGACTAACCTATTAACAAGATGCCACAGTGCTAGTTGTCTGTTTTCTGCTGTTTTTGGTTCCAGGAAAGTCAGAAAATAAATATTCTTAGAATTGGACGGGACAAAAGCCAAAGTTCCTATTTTACCGGAAGACTCACAGAGCCAGAATACGAGACGGAGGAGGGCCAGGGCCTGGCCACACCCCCAGGCATGGGTACCCCCCAGGACGCACCAGGGCATGGTGTGGGCCCCCTGGTTGCCCACCGACCTTGCCTCTCCACCTATAAGATGCCTCCAGATGCAAAAACCCTTAATCGTCAATCAGAAATCCACGAAAAGTTCCGTAGTGCCGCCGCCACCAAAGGGGAGATTCGGGGGACAAAAAGTCTCTGTTCCGGCACCCTACCGGGATGGGGAAGTGCCCCCAGAGCCATCTCCATCGATCGCCACCACCATATCTATCACCATTGCTGATTCCCATGATGAGGAGGGAGTAGTTCTCTCTCGAGGCTAAGGGTTCTACCGGTAGCTATGTGTTCATCTCTCTCTATGCATGATCATATTGTGATCATGAGCTTTTTAATCAAGTAGATCTACCTTCCTACTCAAGTGCTTTAAAAGATCTCTGCTTTCCCCATGTGTGTGAAAGTGACAGCGTGCACACCATTGTTGCACTTAGGCTAGAGATTACAAATACTTATTATGAGTTATATTCGGAGTTGGATGTCTTTATGAAATTGTGGTGTTTGTTGGAACCATCTAGTGCTCAAGGTGACAGTGTGGGGTTTTCTAGATGGGAAAGATGAACTTTGAGGTGTGCTGTTATAGCCCTACAATCGATTAGAGTGTTCAACCGGAGAGTAGTCAAGAGTAGTATCATAAAGAGAATATATTTATATGAGAGTGTTCACTAGTGAAAGTATGATCCCTAGGCATTGTTTCTTAGCATTGAAACACCATTTGAAACTAGATCTGTTACATGTTTGCTTGTTGCCATCTTTATTTCAGTTTGCCTTTAATCTCTTCCACGCCATCAAGCTATTTTCTTGCACCGTTGTATTTTATCCATACCACTTGTATTTCACTATCTCTTTGCTCAACTAGTGCACCTATACACCTGACAAGTGTATTGGGTGTGTTGGGGACACAAGAGACTTCTTGTATCCTGATGGCAGGGTTGCTTGAGAGGGAATACCTTTGACCACTTCCTCCCTGAGTTCGATAAACCTTGGGTGATCCACTTAAGGGAAAACTTGCTGCTGTTCTACAAACCTCTGCACTTGGAGGCCCAACAACTGTCTACAAGAATAGAAGTGCGTAGACATCAATTCCCTAAACCGTAAAACCTAAGCAACCATAAACCCTAAAACCCTGAACAACCCTAAACCCTAAATAATGAACCCTAAACCCCTAAACCCTAAAATCCTACACCATAAACCATGAACCCTTAAACCCTCAAGCCAAAATAAATACTCAAACCCTAAACTTAACCCTATGTTATATATACTTTGAGTGAAAACAGGGGCAGTGGGATTTTAGTCCATATTTTGTACTGGCTTCATGACAAAAGCCGTTGTTGTGCCTTCGAAAATTGATATAACTTCCAATTCGGAACCTTCCCTTGTAAATAATATTTTAAATGCCAATACGCACCAACTAGCATATATGGATAGGTTATTATAAACTATAGAAAAGATATGGCCCTGACCTTGGTCATCTGGTTTGAAAGCCATGTATATTCTTACATGGTACTCCATATATTGTGATACATTTTTTTCTCAAAATTTATCAAATTTTAAGATTGTATTTTTCCATGCAAACTAGTTAGTACACGCAGCGAGACACGAAGAGAGCAAGGTATATCACATACTTTCTAGTTAGAAATTAGACATACTTACTTCAGACAGTCAAAAAGTCATTTTATTGCATAGATTTAGCTAGAAAGTTTGGAAATTCATGAAAGTTGGGCATTGTCCATCAAATCTAGAATCTTCTTTTGAAATGCCAAGATGCAGCGATCTACCAGATATTGACATGCTGTAATAAACTATAACATAGATATGGCCGTGATCTTGGTCATCTTATCTGAAAGCCTTCAAAATATATTGTTTATCAATTTCGGCAAATGTGTGGAAACTCATTTATATGTTGGTAAGAATACTATCTCTCGCATGTGGGTTGATGTCTATGCATGCTTTTATTCTTGTAGACAGTGTTGGGCCTCCAAGTGTAGAGGTTTGTAGAACAATAGCAAGTTTCCCTTAAGTGGATCACCCAAGGTTTTTCGAACTCAGGAAGGAATTGGTCAATGGTATCCCTCTCAAGCAACCCTACAATCAAGATACAAGAAGTCTCTTGTGTCCCCAACACACCCAATACACTTGTCAGGTGTATAGGTTCACTAGTTCGGCGAAGAGATAGTGAAATACAAGTAATATGGATCATTACAAGTGGTAATTGCAATCTGAAATAAAAGTGGCCGCAAGCAAACATGTAAGAGTACTGATTGTAAAAGGTGTTTCAATGCTTAGAAACAAGGCCTAGGGATCCTAATTTCACTAGTGGACACTCTCATATAAATATCTTCTCTTTATGATGCTACCCTGAACTACTCTCCGGTTGGATGATGTAGGGCTATAACAGCACACCTTAAAGTTCGCATTCCCCATCTAGATATCTCCTCATTGTCATCTTGAGAGCTAGATGGTTCCAACAAACACCACAATCTCATGGAGACATCCAACTCAAATTATACTCATGATAAGTACTTATGTAATCTTAGTCAAAGTGCCACACAGTGTGCACACTGTCAACTTCACACACATGGGGATAAGAAGAGATTCATTAAAGCAATTGAGTAGAAGAATAGATCTATATATTACAAAGCTCATGATCTCATAAGATCACGCATAGAGAGAGATGAACACATAGCTACCAGTAGAGCCCTTAGCCTCGAGAGAGAGAACTAATCACTCCTCATCATGGGAGTCAGTAATAGCGATGGAAATGGCGGTGGAGTTGATGGACATGGCTCCGGGGCACTTCCCCGTCCCGGCATGGTGCAGGAACTGAGACTTCTGTCCCCCGAAACTCCTCTTCGGTGGCGGCAATGTTACGGAACTTTTCGTGGAATTCTGATCTTGTACTTAGGGTTTTTGTCCTAGGAGGTTTTTATAGGCGGAAGGTCAAGGTCGGTGGAGTACCAGGGAGCCACACCCCCTGGTGGCGCGCCCCCTGGCCGTGCCGCCACTAGGTGTGGCCGCCCTGGTGCGCCACTTTGTCTCCCCACCGGACTCCGTGTTGCTTCGGGTAAAATATTGACTTTGGCTTTTCTCCGGTCCAATTCTAAGAACATTTCCTTACTAGCTTTTCTGAAACCAAAAATAACAGAAAACATGCAACTAGCACTGTGGCATCTTGTTAATAGGTTAGTTCCAGAAAATGTGTAAAAATACTCCAAAGTGTGAACAAAACATAAGATAGTAGATATAAAACAAGCATGGAACATCAAAAATTATAGATACGTTTACGATATATCAACATCCCCAAGCTTAAATCTTGCTCGTCCTCGAGTATGTAAGTGATAATAAAGAATAATTTTTGAGGTGACATGCACCATCACAATCTTGATCAAGGTATTTGTAAAACATTGATAGCTGGGATCATAGTACTTTAACATAGACATGAAAGATATAGTTCTAACAATAAGACATAGCAACTATGTTGTAACATGAAAAGGTACGAACAAATGATTCATGAATAACAATGCTTTGAAAGACGTTTGTTTGTTTCACATATAGAAAATATAATGAGAATGGTATTCAGCTTGTCCCTCATGGTGTAGCAAAACATAAATGCATAGGACACCTTCAAAGTTCATAAGGGTGACTAGATACAAATAGTTTAAGAACAAGCAATATCAAATTTATGAATTAATCAACAAGTTTTGGGACAATGCACATTAAACTAAGAATGACCACTATGCTCTCTCAATAGTTGCATAAAGATAGAGGATGGACACTCAACATAAAAGTAAAAGAAAGCCCCTTCATAGAAGGAAGCAGGGATTCAAGTCTCATAAAGAGCTTCCAAAAATTATGGTACTTATTATCTTTCAGCTCTCATTGCCCCTATCATAAGCATCTTTAGGTGATTAAGGTTGAAGTGAACTAATATTAGGATATGCTTGATAAGTTATAAGCTAAAAATCTCATGCCCCTTACTTACGAGTACCGCTCCTCAAGCTACTGAACTTTAGTCACAGGTAAGTTCTTGTCATTGTAAGTACATGTGTATCATAGAGAACCGCCAACGGGGTACCCTTTGCCCGATGATACGGAAGTTTTCCCATATCAAAATGATATGGCAAGCAAACAATGAGCATCTCAGTGATCCTTTTATTTCCTATTTGCATATGTTTTTTTCTTTCCTATTTGCATAGGTTTTTTTATTGAGCATGCTTCATAGATTGCTCACTATGGTTATGCTGCAGGTTTCCACCATGATTAGGCATGGCTTAGACCAGCCGCCCAGGCGTTTCTCTAACACATATACAAACTCCATGAGCCTTACAAGCTCCACTTTCATTTCACACCACCGGGATCCATAAGCAAAAGAACATGATATCAACTAAAATAAAGTGCAATGTTGAAAGTGTTCCCCATGATAACATGGTTCTGCTAATTCACAACTTACAAAGAGCAAGTATATACGCAACATAGATGGGCACAATGGTTCAAGTTTATTAAGTCCAAGAAATTAAAGTTTGCCATCAAGTACGTGAGAGCTTTAATCACAAATTTTCACATCATAAATTTAATTCAGAAGGTAGATAAAAACATGAATATACTTGGAGTAGCAATAATTCTAATAGGTAAGTATGGTGGACTCTTTTGAATAACTTGGTTTTATTTGTAGTTGGATGCATGAATGGAACTCATACTTGGTATATGTGGAGGCTAGCAAAATACTAGGAGCGACCAACTAAGAGAGCAATAATGGCCATAATCATGCAAAGCGACAAAACATTCTTAATTAGAACATAAACTGATATTACAAGTCGAAAACTACATGATCATAGAGGCTATGGTGACTTGGTATAGTCTTAAAATGGTGTGAGCATGCGCCAAGTCAACCCAAATAAATCATCAAAGGAGAATACCACAATATTATTCTTTTATATGCTAAAACAACGCATGATTCTTTCAATGCACATTAAGCAATCTCAATAGTTTGTAACAAGTCATGCTACAACAATGATCACTAAGCATAAAGACATAGCAATATCAAACATGACATGATAAAGTCTAGGCCACAGTCAAAACAAGCTCCTTTTGTACCACTTATAAGCATGAAACTTCCTACTATTTTCCAATACCCATCGAAAACTAAAGCTAAACGCAGTGCTAGCAAAGGAGAACACTCACAGAACAATAAGAGTGAAAACTAGAGTGTTCTAGGCAATGAATAATGGGGTGTGTCTCTCACCAGAAGAAGTGTGTTGGGATCAAACAAACTTATTTAAGCAAACCAAACAAAATAAAATTAAAAGTAAAAATTAAGATGCTCCAAGAACAACAAAATTGTGCAAGAAAAAATAAAAATGAAGTGTTTGGAAGGAAACCTGAGATTTTTATTGATGAAGAAGGGGATGCCTTGGGCGTCCCCAAGTTTTGACGCTTGTACTTCTTGAATATTTCTTGGGGTGATACGGGTGGCATCCCCAAGCTTGAGATTTTGTCCATACTTCATCTCATCACATCATTCTCTCCCTACACTTGAAAATGTCCTTCCTACAAAACTTCACACAATCTCCATTAGCAACATTAGTGTATTCAAGATAATAAGTCTTTAGGTTCAGTTTCAACACAAGTAAAACTTCCATTAAAACACAAGCTACTGTAGCAATTCCTTCTAAAAGCTCAAGTGATCAAAGAGAACTCAAAGAGAAAGAGATTAAGAGGCAAACACAAATAATGGCAGAAATCTGTCAAAACAAACCAACAGGTAAAAACCGATTTTTTTCGAAGACCTTATTTTGCTCAAATCGAAAAGTGATAAACTAACGAAAGTTAGATAATAACCTGGGGCAGAAGCACAAAAAATTACAGCTCAATCCGACAAACAGAGATTTTTCACGAACTTTTATAGTGTAGTACAAAAATCTGTTTTGGGACAGCAACTTCCCCATATCTTACTTTCCTCTCATTAGAGGTTATTCTTTGCACAAAAACCAAACAAAAAGGATAAGTAGAGGTTATTACAGAGGCAATAACTTCCAAGACTCAGCAAATAAAAATAAACTGAAAATAAAATAAAATGGGTTGTCTCCCAAAAGCTCTTTCTTTATAGCCATGAAGATAGGCATGATAATTTTGATGATGCTCACATAAGAAATATGAATTGTAGTAAAAAGAGAGTATCAAGAAGCAAATATGGAACATGTTTAATCTTATAAATAAACAAGTCATGAAAGCACAAAGCAACAAACATAGGAAAGCAAAACAAGTGCAACTTCAAAAATTTCAACATAAAGAGGAGAAACTTAATATTGTTGAGATACATAAAACCATGTTTCCCTCTCTGATAATAACTTTCAATAGCATCATGAATAAAATTAACAATATAACTATCACATAAAATATTCTTATCATGAGCCACATGCATAAAAGAATTAATACTCTCCACATAAACATAGTCATTCTTATCATTTATAGTCGGAGCAAATTCAACAAAATAGCTATCATTATTATTCTCATCAACATAATCATCAAATATAGGAGGCATATTGTAATCATACTTAATTTTCTCCTCAACAGTAGGTGGATTGAAAATATCATATTCGTCATTGTAATCATCATATATTGGAGGCATAGTATCATCAAAGTAAATTTTCTCCTCTATGCTTGGGGGACTAAAAATATCATGCTCATCAAAACCAGCTTCCCCAAGATTAGAATTTTCCATAGAATTAACAATAATGGTGTTAAAGAATTCATACTAAAAACATTGCTATTAGCATGCAAATAAAGTTCCATAGGTTTTTTAATTTTGTCTTCAAACACTTTATGTCCTAACTCAAGGTAAATGCTATAAAGCTCTCAATTTTTTTTATTGTTTTCCATTAATGAAAATAAACACAAGAAACAAAAAGATTTAATTGCAGAATCTAATTGAAATAACTTCTAGCACACACACACCAGCAATAGTGCTAGAAGATAGCTTAGTAGCCAGAGGATGTGAGTACCTTTTACCTTACCGCCCCGGCAACGACGCTAGAAAATAGCTTGATGTCTACACACGCTTTTATTCTTGTAGACAGTGTTGGGCCTCCAAGTGCAGAGGTTTGTAGAATAGCAACAAGTTTCCCTTAAGTGGATCACCCAAGGTTTATCCAACTCAGGGAGGAAGTGGTCAAAGGTATCCCTCTCACGCAACCCTGCAATCAAGATACAAGAAGTCTCTTGTGTCACCAACACAACCAATACACTTGTCAGGTGTATATGTGCACTAGTTCGGCGAAGAGATAGTGAAATACAAGTAATATGGATGATTATAAGTGGTAATTGCAATCTGAAATAAAAGTAGCAGCAATCAAACATGTAACATTATTGATTGTAAATGGTGGTTCATTGCTTAGAAACAAGGCCTAGGGATCATACTTTCACTAGTGGACACTCTCGTATAAATATCTTTTCTTTATGATGCTACCTTGAACTACTCTCTGGTTGGACGATGTAGGGCTATAACAACACACCTTAAAGGTCGCATTCCCCATCTAGATAACCCCTCACTGTCACCTTGAGCGCTAGATGGTTCCAACGAACACCACAATATCATAGATATATCCAACTCAAATTATACTCATGATAAGTATTTATGTAATCTTAGCCAAAATGCCACACGGTGTGCACACTATCAACTTCACACACGTGGGATAAACAGAGATTCATTAAAGCACTTGAGTAGCAGAATAGATCTATAGATTACAAAGCTCATGATCTCATAAGATCACTCATAGAGAGAGATGAACACATAGCTACTGGTAGAGCCCTTAGCCTCGAGAGAGAACTACCCCCTCCTCATCATGGGAGTCAGCAACAGCAATGGAGATGGTGGTGGAGTCGATGGAGATGGCTTCGGGGGCACTTCCCTGTCCCGGCAGGGTGCCGGAGCAGAGACTTCTGTCCCCCGAATTTCCTCTTCGGTGGCGGCGGTGTTGCGGAACTTTTTGTGGAATTCTGATCTTGTACTTAGGTTTCATCCTAGGAGGATTTTATAGGCGGAAGGGCAAGGTAGGTGGACTACTAGGGGGCCCACACCCCCTGGTGGCGTGCCCCCAGGCCGCGCCAACACCAGGTGTGGCCGCCCTGGTGCGCCAGTTCGTCTCCCCTCTAGACTCCGTGTTGCTTCGGGTAAAATATGGACTTTGGCTTTTGTCCGATCCAATTTTGAGAATATTTCCTTACTATATTTTCTGAAACCAAAAACAACAGCAAATAGTCAACTGGCACTATGGCATCTTGTTAATAGGTTAGTTCCAGAAAATGTGTGTCATGGAAATGGCCACGGTAGTCGCAGCTATAGGCAGCGATTGATAGAATTAGGGGCGAGAGCTTGCGGCCATCTGCGGTGCGAGATGGGAGTGGATGCACATGTGTTTACCTAGGTCCGCCCTCGGAGGGTAAAGAGCTACTCCTGCTAGATTAGATTGATGGAGAGCGAGTTACATGGGTGGCGAGCTCGGCGTCTAAGAAGCGAGTCGCTTGAAGGGGTGCATGATGGAACATAAGTTCTCGGAGTACCCTAGGGAGGCTTATATAGGAGGCACCTCGCTAGGGTGTACAGTTTACAAACGAACAAGATATGTATTTGGAGGATTTGACCTAATCCGACTGGGCTTCGAGTATGCTTTTGGGCCTCCGGTCTCTAATCGCCAGGCCTTCTCCTCAATCGCATTCTAGTCGCCGTCCTACAAGCCCACTCGCTAAGTCTTTGACCCAATCGGAACGTCCTGCTGGGCATACCCCATTCGGCATATCCCCATCAGTAGTCCCCGAGGCCATCATTGATTCAAACGCAGGTGTTCATTTGGCAATCGGAGTAGGCGAGTCCAATTTGGACGCCCAGTCGAATCGGCGATGGACTCTGCCGAGACCAAGGAAATTTTCCACCGGGTTTCCAATTGTAGCTTTGTGAATGCAATCGCTACCAAGTCGTTGCCCCGCTGACTGGATAGGGCACTGTTGCAGGCGAGTCGAGTGAGGGATCTGGACCGTCAACTTGGTCAAACTATCCGTTGGGTAGTCCAACGGTAACTTCGGCGCAATTACCGCGAGTAACGGCTACCCCGATATTTGCGGGCAGCTCTTCTTTATAAGGGGAGTCATGAGTTAGTCTTGTAGACTCCTCCCCACACTCTCAATCCTTGCACATCCATTCCCTCTGTCTTACCTCGATCTTTACTCCCCATACCAAGCGACCCTGCATCCTTCTTGATGGTGCCTCCGAAAGGTTCGTGGGCGAAATCCAAGTGCACCACGACGCAGCTCAAGTCCTTTGAGGACGCCGGGGTCCTCCGCAAGGGGAATTGGCGGATCCCCGTGTCTTCCAAGGTTGAGCCGAAGCCACGTGCTGGCGAGTTCATCTGCTTCCCAAGCCATTTGGAGAGGGGCTTGGGGTTCCCTACCTCGTTGTTCTTCCAGCGGTTCTGCGCATATTATGCGATCAAGCGGTCGGATCTCGGTCCGCACAACATCGAGTAGCTGGCGATCTCGTTGCCTTCTGTGAATGCTACCTCGGCTACAGACCGTACTTGTCGCTATGGTTGGATCCGTTCCATGGCCGCATCAGACGCGAAGGGTCCGGCGGCCCGATCTTGGCGGCCAGAGGCGTCACGTTTCAGTTGAAGCCAAAGGTCAACTTCGTCAAGATCTTGTTGCCGACGATGGCCGTGAGCGAATGGAAGAAGAGATGGTTCTATGTGAAGGAGTCCACCCCCAGCAGCAAGGTGCGTTGCCGGAATTCATCGCGGAAAAAAGCGAGCCCCGTCGGCTGGCAATGGACAAGCTCCCTGATGATCAAGGATGGCCATCGCGGAGATGATGGACCAGATCCAGAAGCTGAAGGACCAAGGGCTATCCTCGATCAGCCTATACAACTGCTGGCTCGGGCGGCATCTGGTTCCATTGGTGGCCCAGCCACACTGGATGTACGAGTACAACGGGAAGAACGATCCTTCCCAGACCAACAAGGAGTCATGGGATGATGAATATTACAAGGCTGCCTTGAAGAAGATTACCGACGCCAGATTTACAACCACGTCGGCCGGGCTCGCCCCGTACGTGCCTGTGAAGAATGAAGCTCCCACAGTAAGTTTTCTTTCTCTGAATTTATCTTCAGTCGTATTTCCTGCAGCGCAATTTGCAGCCGCATCATCTGATACTTATTCGTGGCCACTCTCAGTTGTTCCAGGTTCTCGAGGGCTAGCTCCCGCCACTCGACGAAGAGGTCCCCCAGGAGCTCGAAGAGGGCGCCGAAGGATAATCCTCTAAGGACAAAGAGGAAGAGAGGGAGGTTCCTTCCCCAGCGCCCGTGGCCTGCAAGACTCGCATGCAGAAGCAGCACGAGTTCGAGGCAAGTCGTAGTCTTTAAGAACGCGAAGAACATGATGAGATATTGCAAGAGCACAGTTCTCGGTGACCGGCCACGCCGGTGAAGCCCGCACGTACAACGAAGTCGCCAGCGAAGAAGCCGGTTTTGAGTCCGGCCTCACCGTCTAGATCAGTAGTGTTGTTTATGTCGAATGATGAATCCGACGACGACGTGACCAAGACTTCACGCAAGATCCTGGAGGGTGCTACTCTGATGACGGGATCGGAGGCTAAAGACACCGAAGAGGTGGTGGAAGTTCCATTTGCGGTGATCCCGCCAAAAACTTCGATGGCGTCAGAGCAGGAGGCAGCTAAAGCTGCAGCGTCGAAGTCACCGCAACCTTTGGGGATGGCCACGTCTTCTGAGACGGAGATTTCAGCGACCGCGGCTTCATCATCGAAGAACCCCGTGGTGTCGTGGGCTTCAGATGTCATTGAGAAAGTCCTCACGCGCAAGCTGGGCCCGGAGATAGATAAGCCCACCCACATCAGCACGAGATTACGTGTTCTTCTGGTCGCTAAGTAAGTCTCGACTTTTCCTTTCAAATTCTTGATCGATTTTTCGTATGATTTCTTTGCTGACTTTGGAGGTTTTGCAGGTCCGGCGCTAAGAAGATAGGTGGCCCCTCAGTGGCTAAAATTCTGTCAGCCATCACCACGGGGGAAGGCGATCCCCAAAGGAAGAGGAAGCCTACTGCGGAAGCTGTGCCTGCTAAGGACGCGAAGAAGCAGAAGGGTGACCCCGACGAGGCTGCAGCGAAAGACATAACCACGGGGAGTGACCCTGCCACCGGTGGCGAGGAGGTGGCGTCCACTCAATCGAAGCCAGCTGAGGGGGTTCCAACGACAGTACCGCTGGCTCCAGCTACCAGTGCTCCGGCGAGGGCGGCCGCGTCGTTCCTGTGCTTCATGGCAAGGGGTTTTCCGATCGTGGCGAAAAACTAGTCTCCACAGATGCCGAAGATCGTCCATGAGGACGTTGGACCTCGTCGCGAGCATACCTCCTTCATGGTCCCTTGGACGGACGGTAGTGGACTGCACAGTATGCTTGGTGCCACCATTCAGGTATGTCTAGTCCCCGAGTGTCTAGTCACTGAATTTCAGCAGCTAGGCACTGAGTTTCTTCTAGTCGCCAGTCCCCGAGTGTTTAGTCGTTGAATTTGAGTGGCTAGACACTAAATTTCTTCTAGTCACTAGTCCTCGAGTGTCTAATCGCTGAATTTCAGCGGCTAGGAACTGAATTTGTGTTTTTTGAAGTTGCTAATTGTTCATGCTAGTTGTAGGGGTTGCAGAGGGAATCAGCGGATCGGCAGGCCGCAAAGGAGCGTCTGGAGCATGATCTGCGCGTGGCGCAGGAGGCTAACCAGGGACTCCAGGAGATCGTCGGTGAGTACTTCGTTTATTTGGCGACTACGAGCTGCTGGTGTCTACAAAATGCTGACAGTTGTTTATTCCGTTCAGATGGTGTGCATGCTGCCATTGCCAAAGCCCAAGAAGGGTATGTACCGGTTGCCGAGCTGGACATGGCGAATGGGCGTATCGATTCGCTGGTGAAGGATTTGGAGGAGGCGAAAGTGGCCTTGATCTCTTCTGAGGATAGGGCAAAGGCTGTAGTCGCTGCGGCTGAGGAGGAGCGGAAGGCTGCAGACTCAATCATCCTTGGGATGCAGAGCAATCTTGCTGCCTTGGAGAAGCATGTCACCGAGAACTACCGGAAGCTCCTTGGTGAGTCGTTTCTCTTCTCTTTGATAGGTGCGGTGAGTCCTCGAGTGGGGGAATCCATAGAGGCACTAACGTCTGACGTTGCAGCTGTGATAGGGAAAAGCGATCCAGTGGTGCAGACCTTCAACGCCTCGCAATGTGTGACCGCGGTGGTGAATGCGTCCACCGCCTCGGCGTTATGCATCCAGGCGCTTCTTCAATGAATGTTCCCCACCGAGGTTATACCTGGGGGACTGACTGAAGTATGTCGCTATCTAGAGGAGGTACCCAATGTTGTAGAATGGATGGCGTGTTCGGCTTTCAGGCACAGGGCCACCACGGTATTGAGCCTAGGCCTCGAACATTTCCCCGACGACTTCGATCTCGACAACATCACCAGCGGCTACCCTTCGGTGACTGGCATGGTGGAGATGTTGATGGTGTTGAGGCTGACCGCCAAGGCCACCCCCTTCACGGATCGGGTGCTGCCCATGGGGGACTTGCTGCCGTACCAGGAGATGGTGGTGGCACCGGGCAACCCCGAACCGGAGCATCGCGACTTGAACTCGGAGCAACCCTTCCGGTCGGCGCTGTCGAAGTCGCTGTCGACCTACCCGACGAACCCATGGCAGCCATTCGTCCGTGTCAAGGGTGGTGGCGGTGCTTCTTCATCGGGTCCTGCGAAATAGATAGCTGCCCTAGGGCAATTTGTAAGAGATGCCAAGTGGCGACTTTTGTAATATGAACAATATTTGTGTATGGAAGTAAGAGGAGTCAATCGACTCGCAATGCAAGGTTAACTATGTGGTGTGTTTAACTTTTGTTTGAGCAAGTCCCCGAGCACGTCCGCCCTTTAGTGGGGTATAACTCGTTTGTGTACATATGTGTTTTCTTTGGATTTTCGTGTTGGTTGTCCCTCGTAAATCCTAAGGGGCGAGTCCCCGAGCACGAGTAGAGTTGTTTTAGGCGAGTCCCCGAGCGTGGTACTTAGCCATCTTGGGCGTGTCCCTATTGTAAGGTATTGGTGCGTTGTTTGTAACGCGTATCTTCCGCTAGCTCGGAGAGCTAGTTGCATGGCGAGTCCAAGGCATCTCTCTTACTTGGTGTGTTCCCGAGAAGCGTGAGGGTTTCTTTTTGCGAAGTCCTTGTGTGTGGTACTTGACCGTTCGAGTCGCTTTGCACGAGGATGGGGAGGACAGGTCACTGTGGGAAGCATTTGCCGGTTGTCTTGGCCCAGTGGCCTAGCCGAGAAGGGCGACTCCGATGGTGGCTCCAGGTTGGCGTGTTCGTGGACGACACAAAGCCCGAATATTTTCGGTGCCATTGGGTCGCACTACCTAGCCGTGCGAGTCACTCGACCAAGGGTGGACTTCAGTAGGTAGGATATTACTGAATGTACAAGTGAGAGTGGCACAAGAGTATGGCGAGTAGACACAATTTGTGCGATCCTAATGAATTTCATTATATACCAGCTGAGTACAAGTTTGAGTTCTATGTATAGAATTTTCGAAGGAGGTTTACATTCCATGGCCTCCCAACCTCAAGCTGACCATTGCCCCGTATGTCGATGAGGTAGTAGGCGTCATTACCGAGGACGCACCCAATGGTGAATGGCCCCTCCCATGGGTGGTGAGTTTGTGCATGCCCTTCTTGTCTTGAGCCAATCGTAGGACCAAGTCGCCCTCTTAGAATGTGCGGGTCCGGACTCGGTGGCTGTGGTAGCAGCGGAGTCCCTGCTAGTAGATGGCGGTGTGGGAGAGAGCCAAGTCGCGTGCCTCGTCGAGCTGGACACTGTTGTCTTGGCGGGCGATCTCGTTTGTCTCCTTGACGTAGTTGGTGACTCCAGGTGAGTCATGCTCTAGGTCGGTTGGCATGACGGCTTCAGCGGCGTATACCATAAAGTAGGGCATGAACCCCGTGGAGCGGTTGACAGAGGTGCGGATCCCCCATATTTCAGAGGGGAGCTCTTCGACCCAGCATCTTGGGGTTCGCTCGAGGGGCACTTGGAGTCGTGGCTTGAGCCCGTGGAGGACGCTCTGATTGGCACGTTCTGCTTGGCCGTTCGACTCCGGGTGGGCGACTGAGGCAAGATCGAGTCATATGCTATGCTCTTCGCAGAATTCTACCATGGCGCCCTTTGCGAAGTTGGTGCCATTGTCCGTTATGATGCTGTGCGGGTAGCCATACCGGTAGATGAGCTCGCGGAGGAATTTGGTGGTCGTCTTGCCATCACACTTTTTGATCGGCTTGGCTTCGACCCATTTGGTGAATTTGTCGATTGCGACCAGGAGGTGGGTTAAGCCAGACGGGGCCATCTTGAACGGGCCGACCATGTCCATGCCCCAGACGGCGAATGGCCAGGTGATGGGGATGGTCTTCAGTGCGGAACTACGGAGATGCGTCTGGTTGGCGTACTTCTGGCACCCGTCGCATCGTTGGACGATGTCGGTGGCGTCGGCGTGTGCGGTGAGCTCGTAGAAATCGTGTTGCATGGCCTTGGCGACCAGTGACTTGGCACTGGCGTGACAGCCATAGTCCCTGGAGTATCTTGCGTCCTTCTTCTGGCTGTACGCAGCGCCGGAACACACCGGTCACGCTGCGTTTGTGGAGCTCGCCGTTGATTCTGACGAAGGACTTGCATCAGCGAATGATCATTCACGCTTCCATCTCGTTGCTTGGGAGGATCTTGTGCTCGAGCAAGGCGACATATGGTTCCGTCCAGCCGCTGGGCTCCGTGATCATGGCGACTAGGGCCGGCTCGGGTTGTAGTGGTATCCCAACGTTGATCTCCTTCAGCGGGGAGACCAAAGGCTTGTGGATGATGTCGAGGAAGACGCCTGCGGGTGGGGTTTGCCGAGCCAACCTGACATGGGAGAGGGCATCTGCTTGCTCATTCTTTCGCCTATCAATCTACTCGATTGAGTAACCATCGAAGTGTCCTCCCAGCTGGTCTACCGCTTGGCGGTACGCTAACATTTTCAGGGAGACGGTGCCATAGGTCCCGGTGACTTGGCCGGCGACTAGGTCGGAGTTGCCGTAGCACCATTGGCGGTTGATGTTCATCTCCTTGGATGCTCGCATGTCGTGAAGGAGGGCCTCGTACTCTGCCATGTTGTTGGTGCAGGGCTTGAAGTTGAGGTGGAGCACGTAGCGAAGCTTGTCTCCCTTGGGGGAGGTCAGTATGACCCTGGCCCCAGCGCCGTCAGCGTTCTTGGACCTGTCAACGTGGAGCGACCAGTATAGGAGGTATGGGAGCTTCTCTGGCTGTTGTGCTTCTTCCCAGTCTGCAAGGAAATCAGCCAGGGCTTGTGACTTGATCGCTTTGAGGTGCTCGTACTTGATGTTGTGGACGCCGATTTCGATGGCCCACTTGGCGACTCGCCCAGTTGCCTCGCGATTGCGTATTATGTCCTGTAGTGGCACGGAGGAGACAACCGTGATTGGGTGCTCCTGGAAGTTGTGAGGGAGTTGCCGTTGAGCTCGGAATACCACGTATACCAGTTTCTGGTACTACGGGTAGCGCTATCATGAGTCCGTCTACTTTGCTGATGTAGTAGACGGGGCGCTGCACGGGGTGCTCCTTGCCCTCCTATGGTCGTTCGACGACCATCACGGCGCTGACGACTCGAGTGGAGGCCGCCACATAGACGAGCATTGGCTCTTTGTCGATTGGGGCAGCGAGGAGTGGAGCTGCGAGTAGCACTGCATTGAGCGCTTTGAGTGCATTGTCCGCCTCTGCGTCCCATTGGAACATGGGCTTCTTGCGCATCAGGCGGTAGAGGGGCATTGCCTTCTCACCAAGCCGGGGAATGAAACGACTGAGAGTCGCAACTCGCCCGACCAAGTTTTGGACGTCACACAGGCACTCGGGTTTCCCGAGTCACGCGATAGTGTTGATCTTGGTGGGGTTGGCCTCGATGCCTCGCTTGGAGTCCACGTATCCCAGGAGCTTCCGGTGGGGACGCCGAAGGTGAATTTTCATCGGTTGAGTTTGATGTTGTACCTCCGCAGGTTTGCAAAGGTTTTGGTCAGGTCGGCGTGCAGGTCGTCCTGTCTGGTGGATTTTGCCACCACGTCGTCAATGTAGACGTGTATGTTGCGGGAATTTGGCTCACGAGGTACTCCTGCATGCACCTTTGGTAGGTGGCGCCGACATTCTTGAGGCCGAACGTCATGGCCGTGTAGGAGAAGGCGCCAAATGGCGTTATGAATGCCGTATTCTCCTCATCCTCGACCACCATTTTGATTTGGTTGTAGCCAGAATACGCGTCGAGGAAGCACATCGACTCCAATCCCGCTGCCGAGACGATGATCTGGTCGATGCACGATATGACGAACTCCTCCTTCGGGCAGACGCTGTTGAGGTTGGTGTAGTCGATACACATTCTCCACGTGTTGTTCTTTTTCAGAACTAGGACTGGGTTTGCCAGCCACTTGGAGTATTTGATTGGCCGAATGAAGCCTGCAACTAGCAGGTGCTGTACTTCTTTGGCGATTGCTCGGCGGCGCTCTTCATTGAAGGGCCGCGACAACTGCTTTACTGGCCGCACTTTGGGGTCAGCGTTGAGATTGTGCTCAGCGAGTTCCCTTGGGACACCGAGCATGTCAGATTGTTTCAATACAAAGATGTCGCGATTCTCACGGAGGAACACGATGAGCGCGCTTTCCTATGCGGGGCTCATGTGCGCCGCAACGGTGACCATTTGGCTAGAGTCGCCCGGGACGAGCTCGACGGTGCGGGTGTGCGTGGTCGCCTCGAACGTGGAGCTCATGGCGGTTGGCTTCGTGATGTTGCCCGCGTAGTTCACGAGTTCCTCTATGTGGTCAGTTTCCGTGGCGATGATGGCATCAGCAAGCTCGGTCATGTCGGGGTCGTCGTGGACGGTGATGATGCCACTCGGCCCTGGAAGCTTCATGATGTTGTAGGTATAGTGGGGGGTCACCATGAATTTGGCGAACGTTTGGCGCCCCAGGACACAGTGGTAGGGGCTGCAGAAGTTCACCAGATCGAACATGATCCGTCGGTGCGGTAGCTTGCTGGTGTGCCGAAGCTGACTGGCAGCGTCACTTTTCCAATCGGTTATGCCTTCCGACCAGGGACGATGCCGTGGAAGGTTGTTAGGGTCGGCTCGATTGCTGATCCTAGGAGCTGGAGCCTCTTGAACGTGTCCAGGTACATGATGTTTATGGAGCTTCCGCCATGCATCAGCGTCTTGGGCAGCCAGTAGTCAGCCACTTTGGGCCTGACCACTAGGGCGACTCGTCCTGTGTATTCGATCCTGGGGGGCATGATCCTGGCGACTCTAGGTGATGCTTTGCTCGGCCAGTTGTGGAAGCGGGGGATGTCAACTTGGGTCACTGTATTGACGGCGACCGCGCGGGCGAGCACCTTCTTCTCGCGTTTGGTGCCGAGTCCGCTGAATGTGTGTAGGAAGTCGGCGGCTTGTCCGTACCCGACGGCATTGCCATTGTCCCTTGGCGGGTTGTTGTTGAGGTCCTCCCTTGCTCGCCTTGCCTTTTCGATCTCCTTTCGGGAGTGGTAGTCCACGGTGGTGTGGGTGGCAGGTTTTCCCTCCCTGCTGTGGTAGATGCAAGGCTGGTTGAGCAGGGCGGCGGGGTCGAATTTTGGCCTTGCCATGTTGTTGGCGCGGTAGTTTCCTCCGTCACGTCAGAAGTTCTTCGTGTTGCGTTGGCCGTAGCCGGCATTGGTGATGAAGTCGACTTGCCCATCGCCGCGGCGCTTGCCGGTGATGTGAGTGTTGTTGTAGCGCATGTCGCGCTGTCGCCCACTGTCGTGGGCATTGATGCGGCGTCTTCCTCCCGACTCGTCATCGGAGTCCTGGTTGGGTTCCTCTTCCACGTAGCGCTTGGCGATCTCGTGGAGGTTAGGGATGTTGTCGAGCGTCTGGTAGACCCTCTTGATCTTAGCGACCAGGGGTTTGTATCGGCACATTTTCTTGAATTAGTGGATCACCGTGTCTGGGTGGATACTGGAGGCGTTGATTCGTAGTTCTTGCCACTCTAGATCTAGTGGCGGGTCGACTCTCTCTGTCCCTGGATGTATCGTTCTAGGTCCTCGATGGTGGTGGCGTGGGTGTAGGAGCCCTCAAAGTGCCTGACTAAGGCATCCCGCATCTCTTCCCACGAGTCAATGCTGTCGGCGGGTAGGGTGTTGATCCATTGCCGGGTCGTGCCCTCCATCATCAGGGGGAGGTAGCGAGCGGCTAGCAGGTCGGTGTGGTGGCGATTCCCACCACCATGAGGTATGTGTGCAGCCACACCGCTGGATCGTATGTTGGGTCGTACTTTTCAATCTCCTTGGGTGCCTTGAAGTTGGCAGGGTACTTCTTGCCTCGGATCATAGGTCCGAAGCACTGGGGACCGACTCAGCTGAGAGAGCCTTGGGTTCAGGGTCGCCGCGGTTGTTGAGGGTGTGCCTCAATTCGTTGGGCTGGCATACCCGCCAAGCCTGGTTGTTCACGATGTGCGTTCGGGCGTCGATGGGTTGCCCATTGGCGGCGACTGTGTTATTCACTGGTCGCGGCTCGTTGGTGGAGAGTGCGGGGTTGGCGGCCCTTGGCTGGTGCTCCAGGGGCTGCGATGGTGGGCAGGTCACGGTGTTGGCGACGGTTGGGTGGCCGCTTGAGGCTGCCTTGCTTGCCGAAGAGCGGGAATACATCCGCCCCCGCGGGTCGACTCCCGTGGCTTGCTGCTCGACGGCCCTAGCGAGTAGGGCCTTGGCGTACTGGATGTGCAGCGCGCCTTCTCCCTAGATGTCGAGGTTGGCGATTGCAGCGTCGACTGCAACGACGTTGTCCATTGGGGTGGAGTACAGTGGGGGTCCGTTGGCGTCACGGGCCTATGGCGAGATTATGGTCCGCAGCTGGTCCGGCGGGGGCGCGTGACCAATGGGAGGCGGTGGGGCCCCATTCACCGGTGCGCCGGGTGGTGGTCGGTTGCTACCACCTGGTGGCGCGTTCTCGCAGTACTCGTGCTCGGCCAGGCATGCGGGGTCCCTTTCGTCATTGAAGTTCAGGATGCGGCCCTGGACATTGGGATTCAGGCGGGTCCTCATGCGGCGCTAGTGGTAGAGCGATAGCTCTCGCGTCGTTTCCCGCTCGAGGCGCAATTTCTCGCGCTCGGCTAGCTCCTTGTGTTGCGCCTCCTACAGTCGTAGGCGGGCTTCCTCCACCTCCGTGGCCATGGCGGTCAGTGGGATCGGCATGGAGAATGGATCTGGCGGGGCGACCGTGCTGCCCACCATGTAGATCGCGTTGAAGCGATTGGATCTGGAGCGGAAGTCCTCGGGGGTCTTTGAGTCGGAGTCGGAATCGAAAATTCCAAGGCTGGAGGAGTCCTCGAAGTCCTCTGGGTTGGAGACCCGCGTGATGGAGTCCTACCGTGATGGTGCGGTAATAGATCCGTCGACCGAGGCAGGGGTCGTGGAGTCGGTGTCATCATGGAGAGCCGCATCGTCCGCGGCGGCGTTGGTCTCGACCGCATTTCTGGCGGCCGAGTCGTACTCGGTGACGAGGCTCCTGATGGAGCGGACCTACTCCTCCGAGAGAAAATCGCGGCGTGGCGGCGATCTGCCGACGATCATTGTCGCCACAGAGTCGACTTCGCCGGTGAAGCTGATGAACAGGTTGATGGAGCCGGTCGGCATTATCGCGCTGTGGGTGACCGGGCATGACGCCGGGATGTACCTACTAGGCAGGATCTGTAAGATCCCTCTAATGGAGATCATGCGGCCGGTGACGATCGGCCGATCGATCGGCGAGTAGGGTCTCGCCGCAGAACTCAGGCGCCACTATCGTGGAAATAATCACAGCAGTCGCTGCTACAGGCAGCGATTGATAGAATCGGGGGCGAGAGCTGGCAGCCATCTGCGGTGTGAGATGGGGGCGGATGCACATGGGTTTACCCAGGTTCGGCCCCCCATAGGGTAAAGACCTACTCCTGCTATATTAGGTTGATGGAGAGCGAGTTACAGGGGTGCCGAGCTCGGCGTCTAAGCAGCGAGTCGCTTGAAGCGGTGTATAATGGAACATAAGTTCTTAGAGTATCCTAGGGAGGCTTATATAGGAGGCACCTCGCTAGGGTTTATAGTTTACAACCGAACAAGATATGTATTCAGAGGCTTTGACCTAATCCAACTAGGCTTCGAGTACGCTTTTGGGCCTCCAGTCTCCAATCGCTAGGCCTTCTCCTCAGTCGCATTCCAGTCGCCGTCCTGCAGGCCCACTCGCTAAGTCTTTGACCCAATCGGAACGTCTTGCTGGGCATACCCCATTCGGCATATCCCATCAATGTGTAAAAATACTCCAAACTGTGGACAAAACATAATAAAGTAGATATAAAACAAGCATGGAACATCAAAAATTATAGATATGTTTACGACGTATCATGGGTCTATACGGGACCAACACTTGAGAGCGGACGTGTCGGAATAGCGTAAGTCAGAAGATTCAACCTCAAAATTTCCGCATGGCACCGAAAAATCTCACACACATCTATTCAATTATCCCGTGCATCTATTCAAATATCCCGCCCTGCTTCTTGCCAATGAAAAATTCCTCTTCTATCCCTACTCCAGAAACAAGGACCGTGGGAGTACTGCAATAATAGAGGGATATAGGTGGTAAATGTGCATCATCCCACCTATATTCCCCCCATCATCTCTTCCCCGCCCACACCTTCCTCTAGCTGCTTCAGCGCTGGCCCTCTCTTCGACACCGGATCTCTTCCACTGCCGACGCTCTTCGCTGAAACTATTTCACCGACTCCGTCTTTGCACCAGATCTGCTTCGCCAATGCCATCATCTACCCTACCAGGGCCGCTTCACTGAATCATTCGTTGTTGTCCCTGAAATGTCGAGTCGTCGCCCCCGTCGCCTTCTTGCCCGTCCCAGCCGTCCTTGCCACGTAATGGTAATTTCTCTTGCCAGTTTGCTATATTTTGGTACTCGTAAGCTATGAAATCGTTAGGATCTTGCTCAATATCCTGGATGCTATTGCCATTTCGTTTGCACCCTTCATCTTGTAGGTCCTATCCACATCATTAGCTTCTTGCTTTTATACCCTTTCTTACATTCTCACGCTATCGGTTTAATCCTCTAACACCAAATCATAGAAGCTATTCTTTCCAAGCGCTCCCACGAGTCATGCAAATAGCTCATAGAGATCCAACACTGATAATTTGATGCCTAGAAAGGCTGAATCGTGAGGTTTCTGCGGTGACCCAGCATACCACTGCATGATGTAGTTCACTATAGTCGTAACATAACACCAATGAAACACCGTTCACTAGTATTGCATCACTCAGAGTGGTACAACAGAAACACGACTCTTTACAAAAGATCCAGAGAACACTCTAGGTTTAAGAGAGAGAAGGAAACTTCTTACAAAGAAGAACCAGAAGTAATAACACAGATCTATCTGGCTAATAAGACTAGCATCTAAACTACCGGGCTTGCAATTGCTACTCAAGCAATGCTCTATAGAAATAGGTTTTATGGCTAGAGATTCTATTCCTATCTACTCAAGATCTCCGCCTTTACTTTGGTTGATGTATATGTTGACTTCATTGACTTTATTGAAGAACTTGAGCTGCCGATAATGGTTTCTTGAGCAGAAATTGATATTGACATTGTGTTCAACAACTTCGAACCTATCAAGGGTTAATAAGGTATGGTTGAGTACGGGCGTACTCATCAAGTTCACTAAAAAGGAGTGTATGATGTAGTATCTCTACAGCCACAGACCAAAGGTCACAGGCAATGCATGTTTTCAAAAACATTTCTTCAAAGGTTGCTTTTATTCTAAGATCTATGTCCGACAGCCTTCACAGGTTGACCAAAACTTTCGTGGAGTTCCTTTCCTACCGCGTTCGTAGCTCCTTCCTAGAACAGGGAGTAACATGTCAAAGTTCTTACACTCTACAGAGGTGCGTTGCTTTACCCATGAGAGACCTTAGCTTTGTTGCACATCCGAGATATAGGCTAGTTCACACTTCCTTGGTATAAGGCCCAGACTAAGATCCAAGCCAATCACTGCCCCTTCTCCGTGACCCCGCATGAAGACACGATTCCCCAAGAAGGTTTACCATGAGTACAGTCCCGATAGCCTCTTGAAGACTCTGTAAGCAGCTCTGTCTGATAGCCACCATCAGCTATGGTGAACCTCCACCACGACAGCTATGCATAGATAATATAGACATCTAGATCGTGGGGCACTGAGGGGTTCCACACATGTGCTGGATTCTCCATGAGAAATGTGCAGCTTCACGATAAGATCATCCGTCCATGTGAAAGGTAGAAGTTCCAGCTGACTTCTCCGTCCCATTCCAAATCTCATGGTTAACATGTAATATATGGCACTAGAATCACTGGCGACATTGGTTGTTAAGTCCTAGATGATACATTCCTGTATAATGGCATTTCCATTGCCAGTTAAGATTGATTAGCTAATCACTCTGGATCAGTAACTAATACTTCAAATTAATTATGAAAATAGTGTTTTCGACCTTATTGAAATGCAGGTGATGACAATAGATGATTTACAAGCATAGGAAATAATCAAAGGACATGAGAAAGTTGTGAACTTCTCTTTTGTGATTGCAAGATTATGCAATCACGGTCTTCAAGACAATAGAAGAACCAAATTCTGTAAACAACATCATTGGTATAGTAAGACTAATGTTTAAAGAATCAAGATGCAACGATGCATAAGTAATGTAATGCAATTTAATAAACGTGAACCCCCGGGACTAATCATTATTAATCTAGGGTTTGGAAACTGCGAATGCTTTCTTTAGAATGTCTATCACTTTTATATCAGCTTCACACTTGTGCTTCTTATGAAGGCTTGTGAGAGTGTGTGAAACAATATGTAAATACAATAGGTAGCATGCAATACTAAAGCACTCAGATGGGGCATGGTCTCTAAAATATTTCTTAAGCAACATTATTAATCAATTAGAGCTTTCAAGAAGTGTTCAAAGATTAATTTCAATGTTTCTTAAAAGAATAACTTTTGAGGAAAGGTTTCTTTTACAAAGTAAAAGCATTTAAACTTAAAGTTAACACCTTAAGGTTTTCTTACTAGTTAGGAGTATTAAAGAAGAAAACAATTAGCATTTTTTGATAGTTATTCCACTAGCAAGTGGAGACTCATATATTTTGTACTAAGAGGGCACTTTATATTACTCCATGAAGGCGAAATAAAAGTATTATTTCTTGTGCTTGAGTAGTGTTATTTGACATTTTGAAATAGAGGGAATCACCATTGAACTTTGAATAAGCATAACACTTGTAGTGGAAACCTTTATGTTTTGGATAAGGAATTAGATTATATGTGATTCACTTCTTAATGTTTTATAAAGATGGAATAAGAGTATTATTGCTTTTATAAAAAATAATACTCACTTACTTAATTTTATCTTAGGAGTAATGCTTATATTTTATAAACATGGAACAAGGCATTACTTGAATTACATAAAAACTTGGTTTAAATTTAAGTAGTTTTCTAGCCTAGTAAATGAATTAGTAAATATGAGCTTGATGATTTTATAAGTGATTAGGAGCCTTGTGATAAACAATACACTATTTTAGTTGATTTTATAATTGATGAAATCTTTTTAGGAAAATTAAGATACATTTAATTTGAGATGGTAGTTTTAGTAAATATAACTTAAAATGGTTAGACCTATGTTAACTTCACTTAAACATCAATTTAACATGTTATTTACTATTTACTTTTCAGCTTGGATCCTTGATGATCCTGATTTCCATGCCCTTGGTTGTTTTGGGCCATCTGGGCTATTTGCTGCAGTGTTGCTAAGTTGGCCTAGCGCTCTGCCCTGCTTGCTTCACGGTCTGCAACTAGCATCTGCATAATCTGCAGCATTGGGTACTGCGATGAGCTGCTCCCTCCTTGATTTCCACGAGTCATATGAAGATTGAGGTAGATAAAGGGGTAAGAGGGAATGTTCTAAGGTTCATGGTTTTGGTTTCAAAGCTAAAACTTTGAGTTTGACTTAGGTTTTGCAACTACCTTCTTTTCATTCATCAAAACAAGCACACGATACAAACACACACCACACATCAAAGGAAAACAGATGGTTTTAAGAACCATTCTACAAGCTAGGATACAATGGGACCGATACTCCTCACTCTACGATAGTTCTCTAGTGCATCTACTCATCATCGATGAAGTCGGAATCATCATCGTCAGTGTAGAAGTCCACGACATCCTCCTCTAGAAAGTGATCATCATTCCTGAGGTAAGAGTCTAGATCTACCTCGATGTCTTCACCTTCCTCTTCTTCTTCCTTTACTGCAAGCTGAGCTTCTTGCTCCTTGATGGTCGTCTCGAGGTCGGCCACCTTCTTGCGAAGACGGTCGATGGTGCGATCCTTCTTTGCACGCTGGCGGCGAAGAGACTGACGGTCCTTGACAAGCAGTGAGAAAGTCTGGGCCTTCTGGGCTGCAATGGCAAGGTTGTGGTTGGCGAACTCACTAGCATTGTCCAATTCCTTTTGGCGGTCATATAGCAGGAAGTCAAGGTTCTCCACTTGACGCTTCAACTCCAGGTGACTTGGCAACTCCATTGGCATTCCCATGAAGTCACGCCTTGCATAGTGAACAAAGCGGGTTCCTTGGATTTTGTTGACACTCAGGGCACATAGACGTTCGAGAGCTTCATGCCTTGCCCTGGCTAATCCATCTAGCCAGTTGTTCTCTCTTACGGAGAAATGAACTCTCCCGGACGTTGGTGCTTCTATACTTCCTCGAAGATCGGCGGTGACTATCCATTGTAAGTCTCCTCCTAGGGGTCCAGGAAGTTGAGCTCCAAGAAACTCGCGGGCGTCCCTAGTACTCCGATAGTGCATCAAGATCCCTCTCAGAGATCAGCTGGCCTCCATTGCCCAACTGGTAGAAATTGCTTAACTGAGTCTCCATCTATAAGAATTAAGGATGAGAAAGTTAGTGAAGTGATCAAGTGTGTCAAATTTTATGTAGTAATGTAAGAATTGGAGGAACATGGATTTTTTTAAGAGAAAGAATTCACAAGGGTAAGAGAGGAAATAGTTTTCATAAATACTAACTTCGGTTTTTGAAACTAAGTTTTTGTTTGGATGTCCATTCTAACTAGGGTCTCCTGTGGTCAGGATGGCTCTGATACCAACTTGTCAACACCCGGATTTTTAATCCCAGATGCCTGTTATGTCATACATCGCAATCCCAGGATTACCATTTTTGCGAGACATGACAGATTGGATATCACATTACATCATCCATTACAAACCATAATAAGGTCTTACACGAATAAAAGATCTGATGATCTAGTCTTACTACAACAAGCAGCGGAATCAAGTAATAAGCGTAGCGGTGGGGTCCATCTTCAGGGGCACATGCAATGCTGACGATGGAAGATAGTCCTAGTTATCATAGCCGTCCTGTTGTCCTTCATCCTGGTAGTCTCCTTCATAGTCTGGCCATAGGAATAGCCAGGGACAAAAGCCATGAGTACTCTTTAAGTACTCGCAAACTATCACTAACAAGTAAGGTAGTTCTAGTGGGAATTAGTAACTCTAAGTTTATTTGTAAAGTTAAGTTTGAAACCTAAGTTGAGTTCAGAAACAAAGAAAGATAAAATAAAGTTTGAAATCACCTAAGAGGGAACTTAATTGTCATAGTCACAAATCTGTCGTGGTCAAGTCAAGTCACAATTCATTTCATAAGTTGTTTTGAAAACATCTGACAACGAAACAGTATGGCCACTCCAACTGTCCATAACCGCGGACGCGGCTATTCGAATAGTTTGACACTCTGCAGAGGTGGTACACTTTCACCACAAGATTCGATACATCTGTCAGGGATAACCCTGAATCATCATACTTAGTATGCAAATAATCAAACATAACATTTCCTTTACACACCCTAGTATAAGCACCTCTCCTATGAGTATGGCCTCCCAACCATGACAATTTATCATCTTGGGCACTGCATAGGTGGACAACATTGAGAGGTAGCCTCAGCTAAAACCTCTCCCGTGAGGGAACTAATGCTAATGCATATAAACTTCCGGTTAAGCCTTACCCAATTTAGGTATTGTGGTTGTACGGTAACATTGGAATAGTATCGCATCCGAACCCAACCATTAGTTTTTTAAAAGGGCTAAGGCTCATGCCTCAACATTTTCATCATCATAAACCATTTGTGTTTCTCAACACATGTCAAAACATCTCAATAGAATGACTCATCATTCCAAGGTTTTCACAAGTCATTTTCACCAAGTACTCCCATCTAAAGTGAATCAAGTTTTGGTTTAGCTCCAAACTACTAAGTTAAGAGTGTTCACTAAGGTCGGATTCTAATCTCAATCTCATGCCATAGAATGACATCTAAGGTTATCTAGATAGGTTAAGTTTTATACTTTCTATGCTACCTTCAAACAAGTAAGAGACTTTCGTAAAGTAAGGAAAGTAAAACCTTGGAAATAAAACTTGGGGTAGGAAATAGTTAAAGTGGTATAACCAAAGCATGCCTAATGCCTTTTTCTTAAGTTATCTAACTTGCAAGGGTTATCTTGCATTGTTAATGATGACTTGCCTTGGTTGGTGCAGTGGTTGAAGTTTTCTTCCTCCTCCTCTTGGTAGAACTCCTCCTCCTCGAAAGCTTGGTCGGTATTATCGTCTATAAATACATACGGGATACACAATCACGAAACAAAGCTTAACTAGTCTACTTAGCACACTAAGGCACACAATTGATGATCTATTATCATCCTAAGCATCACAAGGTTTAATTAACTAGTTTCATTCTTTTTATTTGAGAAAAGTAATTTCTACTCATTGAAAATAACTAAGAGTTAATATTCTCCAATTAAAATATTGGATCATTTGGACACATGTCATTACCACATATTCTAACATATGGGAATGTGATTTAGGGGTTGGATCATATTTTAATAAGTTCAAATTTTATAATTAATAATTTAAAGTGACTAGAAATGCCTATGTAGCATTATTTTGGTACTACTACAAATTCACTGTATGTAAACCTTAATATTATTACATATTCAGATAGGTATGGTTAAATGTGATTTTTGAGAGTTGGAATCAACTCAAAAGCTATTATGGTTGATTTTATAGAAATGTTTGAATGTGCAAAAGCTTCTGTCTTGTTATTTTTACTAGGCGAGATCTCTTATTCTAAATGACTTAAATCCAACGGGCTTAGATAGAGATTTTCAGTAGCGTTCAAACAAAATTGGAAGCACTCAATTTGGTTCAGTAAATCTTCCTGAAATGATTTTTAAACTAAGGGACAAATTTGGTTCTAAATATAAATAGAAAAACCTATATTTTAATTATTGGGTCAGCGCGGGAAAGTAAATGGGCCGGCCCAGTGGTGTTCAGCGGCGCAGAGGGCGGCTGACAGGTTGGTCCTAGATCTCAGCAAAACTTAAAACCCGAAACAGTATGGGGCGATCTGGCCACACGATTAGAACGCAGATCAACGGCTCACGATCGTCGTCGATGACGGACTTCTCGCCGACGAGACCGAACCCTAAACGGATGGTGGGGGTCTACTGGGGACGTACTAGGGCTCCAGCTAGTGCGGCGAGGCGGGCAATCAAACTGGACAGTGACGGCAGGCTCAGGCGAGGTCGCGGCAGGGGCTGAGGTGGACGGAATCGACGGCAACGTCTCCTCCTCTATTGCGGCTACCTCCAATGAAATTCCAGCGGCCTACTGCTCGAGCTGCTCCAGCGAGAGGTGGGGAAAGACTAGGGGTGAGCAGGGAGTGTGAGAATATGAGGAATTCATGCTGGGGAGGCCTTCTTATATAGGCGCGACGAGGGGACCGGCGGGTGTGGGCAGGCGTCTCTGGCGAGGGTGGTACAGAGGGCTACCCGCGTGGGCGAGGTAGACCGACGATGTGCAGTCTGCTGGCGGTGCTCGATGGCTTAATGGCGATGCTAGGGGTGGTGGCATTTGGTCGGGAGCGTCTCGCGCTCTGAGGGACAGAGGCGGTGTCGACAATGATCACGGCGACTATGGGTCGCGTGGCGATGCACGATCGTGTCTTGCGGGTTGTGGGTGTCGAGGCGGAGCGGCATGCGTGATATGGTGTCATGCCACGGTCTGCTGCATGCTGGCAGCTATCGCGCTCTGGCGTGCGCTGCGCACGTCACTGAGAGAAAGGGCGGCGCGGTGCTGAGGTGGTCCAAGGGCTGGGGTTGATAGAGGGGTGGACCGTAAGCGGCGGTAGGGTTGGGTGGAGTTAGTGGGCATGCTGGATTGGCACGGCTTGGTTCCTAGCGTGCTGCCCGTGTCTGGCCGATAGTGACCTCATTTGGGCGGCGCTGCACTGGTGCTGTGGGGAAGGGAAGGCTGGTTGATGGCTTGGTTGGACTCAGGGGGAACATAAGAGAGTAGAGAGGGTCCAGAGGGGGACAAGGGATCAATGTGCAATAGTGTTAGCTAGGCAGTTTGATCTCTGCCTGCCACCTATTCGACACAATGGCCGCATGAGAGAAATTTTTGAATTTTGAGCTGATTTTTGGTGGATGCTTTGATATGATGCTTGGTAGACTATGGTTGCTAGGATTTGTTAAATGGAATTCATTTGAGTGGTTTTTGAGAAAGTGGGATCTATACATGTGAACTACATTCAATTTTCAATTGTCATTTAAATTTAGTGTTTGAAGGTTTTTGGGATAAAACAGAGTGGGCCTTGGTACTTTACTACTTGTACTAGCAAGGGGTGCAAAGATACACAATTATCTTTGTTGGCATTTGAGTTCTAGGAATAGCCAAAGTACGCTAGGTGATTAAAATGGCACAAATGACCATTTCTTTATTTTATTCTTTTCGATTTACTTTTCTTTGGGATTTGCCATGGGATGATCTAAATGATGTTTAATTCACCTTAGAATAATTTTACAACCAATGGATCACTCAAACATGGCAATTCAAAACAACTCCTAATTTAAATGCAAATACATATGAATGCTTAATTATTTTAAATGGAAAAGTTTGTGTTAACCCTAAATTGGGTAGATTTGATCTTGATTAACCTTGGATTAGTTTTGGGATGTTACTAACCTTCCACCGTTAAACAAAATCTCGTCACGAGATTTACGAAAGAAAACTTGGAACTAGAGAGATATGGGAACTCAGTCCTAATGTAATCTTCTCGCTGCCATGCGGCTTCCTCTTCGGTATGGTTGCTCCATTGAATCTTGAGAAATTTGATACTCCGAGTCCTGGTGGTTCTGTAAGCTTCTTCCAAGATACGGATGGGCACTTCACGATACGACAGATCCTTGTTGATCTCAACAACTCGGTGATCGATGTTCTTGAAAACTTCGGTCTTCTCCGGCACTTCTAGGCATTTGCGAAGTAACGAGGTATGGAACACATTGTGGATGGCTGAAATCTCTTCTGGCAGTTCCAGTTGATACGATACTTCTCCTCGGCGATTCAGAATCTTGAAGGGCCCGATATATCTGGGGGCTAACTTTCCTTTCAGACAAAAGCGTTGCGTTCCCTTCAATGGCGAAACCTTGAGATACACAAAATCTCTGACATTGAAAGTCAGGTCTCTCCTTCTCTTGTAAACATAACTCTTTTGTCTGGATTGGGCGATCTTGAGGTGCTCACGGACTTTGCGAACCTTCTCTTCATCTTCTCGGAGAATGTCGGGTCCAAAGATATGACTCTCTCCTACTTGCGACCAATTCAAAGGGTATGGCACTTTCTTCCGTATAAGAACTCAAATGGGGCCATTTGCAAACTAGCTTGATAACTGTTGTTGTATAAGAATTCTGTGAAAGGCAGACAGTCTTCCCATTTTGATCCATACTCGAAAACACAAGCTCTCAACATATCTTCTAAGATCTGGTTGACTCTCGCAGTCTGTCCATCGGTTTGTGGGTGATAAGCGGTGCTGAAGTTCAACTTGGTTCCTAATCCTTCTTGGACTTTCTGCCAAAATCTCGAGGTAAATTGGGTTCCTCAATCTGATACTATGGTCTTGGGGGTTCCATGCAGACTAACAATTCTAGCAATGTACAACTCTGCTAGCTTCGAACTCTGGTAGGTAGTCTTGAAAGGTATAAAATGAGCTACCTTGGACAGTCTATCAACGATGACCCAGATTGAGTCATTTCCCCTACTAGAAGTAGGTAATCCGGTGATGAAGTCCATTCCGATGGAATCCCATTTCCATTCCGGAATCTGCAATGGTTGCAATAGTCCTACGGGTCTCTGATGGTCTGCTTTGACTCTTTGACAGATGTCACACTTGGTGATGTAGTTTCCGATTTCTCGCTTCATCTTGTGCCACCAAAATTTCTCTTTCAAATCTTCATACATCTTCTTTCCTCTTGGGTGGTTAGAATAAATAGTATCATGAGCTTCCTGCATGATAACTTGCTTCAGTTCTGAATCTGCTGGCACATAGATACACCCTTTGTACCATAGAACTCCTTCTTCGTCTTCGGTGAATCCAGGTACCTTTCCTGTACCAATATGACATTTGATTCCGCTGATACTTTCATTTCCTTTCTGGGCTTCCTTGATTTGGCTAATCAAAGTGGGTTGAAGTTCAATGCTAGCTAAAAATCCTTTGCTAACTAGCTCAGTTCTAAACTGCTCCAACTGCTCATACAAACTGGGTTGGTTCTCCTTGATCATGGTATTTAGCCTGCACGGCAATCTGCTAAGAGCATCCGCTACCACATTGGCTTTACCTGGGTGATAGTGAATGTCAAGGTCATAATCCTTGATTAACTCTATCCATCTCCTTTGCCTCATATTCAGCTCCTTTTGAGTGAAAATATACTTGAAGCTCTTGTGATCTGAGTAAATCTCACAGCGATTACCCATAAGATAATGACGCCATGTCTTCAATGCCAAGACTACGACTGCTAATTAAAGATCATGGGTCGGATAGTTCTGCTCATGCTACTTCAGTTGTCGAGAGAGATAAGCGATGACTTTGCCTTCTTGCATCAATACACATCCGAGGACAATCTTGGATGCATCACAATATACATCAAATGGCTTCTTGATATCTGGCATGATCAATATTGGGGCTGAAATCAATCTCTTCTTCAGTTCTTGGAAACTGGCTTCACATTGGTCGGTCCATTCAAACTTCTTGTCCTGCTTCAGCAATTGGGTCATGGGTCTTGCTATGCTCGAAAATCCTTTGACGAACTTGCGGTAATATCCCGCTAATCCAAGAAATGCACGGACTTGGGTTTGAGTGGTTGGGGCTTCCCATGCTTCGACATCTCTGATCTTGATGGGATCAATAGAGACTCCTCCGGAAGACATAAGATGTCCTAGGAATCCTACTTCTTTCAGCCAAAACTCACATTTGCTGAACTTGGCATACAACCAATGCTCTCTCAGGGTTTCCAGGATGATTCTCAAATGTTGCTCATGCTCTTCTTCTGACTTGGAGTAGATAAGGATATCATCGATAAACACAACGACAAACTTGTCTAGGAAATTCATAAAGATCTTATTCATGAGATTCATGAAATAAGCAGGTGCATTGGTTAATCCAAAAGACATGACCATATACTCGTATAAACCATAACGAGTAGTAAAGGCGGTCTTTGGAATATCCATTGCACGAGTCTTAAGTTGGTGATAACTAGTCCTAAGATCAATCTTTGAGAACACTTGGGCACCAGTCAACTGATCAGACAGATCCTCTATCTTTGGCAGTGGGTACTTGTTTTTGATGGTAACATCATTCATCTTTCTGTAATCGGTGCACAAATGCTTGCCTCCATCTTTCTTGTCGACGAATAACAATGGTGACCTCCATGGCGATGTGCTTGGTTGTATCAAGCCTGTTGCTAACATAGCATCCAACTGCTTCTTCAACTCTACTAACTCTGAGGGTTTCATGCTATAGGGTCTATAGGCTATTGGTCCGGTTCCGGGGATTAGATCGATAATGAACTCAATATCCCTATCCGGGGGCATACCGGGCAATTCATCTGGGAATACATCGAGGTATTCAAAGACTACTCTGACTTGGTCTATGGTGGGTAGGGTTAGACTCTTGTTGCACCTGAATTGACGGGGTAAGGTTTCAGATATATGCTCTATTGTTACTCTAGACCTACTGGTTCTGGTGATGGCTTTCTTAGCACAGTATATCAGTCCTTTATGCTTTGACATCCAATCCATACCTAGTACTACTTCCAATACTTTGGTTCCAAGTACTATTAGATTAGCACAAAAATCTACCCCATGTATTCTGATAGGCACGGCTTTGCAAAATTTTCTAGCTTTTGTAGTTGAAACGGGAATTTGAACTATCATGACATGCTTCAAGTTGGTTGGGTGAATCTTACTAGTGCATGCAAATTCTCCGGTGACAAATGAGTGCGATGCTCCAGAATCAAACAACACTCTTGCTAAAACTGAGTTGACAGAAAACATACCCAGCACTACATCTGGCGCTTCTTGGGCTTCTTCAACGTTCATGTGGAAGAGACGGCCATTGCGGTTGTGAGGGTTACCTAGGGCGAATCTTCTTCCTGGTTGAACACGGCACTGCTGTTGAGTTGGGGCATTCACATTGGCAGTGGCGGAAGTCTTCTTGGGGTACTCATTGGAATAGTGACCCTTCAATCCACACTCGAAACAAGTGATCTGAGACTTGTCCTTTGCTTCCACGGGCACAACATTGCTTCCAGTTCTGGTTGCAGTATTGTTGTGGTTGTTGTTGTTGTTGTTGCTCTTGGGAGGTGTACGGTTGAAATTGCTAGTGTTGCATGGGTTGTTGTTGTTTCCTCCGGACTTCACATTGCCTCCGCTACGGTTGGGGTAGCTTGGGCGAGACATTGGGGGTCGGTTGTTCCTCGTTGCACATCCTGCTGAAGGGTTGGGACGGTACTTCCGGTGACTGTTGGATCCATCTTGGTGCATCATATGACGTTTGCGGTTGTCGTTTGCCTGGTTAATCTTCCCTTCCATCTGAATGGCAGAGTCGACTAGCTCTTTGAGATCCTCGAAGCGGATGTTGATGAGGACAGTTTGCATCTCATCATGCAGTCCGTTCAGGAATCTCTCCTTCTTGGCCTCCGTGGTGATCTCATCAGGTGCATACCTGGCAAGGGACAAGAATCTATCGTGGTACTCGACTACAGTCATTCTTCCTTGCTTCAATTCTCTGAATTAGTCTCTCATTCAGGTGACTAGACCCTGCAGCACGTGGGTGCGGCTGAACTTGATCTTGAAGGCTTCCCATGTCTTCACTTGACCATGGTTCATCATGCGGATGTTGTTCCACTAGGCTCCTGCATCTCCTGCCAAATAGTGGGTGTCAAAGAGAACTTTCTCGTTGTCATCAACTCTGGCTACTTCTAAATTGTTCTCCATTGTCTGCAACCAGTCATCAGCATCTAGTGGGTTCTCCGAAGTGCTAAAGATTGGGGATTGGTATTCTGGAAGTTTTTCAGCTTGGATCCTTGATGATCCTGATTTCCATGCCCTTGGTTGTTTTGGGCCATCTGGGCTATTTGCTGCAGTGTTGCTAAGTTGTCCTAGCGCTCTGCCCTGCTTGCTTCACGGTCTGCAACTAGCATCTGCATAATCTGCAGCATTGGGTCCTGCGATGAGCTGCTCCCTCCTTGATTTCCACGAGTCATATGAAGATTGAGGTAGATAAAGGGGTAAGAGGGAATGTTCTAAGGTTCATGGTTTTGGTTTCAAAGCTAAAACTTTGAGTTTGACTTAGGTTTTGCAACTACCTTCTTTTCATTCATCAAAACAAGCACACGATACAAACACACACCACACATCAAAGGAAAACAGATGGTTTTAAGAACCATTCTACAAGCTAGGATACAATGGGACCGATACTCCTCACTCTACGATAGTTCTCTAGTGCATCTACTCATCATCGATGAAGTCGGAATCATCATCGTCAGTGTAGAAGTCCACGACATCCTCCTCTAGAAAGTGATCATCATTCCTGAGGTAAGAGTCCAGATCTACCTCGATGTCTTCACCTTCCTCTTCTTCTTCCTTTACTGCAAGCTGAGCTTCTTGCTCCTTGATGGTCGTCTCGAGGTCGGCCACCTTCTTGCGAAGACGGTCGATGGTGCGATCCTTCTTTGCACGCTGGCGGCGAAGAGACTGACGGTCCTTGACAAGCAGTGAGAAAGTCTGGGCCTTCTGGGCTGCAATAGCAAGGTTGTGGTTGGCGAACTCACTAGCATTGTCCAATTCCTTTTGGCGGTCATATAGCAGGAAGTCAAGGTTCTCCACTTGACGCTTCAACTCCAGGTGACTTGGCAACTCCATTGGCATTCCCATGAAGTCACGCCTTGCATAGTGAACAAAGCGGGTTCCTTGGATTTTGTTGACACTCAGGGCACATAGACGTTCGAGAGCTTCATGCCTTGCCCTGGCTAATCCATCTAGCCAGTTGTTCTCTCTTACGGAGAAATGAACTCTCCTCGACGTTGGTGCTTCTATACTTCCTCGAAGATCGGCGGTGACTATCCATTGTAAGTCTCCTCCTAGGGGTCCAGGAAGTTGAGCTCCAAGAAACTCGCGGGCGTCCCTAGTACTCCGATAGTGCATCAAGATCCCTCTCAGAGATCAGCTGGCCTCCATTGCCCAACTGGTAGAACTTGCTTAACTGAGTCTCCATCTATAAGAATTAAGGATGAGAAAGTTAGTGAAGTGATCAAGTGTGTCAAATTTTATGTAGTAATGTAAGAATTGGAGGAACATGGATTTTTTTAAGAGAAAGAATTCACAAGGGTAAGAGAGGAAATAGTTTTCATAAATACTAACTTCGGTTTTTGAAACTAAGTTTTTGTTTGGATGTCCATTCTAACTAGGGTCTCCTGTGGTCAGGATGGCTCTGATACCAACTTGTCAACACCAGGATTTTTAATCCCAGATGCCTGTTATGTCATACATCGCAATCCCAGGATTACCATTTTTGCGAGACATGACAGATTGGATATCACATTACATCATCCATTACAAACCATAATAAGGTCTTACACGAATAAAAGATCTCATGATCCAGTCTTAATACAACAAGCAGCGGAATAAAGTAATAAGTGTAGCGGTGGGGTCCATCTTTAGGGGAACAGGCAATGCTGATGATGGAAGATAGTCCTAGTTATCATAGCTATCCTGCTGTCCTTCATCCTGGTAGTCTCCTTCATAGTCTGGCCATAGGAATAGCCAAGGACAAAAGCCATGAGTACTCTTTAAGTAATCGCAAACTATCACTAACAAGTAAGGTAGTTCTAGTGGGAATTGCTAACTCTAAGTTTATTTGTAAAGTTAAGTTTGAAACCAAAGTTGAGTTTAGAAACAAAGAAAGATAAAATAAAGTTTGAAATCACCTAAGAGGGAACTTAATTGTCATAGTCACAACTCTGTTGTGGTCAAGTCAAGTCACAATTCATTTCATAAGTTGTTTTGAAAACATCTGACAACGAAACAGTATGGCCACTCCAACTGTCCATAACCGCGGACGCGGCTATTCGAATAGTTTGACACTCTTCAAAGGTGGTACACTTTCACCACAAGATTCGATACATCTGTCAGGGATAACCCTGAATCATCATACTTAGTATGCAGATAATCAAACATAACCTTTCCTTTACACACCCTAGTATAAGCACCTCTCCTATGTGTATGGCCTCTAAACCATGACCATCTATCATCTTGGGCACTTCATAGGTGGACAACATTGAGAGGTAGCCTCAGCTCAAACCTCTCCCGCGAGGGAACTAATACAAATGCATATAAACTTCTGGCTAAGCCTTACCCAATTCAGGTATTTTGGTTGTACGGTAAAATTGGAATGGCATCGCATCCGAACCCAACCATGAGTTTTTTAAAAGGGCTAAGGCTCATGCCTCAACATTTCCATCATCATAAACCATTTGCGTTTCTCAACACATGTCAAAACATCTCAATAGAATGACTCATCATTCCAAGGTTTTCACATGTCATTTTCACCAAGTACTCTCATCTAAAGTGAATCAAGTTTTTGTTTAGCTCCAAACTACTAAGTTAAGAGTGTTAACTAAGGTGGGATGCTAATCTCAATCCGATGCCATAGAATGACATCTAAGGTTATCTAGATAGGTCAAGGTTTACAATTTTTATGCTACCTTCAAACAAGTAAGAGACTTTGGTAAAGTAAGGAAAGTAAAAGCTTGGAAATAAAACTTGGTGTAGGTAATCGTTAAAGTGGTATAACCAAAGCATGACTAATGCCTTTGCTTAATTTATCTAACTTTCAAGGGTTAGCTTGCATTGTTAATGATGGCTTGCCTTGGTTGGTGAAGTGGTTGAAGATTTCTTCCTCCTCCTCTTGGTAGAACTCCTCCTCCTCGAAAGCTTGGTCGGTACTATCGTCTATAAATATATACGGGATAAACAATCACCAAACAAATCTTAACTAGTCTACTTAGCACACTAAGGCACACATTGGATGATGTATTATCATCCTAAGCATCACAAGGTTTAATTAACTAGTTTCATTCTTTTTATTTGAGAAAAGTAATTTCTACTCATTGAAAATAACTAAGGGTTAATATTCTCCAATTAAAATATGGGATCATGTGGACACATGTCATCACCACATATTCTAACATATGGGAATGTGATTTAAGGGTTGGATCATATTTTAATAAGTTTAAGTTTAATAATTAATAATTTAAAGTGACTAGAAATGCCTAGATAGCATTATTTTGGTACTAGTCACAAGTCACTGTATGTAACTTAATATTATTACATATTCAGATAAGTATGGTTAAATGTGATTTTTGAGAGTTGGAATCAATTCAAAAGATATTATGGTTGATTTTATAAAAAAGTTTGAATGTGCAAAAGCTTCAGTTTGTTATTTTTACTAGGAGAGTTATTTAACTCTAAATGATTTAAATCAAATGGGCTTGGATAGAGATTTTCGGTAGATTTCCAAAAAAATTGGAATCACTCAATTTGGTTTAGTAAATCTTCTTGAAATTATTTTTAAACTAAGGGACATAATTGGTTCTAAATCTAAATAGAACAATCTATATTTGAATTACTGGGTCAGCGCGGGAAAGAAAATGTGTCGGCCCAGTGGTGCTCAGCGGCGCAGAGTGCGGCTGACAGGTTGGTCCCGCATGTCAGCGAAACTTAAAGCCTGAAACAATATGGGGCGATCTGGGCCACACTATTAGAACGCAAATCAACGGCTCACGGTCGTCGTCGACGACGGACTGGTCGCTGGCGAGACCGAACCCTAAACAGACAGTGGTGGTCTACGGGGGCTGTACCAGGGCTCCAGCTAGTGCAGCGAGGCGGCCGATCGAACTAGACAGCGACGGCGGGATCAGGCGATGTAGCGGCAGGGGCTGAGGTGGACGAAATCGACGGCAGCCTCTCCTCCTCTACTGCGGCTGCCTCCGGTGAAATTCCGGTGGCCTGCTGTTCGAGTTGCTCTGGCGAGAGGTGGGGAAGGACTGGGGGTGTGCGGGGAGTGTGAGAGTGTGAGGAATTCGTGCTGGGGAGGCCTTCTTATATAGGCACGATGAGGGGACCGGTGGGTGTGGGCAGGCGTCTCTGGCGACGGCGGTACAGAGGGCTATTGGCGTGGGCGAGGTAGGCCGTCTGCTGGCGGTGCTGTATGGCTTAATGGTGACGCTAGGGGCGGTGGCATTTGGTCGGGAGTGTCTCGCGCCCTGAGGGACAGAGGCGGTGCTCGACGGCGACTGTGGGTCGTGCGGCGATGCACGACCGTGTCTGGCGGAGTGTGGGTGTCAAGGCGGCGTGGCATGCGTGATATGGTGTCGAGGCACGGTCTGGGGCGTGCTGGCGGCGATCGCACTCTGGGGTGCGCTATGCACGGCGCAGAGAGATAGCGCGGCGCAGTGCTGAGGTGGTCCAGGGGATGGGGTTGATCAAGGGGTGGACCGTGGGTGGTGGTAGGGTTGGGCGGAGCTAGTGGGCATGCTGGATTGGCGTGGTTTGCTCCCTGGCATGCTGCCCGCGTCTGGCCGGGGGTGACCTCATTTGGGCAGCGCTGCACTGGTGCTGCGGGGAAGGGCAGGCTGGTTCATGGCTTGGTTGGACTCAGGGGAACAAACGAGAGTAGAGAGGGTCCAGAGGGGGACAAGGGATCAATGTGCAACAGTGTTAGTTAGGCAGTTTGATCTCTGCCTGCCACGTGTTCGACACAATGGCCGCATGAGATAAATTTTTGAATTTTGAGCTGATTTTTGGTGGATGCTTTGATCTTATGCTTGGTAGACTATGGTTTCTAGGATTTGTTAAATGGAATTCATTTGAGTTGTTTTTGAGAAAGTGGGATCTATACATGTGAACTACATTCAATTTTCAATTGTCATTTAAATTTAGTGTTTGAAGGTTTTTGGGATAAAACAAAGTGGGCCTTGGTACTTCACTACTTGTACTAGCAAGGGGTGCAAAGATCCACAATTATCTCTGTTGGCATTTGAGTTCTAGGAATAGCCAAAGTAGGCTAGGTGATTAAAATGGCACAAATGACCATTTCTTTATTTTATTCTTTTTTATTTATTTTTCTTTGGGATTTGCTTGGGGATGATCTAGATGATGTTTAATTCACCTTAGATTCATTTTACAACCAATGGATCAATCAAACATGGCAATTCAAAACAACTCCTAATTTAAATGCAAACACATATGAATGCTTAATTATTTTAAATGGAAAAGTTTTTGTTTACCCTAAATTGGGTAGATTTGATCTTTATTAACCTTGAATTAAGTTTTGGGATGTTACACGCTCCCACGCAGAGCATCGACCTTTCCCGACCAATCTAGACCGCCCCTTGCTACGCCATTAAGCGTGTGATGACCGCCCTGAAGCACCGCGTCGAACTCTACCCTCAGCCACGCCGATAGCACCTTGTACCGCCGTCGCCAGAGGAGCCAGACCATCTCGCACTGTCCCCTTCGTTGGTGTATAAATACAGGCCGCCCCAGATCCAATTCACTACACCATATCACTCCCCACTCCTCACAGAACCTCCTACACCACTACCTAGGGCAAGGCAAGCACTAGCCCGCCAGAATTTAGCCGGAGTCCGCCGCTGCAGAAGAAGAAGGAAGCCGTTGATTGGAGCCATACCAGGAGCTGTCGTGACCTCGCCTCGAACCGCCGTCAACAACAAGCCTGATCGCCCCCATCGCTGACCCTAGGTAGAGCCCTGGTGAGCCTCACACGACCCCCACCGCCATGTTAGGGCTAGAATCTCGCTGAAGCTATTCAATGTAGACGATGCATGTCAACCGTTAGATCCTAGTCTAGTCGTAGCGCTGAGATTGAATCATACCGGTTCGGGTTAGATGAGCCACTGGCTAGTGGGACCCCCCTATCAGCAGCCCACTGCGCCAACGCAGTGCAGTTGGGCCGGCCTGTTTACTTTCCCGCGTAGAGCCCGTCGATGCAAATAATCTTTTTCCATTTTAGTAAAAAGTAGATTCTGTCAGTAGATTCAAAAATTAATTCAAAGAGATTCACTAAACCAAATTGCATAATTCCAATTTTATTAGAAAGGTATTCAAATTATCTATCAAATCCTGTTAGATTCAAACAATTTGAAATACTAGATCACCTATACCAAAAATAACAAGACAGAGGCTTTTAACACTTCAAACATTTTTCAAAAATCAACCATAAATGCTTTTGAGTTGATTCCAACTCTCAAATATCACATTTGACAAGATCTATCTGAATATATAAAAATATTTAGGTTTACATGCAGTGATCATGGACTAGTACTAAAAGAATGCTATATAGGCATTTCTGGTCACTTTAATTTTATTAAATAGTAATTTTAAACTTTATAAAATGTGACCAACACTTTAAATCACATTCCCAAGTATTAGAATATGTGGTGATGACATGTGTCAACATGATCCCATATTTTAATTAGAGAATATTAAATGTTAAGTATTTTCAATGAGTATAAATTACTTTTCTAAAATAAGATAAATAAGACTATGACTTTATTTCATATAACCATTGTGATGATGCTAGATCATCAAGTGTGAGCCTTAGTGTGTACCTCGTATTCATTTATAGACGCTAGTTCCAACCCGAGATACTAGGAGGAGGAGTACTACTACGAAGAAGAAGAGAACTTCAACCACTACACTACTCAAGGCAAGCTAACACTTGCATGTTTCATAACAATGCAAGATAGAACTATGCAAGCCATCACTAATTGCAAGTTAGAACTATGCAAGTTAACACTTGCCAACTTCATAACCTATGCAAGGTGCATTAGGCATGCTTTGGTTATGTAACCTTGATTATACCCATCCCAAGTTTTACTTGTAAGCTTTATTCCTATACTTTTACCAAAGTTCTTTACCTCTAGTTAGTGTTTTGTGAGTATTGGAAAATAGGATAGGTACCATGAATAGTATAAAACTAGGCCTAACTAGTTATACTTAGATGTCATAAAAAGGCATAAAACTAGATTTGGATAGTTACACTTGATGAGCACCCCTCATTAGTGAATCCTCTCAACTTTAGTGGCTAGTGCTAAGTATCAAAGTTGATCACTTTAGATGGGAATACTTGTTGGAAATGATTATGAAAACCTTGGAATGATGGTTCATTCTATTGAAATGTTTTGACATGTGTTATGAAGACAAAATGATTGATGATGGAAATGTTGAGGCATGAGCCTTAGCCCTTTACAAAAACTGATGGTTAGGTTCGGATGCGATACCATTCCAATTTTACCGTATAAGCACAATACCTGAATTGGGTAGGGCTTAACTGGAAGTTTATATGCCTTACTATGGGTTCCCTCACGGAAAGAGGTTGAGATGAGGCTACCTGGTGTGAATGTCCACCTATGTAGTGCCTAGGATGGCATATGGCCATGGCTGGGAGGCCAAGCTCATAGGGGAGGTGCCTATACTAGAGTGTGTAATTGAAAGGTTATGATTGATTATCTGCATAATAAGTATGATGATTCAGGGTTATCCCTGATGAATGTATCGAATTTTTTGGTGAAAGTGTACCACCTCTGCAGAGTGTCAAACTATTCGAATAGCCGCGTCCGTGGTCATGGACAGTTGGAGTGGACACACTATTTCGTTGAAAGATGTTTTCAAAATGACTTGTGAATTGAACTATGACTTTGACTTGACCACAACAGGGTTGTGGACATGAAAACTAGGTTCCCACATAGGTGATGTAGAACATTAAATTAGTTTTCTTTACTTCTAAACTCAGTATGAGATAAACCTGGCTTTTTGAAAATAAACCTATAGCTTAAGATTCCTACTAGAACTACCTTGTTAGTGATAGTTTGCGAGTACTTCAAGAGTACTCATGGCCTTGTCCCTGGCTATTCCCATGGCCAGACTATGAGGAGGACTGCCAGGAAGATGGACAATAGGAGGTCTATGACAACTAGGATCATCTCCCATGGTCAGCATTGCATGTGAACCTGAAGATGGAGCCCCTACTACGTTTACTTTTCGCTCCTTTAATTGTATTAAGACTGGATCATGAGACTTTATTTGTAAGACCTTTATTATGGTTTGTAATGGATGATGTACTGTGGTAACAATTATGTGATGTCTCGCAAAAATGGTAATCTTGGGATTGCGATGTATGGCATAACAGGCATCTGGGATTAAAAATCCGGGTGTTAACAAGTTGGTATCAGAGCCATCCTGACCACGGGAGACCCTAGTTAGAATGGACGTTTGAACAAAAACTTAGTTTCAAAACAAAAGAAGTGAGTATTTATGAAAAACTATTCCCACTCTTATCCTTGAGATTCTTTCAAAAAAATTCATGTTCCTCAAAAAATCTTGCAATCCTACATAAAATTTGACACACTTGATCACCTCACTAACTTGCTCACCCTAAATTCTTATAGATGGAGGTCAAGTATAGCAAGTTCTACCAGCTAGGCAACGGAGGCCACCTGATCTTTGAGAGGGATCTAGATGCACTCGTAGAGTATCTTGAGCGCCCACACCAGGAGTTCTTCGGGGCCCAACTCAACGATCAGCCATGAGCAGAACTACAGTGGCTGATATTTGTAGATATCAGAGGAAAGATGGAAGCACCCACTTCGGAGAAGAGCCAATTCAGCTTGAGGGAGAATAACTGGCTAGATGTATTAGCCAGGGCTATGCATGAAGCTCTTGCCCATCTGTGTGGACAAAACATCAACCAGATCTAGGGAACTCGCTTTGGTCACTACGCAAGGCGTGATTCTATGGGAATGCCATTGGAGATGCCAGGAAACCCAGAGCTGAAGCACCAGGTGGATAATCTCGACTTCATGTTGTATGATATATAGAAGGAGTTGGACAACGCTCGTGCCTACACCAACCACAACCATGCCAGTGCAGTCAAGAAGGATCGCATCATCGATCGTTTTCGCAAGAAGGTGGCCACTCTCTACAAGACCATCCGTAAACCGGAGATCCATCTTGTAGAAAAGGAGGAGGAAGGTGAAGATATCTAGGGAGATCTTTACTCTTACCTCAATGATGATGACGACTACCTGGAGGACGATGCCATGGAGTTACACACTAATGATGATGATTCCGCCTTCATTGATGATGATTAGATGCACTTGAGCACTACCGTAGGAATGAGTTGTATCCGGTCCCACTGTATTGTAGTTTTACAGAATGGTTCTTAAAACCATCTATTTTCTATTTGTGTTGTGGTGTGTGTTTGTATTGTGTGCTTGAATGAATGAATGAATGAATGAATCAGAGGAAGTTGTTAGTTTCCAAAACCTGAGTCAATCTCAAATTTTAAAACTTTTAAAGCAAAACCATAAACCTTAGAGATTTCCCTCTTATCTCATTATCTATCTCAATATTCAGATGACTCGTGGAAATCACGAAGGAAGCAGTTCATCTCAGGACCCAATGTTACAGATTCTGCAAATGTTAGTTTATGACCGTGAAGCTAGTAGAGCCGAACACCAAGCCAACTTAGGCACTCTTCAATAGATAGGTCAGATGGCCCAAATAATCAAGGCCATGGAAACCAGGATAACCATGGATACAAGATTAAGAACTTTCAGAATACCAACCCACCTATATTTAGTAAGTCTGAGGATCCCTTAGATGCTGATGACTGGCTGGAAACCATGGAGAACAATTTGGAGGTCGCAGAAGTTGAAGCCAATGAAAAAGTACTGTTTGCCACCCATTATCTAGCAGGAGATACAACAGCCTGGTGGAATAGTACTCGTACCATGAACGAAGGTCGGATGATGACTTGGGAAGCATTCAAGATCAAGTTCAGCCGCACCCATGTGCCCAAGGTTTGGTCACTAGGATGAGGGATGAGTTCAGGGAATTGAAGCAAGGGAGAATGACTGTGGTAGAACACCATGACAAATTCTTATCTTTAGCTAGGTATGCCCCTGATGAGATTAGCACCAAAGCAAATAAGAAGGAAAGGTTCCTGAATGGATTACATGATGAGATGCGGGCAGTGTTAGTCAACATCTGTTTTGCGGATCTAGAAGAACTAGTGGACTGTGCTATCCAGATGTAAGGAAAGATTAACCAAGCCAATGACAACCGTAAGCATCGCATGATGCACCAGCCTGGATCCCACCATAGACCGAAGTATCGCCCCAACCCGTCTGCGGGATATGCCCCAAGAAACAACATACACCCTATGTCCCGTGTAAACTACCCCAATCGTAGCGGAGGAAACTTGAAGCCCGGAGGAAACCACAAGAACAACCCTGACAACTCCAATAACTTCAATCGTGCGTCCAAGTCCAACAACAACAACAAGAATACTATCCCAAGGAATGGAAGCAATGCTGTGCCTATCGCAGGAAAAGACAAGTCCTAGATTACTTGCTTCGAGTGCGGAGTCAAGGGTCACTACTCTAACGAGTGCCCCAAGAAGCTTGCTGCAACCACCAATGTGAATGCACCCGCTCAGTAGCAACGCCGTGTTCAGCCTAGAAGGAGATTTGCCCTAGGGAACTCGCTCAACCGCAACGGTCGTCCGTTCCGCATGAATGCGGAAGAAGCTCAGGAAACGCCAGATGTTGTGCTGGGTATGTTTTGTGTTAACTCAGTACTTGCAAGAGTGTTATTTGATTCTAGAGCATCGATCTCATTTGTTATAGAAGAATTTGCATTCACTAGTAGGATTCAACCAACAAAATTGAAGCATGTTATGATAGTTCAAATACCTGGTTCAACCACCAAAGCTAAAAAAATAGCAAGGTTGTACGTATCAGAGTCCATGGCATAGATTTTTATGCTAAGCTAATAGTACTTGGAACCAAAGGTTTGGAAGTAGTACTAGGAATCGATTAGATGTCAAAACATAAAGGATTAATCGACTGTGCCAAGAAAGCCATAACCATGACCAGTAGCACTGGAGTATCAGTAGAGCATGTATCTGAGACTCTGCCCCGTCAATTCAAATGCAACAAGAGTCTAGCCCAACTAACCCTAGACCAAGTCAGAGTAGTCTGTGAAAACCTCGACGTGTTCCCAGATGAATTGCTTGGTATGCCCCCAGATCGGGATATCGAGTTCATCATTGAACTAATTCCTAGAACTGGACGCACAGCTCAGAGACCTTATAGTATGAACCCATTAGAATTAGTGAAGCTGAAGAAGCAACTTGATGCAATGCTGGAGAAAAGTCTGATTCAACAAAGCGCATCACCTTGGAGAATGCCAGTTTTGTTTGTGGATAAGAAAGATGGAGGTAACCGTTTGTGCACGGATTATAGGAAGCTAAATGATGTCACCATAAAAAACAAGTACCCATTGCCGAAGATAAAAGATATGTTTGATCAGTTGACTAGTGCCAGAGTGTTTTCTAAGATTGATCTTTGAACTGGTTATCATCAACTCAAGATTCATGCAACGGATATGCCAAAGACTGCCTTTAACACCAGATATGGATTGTATGAGTACAATGTCATATCTTTTCGATTAACCAATGTCCCCTCTTATTTCATGAATCTCATGAATAACATTTTTATGAACTTCCTGGATAAGTTTTTCGTGATTTTTATTGATGTTATACTGATCAACTCCAAGTCAGAAGAAGACCATGAGCTACACCTGAGAACTATCATTGAAACCCTTAGTGAACATCAGTTTAGCAAATGTGAGTTCTGGTTAAAGGAAGTAGGATTCCTAGGACATATTGTGTCGGCAGGAGGACTCGATGTTGATCCCGCCAAGATCAATGATGTTGAAGAATGGAAAGCCCGAACCACTCATACCCAAGTCCGTGCATTTCTTGGATTAGCGGGATATTACCGCAAGTTTGTTGAAGGATTTTCGAGCATCGCAAGACCGATGACCCAATTGTTGAAGAAGGATCAAAAGATTGAATGGACGGACAAATGTGAAGCAAGTTTTCAATAGCTCAAGAAGAGATTGATTTTAGCCCTAATCTTGATTGTGCTAGATATGAAGAAGCCTTTTGATGTGTATTGTGATGCATCCAAGATTGGTCTTGGATGTGTGTTGATGCAAGAAGGCAAAGTCATATCATATATGTCTAGACAACTGAAGCAACATCAGCAAAACTACCCTACCCATGACTTAGAACTAGCAGCCATAGTGTTAGCTTTGAAGACATGGCGTCATTACTTTATGGGTAACCACTGTGAGATTTATTCGGATCACAAGAGTCTGAAGTATATCTTCACCCAGAAGGAGCTGAATATGCAAAGGAGATGGATAGAGTTAATCAAGGATTATGACCTTGACATTCACTATCACCCCAGCAAAGCCAATGTGGTAGCGGATGCTCTTAGTAGACTGTCGTGTAGATTAAACACCATGATTAAAGAAGCCCAAACAAGTTTGCATGAAGAGTTGGAGCAGTTTAGAACGGAGCTAGTTAGCAAAGGATTTTTAGCTAGTATTGAACTTCAACCTAGTTTGATCAATCAGATCAAGGAGGCGCAGAAAGGAAATGCATGTATCTATGGAATCAAGCGTCGTATAGGTACAGGGAAGGTACCCGGATTCACCAAAGATGAAGAAGGAGTTTTGTGGTACAGAGGACGTATCTGTGTGCTAGTAGATTCCGAGCTGAAACAAGTCATCATGCAGGAAGCTCATGATACTCTTTATTTACTCCATCCCAGAGGAACAAAGATGTATCTGGATTTGAAGGAGCAATTTTGGTGGCACAAGATGAAGAGAGAAATCGGAAGCTACATAGCCAAGTGTGATATCTATCAGAGAGTCAAAGCTGAACATCAGAGACCCGCAGGACTTTTGCAACCATTGTAGATTCCAGAATCGAAATGGGATTCTCTCAGAATGGATTTCCTCACCGGTTTGCCTACCTCTAGTAGGGGAAATGACTCTATTTGGGTCATAGTTGATAGATTGTCCAAGGTAGCCCATTTTATACCTGTCAAGACCACCTACCATTGTTCGAAGCTAGCAGAGCTATACATTGCTTGAATCGTCAGTTTGCATGAACCCCTAAGACCATAGTATCGGATTGAGGAACCTAGTTTACCTCAAGATTTTATTAGAAAGTCCAAGAAGGATTAGGAACCAAGCTAAACTTCAGCACAGCTTATCACCCGCAAACAGATGGACAAACTAAAAGAGTGAACCAAATCTTAGAAGATCTGCTGAGAGCTTGTGTTCCAAAATATGGATCAAAATGGGAAGATTGTCTGCCTTTCGCAGAGTTCTCATACAACAATATTTATCAAGCTAGTTTGCAAATGGCCCCCTTTGAATTTCGGTATGGAAGGAAGTGTCGTACCCCCTTGAATTGGTCGCAAGTAGGACAGAGTCAGATCTTCAGACCCGACATCCTACGAGAAGCCGAAGAGATGGTTCACAAAGTCCGTGAGCACCTCAAGACCGCTCAATCCATACAGAAGAGTTATGTTGACAAGATACGTCGAGACCTGACATTCAATGTTGGAGATTTTGTGTATCTCAAAGTATCACCCTTGAAAGGAATGCAACGTTTTCAATTGAAAGGGAAATTAGACCACAGATATATTGGACCCTTCAAGATTTTGAATCGCCGAGGAGAAGTATCATATCAACTGGAACTGCTAGAGGAGATGTCAACCATACATATTGTGTTCCATATCTTGTTACTTCGCAAATGCCTAGAAGTTCTGGAGAAGACCGAAGTTTTCAAGAACATCAATCACCAAGCCATAGATATCAACAAGGATCTGATGTATCGTGAAGTACCCATTCGTATTTTGGAAGAAGCCTTCAGAACCACCAGGACCCGGAGTATCAAGTTTCTCAATATCCAGTGGAGCAACAATCCTGAAGAAGAAGCTACTAGGAGCGAGAAGATTATATTAGGACTGAGTTTCCAAATCTCCTTAGTTCCTAGTGTTCCCTAAATCTCAGGACGAGATTTTGTTTAAGGAGGGAAGGTTTGTAACACCGCAAAAATATTAATCAAGATTATCAAGTTCTAATCACATAAGTTTAGGGTTAACAAAAACTTTTAGTATTAAATCTAATATGAGTGTATGTGTGATTTGCATTAGTGTATGAATGAGTGCAATTTCCATGTATAGATCCCTAAATCTACAAATTATAAGGAATGGTTTAAAGAAGAATACTACATCATCTAGGCCATTTACAAACAAAATAAAAAGAAAAGAAATTCAAATATGAATCATATGATCAAATGGTCATTTTTACCAAAATTAACCACTAGAACACTTTGAGCGTTTCTAGTCAAAGATTTCTAACAAAAACATTTCCAATTCTTTTCACCCCTTACTAGATCAAGTAAAAGTGAACCCAAGCCCACTTTACAAACACACATAAACTATTTTCAAATCTATTTAAAGGACAATTAAAAATTGAATCAAATGTATGTACTAATATCACCATTTTGCAAAAACCACTCAAATCAATTCACCTTTACTTTTCCAAGCAACCATAGACTACCAAGCATAAGATCAGAACACTCACCAAATTTCTTTCAAAAATTTCAAATTTGAATTCATGCGTCCATTTGGTCGAGCACCTAGAAGACACCGAAAACCCTGGCCTAACTTCTACTGTTTTGAGCAGTGATCACTCACCCATTTGTCCCCTCTTCACTCCCCTGGTCTCCCCCAACACCCAGCAGCGTAGGACACACTCCCGCTTTGCCGTTGCGCTAGTGTAGCGCCGCCCAAAGCTTGCCACGCCGGCCGACCAAGAAAAACTCGCCACAGCCAGCGCCACCCTCGTCCATGATGTCCAAGAGACAGGGCACCGTCCACCGCCACCCTTTGTCCAAACCTCGACCGCAGGCAAGCCGTGGACCACCCGAGAATGCCGCGCCCATTTCTCTGTCCACCGTGCCAGAGCGCACCAGAACGCCACAGCCGACACGCGCACACACGCCACACCTTGCTCTCTTCACGCGTGCCAGCAGTCAACGCGACACCAGCTACCCCCAGACATGCATGTTCGCCGCCGCGTGGAACAAGGCCGATGTACGCTGTCTCGAACGCCGCCGCTACCGCGCAGAGCATCGACCTTTCCCAACCAATCTCGACCGCCCCTTGCTACGCCATTAAGAGTGTGAGGACCGCCCTGAAGCACCGCATCGAACCCTACCCCTAGACACGCCGATAGCCCCATGTACCATCGTCGCCGGAGGAGCCAGACCATCCCGCACTGTCCGCTTTGCTGGTGTATAAATAGAGGCCGCCCTAGCTCCAATTCGCCACACCATCTCACTCCCCACTCCTCACAGAACCTCCCACACCACTCCCTGGAGCAAGGAGAGCACTAGCCCGCCAGAATTTAGCCGGAGTCCACCGCTGTAGAAGAAGAAGGAAGCCGTCGATTAGAGCCATCGCAGGAGCTATCGTGACTGCGCCTCAAACCGCCATCGAAAACAAGGCCGATCGCCCCCATCACCGACCGTAGATGGAGCCCTGGTGAGGCTCACACGACCCCCACCGCCGTGTTAGGGTTAGAATCTCGTCGGAGCTATTCGACGTAGACGATGCATGTCAGCCGTTAGATCCTAGTCTAGTCGTAGTGCTGAGATTGAACGATACATGTTCAGGTTAGATGAGCCACTGACTAGTGGGACTCCCCTGTCAGTAGCACACTGCTCCAGCGTAGTGACGTTGGGCCAGCCAGTTTACTTTCCTGCGCAGAGCCCGTCGATTTAAATAACCTTTTTCCATTTTAATAAAAACTAGATTATGTCAGTAGATTAAAAAATCAATTCAAAGAGATTTACTAAACCAAATTGCATCATTCCAATTTTGTTAGAATGGTATTCAAATTATCTATCCAAGCCCGTTAGATTCAAACCATTTGAAATTATAGATCACCTATACCAAAAATAACAAGACAGAGGCTTTTGACACTTCAAACATTTTTGAAAAATCAACCATAAATTCTTTTGAGTTGATTCCAAATCCCAAAAATCACATTTGACAAGATCTATCTGAATATGTAAAAAATATTTAGGTTTAGATGCAGTGATCTTGGACTAGTACTAAAAGAATGCTATATAGGCATTTCTAGTCACTTTAATTTTATTAAATAGTAATTTTAAACTTTATAAAATGTGACCAACACTTTAAATCACATACCCAAGTATTAGAATATGTGGTGATGACATGTGTCAACATGATCCCATATTTTAATTAGAGAATAATAAATCTTAAGTATTTTCAATGAGTAGAAATTAGTTTTCTAAAATAAGATAAATAAGACTATGACTTTATTTCATATAATGATTGTGATGATGCTAGATCATCAAGTGAGAGCCTTAGTGTGCTAAATAGAAGTAGTTAATATTGTTTTGTGATTGTGTACCTCGTATTCGTTTATAGACACTAGTACCAACACGAGATACGAGGAGGAGTACGAAGAAGAAGAAGAAGAAGAAGAAGAGAACTTCAACCACTACACTACTCAAGGCAAGCTAACACTTGCATGTTTCATAACAATGCAAGCTAGAACTATTCAAGCCATCACTAATTGCAAGTTAGAACTATGCAAGTTAACACTTCCAACTTCATAACCTATGCAAGGTGCATTAGGCATGCTTTGGTTATGTAACCTTGATTATATCCATCCCAAGTTTTACTTGCAAGCTTTATTCCTTTACTTTTACCAAAGTACTTTACCTCTAGTTAGTGTTTTGTGAGTATTGGAAAATAGGATAGATACCATAAAGAGTATAAAACTAGGCCTAACTAGTTATACTTAGATGTCATAAAAAGGCATAAAACTAGATCTAGATAGTTACACTTGACTAGCACCCCTCTCAGTGAATCCTCTCAACTTCAGTGGCTAGTGCTAAGTATAAAAGTCGATCACTTTAGATGGGAATACTTGGTGGAAATGATTATGAAAACCTTGGAATGATGATTCATTCTATTGAAATATTTTGACATGTGTTATGAACACAAAATGATTGATGATGTAAATGTTGAGGCATGAGCTTTAGCCCTTTACAAAAACTGATGGTTGGGCTAGGATGCGATGCCATTCCAATTTTACCGTACAACCACAATACGTGAATTGGGTAGGGCTTAACTGGAAGTTTATATGCCTTAGTATGGGTTCCCTCGTGGAAAGAGGTTGAGCTTAGGCTACCTCGTGTGAATGTCCACCTATGTAATGCCCAGGATGGTAGATGCCCATGGCTGGGAGGCGGAGCTCATAGGGGAGGTGCCTATACTAGAGTGTGTAATTGAAAGGTTATGATTGATTATCCGCATACTAAGTATGATGATTCAGGGTTATCCCTGGCGGATGTATCGAATTTTGTGGTGAAAGTGTACCACCTCTACAGAGTGTCAAACTATTCGTAACCGCGTTCGTAGCCATGGACAGTTGGAGTGGCCATACTGTTCCGTTGTCAGTTGTTTTCAAAATGACTTGTGAATTGAACTATGACTTTGACTTGACCACAACAGGGTTGTGGACATGAAAACTAGGTTCCCACTTAGGTCATGTAGAACATTGAATTAGGTTTCTGTATTTCTAAACTTACTATGAGAGAAACCTGGCTTTTTGGAAATAAACCTAGAGCTTAAGATTCCTACTAGAACTACCTTACTTGTTAGTGATAGTTTGCGAGTACTTAAATAGTACTCATGGCTTTGTCCCTGGATATTCCCATGGACAGACTATGAGGAGGAATAACATGTAGATGGACAGCAGGAGGTCTATGACAACTAGGATCATCTCCCATTGTTACCATTGCCTGTGACCTTGAAGATGGAGCCCCTACTACGTTTGTCGTCGGATTGATGACAAGTATGCCATGAGGGGGTCCTCGAGGCGTGCGGAAGAGAGGGGTGTGAGACGTACGGTGTTCCGGGACAGTGAGCACACAAGTTTACCCAGGTTCGAATACGTCGGCTTTGGACAGATCCTACTCTTGCTAGCAATCCAGTAATACGGCAGAGCCGGAATATGGGTTACAAGGGTTTTGCCTATGCGAGTTGAGATTGTCGACTATTGAGGGTTGCCCTAAAGGCTCTCCCTACGACGGTTTATATAGATATCCGTCCTAGGGTTTACAGGAGATATTTATCCGGCTACGACTAAGAGTCGGTTACAGAGTACATCTTGAACTACAAGTAACACTATGGGCCTACGTCGGTAAGTCTTCTGGACCTTCCCGTAGCCGGATTGGACTCCGTCTTTTCTCTCTGACTGGGCCGCCCATGAAGCAAAGCTCTAACCCGAAGTGGGCCACCCTGGTTAGTGAGGAACGTTGAGGATACCCGGAAAGTATATCCCCAATAGTAGCCCCCGGAAGTCTCCAAGATCCAAAGTCGGATTTATCATCGTCTAGTTTGATCTTCGACTTGCAGAATCTTGAAGGGTTCTTGAAACTTCACAATAAAAAATATGATCCGGGTTTTAAGAATAAGTCGGACCTATCAACATGTTACTCGGATTTTCCAGCTTAATTTCAAACTAAGCCAGAACTTTGTCTCTAACGCCAACTGACACCAGTCATGGTCAAGTCACATCATCTGACAGACATCCTGTCAGCACAACCATTGGTGGGTTCGCAGTTCGCGGAACCAAGGTACCTGAAATGGATCGTATGGGCACCTAGAGGGGGGGGGGGTGAATAGGTGTTACACCAATTTTTAATTCTTTTTCAATTTTTGGCTTAGCACAAAGGTAAATTCTCTAGATAAACTAATGTGTGGAATTTCCCTATATGCAAACCTATCTACTAGCGAGTAAAGAGCGAGTGGAAGAGGAACGAGTGAACTGAAGTGAATCACGCGGAGACACAGGATTTGTTTGACCGCAGTTCCTTCCTTGTTAAGGGCAGTACGTCTGCGTTGGAGGGGTGGGCGGTACTAAGACCACCACACCACAAAAGGCCCCACCCTGTTCTCCGATGGATCTCGCCACAACAGGCCTGATCCACCTTCCACTATAGGTACCCTTCGAGGCGGGCACCGGCGCCTTTACACAACTAGCGAGGCAACAACTCCACAACAACTTGGAGGCTCCCGAAATGACAACAAGACGCCACAAGAACAAAGTTTTCAAATACAATAAGAAGATCTAGGTATTAACAAGAATACTAGATCAGGGATTTCTCCAAATGAATGGAGAGGAGTTGAAGCACTTGATTCTTGATGTTGATGACGAACTTCTCCTCCTTCAATTCCACAAAAGATCAAGACCTTCGGGTGGTTGAAGTGGGAGATCAAGATTTAGAGCTCTTGCAAAAGGTCTGGTCAAATTCGAGTGAATCAAGAAGACTGGACATTGGGGAAGAAGGGGTACTTATACCCCCTTCCAAAAACCAGCCGTTGCACACTTTGGGGGCTGGATTATCCGGCCCAAGTGGGGGACGGATTATCCGGTCTGGGGAAACTCCGCCCCAGACTCGGAATCTACGGCAGAAAATCCGCCCCCTCACAGTGAGACGCACTGAGGTTTCCCTTGATCATCTTTTGGGGGTCGGATTATCCGGTCCTATGCGAAGGCCGGATTATCCGGCCTAGGGAAGAAAAACGCCCTAGCTCGGTTTTTTCGGGAGAAAATCCGACCGGATACCGAGCGACGCGCCTTGGCTCCTTTTGCTCAAAAACTGGGGCCCGGATTATCCGGCCCTTGCGAAACCCGAATTATCCGCCCTGGGGAGGAAAAACCGCCCCAGTTTGGATTTTCCGGGAGAAAATCCGACTGGACACAGAGCGATGCACCTTGGCTTCCTTGAGAGATGAGGTAGGCCGGATTATCCGGCCCTTGGAGGGGCGGATGATCCGCCCCCCTCAAAACTTCCTGCACACTTAGCACACATGAAAAGTCTCCATAGTATTGTTATGTAACACGCAAAACAAAGGAAAACATGAAATGTTCTTTCAATCTCCCCGTTTTTGGTGTTAGATGACAATACCAGGATTTGCAGGACAAAGACACAAGACAAACCACCATAGCTAGTCCATAGACATAAGGGCAAAAGCACATACCACCGAAGTAGAGAATAGGCATCCTTGATAAAAATCACAATTATTATTGGATAACCATTATGAGCGCGCACCTTCCGTGATAAACCTCCAGCAATAGGATATGAATAGATATAGCCATGAGCATAATCCATGATATGAAGTCCATAGGTACCATCCAAACAACCACATAAAGTCTCAACCACAAATCACAAACCACGAATTTAAAAGTTCTAAATGGGCATAAGAAAGAAATAACGAATAAAAAGTGAAAGTGCTTATGCCCGACCCATGCAAATCCACGGACAACCTAATAGAACTACTTCTCCCCCTTTGGCAGCGAGACACCAAAAAGGGAGAAGTGCGATGCTAGCACCACATGGGATCACTCATCAAAGTCCTCGTCCTCGTCCTCGTCCTCTTCTGCATGCTCTTCCTCATCCTCATCCTCAAGTTCCTCAGTGTCACCTTCCTCATCATAAGCATCAGCAGCAGGCGCAGAGGGGAACAAGTGACGCTCTAGCTTACCATAGTTCAGCCCGAAGGAAGAGTTCCACCGAGCATACGAAGTGGGAAGTGTTGGAGCCGGAGGAGCACCCGAAGCGCCAGACACGTGGTGGAGAATTAGCTGCTGGGAGTGAGCCAACTCATGGCGCTGCCTGTATGCCTCGTACTGACCCTTGCGCGTGTCCGCGCCCATGCAAAGAATGTGACGCTGGAACCAGTCTTCCGAACCTTGTTGTATATCTTCTTGGCCTTGTGCACCAAGTAAATGTGGAACTCCTCGGCAGGAAGCAGGTGGCGGATGAGCATCATAATCTATGGCGCATAGGGAATGGATAGACGGTTGAACATAGCATCACATAGCTCATGGTAGATGAAGTCCATGACATCCATCCTGTACTGCACTGACTCGTCCTCGCAGGAGGCAACCTCATGAGAAAATTGAAGTAGCTGAACAAGGTGACGACGGATGCTGTCATTGTTGCCCCCACTCGGTGTAATAGAGTCATGGAAGAGACCCACCAAGGCAGCATAGATGGGGGCAAGACCAGCCACAGTACCGACAATTCCATTGTCCACAGTGCACGGAGAGAGAGCTACATCCTTGTTGGGCTTCAACTGAGTGATGATGCGGTGGCCACTGGCTCTGTCCCTGCTGCAGAAGGAGTACCCCAGAACCTCAGCAAACACGTGAAAATCAGCAGTCATTGGCCTATCATGAGTCATCCACTTCATAGTGCGACGCTCATCCCCACAAATCACCAAAGTGGAGAAGAAATGCTTCACCACCTTAGAGTCAAAGGAGCACTGGAGAGACATGAGATGGTGTAGCCCCATCCTCTCAGCCACATACATCGCATCCACAAGATGCGCCTTCTCCAAGGCATCAGCAAGTACCAGAGGGTGCATAGGCCTAATGTTCATCCTGGCATAGATGTCTTCATAAATCCCCTTCTGTTCGGCACACCAAAAGCGGGTATCCCCCAGCTCATCATCACGAGGCAGCTCAGCAAACAAGTCACGGTGACGAATGGCAGAGAAGGAGACTGCATCCAAAGCCCTGTAGTTGATCTTGGGCTCCTTGCCCTTCCTCTTGGACACCCCTTCCTAGTCCTCTTGGATTGTTCAGCCATTTACCTCTCTTCGTTCTTCCTTCTCCTCAATTCAACTTCGTCCACTAGGTTACCTTGACCGTCGTCCTGAAAGTACTTGGCGCGAGGATGGCGCTTGTAGGTCTTGGAAACACCGGAACCACCTGTAAGGAGAATAAGGGTGATAGCAGGGGGATAAGCATACACACAAGTCTAGGAGAGAGAATGGAAAAAGTAGTCAAAAAGTTCATAGGACAAAACTACTCAATGCATACACATAGTGAAACTAAAGCAGAATTGAATCTGTCAGGCCAGATTATCCGGCCTGGCCAGGGGCGGATAATCCGGCCCTGGCAGAAAATTTTCGATTTCACCAAGAATGCATGCAAATAAGTAGATCGGGCCTAGAAACTGCAAGACTACGAGTTCTATGCAAGAACACATCCTTCTAGATAACGTTCCACCCAACAAGATACACATCTAGCCAAAGATGGGGAGAGAGGGAGTTACCCTCACTCATTGGAGGAAGAATGCGGAGGAGAAGGTACCCGGAGGTGTAGAGAAGAAGATCCGGGGAGGCCCGGAGAATCCGGTGGCCGGAGAGGCTCCGGGGAGGGTGAGGGGCAGCAGGCGGCGGCTGGGAAGAAGGAGATGGCCGGGGGAGAAGTGCTGCTCAACATGAGCCCTTCCCCCTGAGTCATGCCCTTTAAGATCGAATCCGCTAGGGCCGGATTATCCGGCCAACACTTGGGCCGGATTATCCAGCCTAAATTCTGGGATTCTGTTATACACAGAACCAGGCCCGCGCGTCCCCAAACAACACCCCCACAAGGTGTGAAAGGGACTTGTGTGCAAGAATAGATGGCCTAGGGGTAGGGAAGGCTTAGGATTGAGAAAGCCAAACTGAGATGGTACTAGACACTCAAAATTGCAAAATCCAAATCAAATAAAAGCCAGGATTGAGTGTGATTCCCATAAGAACATGAGAGAGCAAATAACATCCAAAAAGATCCAATTCTCCACAAGGGAGAGGGCGGAGGCCGAAGCCACCTTGTTGGAGTGTATGGTGTGACACCGCAAAGATATATCTTGAGTTCACGACCAATACTCATCAATAAGCTCAGATATCACAACATGATATTAAGAAAAATGATATAACTTTCTATTGGCATTATGGGGGGAGGGTTAGCCCAATAAGTTAGGACCACACTCCCCCTATATCCATGCCCACTCCTAGACCAAACAAGGATTGAGACATACGAGTGAGTGCATGGGTAATCAAGAAAAACTCTCGGAATCAATGATATTTAGCTCATTCCTCAAATAGCAGAATCTGGCTTCATCAAGTGGCTTTGTAAAGATATCCGCCAGTTGGTTCTTCGTGCTCACAAAAGATAGATCAATATCGCCTCGAGCAACATGGTCACGAATAAAATGATTCCGAATCTCAATATGCTTCGTCCTTGTGTGTTGAACTGGATTGTACGCAATTTTGATAGCACTTTCATTATCACATACAAGAGGCACTTTGTCACAATTCACACCGTATTCCTTTAAAATTTGCCTCATCCACAATAATTGAGTACAAGCGCTGGCAGCAGCAACATATTCAGCTTCGGAGGCCGAGAGAGATATACAATTCTGCTTTTTGGAGGACCAACATACAAGAGATCTTCCCAAGAATTGACAAGCTCCAGAAGTGGATTTCCGATCATCCTTATCACCAGCCCAATCTGAGTCAGTATAACCACATAAAGAGAAATTGGAGCCCTTGGGATACTAGAGACCAAAGTTGGGGGAATGAACCAAATATCGAAAGATCCTCTTCACCGCCACTAAGTGGCTTTCTTTAGGAGCTGCTTGATACCTTGCACACACTCCCACACTCAACACACTATCGGGTCTAGATGCGCAGAGGTAAAGAAGAGAGCCGATCATGGACCGGTATACCTTTTGGTCCACATCTTTACCGTGAGGGTTGAGTTCGAGATGACACTTTGTTTGCATCGGAGTAGCGACACCATTTAGATCCGTCATCTTGAATCTCTTGATCATGTCTTGGATGTACTTTTCTTGATTAATAAAGGTTCCTTCTCTAAGTTGCTTGATCTCGAATCCAAGAAAGAACCGTAATTCCCCCATCATAGACATCTCAAACCTGTCAGTCATAAGCTTTGAAAATTCATCGTTAAAAGCTTTGTTAGTAGAACCAAAAATGATATCATCTACATATAGTTGGCATACGAAGATCTCCCCCTTAACCTTCTTAGTAAAAAGAGTGGGGTCGATTTGCCAAACTTCGAAGCCACGATCTAACAAAAGCTCTTTAAGGTGCTCATACCACGGACGTGGGGCTTGTTTAAGGCCATAGAGTGCCTTATCGAGTTTGTAGACATGGTTCGGAAAATTAGGATCCTCAAACCCCGGGGGTTGCTTTACGTATACCAACTCATGTAGAGGACCGTTAAGGAAGGCACTCTTGACATCCATTTGCTGCAACTTGAAATTGTTATGAGCAGCATAAGCAAGTAGGATACGGATGGACTCAAGGCGAGCCACAGGAGCATAGGTCTCGCGGAAGTTGATGCCCTCAACTTGGGAGTAACCTGGTGCCACAACTCTTGCCTTGTTCCTCACAACAATGCCATTCTCATCTTGCTTGTTCTTGAAAATCCACTTGGTGCCGATAACATTGCGGCACTCTTTGGGTTTCTCCACTAGTTTCCAGACTTTGTTGCGCTCAAAATTATTCAACTCTTCATGCATAGCAACAACCCAGTCTGGGTCTTCAAGAGCTTCAAAGACCTTCTCAGGTTCCCCCATGGAGATATGAGCTTGATGCTCACCAAAACTGGCCAATTCTCTTCTTGTAGACACCCTTCGTCGAAGATCACCAACAACCTTGTCGAGAGTGTGACCCCGTAACTCTAGGTTACGATCCGCCCGAGCCTTGCGACGAAGTTCAATAAGTTTGTTGTCTCTTGGTGGAGGAGATTCATCACTTGAGTCTTCATTGGAAGTATTTTCTCCGCCTTTATTAGTAGCTGGAACATCAGTAGCAGGTGGTGGAGATGCATGCCCTTGAGGTGAATCCGAAGCCGTAACAGGAGGCTATAGAACTGGAGAGTCAGGGCCGGATAATCCGGCCGATGAAGAGGCCGGATAATCCGGCCTGGGAGAACTTGCAGCAGCTTTGTCAGGAAGCCTGGGACTTGCTTGAACTGGCGAGGAGCCGGATAATCCGGGGTCAGCCAGAAAATCCGTCCTGGAGCTTGTATTGATATCTTCACCACGAAGAGATGCATGGTAAGCTGGAGCGGGGTGGCCGGATAATCCGGTATCCACCGGAAAAATCCGTCCTGGAGCTTTCTGGAGCATTTTAACCTTTAGCAGTTGATGCAGATGGTGTAGACGTTGCCCCCGTGGTTGAAGCATGTTGCGTATGTGTAGATGAGGGCTCTATATGAGTAGAGCATTGTCCTTCCCGGTGTGCCACAAGGGGTTCCTCAATGGGGCGGAAGAATCCCACGCCCATTCTTCTTATGGCATCTTGGGGTATTTCAACATCTGCATCACAAACACCAACTTGCTCCGCACGGGAACCGTCATTTTCCTCGAACACCACACTACAAGATTCTACAACAGTTCCGGAAAGCTTATTGTAGACTCGATAAGTGTGGGATTCGGCACCATAACCAACAAAAATACCTTCTAGACCATTAGATTCAAACTTAGATAAATGGACTCCTTTAATAAGAAAGAAACACTTACACCCGAATACCCGAAAGTATGAGATGTTTGGCTTGTTACCAGTAAGTATTTCATACAGAGTCTTGTCCAAAATCTTGCGGAGGTATAAACGGTTGGATGAATGACAAGCAGTAGAGATTGCTTCAGCCCAGAAATTATATGGAGATTTGAATTCGGCCAACATTGATCTTGCCATGTCCATTAGAGTTCGATTCTTCCTCTCGGCTACACCATTTTGTTGAGGGGTGTACGCAGCGGAATATTGATGTCCTATCCCCTCTTCACTTAGGAACTCATTTAAGGTGTAGTTCTTGAACTCCGAGCCGTTATCACTCCTTATAGCTAGAATGGGGACGTTGTGTTGACGTTGAACCTCGTTGGCGAAGTCGATGACAGTTTGTTGAGTTTCACTCTTCAACTTGAAGAAATAAACCCAAGTGTATCTTGAGTAATCATCAACAATCACAAGACAATACTTCTTTCCACCGAGGCTTGCATGAGATGGAGGTCCGAAAAGATCCACATGAAGGAGCTCCAAAATCCTTTTTGAAGAGATAATAGTTTTCCTTCGATGAGGAGAATCATGCATTTTCCCTTCAACACATTCCCTGCAAACACAATCTTTGGCAAAAGAGACATTTTCTTTTAGTCCAAGAATGTGGCCACCCTTGTGGAGACTTTGCAAAGTTCTCATATTGACGTGGGCTAGTCGGCGATGCGATAGCCAACGCGCGTCAGCCTTTCTGAAAAGACACATCGGACCTGTAGTGGTTTTCCCGAAAAGTCCACCACGTACAGGTCGTTTTCGACATATCCCACGAAAGCGACTTTTAGACACTTGCTCCACAAGAGTACCACCAAATCAGCATCAATGTAAACTGCAAAACCCATCTTACCAAGGGCACGAACTGAAAGTAAGTTATACCCGAGGATCTCAACAAGCCCATCTTACCTCAGATTTTGACTTGTCACCATAGGAGATAGTAATGTGATCAAGGTTTGGCCGCATCTCCGTGATGACCTTCTTTCTTCCGGTCATATGACTCGTACAACCGCTATCGAGTACCCATTTAGACCCACCGGAAGCATAGCCCTGCAAGAAAATTACTTCTTGGTTTTAGGTACCCATTTTTCAATGGGTCCTCTCATGTTAGTAACAAGGGTCTTGGGTACCCAAATAGACCACGGAATGTAACAATCACAAGGCCCTACATAACTAGCATAAACATCACCATAAGAATCACAATATAGTTCGAAGTTAGGATTGTTGATCCCTGCAAAACAATCATAATTAGTCTTGTCATTGGTAATATTGCTAATCTTCAATTGAGCAGTCTTCTTCTTCTTGTTGTTGTTTTTCTTGCTCTTTATCTTGGGTATGTAATCAAGACGTTCTTTACTTTTGTTTGTCCTTTGCCTGCTCAGTATCACATCAACAACCCCTTTACCTTTGTGTTGAGAACTCCTTGCAAGATCTTCTTTTCCAAAGGATGAAGAGGAGGTAATTGGCACATCATACTATTTCAATTGAGTTTGGAGCTGGTCATGAGACTCATTTAGACTAGAATGATCACTATTCAATGCCTTGTGAGCACTTTCAAGATCATCAAACTTCTCAAAAAGTCTAGCATGAACAGCCCCAAAATCAATCTTTTCTTTCTTTAGTTTCTTTACCTTGGCAAGAGCATGGTCACGTTCTTTAATGTGCTGAGCTACAGCTTCTTCTTATGACTCCTCTAGGGATTCGAGTCTTTCTTCCAAAGAAAGTCGAGTTTCCTCTTCCTCTTCCAAGGCATTCTTCAAAGAGGCTATCTCCAAGGCATCTTCTCTTTGAATTCTGCCCTTTTCTTCAAGGAGATCTTCGGCTTGAGCAAGTTGACTCATAAGAGCATCAAAATGGAGTTTGTTCTCACCTTGTAGGTTTGTGATAAAAGTATCCAAGGCAATAACTTCTTCTTTCATTTCAAGACTGTCATGATCATCCATATCCAAAATTATGTTAGTCTTAGGAAATGAGGAGTTAGAAGTTGATACCTCGGATCCTCTTGCGTTAGACAAGTGGTGTTGTTGTTGATGGCGTTCTCGTTCGGCGAGTCGAAGAGAGAGGAGGGAGTCGATGTGGTGGCTATAGCAGCCACTTCGAGGGAACTATCATCATCCTCTTCATCTTCTCTTGCGGAGGAGTATTCCTATTGAGCTACAAGGACCATCTTGGGTTGCTTCTTGAAAGGGCCATTCTTCTTAGCAAACGGCTTCTTCTTCGGATCTTTGGATTTCTCTTTGAGGATGAGCCTGCCACCATTGTCTTCTCTATTTTGATACGGACACTCGGCTACAAAGTGCAGTCTATCTCCACAATTGAAACAACTTCTCAATCTTGGGCCACTTTCTCTTCTTCCATTTGACCCATTCTTGCGCTCAAGTTCAGACTTGGCTTTGGCAGGGTCCTTCCAAAAGTTCCTTGCATAGAATGCCATGTACTCACCATGAGCATGTTTGACCTCATCGGGGCAGTCCATGGATACCCTCTCAAAAACTCCTTCATCGTCCTCTTTCTCAACAACATTGGCTTTGAGAGCCATATTGACACCCTTTTGCATTCCAATGGCCTGAGCACGGGCATCTTCAGCATTCTTTGTCACCACTTTGAATGACGCCATTTCTTGCATGACTTCATTGGATATCATTTGATGATAGTTGTGTCTACCTTGCAAGCTCTTGAAATCCGTCGGTTCAAAAGGCATTAAGGCACTCACATACTTTCTTTTTGTCCATGCATCATCAATGTGAGTGGCCCCATGCTTCCGAAATGTTGTTGCGATGCCCTTGAGTCTTCTATACATGTCCTCATGGTTTTCACCATCCAACATGTAGAATCCCTCCGCTTCGTTACTAACGGCATCATACCGGTTTCTTCTCATGCTTTCATTTCCAACAAAAAGGTCCGTAAGAGCATCCCACGCCTCTTTAGCTGTGTTGAGATGTTCAATGTGTGGCATGCCCTTGGGACCCACACCCAGCTGTATCATGTGGAGAGCAGTGGCATTCAACTGGCTATCCACAACTTCCTTCTTGTTAGATTGGTTTGATATCCAATATGAAGACCTTCTTCAATAATCCTCCACAATTTCAATAGAGGAGCTGCAAACATGAGATTTCATTAGAAACTGCCATTGGTTAAAAGAAGATGCACTGAGCTTGGGTGGATCACCCCTATTGTTTATATGAGGATGAGGGATAGGTGGGTCGGGGGAATATACGTGGCGAACCTCTCTATATTCCTCCTTACCATTTCCCTTTTTGGAGGTGGAGCCATTTAGTTTTACACCTTCCACATCATCATACTTGGATCCGGTGTTACCCTTTTCCTTAGATGATGGTGTGGGAGCCTCAGAGGAGGATGGATATGGGGCTATGGATGATGTAAGGCGAGCAATCATTTGATTGATCTCCTCCATTTTGGCCTCAAAGGATTTCAACAAGGTTGTTTCCAACGACCTGACATCATCCATTGTGACCTTATCCACAGCCTCATTTCCATCATCCCTGGTACCCATACTACTCTTACGTGGTTAAGCCCGAATTAAGAGTCGGGGCTCTGGTACCAATTGAAATGGATCGTATGGGCACCTAGAGGGGGGGGGGGTGAATAGGTGCTACACCAATTTTTAATTGTTTTTCAATTTTAGCCTTAGCACAAAGGTAAATTCTCTAGATAAACTAATGTATGGAATTTCCCTATATGCAAACCTATCTACTAGCGAGTAAAGAGCGAGTGGAAGAGGAACGAGTGAACTGAAGTGAAGCACGCGGAGACACAGGATTTTTTTGACCATAGTTCCTTCCTTGTTAAGGGAAGTATGTCTGCGTTGGAGGGGTGGGCGGTACTAAGACCACCACGCCACAAAAGGCCTCACCCTGTTCTCCGATGGATCTCGCCACAACAGGCCTGATCCACCTTCCACTATAGGTACCCTTCGAGGTGGGCACCAGCGCCTTTACACAACTAGCGGGGAAACAACTCCACAACAACTTGGAGGCTCCCGAAATGACAACAAGCTGCCACAAGAACAAAGTTGTCAAATACAATAACAAGATCTAGGTATTAACAAGAATACTAGATCAGGGATTTCTCCAAGTGAATGGAGAGGAGTTGAAGCGCTTGATTCTTGATGTTGATGATGAACTTCACCTCCTGATATTCCACCAAAGATCAAGACCTTCGGGTGGTTGAAGTGGGAGATCGAGATTTAGAGCTCTTGCATAAGGTCTGGTCAAATTCGAGTGAATCAAGAAGACTGGACATTGGGGAAGAAGGAGTACTTATACCCCCTTCCAAAAACCAGCCGTTGCACACTTTGGGGGCCGGATTATCCGGCACAAGTGGGGGCCGAATTATCCGGTCTAGGGAAACTCCGCCCCAGACTCGGAATCTCCGGCAGAAAATACGCCCCCTCACAGTGAGACGCACCGAGCTTGCCCTTGATCATCTTTTGGGGGCCGGATTATCCGGTCCTATGCGAAGGCCGGATTATCCGGACTAGGGAAGAAAAACCGCCCCAGCTCGGATTTGCCGGGAGAAAATCCGACCGGATACCGAGCGACGCGCCTTGGCTCCTTTTGCTCAAAAACTGGGGGCCAGATTATCCGGCCCTTGCGAAACCCGGATTATCTGGCTTGGGGAGGAAAAACCGCCCCAGTTCGGATTTTTCGGGAGAAAATCCGACTGGACACAGAGCAACGCGCCTTGGCTTCCTTGAGAGATGAGGTAGGCCAGATTATCCGGCACCCCTCAAAACTTCCTGCACACTTAGCACACATGAAAAGTCTCCATAGTATTGTTATCTAACACGCAAAACAAAGGAAAACATGAAATGTTCTTTTAGCGCCGTTTCAATGCGTACGCGGAGGTCGAGGCAACGTAATCATCGTGTGGGTCCTTCCCAGTTCCTTCCATGACACGTGGTGGTTATACAGTGTCATTTGCATGACGATATAAGGGGTGACGATTCTCCTCCTCCTTTCTTCACCTGTTCCTTTGCCGTTTCTTCTCCTGCAAATTTCCCCCACGCATAGAGCTCCTCTGCTTTCCCCAAAAACTCCCAGCGCCGCCCAGCTTAGGTCACCGGCGCACCGGAGAAATGGCTTCCTCATCCTCTTCCGGTTTGGCAGCGACGGAGGCGGCGGCAGAAAAGGAAAGCTTCCGCATGGTTTGGATCCCCTGCGTGCTTGACGACCAAAAGCTCCGCCACGTGGAGACAGAAGGGCTCCTCCACGCCGGCGACTGGTGGAGCAGCGTCGGGGAGACCGTCCCCAACCCATGCGCCAGCGAGCGGGTACACTTCGGCACCCACCTCGACAGAGGTTTGTCGTTTCCTCCCTCGAAATTCTTTTTTGAGGTGATAGATCACTATAGTGTTCAACTCCACCATCTTCCTCCCAACTCCCTCCTAGAGATGAGTGCCTATGCGGCTTTGTGCGAGGTATTTCTCAGCATTAGGCCGAGTCTTACCTTATTCCGGTACTACTTCCATGTCCGGAGAAATTCTATCACCGCCGGTAATCCTTACGTTACTGGTACAATTAGCTTTTCACTTAGACGTGAGCGCTCATATCCTAAGATTCTAGCTAGTGACTCGGACAAACAATGGCCAGCCACCTTATTTTATCATAAGGATGTTCCGGCTCCCGGCAAAGCCACTACTTTGCCAGCTTTCATCGACGGAGCCGCCACGGCCCGACCGTCTTGGTACGAGGCTCCTAGGCTCTCACTGACGATCTGATCCTCGCTAAGAGGCGGATCGAATATCTGATTAAACATAAAGGACCGAAGGGATCCGAATTGGTCCAATGTTGGGTGTCATGCCGGATCCAACCCCTTCAGTACCACGGAGACCGACTGATGCACTCCATCACGTCGTCCAAAAAGGATTCCCTCCGCATCAGCCCCAAATCCTATACCACACAAGGTTATATAAGTCAGATTAAATGGCTAACAAGGGAGCGGATCGAGAGGAGGATCCCGGAGGTTTCTCTGGATATGCACATAACGGAAAACCCCGTTGTTCTGGTAAGTTTCTATCAATAAACCTTTTTAGGTGTTTCATTCTTTAGATTATGTCGCAATACTGATATGTTTTCTTCTTTTCAGCTTGCTGACCTTCCCGAGTCAGAATTTGCTCTTCTCGAGGGATATCCTCCAGAGTTTTCTCAGGAGGCGGAATTGGTCCTCTTGTCGGACATTGTGCCCAAGAAGCGCAAGGCTCCGACAGTGGTTGTTGGCACAAAGGAGGTGCAAATCGTGAAGAGGTAACTTTCAAGACAACTTCCGCCTTTGTACCTTACTCGAATTTTCTTCCGAGATGTAATGTTTTCCTTTCTATTACATTCTCAGAGCTAAGCAGCTCTTCAAGGGTAAGGGGAAGGGTAATGATCCCTCGGCAGAGACCTTTTTCGAAAACCTTCTCAGCAATCCGGGTCTTGACAAGTTTGGCTTGTCCCGGAAATCTACGGAAGAGATCCAGCAGCTAGCCAGGCAATGCCTGGAGAAAATAAATATATCTACAGAAGAAGAAGCACAAGAGGCAGAGGACATCAAGCACTCTGACCTTCTTGAACAAGTGCATCTTCACGACAATAGGATAAGGACCGGTGAGCTTCCAACAACGCCAGTGGTCCCTCTGACTCTCGCCGAGAAGGTTGCTATTGAAGTGAATGCGAGTTTGGATAAACTTACTCGCGAACAATATGTAAGTCGGAATTCTAACTCCCGTTTTTCCTTTATTTCCTATCATATCCTCTAGCCCCCAAGCATGATGTAGGATATATAATCCGGGTTTATGCTTCCTTAGGATGCCAAAGAATGAACTTGTGTAGCCCCCAAGGCTCGTGCTGATATTAGTAAAAATATTAGCCTGAGTCTTTAGTAGACTGCTGACATTGGTTATTCTGACTTACAGAAAGTATATTCCTATAACCAGGATTTGTTGAAAAATATTTGCAACAAGCAGAGAGAGATCAAAGCTCTCCGACTTAAGAATGATGAGCTTAAAGTTGCCAAGGATGAGGCCAAAGGTAAACATTCAGAGACTCAAACCTTGTCTTTCATGTTTTCATAGTCGAATTTTTACTGAACTGTTGTTCTTTTTGACTTACAGCGCTGGTAAAACAGTCCTGCGCTATGATTGAAGAGGCCGAGAACCTCAAAACCTTGGTGGTGGAGAACAAAGAACTTCATCAAGAGCTGGATAAGCTCAAGGCGGATCATGAGAAGAGCATAGCTCAAGTTCTTGAGTCCTCCTCCATGGCTACTTATGAGCGTGATTGTAAGATTTCTGCTCAGGATCAGAAAATCTCGGACCTCAATAATGAGCTGTGCAGAGAGAAGGACCTTTCCGAGGCGCTTCGGGCTGAACTCCGGAGTCTTCAGGAATAGAAGACCAGGATTGATGACGTCATCTTCGGTATGTTCCATCTGTCTAACTTGTCTATTTTCTTTGACTTCTTTCAATGTCGGATTTTCTTAACTGTTTTTCTATAGGTCCTCTGAACTTGACGGACTCCACCTCTGCCGAGCCTCGCACCCACTGGCTTACCCAAGTCGGTGACCTGCTTCATGACTTCCGCCAATCCCTTGAGGATATTGGCGAAGCTCTCAAGATTCCAGATATGCATAGCATGTCGGATTTTCAGGTGCGGGACAAGGCGAACGAGATGCCGCAACTTGTCCAGGATTGGAACATGTCCTACGCGTGATCCGCAGCCTAGAACTCTCTCACCATGGTCATGAGCCACCATGGAAGCATGGAGATATGGCAACTGACCAGAGGGTATTCTAAAGTGGATGAAGACGGACAGGAGCAAGACATCAAGGCCATTATGGACTCCTGTGCTAGATATGGATGTCATGTAGCTGACTTGACTAGCTACAACACTCCTTTCTTCACCCGCGTGGACACTCTGCCTCCGCCTCCCGTTGAAGTAGCCGAAGTTTCCGACGATGACCACACCGTTTCGGATGTGGACATCTTAGATCGATCCAGTGCAAGAGGGAGATATTGAAATGGTGCCTGAGCACCAGGAGCTTACCAGGATCAAAGTGAAGGGGTTGCTGAGGCTGGAGGAACTCGGAAGATGGCGAATCGACGGTGATGTCCGCAACGGCTGGCAAGATGCAGAGCTCGATTCCGCATGATTAATGGTGCGCTTGCTTGTGAGCTTGGTTAGAGACAAACGAGGAGACCGGGGCGAGCATAACGGTACCCCAGGTTGGTCTGGAGGTGGTCTAGGGTGGCGTGGACGGCGAATTCCGGCGAGCTAGGGTTTCGGGTTGCAGGGGAAAAGAGGAAAAGCGAGCGAGAGAGAGAGGAAATGAGGATGAGGACGGGAAAGGGCGTCGCGGTGGGGTCTTATCTCCTCCCGAGCGATGGCGGCATGCATCACAGCGGTCGAAGCTTGCTGACATCGGTGATTGGTATCGAGCGGCGCTCGAGCTTCCAGTGAGTTGCTTGTGACGTCAAGGGCGACGACAATGAACCGGTACCTAGGCTTGGGCTAGATGGGCTGCTACTGGGCTTTGGAAAAGTGAGCAAGTTACGGCGGCTGGTGTACACGAGCGGTAGTTAGGAAAAGAAGGAAATGGGCCGTGGGCCACATCGGATGATTATTCTATCTCCTTTTATTTTTCTGTTTTATTTCCGTTTTAGAATATCCTTTTTAATTTGAATTCTTATAATGTTTCAAATATCCAAAATTCAGTGAATCAACAAGGGTTTGACATGGTTAATGTAACTAGTTGGTTTGGCATTCCTTTTTAGTATTTTCACTATTCATGATTATACAAAGGATTATTTTTATTAGAAAATATAAATATTAATTAGGGTTTTAGAGATTTATTTCTTATAATAAGATCTTATAAGAATGATTTTTATTTCGACTTGATGAATGTAATGGTAATCGTTTAAGATGGCTGATGATGTATATATAATCCCATTCAACCTTAGTCTCATATAGGAATTAATATATATCCCTATTAATGCTTTAAACCTTGTGATTCATATTATGGTGATTTAAATCCCATGGTTTTCAAGGTTTTGTATTTCCTTCTTCTCAAAACTACTTGGTGTTTAGCATTTAGAATTACCATATCACAATTTTGGTTAAGTCATTATGCATTGATAATAATCATTAATGGGGAAATGAAAATGTTCATTTACAGATACCTACCATTAGTTTTGAGAAGACTTAATAAACTCACACTCTATTATGGAGGTGGATTGATACTAAGGCTAAAACACATTGCCATCATGTTTTGTGACCATGGTTAATATCTCATCTTAGAGTGAGCTATTGGGATTACCTTCCTAATGTGATCTTGATGGTATATAAGACTAAGTCCTTATTAGGGTTTAAGGTCATAAGGTAGACAAGGCTTTCATCCATAAACACTCATCTGGTTCTCTAATTATCTCTTGGAATCCTCATTTGTCCAAGAGATAATATTCAATGGTTACCTAGGAATAGGATATGGTTCCACTATCAATTTGATTCTGGGGTTTTAGGCAAAGAGGTAGACATGGGTCTTGTCCTGGTTGATATGATCTTGGTTAGGACTTCTAATGAATTCCTATCTTAATACCTCACCAAGGTTATATTTAGATAAGGAATTCCTTTCCTAAATATACTCTATAAATCTCTCTTATCTTATTCACAAAGATCATATCTTCCCGACTAAGTCAATCATCTGACTCCACCGTATCCATCATCATATGATGACATGGTCATGCCACTTCAGTAATACTCATTCTCCATTCTTCTACATATAACTTCTATTTGCTAAAATACTCTTGATGAATCCATCAATGTAGTTATTTCTAGCTCCATCTATTAACTCCTTTTATATTCACCTTGAAACTACTTCCAAGGCTTGTAAGATTTTAGTTCTCTCTATATATCACATGTGATAACAATCCTCTAGATTAGGTATGGTACTACTCTCCATAATACAAGTTGTTCTTATATTAACTTGGTTAAACTACATTGGATCCAACTACTCCATAATACTCCTATATATACTTCATCAAACTCTAGCTTGACTTCTCATAATCAAGCTAGATAATTCAGCTTACTAAGGTTTTGCCTAATTTGGTATACTCACAACTCTTCTTCATCAGCTGGTCATCTATTCTCAAGTGACTTGAGAATAATGACCACCATCCTTTGATCATGCGAAGCTTAGGCTTCTAATTGTCTGATCAAGATCTTTCATCAACTAACTAGTAGACTTGTACTAGTTTCTTTGTAGAGTTTATCTTATTAAGGAAGCTTACTCCAATTTTTTATCTAATTGGCTTAACCGGATTATTATCTGATACTTTAATACTACTAGCATTCTCATAGCTTCATAAATACTAATTTAACTTCTAGGTTTAGATACATCTTCTAATTAACTCATGAGTGAGTTAACTCCTCCAACATCCAATAGTTTGATCACCACTAAGGATATCATTCCATTGATGATGGCACACTACCATATCTAATTCCTTCTTATTTATTTACTTAAGGTCTTTGGAAGGTCAATATAATAGGTCAAAGCTAAGAGTCAATAAGTGCTAGGTTAAGAATTGATCACTCTACATTGATGATCAATTGACATTAGGACTTGGCTAAATAGGAATGTAATCACTTAATATGATATTAAGGATATGTGGTGAATGGTCTTGGCTTGACTTCCCTTTTCTACTCTATTTGTGATAAGAGTTAAGGTTTAAGAACTACCATGATAACGATGGTAGGAATAATTATGGCAAACAAGGGTTTCAAGTTTTAGTTATGTGATTTCTTTACGTAAGTTATATACTTGATTGAGTATTCAAGGTTTGTGGTAGATAATACCTTGATATCATCTAAGAATATTAAGTATTCATCCTTGAGTTGTTCTATGGAATACCATGTCATGATATCTAGAAGATCTAGTACTCCTTATTAAATAGTGTGTTGTGACTTAGTTTTATTACATTTGATCTACCCTTAGATCAAATTATATTACCCAAAGATAAGGTTTTAGCAAAGGTCATACTGAAACTTATGGCAATCAACTTGATGATCTACTTTTGTCCCACCAAGTTAAGAGAAGCTTCAATCACTTTGACAAGTTTTATTTAAAAGCGCGAAAATTTTCTAGATTTTCTATGCATGAATGCAATGCACACACCTGATCTTAGCTTATTTCTAAGCTCTAATGATGGGATGTTACAGACTCTCCCCCTTAAAATAAACTTCGTACCCGAAGTTCGTACTCTCTTACATTTCAGTATAAGGTGTTGAATTGTATTGATCACGGCATTTCTTAACACCATTGTGATCACAAATGGAGATATTTGTGGTATCCCATATCCAGATCTTTTTCCTTGAATTCTCTTCATATCTGACAATATAGAATTATAGTTCTAAGTTATCCCATGGCTCCTTTTACGATAATCCATTTGGTTTTATGTCGTTATAGTCCTAATTATAATTGGTTGTGGACACAATTCATCCATTCCGATTAGGCTTTCCAACTACTTTACACTAGACTATTTTTAGTAGGTTCTCCTCCTTATTATGGACAACTTCCAGCTATTTCTCCTTTATAAATAATCCACTAGGGTTTAGCAGTTATGTCTACTTCGATCATTCATCTGGACATACTGTCGGAAATACTTTATAATGATGACTTCTTATAACCTTATGGGAATAAGGCTTAATCTTATCATCGTTTAGTACTTCTTCTCCAACCTCTAGTCAGAAGGTCAAATAATAACACTTTACTGTTTATTGTTTACTCTCCCCCTTGTGGTTTCCTAATAGTTAGGATATTGGTCTCTGTCCAGCTTATACTTTACCTCTGGAAGGTCTCACGAAAGAATCTGTGGTATATTCACACAATTATGGATCTCCCAAATGATTATTCCGACATTTACTTGTCTTACTCTTAACCTTTTTGGGGATTGTTTCTTACTGATTACCCTGATTTCACGAAACGTCTCGAAAGCCGTTCACTTAAATTTTATACTTCTCTATGTCTCTCTTAACTTAGGCCGAGTTTTCTACTCTTTAAATTATACAAAGATAACCTAATCAGCTAAACCGCTAGGATACCAGCTATAGATACTAGCTACGGATCCTTCTAGGTGTATTAATTACCCTATGGTTTTTCGAGTTACTATTGGCATTTCCTCTAAGTTGTCAAAGCTTGAATGTCACGTTCGTTCCAAAACTTCTTCTTTGATCCATTTCATGTTACCTCCATGGACTTGGTACAACTACTTCATTAGCTTCTAAGCAACATCACCTATTTTGAGTGAACTTAAGTTCATTCCTTCATGTTACTCCACACCTTTTCTTCACTAATATTCCTTCTTGTTACCAACTAATAATAAGTTGGGATTGGTCCATTCTTCAAAATAGTGTTGATACACCTTATATTTAGCTTCCTTCTTCGTGCAAGTCTTTATCTTGATCTTCGGAACTCGTCCCTCCCTTACACGAATTCCCTTTTCTATCTAGGTCTATAACATCAAGTAATATCTGGGTGGTGCAACATGCATTTGCACACCAAGTAAAACTTCATGTACAGATCTAGTCAATCAATAAGATGCAAGAAAAACCAAGAAATCCAAATGTGGTACATATAGCTCACATCATTCTAAGCCCATAATATAGTAGTTGAGTAACACATCTCGAAGATGCAGGCTTAGTTGTGTAGTATATGACACCTCCTAGTATAGATTTACTTTGTGCTACTTAGCACTTAGGGTTAAACTACTCTTTGTCTCATTATTTACCCAAACTTCCCAATTGCAATTGGATAATTTTGAGAAAAGTGGTCTCACTTTGGTTTTGACTAACCTCTTACCTTTCTTTTGGGAATACTAAAGACTACCAATTTTCCATTCTATTGTAAACTATCCTCCCATGATCTCTCAGACCTACTAACAAAATTGTAGTTACTAACTTAATCCAAAAATTATCGTAATGTTATGATACATATGACTTCTATCATAGACCTAAATTGTTATTAACTCACTGTTATTACAAGATTATTTACTAAGTACTGGTCATAATTACACACTTATCATGGTCTCGGAGCTAATCCAACCATGATAACTCTTCTTTTTATCTTACTATTGTTGATTCTAAACCAATTCTTACTTCATCACGTGGAATTCTCAAGTGAATCCCACATGATTTACTTCCAATTGTATCTACACATACTTTAATGGTCTACGTTGTATGGTATAGTGGTTTCAACTAGTGGTGAGACTTTGTTGCTTCACATGGATTCTAAATATAGACTCCATCACCAATACTACTCCACATGATATACTCATCTTAGTCGTAATATTCTTTGATATTTTAACTTACATAAGACATATTAGTGGTATTATACCCATTTAGGGCTACACTCTAATGACATTTCTCTAGAGGAGACATATAACTAATCTTTAAGAAAGATGATAAAAACATCCAACTTAAGGGTGACAAGGTTTATCCTCAAGTGGATATCCATCACAAGTCTTGGTTTAGATAAGATGGCTCCTATAGTCACTATCCAACCTACAGATCTTCCTAAAAGGGGTTTAATCCTAAGGTCAAAGCATATGCTCTGATACGATCTACAGTGACCCAACATACCACTACATGATGTAGTACTCTATAGTCATTGACATAACACCAATGAAACACCATTCACTAGTATTACATCCCTTAGAGTGGTACAACAGAAACACAACAGGTTCAAATCATGACTATAGATTATAACTCAACTCTTTACAAAAGATCTAGAGAACACTCTAGGTTTAAGAGAGAGAAAGAAACTTCTTACCAAGAAGAACTAGAAGTAATAACTCAGATCTATCTGGCTAATAAGACAAGCATCTAAACTATCTGGCTTACAATTGCTGCTCAAGCAATGCTCTACAGAAATAGGTTTTATGGCTAGAGAATATATTCCTATCTACTCAAGATCTTTGCCTTTGCTTCAGTTGATGTATATGTGACTTCATTGACTTTATTGAAGAACTTGAGTTGTAGATGATGGTTTCTTGAGGAGAAATTGATGTTGATGTCGTGTTCAACGGCTTCGAAGCTAGCAAGGGTTAAGAAGGTACGGTTGAGTACGAGCATACTCAACAAGTTCACTAAAAATGAGTGTATGATGCACTATCTCTATAGCCACAGACCAAAGGTCATAGGAAATGCATGTTTTCATAAACATTTCTTCAAAGGTTGCTTTTATTCTAAAACTATGTCCGACAGCCTTGACAGGTTGACCAGAACTTTCATGTAGTTCCTTTCCCGTCGCATTCACAGCTCCTACCCGAAACAGGGAGTAACATGTCAGAGTTATTACACTCTGTAGAGGTGCGTTTCTTTACCCATGAAAGACCTTAGCTTTGATGCACATCCGAATTATAGGCTCGTTCACACTTCCTTGGTATTTGGCCCAGACTAAGATCCAAGCCAATCACTTCCTTTCTCCATGACCCCGCATGAAGACACAATTCCCCAAGCAGGTTTACCACGAGTACAGTCCGTGTAGCCTCTTGAAGACTCTATAAGCAGCTCTGCCTAGCAGCCACCATCAGCTATGGTGAACCTCCACCACGACAGCTATGCACCGATAATCTAGACACCTAGATCGCGCCGCACTGAGGGGTCCCACCCATGTGCTGGATTCTCTAGATTCTCCACAAGAAATCTGCAGCTTCACGATAAGGTCATCCGTCCATGCGAAAGGAAGAAGATCCAGCTGACTGATCTGTCCCATTGCAAATCTCATGGTTAACGCGTAATATCCGGCGCTAGAATCACTAGCGACATTGGTTGTTAATTCCTAGATGATACATTCCTGTATAATGGAGTTTCCGTTGCTAGTTATGATAGATTAGCTGATCACCCTAGATCAGTAACCGGTACTTCAAATTAATTAGGAAAATAGTGTTTTCGACCTTTTTGAAATGCAGGTGATGACAACAGTTGAGTTACAAGCACAGAAAATAATCAAAGGACATGAGAAAGTTATGAACTTCCCTTTTGTGATTGCAAGATTATGCAATCACGGTCTTCAATACAATAGAATATCCAAATTCTGTAAACAACATCATTGGTCCGGTAAGGACTAATGTTTAAAGAAGAAAGATACAATGATGCATAAGTAATGTAATGGAATTTGATAAACGCGAACCCTTGAACTAATTGTATTTGATCTAGGGTTCGGAAAATGGGAATGGTTTCTTTAGAATATGTTTCTCTTTTATATCATCTCCACACTTGTGCTACTTAATAAGGTTTGTGAGAGTGTGTGAAAAAATATGTAAATACAACAAGTAACATGCAATACTAAAGCACTCAGATGGGGCATGGTATATAAAAGATTTCTTGCACACTGCTTTGGTGCTTCTTGGGGATTTACAACGACCCTAAGACCCGATACATGTTTGAGAGTTATGACCACTAACTGGTTGTTTTCGCGTTTGATGGCTATTTTCATGAGCTATTGCCCACAATTTTTGGGTTCCCTAGTGATTTACCACGACTATAAGAACCAAGACAGGTACGAGAGTTATGACCAAAAACTTGTCGTTTTCGTGTTTTATGGCCGCTTTCATGCTCCATTACCCATAGTTGTGAGTTTCTAAGGGATTTGCATGGCCCGTAAGACCCGATACATGTTTGAGAGTTATAACCAAAAAATCGTTGTTTTCGCGTTTTATGGCTTTTTTCATGAGCTATTGCCCATAGTTTTGGGGTTCCTTGGTGATTTACAATGACTGTAAGAACCGAGACATGTATGAGAGTTATTACCAAAAGATCATTGTTTTGTGTTTCATGGCCGTTTGCATGCTTTATTACCCACATTTGTGAGTTTCCAGGGGGATGTGCATGGGTTGTTAGATCCGATACATATTCGAGAGTTATGACTAGAAACTCATCGTTTTTGCGTTTTATGGCTGTTTTCACGAGTTAGTGCCAACAGTTTTGGGGCTCCAGGGGGATTTACAACGACCCTAAGACCCGATACATATTTGAGTGTTATGACCAAAAACTCATTGTTTTCACTATTTACTGCCATTTTCATGAGCTATTGCACACTAATTTTCTGCTCCATGGTGATTTACAACGACCCTAAGACCCGATACATGTTTGAGAGTTATGACCAAAAACTTGTCGTTTTCCCGTTTTACAGCCATTTTCATTAGCTATTGCACACTTTTTTGGGGCTCCATGGGGATTTACATGGATCGTGAGACCCGATACAAGTTTGAGAGTTATGACCCAAAACTTGTTGCTTTTTTGTTTGATGGCTATTTTCATGAGTATTGCCCTCATTTTTTGGGTTCCCTTGCAATTTACAACGACTATAAGAACCAAGACAGGTATGAGAGTCATGACCAAAAACACATAGTTTTTGTGTTTTATGCCTCTTTTCATGAGTTAGTGACCATAGTTTTCGGGTTCCCTAGTGATTTACAATGATTGTAAGAACCGAGACATGTATGAGAGTTATGAACAAAAAATTGTTGGTTTGTGTTTTATGGTTGTTTATATGCTTTGTTACCCACCATTGTGAGTTTCCAGGGAGGTGTGCATGGCCTATTAGATCGATACATGTTCCAAAGTTATGGCCAAAATATCGTAATTTTCACCTTTTATGGCTGTTTTCATGAGTTATTGCCCACGGTTTTGGGGTTCTAGGAGGATTTACAATGACCCTAAGACCCGATACATTTTTGAGAGTTATGACCAAAAACTCGTTGTTTTCGCGTTTGATGGATATTTTCATGAGCTATTGCCCACAATTTTTGTGTTCCCTAGTGATTTACAACGACTATGAGAACCAAGACATGTACGAGAGTTACGACCAAAAACTCATCGTTTTCATGTTTTATGGCCATATTCATGCTCCATTACCCATAGTTGTGAGTTTCTAGGGGATTTGCATGGCCCATAAGACCCGATATATGTTTGAGAATTACGACAAAAACTTGTTGTTTCCGCGTTTAATGGCTATTTTGATGAGCTATTGCCCATAGTTTTGGGGTTCCTTGCAGATTTACAATGACTGTAGGAATCGAGAAATGTATGCAAGTTATGACCAAAAAATCGTTGTTTTGTGTTTTATGGCCATTTGCATGCTTTATTACACAAACTTGTGAATTTCCAGGGGGATGTGCATGGGTTGTTACATCCGATACATGCTCGACAGTTATGACCAAGAACTCATCGTTTTCGCGTTTTATGGCCATTTTCATGAGTTAGTGCCCACAGTTTTGGGGTTCCAGGGGGATTTACAACGACCCTAAGAACCCGATAAATGTTTGAGAGTTATGACCAAAAACTCGTAGTTTTCACAATTTACGGCAATTTTCATGAGCTATTGCACACATGTTTGGGTGCTCCATGGGGATTTACAACGACCCTAAGTCCAGATACATGTTTGAGAGTTATGACCACAAACTCGTTGTTTTCGGGTTTGATGGCCATTTTCACGAGCTATTGCCCACAATTTTTGGGTTCCCTAGTGATTTACAATGGCTATAAGAACCAAGACATGTACAAGAGTTATGACCAAAAACTCGTCGTTTTTGTGTTTTATGGCCATATTCATGCTCTATTACCCATAGTTGTGAGTTTCTAGGGGATTTGTATGGCCCATAAACACAAACATGTTTGAGAGTTATGACAAAAACTCGTCGTTTTCACGTTTTATGGACATTTTCATGAGTTAGTGCCCACAGTTTTGGGGTTCCAGGGGGATTTAAAACGACCCTAAGACCCCGATACATGCTTGAGAGTTATGACCAAAAACTCGTTGTTTTCACATTTTACGGCCATTTTCATGAGCTATTGCACACTCTTTTGGTGCTCCATGGGGATTTACAACGACCCTAAGACCTGATACATGTTTGAGAGTTATGACCAAAAACTTGTCGTTTTTGCGTTTTACGGCCATTTGCATGAGCTATTGCACACCCTTTTGGGGCTCCATGGGGATTTGCATGGACCGTCAGACCCGATACGAGTTTGAGAGATATGACCAAAAACTCATTGTTTTCGCGTTTTATGGCTATTTTCATGAGCTATTGCCCATAGTGTTGGGGTTCCCTGGTGATTTACAATGACTATAAGGAACGAGACATGTATGAGAGTTATGACCAAAAAATCGTTGTTTTGTGCTTTATGGCCATTTTCATGCTTTATTACCCATAGTTGTGAGTTTCTAGGGGATGTGCATGGCTTGTTAGATCTGATACATGTTTGAGAGTTATGACCAAAAACTCGTTGTTTTCGTGTTTGATGGCTATTTTCATGAGCTATTGCCCATAATTTTTGGGTTCCCTAGTGATTTACAATGACTATAAGAACCAATACAAGGACAAGAGTTATGACCAAAAACTCATCGTTTTCGTGTTTTATTGCCGTTTTCATGCTCCATTACCCATAGTTGTGAGTTTCTAGGAGATTGGCATGGCCCTTAAGACCCGACACATGTTTGAGAGTTATGACCAAAAACTCGTTGTTTTCGCGTTTTATGGCCATTTTCATGAGCTATTGCCCATAGTTTTGGGGTTCCTTGGTGATTTACAATGACTGTAAGAACCTAGACATGTATGAGATTTATGACCAAAAAATCGTTCTTTTGTGTTTTCTGGTCGTTTGCATGCTTTATTACCCAAAGTTGTGAATTTCTAGGGGGATGCGCATGGGTTGTTAGATCTGATACATGTTCGAGAGTTATGACCAAAAACCTATCGTTTTCGTGTTTTATGGCCGTTTTCATGAGTTAGTGCCCACAGTTTTGGGGTTCCAGGGGGATTTACAATGACCCTAAGACCTGATACATGTTTGAGAGTTATGACAAAAACCTCGTTGTTTTCTCATTTTACAGCCGTTTTCATCACCTATTGCACACTGTTTGGGTGCTCCATGGGGATTTACAACGACCCTAAGACCCGATACATGTTTGAGAGTTATGACCAAAAACTTGTTATTCTAGCGTTTTACGACCATTTTCATGAGCTATTGCACACTATTTTGGGCCTCCATGGGGATTTGCATGGATCGTTAGACCCGATACAAGTTTGAGAGTTATGACCAAAAACTCGATATATTCGTGTTTTATGGCTATTTTCATGAGCTATTGCCCATCGTTTTGGGGTTCCCAAGCGATTTACAATGACTGTAAGAACCGAGACATGTATGAGAGTTATGACCAAAAAATCGTTGTTTTGTGTTTTATGGTCATTTGCATGATTTAGTACCCACAGTTGTGAGTTTCCAGGGGGTGTACATGGGTTGTTATATCCGATAAATGTTCGAGAGTTATGACCAAAAACTTGTCGTTTTTGCATTTTATGGTCATTTTCACGAGTTATTGCCCACCGTTTTGGGGTTCCAGGGGGATTTACAATGTCCCTAAGACCCGATACATGTTTGAGAGTTATCACCAAAACTCATTGTTTTCACGTTTTACGGCCGTTTTAATGAGCTATAGCACACTATTTTGGTGCTCGATGGGGATTTACAACGACCCTAAGACCCGATACATGTTTGAGAGTTATGACTAAAAACTCGTTATTTTCGTGTTTGATGGTTATTTTCATGACTATTGCCCACAATTTTTCGGTTCCCTAGTGATTTACAACGACAATAAGAACCAAGACATGTACGAGAGTTATGACCAAACACTCGTCGTTTTCGTGTTTTATGGCCGTTTTCATGCTCTATTACCCATAGTTGTGAATTTCTAGGGGATTTGCATGGCCCGTAAGACACTACTAGGGAAAACCCTACCCGAGGCGCACCAGAAACACTATCCAAGGCGCATATGGTATGCGCACCTAGCGTCGCGCTTCTAGTATTTGTTATACGGGAGGCACATATCAATATATGCGCCTCGCGTATATGAAGTATAGGAGGCGCATATGATATGCGCCTCGCATATGTTGTACAATGCACCTCATATAGTACCCTATATGCACCTCCTATACTTCACATGTGAGCCTTAGATATATTTTTGAAATTCAAGTTTAACAGCAATTTTCAAATAAGAGTTTACAGGTATTCAAATATACAATACAGTCCAGAATATAGTATAAACAACACAGAATTTTCTAGAAACTTGCAATTAGCTAAAGCATAATAGAACCAGCATGAATACAAGTACATTACACATCAATAACAGCATACGAGTTCATACATCAACTAGAATGAACAAGTACCAAGTGTTCACACAAAACCAAGTGTTTGTGCCACAAGTTCACACCTCCAAGTTCAAGTTCACAATCACATTACAACTTCGACGATAGAGCTCTATCTAGATGAAGTAGAGCACATAACCTACCATGAAGAGCAACAAGGTGGTGATCACGAGGAAGTTCCTCCACTTCTTCCTCACGTGCCTCCTCCACTTTTCTTCCGCCACCTCTCTAGCCTTGTAGCCTTTGTAGTTGTTGCTCGATAATTTGTTCACTTGCTTCTGGTAGTCTTCCCACTCCTCGTACACACCTGGAACCTTACCGACATACATGACATAGCACTTCTTCGCCATCTCCTGTATAAAAGATAGATGATATTATCTATGTCAGTGGAAAGCAATAGCAGTTCACAAGATAAGATCATGCATATATATATGGGTGCAACAAGATGTAAGAAATCACGTTCTAATCATCGGCATTTCAAAGAAATACAAAAAAAGCAAACCAAGAATGACTTGGATTATTGCCTCATACTTAGGTTGGGCACGAAAATAACAATGCTCACTGTTTGATCTCGTGCGGCAAGTAGACTATATGCGCAAATTATTAGTCTACTTGGCACACCAGATCGAACATCGGCATAGGCATACACATGACGCCACAACATGTTCTAATCATCGGCATTCCGAAGAAAGACAAAAAAAAGCAAACCAAGAATGACTTGGATTTGTGCCTCATACTATTCGTATCGCTAAAGACAAAAGAAGAGAAATACTTCCACGATTCATATAGCATGGGCATGATATGTCCAGTGGTAAAGCATGGAAAGGATTCGGTCTCCACGACAACTACTCATTTTGAGTTTGGTGTGTCTAAAGGAGTCGTTGCGATGGACACAGAACCATTTCATTGGTTTGCCACTGAACATATTATGTCTTATGTATATGAATCTCGAAAGTATTTGTCCTCTTTTGACTTTGGGGCTACGAGATGAAATAGTTTATCATTTCATTGTATCGCCAAAGACAAAAGGAAATAAATCATTCTACGATTCATATAACAATGTCACCAATGCTATATGAATAGTGAAGTAATGTATTTCCTTTCAACTTTGGAGCTACAATGAGATATTTGAAACTAAATACTTCACCATTTAATTTAATTCACGCTATCTAACCTATTCGTATCGCCAAAGACAAAAGAAGAGAAATACTGCCACGATTCATATATCATGGGCATGTTATGTCTAATGGTAAAGCAAGGAAAGGATTCGCTCTCCACGGAAACAACTCATTTCGAGTTTGGTGTGTCGAAAGGAGTCATTGCTTTGGACCCATAATCCTTTCCTTGGCTTACCATTGAACAATGTTATGTCTTACGTATATGAATCTCGAAAATATTTGTCCTCTATCAACTTTGGGGCTATGAGAAGAAATAGATTATCATTTCATTATATCACCAATGACGAAAGGAAAGAAATCATTCCACGATTCATATAACAATATCGCTAGTGCTATACGAATAGTGAAGTAATGTATTTCTTCGTTTCGACTTTGGGGATACAATGTGATATTTGAAACTACGCAAGTCACCATTTCATTTAATTCACACTATCTAATATATTCGTATCGCCAAAGACAAAAAAAATAGAAATACTTCCACGATTCATATAGCATGGGCATGATATGTCCAGAGGTAAAGCAAGGAAAGGATTCGGTCTTCGACGACAACGACTCATTTCGAGTTTGGTGTGTCAAAAGGATTCCTTGCCGTGGACTCAAAATATTTTCCTTGGCTTACCTCTGACCATATTATGTCTTATGTATATGAATCTCGAAAATATTTATCCTCTTTCGACTTTGGGGCTACAAGATGAAATAATATTAACATGGGCGACATTGTTACAAGTCTACTTTCCGCATACTTAGGTTGGGCACGCAAAATGAAAATGTCGCTGATGGATCTGGGGTGCAAGTAGAGTATATGCACAAACCTCCAGTATACTTGGCACACCAGATCTAGCAATGGCATGGTCACACACATGATGCCACAACACGTTTTAATCATCGATATTTCGAAGAAAGACAAAGAAACAAAACCACAAGAAGTAGGGTGGCAATAATAAATCAAAAGCAACAAGCACTTAAAATAGTTCATAACACAAATAACTAGCTAGTGTCGCTCACAATCAAGTTCAACGGTTGATGAAACATACTCTAGAGGTTTTTATAGGCAAGTTTAACATAGTGATAAGAGGTTACAACATGAGTTAGGAACTAACAACTAGCAACCTAGGCAATGAAATCATCAAGACTTCTTCGACTGTTGAGTCGGCTTTGGGGGGTGGGCATTGATGAAGCATGACCGAGTTTTCGCCATCTGCATGAATGTCCTGCTGTCACCCTGCTGCGCTAAGTGTTCGTCTATTTCCCTGTTGGTCGGTGTATAGCCACCGTAGAAGGTTCCCCCGGATTTTATGACTCCCTGGTGCACGATTGTCGTGATTTCCTCCTAAATGTCAAAGAAGTGTTGCCTGAGGTTGCGACCATGTATGCATGCAAGCCTTTCAGCCCATCTCACGAGGTTAGTAGATGGCAGAGTTTTGCTCTCCATGTAATTGAAGAACGCCTTCATGTGGTAAAGGGCGTAGAAGGCATCCTTCCCGCTGCCAGACGGCTCCTTGACGCAGGCGAACTACATAATGTGGAAGAACACGTGCGCGCCGAACTTCACATGTGGCATTGTCAGTTTTACACCTCCCACTGCGATGTAGCCGGTGAGAGCACCATCAAGAATTTTCTTGATATTGGTGTAGTTTTTCTGGATTGCACTATTTGAGTCGAGGTACACGGATGTTGAGCATTTCCAATTCAAGCATATGAGCACGCAGCCTAGACGATCACCCTCCATGATGGGATGGTAGGGAAGGAGAATCGCATCCTTGTCCGAGTATGTTTGCAGGAAGGTTCAGAGGTAGTCGGTCGCCAGTGCTATGTCCTCATCATCTTTCAGGACAACATCATGCATGAAGTAGGGATCAACTATCTGGATGCCCGGGATCTTGTCTGTGGTGATCTGCATGGCCATATTGAGCGAGAATAACCGGACTAGGGTATTGTGCAGCCGGAACCAATTCAACATGTCAAAGATGTCGGTATGCTGCACGTAGAAGATATCCCCCGGGGGGTACATTGATGAAGCACGACACATGAGAAGGCACCTTAGCCATGAAAATGAGGTACGACTGATCGTTCTCACGAATGTGGTGCTCCTCAATTGTGAGACAGCTATAATGAAGATTGCACATTTGAGAGTCAGTGACCTCGAGCAACCAGTTACACATCATCGGTGCACCTGCCACGTGATGTTGATTCCTGGCTTGCCCCGCAGGGCCATCTTGAGCCTAGAGAACAAGATTTGGATTCTTGCCCCGGTCACCCTTAGGCTTCCTTTTGCGACCCTTCTTCCTACCCTTTGCAACGTAGGCCACCGCGTTCACCTCACCAACCGCCTTATGGAGGGTGCTAGGACTGATCACAGGAACTGCTAGCCTCGAGGGCGGGTGGCGGCATCTCCTGACTAGTTGGGAAGAGACACACCTGGCAAAGGGGTTTCGCCGGTGTTGGTTGGGTATCGACAAATTGATGTGTGCTTGATGGTGCCACCTCATACCAATCAGAAAACCTTGTGTTAACAAACTGGTCGCCGAAGTTTGGGTCAATTTCTCCATCATCATCATAGGGATTATGTCCCATGTTGTCCAAGTCTGCCATCTTGAATTCTTCATCATGTGCTGGCTGTGCTACCTCTCGGGTGATAATTGAGCTGGTCCTCCGTCCCCAAGCGGATCTGGCTCTTCGGCCATAGGTACAAGTAGCCGAAGTCATTACTAAGGACCGTTGCCGTCTCCTCATCATCCCATCCTTGAGGTTGAGAGGGAGGTTCCACTTTCTCGTAGCCCGGAAGCACCATACTGTATCTGACATTCATCATGTCGGGTGGCATTGTGACATTGTGCATTTTGCGGTTCTCCGGTTAAACGCTAGTACCCTTGGCAACATCCTTCAACTCGCCGCCCACAGTTCATTAGAGTGCAAGGAGTGTATCCCTGTGAAAGACATGTAGGCCGGTCGTTAGTAAAACAGAGACCAAGTCATCTGTGTGGTTAAGCCTCCCAACTCACCCTTTAATTAGTTAGTTACCTTGAGGGCGTCGAACTCGGCCAATGTCGAGGCACCGCCGCAGGTAGGCTTGAGTGCGCAAGTGGCGGAGCGGCTGCTTGATGGCACGGTGGTGCGGGCCAGCGCGATCCCCGCAGCGGGCGAGTTAAGCTCCGGAGCTAGAGGAGTCTCCACCACCAAGTCCTGTTGGAGGAGTCACCGGCAACTCCGGCCACGCCACATTGTCCGATTGGGTGCTGTCGAGGTTGGGAACCGGTGGTGACCCTTGTTTACCACCCTTCTGCCACTTGATGTACTTTTCCATGTAGGAAGGAAGGATGATGTTGAGCTTATCATTCACTTGTGACTGGACTTATGCATGGACTTATGTATGAACTCGTTCTTGGAACTTTGTCTTGGCAGCTAACATAGCCTCGTTCACGACATCTTGGATTATATTAGGAAAGGCTTCCACCTTTCACTTAGGTGTCTTACCTCGGCGCTTTCGGCCTTCTTTCCCTTCCGCTCCGGGGTGCCATAGTACTCGGACCATGTTATGCCGCCAAAGCCAACCACACGACCAGCTGACGACGGGGTCGCCAGGGGCTCGGCATTCTTGGTCTGGTTCATCGCTGTGTTAAAAGTGGTGTCCCACTTGGCGACAGGCACTGACCCCTGGGATGAGGAGCTCCTACACTCCTCGTCCTACGCACAAGGAACACAAAGGATTTGATCAGAAAACTAGACTTCATTGATTAATCATGAACGCAATTAATCGACTTGCATGCAAACTACTTACATATTTTCTTATGAAGTCCACCACCTTCGTAGCGAAGGGGCCGGTGGGCTCCGAGGAATAATCAGAACTCCCTTTCGACTTTGCAAACCAGGCCCTGACAAAGTTCTTTGCCTGCTTATCCTTTATGTCGTCAACGGGTGGTGTCAAACCCTTTGCACGAGCGTCGACGTCCTCCTTCTCCCATTTGGGAATCGCAGCTCTATAACCGCCGGAGCTGAGATGGTGGGTACCAATGTTCATCTCATACAACCCCTTGAAGTACAGACTCTTGGCCTTTCCCACGGTGGATTCACATCTGGCCTTGAACACCTTGAAGTCTTCTTCCTTCACCAGAGGCTCCTTCTTGATGACCTCTGAATAACTTAGCTTGTCCTCGAAAATCAGCTTCTTCACCGGGACCTTCCAATTCGACAAGGCCTTGGTCATCTTCCTGAAGGCGTACTTGTTCACCAGATTCCCTTTGAGATTGTCATTATTGTACTTGTGTTCCTCATCACTCGGGAACGCATATTGTGCGTGTAGCTTCCGATAGAGCTGGATGAGGAAACCCTTGTTCTCTTCGGACTTCGGGTTCTCCATGTTGATGTTAAGGATATACTTTCCGGGTATCCTCACTGTGCCTCACTGACCAGGGTGGCCTACTTCAGGTTAGAGCTTTGCTTCACGGGTGGCCCTGTCAGGGAGAAGAAACTGAGTTCAGTCTGGCTACGGGAAGGCCCAGATGACTTAGCAACATAGGCCTGCAGTGTTACTTGTAGTTTAAGATGTAGTCTATAACCGACTCTTAGTCATAGCCAAATAGGTCTCTCTTGTAAACCCTAGGCCAGATATCCATATAAGCCTTCCTTGGGAGAGCCTTTAGGGCACCTGACAATAGTCTACAATCTCAACTCACACTGGCGAAACCCTTGTAACATATATTTCGGGTCTGACGTATTACTGGATTCCTACCAAGAGTAGGATCCGTCCAAAGCCGGCAGATTTGAACCTGGGTAAACTTGTGTGCTCACTGTCCCGGAATACCGTACATCTCATGCCCCTCTCTTCCGCACGCCTCGAGGACCCCGTCATAGCGTACATGTCATCAATCCAACAATAGTTGGCGCCCACCATGGGGCAAGTGAGCTTCGAATCTGTGTTCCGGTCGGAATCTGCAAGAATCGAAATCCCCTAGACCATCACCGTCGATCGCATCCTCTACGCCAGCTACATCCCTCTCATCATTCTCGACGAGACTTGGATTCTGGCTAGGGAGGTTGTGACTGCCTACACCATTATCTCTTTCGGTGAGATCAATGTTTACATCAACTTTGCAGAACCTGCCACACCCACCCCAGTGATGATGATAGAGGGAGAAGAAATTTCTTGCTCCGCTCTATCCGCGGAGGCGGCGGAGTTTCGGTCCCAAAAAACCCTAATCCTACCCAGCCCGCACCTGTTGCGGACATAGTGGATAAAGCTGAGCCTGAAGCAGATCTCGCGGTGAAAGTCAAATCTGGAGTGGATCTCCCTTGAGAGGCCGAATCCCAGATCAACCCACCTGCCGAGGTCGAAATCCAGGAGGAACAAGTCAACAACACCGGTTCCGGCTCTTCTAACGCTAGAACAGATCAACCCTTCCTGAGGCATACGTTGAGGTGCATGATGATGAAAGATGCAAGCATGGATGAGGTTCTCGAAGCCATCCGAATTTTCGAGGAAGCCCACAAGGAAAGCCGCAACTACCTCAAGACGCACACATTGCACATTGTCAGATATGTTGGATCCGGATCTAGCTCTGCCGATGCTAGAGACAACGAAGCCTTGGTGCTGGAGGCGATCGGAACAAACACCGACTTACCAACGTCTTCGGATGACTCCATGATGTTGGAAGATTTTCGAAAGTTCTCCATGGAATACGAAGAGGAGTTCAACTCCAAAGCTTCAGAAGGAGAAGCCATGGACGAAGGATCTGGAGAAAACTCTCCCAAAGCGCATGGTGACATGGAACTCGGAGCTAACCCCGATATGCAGATGTCCGAAAGTACCGATAAGAGGTTGACTCTGGGAAACGGACCCAAAGCCATCTTTGCTACCGGCGCTGCCAAGAAGGCAAAGAAGAACAAGAAAAACAAGACCTCGACAAAAGACCCTCCAGCGGAGGAAGTGGTTGCCGAGGATTACAAGGAGGAATCAGATAGAGCTTTAATCCTAGACGAGCCCAAAGAAACTTCGGTGGATGGACACATGATGACCGCTGGCGCACGTAAACTCATCGACGCTACGTTAACTACCCCAATCCCTACTACTGCAAAACTTACTGTTGTGGAATTGGAAGAAAGGGCTGAAGCCCTAGAAGCGCATCGCCAAGTACTCCTGGATGAGGCCAAAAACATCAAGTAAGAGAAGAAGGGCATAGCTACAGCGGAGAAGCTCATCTCTCTACAGCATCAGAAGACCCAAAAAGGCCACGTACGGGCCGACAAATTTCCAGAAGTCCGCAAGGTTCTCTTTGAGGGAGATTGGGGGATGCATCGGTTCGATAGCAATGGAGATCTGGTGTACCCAACGCTAGTACAGAACACCGCTGCCGCTCGAGATATCCTTGCAAATAACCCACGCCTAGAAGAGGTTCATTTGGGCATAAAGATACTCACCAAGGGTTTGGAGCAACAGAAGGTTGCGAAATCCAGAAGCGGAAAACTGGTCTCTCAATCCGACCAGTGTCGCATGGATCTGGCCTGGGATGATATCAGGGCCCAACGGATGTCGGAACAGCATCACCGTTCCGACCGTCGAAAGACAACTATTCAAGAACCGGATCTTCAGGCCAACGGCACAGAACCACACTTGACTAGAGCAATGTTGCCCCAATCGCAGAGCGAGACGCAGTTGCAACACTGTATCCGAGACACCCTCCTTGGTGAGAGCCAAACAATCACAGAGAACAAGACAAAGAGCAAGTCCGGAGGAGGACCGTCAAAAGATGTCGCCTCCTAGACATACAAACCGTCCGGCTGAACCTCACCAAGCTGCAGGGAACAACAGACAAAGGAACGACGAACAACGCGCCGAGTCAAGACGGCAGGGGGCTCATCGTAATGAAGACCCTCCCCGGAAACCGAATAATGACGCTCTGGACGAAGGCCGGCGATCAGCTGGAAACAATCCACCTGATCCACCCTCTCCACCAAGTAGCCACCATAATGGCTCTCAAGGAGGGCACCGTGGCGGAGGAGGTGGTGGCAGAAGTAGAAGTCCGGCTCCAAGGCACCATAGCCACAACCGTCAATCAGGACGGCGGTCTCTGTCCCCAAGTGAGACGAGACATCGGATCAACTCCAACATAGAGGCACAGCTCTATTAGAACGACGAAATCTATGTTTGTCCAAAATGCTTCGGACCACGCATCAGAGCAACAAGATTCCTAGAAGAATTTGATATCTCAAGGCACATCCAGCCCTATGACGGTGTAGCTCGGCCAGATACTTGGCTCCAGGATATTTTCCAAGCTTGCTGCATCCCCAAAGGCGAAAATAGCTTGGTTGCAACCCGATATCTCCCACTTATGCTGCGGAAGACGGTCCGATCCTGGCTAAATGTAGTTCTGGAAAACACTATCCACAACTGGTATGACATGCAAAGTGCGTTCTTTTCAGAATTTTGAAGGCACATATCAAAGGCCCTGTACGGTAGGAGACATGCAGTGTTGCACCAAGAAAGCCGAAGAAACTTGCCGAGATTACCTCGGATGATGGATCGACACCAAGAACTCTTGTGAGGGAGTGAATTACTGTAACTACCTCGGTGAATTACGCTCTTAGTTGCATGCCTGGATGAACGAAAGTGGTTAAAATAGTACGGTGGGGCCCAGGGCCACTCACAGGTAGACCTGTCAGCCGTCCTAACCACTTCCAGAACATCGGGACAAGAACGAGCGGCGTAATAAGAAGGCGAAGGGATCAACTACATACACAAGTGAGTATGTATGCAAGCCACCATACAACTGTTCACAGAGCCATTCCATCTAAAAGAAATAGAAATATTGCAACGCCATACGGCAAGATCCAAATATCCTAGATAGACATAATAGTTTAGGATAGCTCATCATGCATCAAACATCAGAGTATCAAGCGGAAGCAGAAAACAAGATCCAAGTACGGATAAGAAGCAAATCGGCATAAGATGCCTCATAAATAAACACATCCCGCCCACAGATCTCACGGATCCCCATCCCCGGAATCTCTACACCGAGTGGTCGTTGCCAACATCATCTGTCTCCTCCACCCAGTATCCATCTTGCGAGTACACCTATTCATCTGAATCAAACAATTTATCGTGTGAGACCCTAGGGGTACTCAGCAAGTCTTTATGCCTCTAAAGGGGACATATACCTGGGGTGACGCAATTGCAGCAAAAGATAATAACTAACAAGTCTGTAGATCCTCGCTAACCATCCGCCTAACCAATGATAGACGGATGTCCGTTAATTGGTAACAACAGTTATAACAGTATAATTAACAGATCCATCCTCCTTCTCGCTTACCAACGAGACAGCGGACGAACAACCCATCCGTTGGCAGTTTTATTAACCATTCCATGAGTTGCATTATTTACTAATTAGGTACTTAGTCAGATTAAAAGCGGTACTTTAGTTATACTTGTCTATGATCGAGAAACTGTGCTGCAAGTCGTCCATAACCGCGGACACGGCTTTCAGAAAGATTTACCCTGCAGGGGTGCACAAATATCAACACACACTCGATCAACCTTGGAAAAACAAACTCAAAACCCAACGAGGCATTCACGACAAAGCAATCACAGGATTCAGAAGTATTTCAGGGGGGCACCCCATTAAGCTACCCGCAACGAAGCTAGCTCTCTCCAAGACGGACTCAAGGTTTGCGCCAATGGCTGTAAACGACTAGGAACCCAAAAATGTGACTGGGCTTGTCGATACCACGAAAACACTCCGCAATCCTAAACAGTACAGGTGCTCCACGCACAACCTGAACTAATACAGTAAAGCATGGCATAAGTATAGGATAGTAACAAAACCCCAAACTACATTGTGGCCCCAAGAAATAGAAATGAATCAAGCTCTGGCTCAGGGGGGTCCATAAGGCCTCCCGGATGTGGATAGTGCGAATAGTCAAGGAACAGGAATCAAGTACTCGGGGTCCTACGGGACACAAGTGAGCATGAAAAACCAAATAGTAGATATTGCTCACCAGTGCCTCTTTCATTAGTTATCCCATTACTACCCAGGTTAAGTTGTTTAGGTACCTCGTTACCCATCAGACACTCACATACCCTACACATGCTTTTCTATGACTCGCATGGCTCAAACAACTCCTGTAGTAATGGCTCATGGGATGGAGGAACAAGCTTCGGTGGGCTTTAAAAGTAAAGGCTATGCAATACTTGGGATTCAATTTAATGCAATCGCGACTCAATGATGGAAGAATAAGATAGAGGCAATAGGTAGTATATGTATGCAAGCATGTGGTAGTGCTTGCCTGGCAGCTCAGTTGAAGCGAGAGATGGATCTGGGTAGAACTCCTGTGAATCCTCATAATGCTCCTGCTGGGCGTCTATTCGAAGAAGAACCAAACAAACAAGGGCCAACATAAATAAAGTGCACAATCATATGAACAAAAATGCGACAAGAAAACAAGCATGCCATGATGAATGATGCACCATTTTACATGGCAATAATGTAGCATGGCATGGGTGAGGTGTGGGGTACAAGAATAAAGCATTTTATTATTTATGTGGTCAAGTTTTATTGCTATAAACAGTTCTGATTTTTAATAATGACATGATGCATGCTTCAATTCAGAACAAGGAATGCATAGATAGAACTGTCTCGTCGCGCTGATCGATTTAGACATATTATTTGTTAAATTTGGAGTTATAGATTTAAAGTTATTAATTAATTCAGAAAAAGGGCATTTTATTGTAATTTTAACCATCTCGAAAATTTAAAGTTCTCAAATAATATTATGAATGGCATATTTGAAATCCTCTCGTTTTTCTGATTCCAAAACATATATCATATGTATTATTTGGAATTAGAATTCAAAAGTTATTACAAACAGATTTAAATTTGTATTTAAACATTTTCTGGAATTGTTTTATTAAACAGATAAACAAAAAGGCTTTTTATACTCAGGCACTCCTAGCCACAGCCACCGACATGTGGGGCCGCGCTGAGCTGGCGAGAAACCACGCGCAGGAACGTTTTGCACCACGAGCTGAGATAGCCCATGCGGCTGACAGGTGAGGCCAGCGGGCTCGCAGGCCCACACGACAGCGAGCGAACCAGGGGGTGCGACGTGGGGGGTCTAGGGGCTATGGGTTGAGGTTTACAAAAACCCGGGAGCCTTTTAGCAAAACTTCGACGGGAGGCTGACAGGTGGGGTCGGAGGGGAGCGTGGGTTGAGCAGAAAAAAGGTTGGGGGGGTTGTGCAAAGCGTGCAGCTGCTACTGTACTTCTTCTCTGAATTTTCTGTCGACAGGTCCGTGTTCGGCAAGGACAGATCGCGGCGCGAGGACTCGATCTAGCGATCTCGTGCGCGCGCGGTGGCGGCTACCGCTGCGGTGGCCAAGGGGTTGGGGCTGGTTTGCGGTTGCGCGGCTAGCTAAGGTGGAAACAGTGCGAGGACGGTCGGCAGACGACGGAAGCTCGCCGCGCAGAGAGCGCTCGAAGAAACATGCGGCGCGAACAGTGACCGAGAAGGACCTAGAGGATGTCATGGGAGTAGGGTAGCTCACCGCGAGGTGGACAGCGGTGGTGGATCGGGTCGGGCAGCGACGAATCGGCGGCGTAGCAGGCGGCCGGAGGCGTTAGGGTTTCACTCAGCGCGTCGGCGTGTGGCGGGGCTGGGCCGGCTCCTCCTCGCTGTTGTGCACGGGGCGACGCAGAAGGATCTCCTCGGCTTCCTCGACACCCAAAACTCCTCGGCTTCCTCGACACCCAAAACGCAGAAATAGCGGTTTTCACTACTACTTTCGGGTCTGGAGGACGAGGAGGGCGCGGTGCTGGCCGTGGACATGGTCGTGGGACATCAAGGGTCCAGGGTAGACATTGCCAATAACACGTGCGTGCATCACTTAGATCCCAACGGGGGCTCATCCGACACAAACACCGAGTGTCATTTCAATGATGACATCAAGAAGGAGGATACCACTGTCTACAGAGCTAAGCGAAAGAAGGGAAAAAAGAACCTCGAAAAAGAGAAAGAGACCAAGGAAGATTCTGACATGGAGGAAGCTGATACTTCAAATCCCAAGTTAGATGGAAACAAAATCTTCCCAACAAAGAAAGACACTGACATCACTTTCCTTGGGTCTCAACCAGCTAAGGTCAACAAAGTAGTATTGCACGAACTCAACACGACTGTTCCGGCCGTCCCACAATACTTGGACAGGTCGGAAGTGGCAATCACCTTTGTCCGCCCTGATCATCCGCCTAAGTTGCACATGCGAGGAAAATATGCCTTGATTGTCAATCCACTTATTGACGGTTATGGTTTTTTCAAGACTCTCATGGACGGCGGCAGCAAGATCAACATTTTATATGTCGAAACGCTACGTCAGATGCGGATCTCAAAGACCCAGCTGAATCACAACTCTATGATTTTGCACGGAAATGTCCTAGGAAGACAAGCAAATTCCCTGGGAGAGATCACTTTGGATGTCACCTTTGGTACTCCAAAGAATTATCGGACGAAGCTACTTTACTTCGAAGTGGTCCCGTTCAAAAGAGCCTACCATGCTATATTCGGACGGCCAGCTTACTAGGCTTTTATGGCTCGTCCGTCTTACATTTACAATATGATGAAAATTCCAGGTCCCAACAGAGTGATCACCATCAGGGGAGACCCGAAGAAAGTGCGAGAGTGTGAGGACGAAAATTCCGCCTTTGCTAAAGCCGTGTTACACGCCCAGGAGTACCAAGAGATCAAGAAGACCATCGACCTGTCCAAGATTCCCGCAACGAAGAAGGAGGTGACAAACCCGACTTCGGAGTTCAAGGCATCGGAAGAGATGAAGAAGACATTGTTGAAGGATGATGACCCCTCCAAGGTGACCCAGATAGGTGTAGGTTTAGACCACACATAGGAAAATGCGCTCGTCAAGATACTCAAAGCAAATTAAGATATATTTGCATGGCAGCCATCTGACATGACAGGAGTACCTAGGGAACTTGCCGAACACTCTATAAATGTACACCCAAACGCTCAACCCGTCAAACAGTCCTTACGACGCTTCGGCGATGAAACGCGAAAAGCAATAGCTAAGGAACTAGCCCGGCTCGAGTTAGCCGGATTCATAGAAGAGGTCATCCACACTGAGTGGTCGGCCAATCCTGTAATGGTCCCTAAAAAGGACACTACTAATTTAAGGATGTGTGTTGATTATACCGCCTTAAAAAAGGCTTGTCCCATAGATCCGTTAGCTCTGCCTAGGATTGATCAAGTTATCAATTCTATGGCAGGCTCGAAACTCCTATGTTTTCTCGATGCATATTCCGATTATCACCAAATTCGGATGAAGGAATCAGACAAAGTCAAAACTTCATTCATAACCCCCTTCGGAACCTTCTGTTTCGTTATGTTGCCCTTTGGGCTAAAAAACGTAGGAGCTACCTACCAGTGCACTATGCAGCATTGCCTCCATGACCAAATCGGACGCAACGTCCATGCATATGTGGGCAACATTGCAGTGATGTCAAAAATGAAGGAAACCTTAATTTCTGACTTGGAGGAGACATTCGCCAATTTATGCAAATACAACATAATGCTTAACCCAAAGAAATGTTTCTTTGGAATCCCAGGCAGAAAATTCTAGGATTCATCATGTCACAAAGAGGCATAGACGTGAATCGCAACAAGATCAAGGTTATACTCAATATTTCTAGGCCTACTCGCCTGAAGGACGTTGAAAGACAAACTAATTGCATTGCTGCAGTCAGACGATTTGTGAGCCAGCTCGGTGAAAAGGCCGCACCACTTTACAAGCTCCTGAAAAATACCAAAAAATTCGTTTGGACTGATGAAGCTGAAGCTGCACTACAAGACCTGAATACAGTACTCTCGTCCACTCCTATCCTCATAGCACCGGAACCTCGGGAACTGATGTTGCTCTATATCGCTGCGACAAATAGGGTCGTCAGTGTAATCATGGTGGTGGAAAGACCAGAGGAAAAACAGAAACACCCGGTGCAGTGTCCGACTTACTACCTCAGCGAAGTCCTAACTGAATCTAAGCAGCGGTATCCGCACTATCAAAAGCTGGCTTACGGTGTGTTCTTCGCATCCTAGAAGCTATGGCATTATTTTCAGGAACATCCAATTAGCATGGTGAGCACAACTCCCATGAGAGATATCATCAACAATAGCAATGCTACAGGACGTGTCGCAAAATGGGGCATAGAGCTTTCAGCTTTCGACATTGAGTATAAACCTCATCCAACAATAAAATCCCAAATCCTTGGTGACAACAGATAATTTGACCCTCCGAGAGTCGTTATATTGGACCTTCCATTTTGACGGGTCTAAGGCGTTCGGGGGCTCGGGGGCTGGCGTGGTACTCAAGTCACCCCAAGGAGATAAACTTTTCTATGTGTTGCAGATTTATTTTATGGCAACAAATAACATTGCCGAATATGAAGCACTGCTACATGGAATCTGGATTCCTAAGGATATAGGCATCCGACGATTAATGTGTTATGGAGATTCGGATCTTGTTGGTCAACAAGTGTCGGATATCTGTAATGCAAACAAACATATGGCATCATATAGAGTTGTCATGGATGAATTATCGAAATCATTTGAAGGGTTTGAGGTTCAACACATCCCTCGAACAGAAAACGAGGAAGCAAATGCATTATCTCGAATAGGCTCTGCACGGAAAAAGGTCCTGGATGGAGCTTTTTTAGAGCACCTCCAAGTTCCTTCAATAAAAGGAGTTGACGAGGAATATCCGACCAAATCTGACTCACCTTTAGTTGCAGTTCTGGCTGTGATTCCCAGCTACACTCAACCCTACCTTGATTACTTGGTAGATACCAAATTACCTGAAGATGAGGTTCTGAGCCGGTAGATTGTCCGACGAGAAAAAACCTATACAATAGTAAATGGTGAGCTCTATAAGTAGAGCCTGTCTAGTGTATTTCAGCGTTGTGTATCTCCGGAAGAAGGAGTGGAAATCCTAAGGGAAATCCACGAAGGAGAATGCGGTCATCACGCTGGAGCCAAATGGGGGCATTTTCTAAAAATACTACCATCGGGTATAACTCTAGATTTTCTAGTTTGTACTTTGGTTATTTATCTGATTGCCGAATGGGGGCATTTTCTGAGTAGTGAATTGTTGGTACTAGAAGCCAGCTCTGTTTCCGAGTTTAAACTGGTTTAGCAATTGAGCTCCATTTCTCGGCAGAGATTCCGTGTGGAAGGTTAGCCGGCTCATGGAAAGGACGAGGCGGAAAGCCAGCTAAACGATAAGTGCAGACAAGAGAAATAAGTGCTTATGTAAACATTTCAGGAACGATAAATATAAAGCCAAATGTGCTAAATAGGAATATCAAATCTTAGCACTAGCAAGAGTATTACACTACCTATTTACAACCCAATTGTTTCAGAATAACATATTTTTTCTTCTGGCACTTTTACAATGTAGGAGCAGAGGAAGGAGCAGCCGGCTCAGTGGAGAAATCACCCTCGCCCCGATATCTTTCCGAGACATTCAAATCCGATACGGTTTGTTCGTCGTCGGAAACTTCACTAGTTTCTTCGGCAGGCAGAGGAGGCGTCTCTACACGAGTGTAGAAAGGAGTTTCGTAGCTGGTAAGATCAGCTACGTGACATCCATATCCGGAGCAGGAGTCCATGATGGCCTTGATATCTTGCACCTGTTCGTCTTCGTCTACAGTCGAATACCCTCTGGTCACTTGCTAGATTTCCATGCTTCCATGGTGGCTCATGACCATGGTGAGAGCGTTCTGTGCTGCAGTTCACGCATAGGACATGTTCCAGTCCTTGATGAGCTAGAGCATCTCCTTGCCCTTGTCTCGCACCACAAAGCCGGACATTTTGTTCATGTCTGAAACCTTGAGCACTTCACCAATATCCTCCAAAGACTTGTGTAAGCCGCATGGTGCGAGACTCGGTGGAGGAGGAATCCAGTAAGTTCAGAGGACCCGCGCCTCAAATGCAAAGGTTAGAAAGCATATACGAATTCCTAGAATTGGAAAAGCAGAAAGTCAGAAAGAAGGAAACATACCAAAGATGACATCGTCAACTTTGGTCTTCTCTTCCCTAAGGCTCTGGAGTTTAGCCCGGAGTGCCTCGGTGATGTCCTTCTCTCTGAATAGCTCATTACTGAGATCCGAGATTTTCTTATCCTGAAGCATGATCTTACGATCATGCTCTTTAGTGGCCATGGAGGAGGATTCAAGAACTTGAGCAATGCTTTTTTCTCGATCCGCCTTAAGGTTATCCAGCTCTTGTCATAAGTTGGCGTTCTCCACCTCCAGGGTCTTCAGATTCTCGGCCTCTTCAATCATGGCAAAAGATTGTTTAACCAGTGCTGTAAGTAAAAGACAATAGTTGAGTATGAAATTACACTATGAAAGCAAAAAAGAGCAAGGGTAAGGCCTGAAATGATTTAGCTTCAGCCTCATTTCTTGACACTTTTAACTAATCATTTTCAAAATGGAGAGCTTTGATCGCTCTCCGCTTGTTGCAGATATGCCTCAACAATTCCTGGTTATATGAATTAAATTTCTGTAAGTCAAAATACCCAGAGTTAGAAGTCTACTAAAGCCTCGAGCTAATATTTTTTACTAATATCAGCACGAGCCTTAGGGCTATACTAGGTCATTCTTTGGCATCCTATGAAAGCATAAATCTAGATTATCTATCCAACTTCATGCTTGGGGGATAGAGGATATGATATGAAGTAAAGTAAAAATTGAGTTAGAATTCCGACTTACATGTTGTTCATGAGTGAGTTTGCTCAAGCTCATGTTCACTTCGGTGGTAACCTTCTCGGCGAGGGTTAGTGGGATCACTGGCGGTGTCGGAAGCTCACCAGTTCTCAGTTTCTTGTCGTTAAGACGGGCGTGTTCAAGAAGTGCAGAGTACTGGATGTTCTCTGCTTCTTGTGCTTCTTATTCGGCAGTGATAGTCCGGCTTTCCAAGCATTGCATGGCCAGCCGTTGGATTCCCTCCGCAGATTTCCGAGAAATGCCAAGTTTGGCAAGAACCGAATTGCTGAGAAGGTTTTCAACCAAGGTTTCTTCCAAGGGATAATTACCCGTAGAGGGTTCACCCTTATCAAAACCTGAGTCACCCATGGTGACGTCAGTTAGCAACCCAAGGATCACTGGCTCTGGTTGAGCGAGATCTTGTGAGGAAAGTTACCTCTTCACAACAGGCATTTCTTTTGTGCTGATAGACACTGTCGAAGCCTTGCGCTTTCGAGTAAGCACATCCGACAGTGGGACCAACTCTCCATCATCCTGAGATAACTCAGGAGGATATCCCTCGATAGGAGCAAGATCCAACTCAGGGAGGTCAGCAAGCTGAAAAGGGAAAAGTATCTCAGTATTGCAAAACAGTGTATAAGATTAACACATAATTCGAGTTAGTGCTGGAAAACTTACTGGTATCACAGGATTGTCAGCTATGTGCATGTCTAAAGACAAATCCAGAATTTTCCTCTCGAGCCGCTCCTTGATCAGCCACTTGATTTGGCACTCATAGTCCTTCTTCGAGTAGGACATGGAGCAGATTTGGAGAGAGTCCGTCTTGCTCTTGGTGACAGAGTGCATAAGACGGTATCCATGGTGTTGAAGAGGCTGAATCTAGCACGCCAGCCAGCAGTGCACTGAGTCGGATCCTTTCAGATCCTTGTGCTTCATAAGATATTTGATATGCCTGTTTGCAAGAAGCAGATCGTCCGTGAGAGCTGGAGCATCCGCGTCCTAGGACTCTTGGGGCATGGCGGCGCCGTCGACAAAAGACGGCAAAGCAATAGCTTTGCCAGGAGCCGGTTTGTCCTTATGATAAATGAACATGGACGACCACTTTTTCACCGACTCGCTAGCCTTAATCCTAGGATAGACGTGTTCTCTCCTAACAGAAAAGCTAACATTCTGGTAATATAGGGGTTACTAGCGGTGATTGAAATTCTCTGGGTTTCGAAGTAGAACCAAAAAAGAAGAAGGCTCGGGCTAATGCCGAGATACCCCATGAGGTGGGGCTTGGCATTTTCAAGGACGCACGGGATCCATACCCCGCAAAAACTTTCTTTCTCCGCCGCCGCCATCGCTGCCACCTCCGTTGTTGTAGAAGATGAGGCTTCAACCATCTTGTGGGCTCCGGTAACCTCGTATGGGCGGTGCAATGGGAGTTGGGGAGGCAGAAGAGCTCTGTTTTCGCGGGAAGCGTCGGGAGGAAGGAAGGAGCGCAAGTACTGGTGAAGAAGATGGAAGCGAATCCTAACCACTTATATCATCCACCTACGCCAAGATGTGTGTAAACGCAATAGTGAAACATGCCACGCATCGTGGAAGGAGCTGGGTAACCTCCTCGCGAGGATTACACTGCCTCGATCTCCACACACGCATTAAAGCGACGCCTCAGTTCTGCACGAAGCGGATCCACCAACGGTCATTGTGTCAGGAATGTCTGGCAATGATGTGACTTGACCTTGACTGGTGTCAGGTTATGTCAGAGACCAAGTTCCGGCTTAGTTCGAATTTCAAGCTGGAAACCTGAATAACGTATTAATGGGTCCGACTCATTTTTGAGACTTGGATCCTATCCTTTCTTTTGAAGTTTCAAGAACCCTTCAAGATTTTGCAAGATGAGGATCAAGCTAGACGATGATGGAATCAGACTCTGGATCTTGGAGGCTTCTGGGGCCTGCTCTTGGTGATATACTTTCCGGGTATCCTCACTGTGCCTCACTGACCAGGGTGGCCCACTTCGGTTAGATCTTTGCTTCACGGGTGGCACAGTCAGGGAGAAGAGACGGAGTCCTGTCCGGCTATGGGAAGGCCTAGATGACTTACTGACATAGGCCTGCAGTGTTACTTGTAGTTCAAGATGTACTCTATAACTGACTCTTAGTCGTAGCCGGATAGGTCTCTCCTGTAAACCCTAGGCCAGATATCGATATAAGCCATCCTAGGGAGAGCCTTTAGGGCACCTGACAATAGTCTACAATCTCAACTCGCACAGGCAAAACCCTTGTAACCCATATTCCGGCTCTGCTGTATTACTGGATTGCTAGCAAGAGTAGGATCCTTCCAAAGTCAGCGGATTCGAACCTAGGAAAACTTGTGTGCTCACCGTCCCGTAATACCGTACGTCTCACACCCCTCTCTTCCGCACGCCTCGAGGACCCCCTCATGGCGTACTTGTCATCAATCCGACGATAGTTGATGATGATGGTGTTTTAGAGGATTGCCGCGTGCTAGTTTGACTAACCCACGACAAACTCTTCTGACTCCAATGGCGCACCTTTAACGCTCACGCTTGTGATGACGAACATTTTGATGTCGACCATGATCGGGTTACGATCCTTCCGGACCTTCTTTGATGTGCTACCACCGTCTGTAGTAGCTTCACCGCTGCCATCAGTGGTAGTGTTGTCGCCATCAGCGTCCCCCATCTCCTCATCACCCGACGAGGTATCCTCATCCGCCTCCATCTCGTCATCCCGCGGAACGAATTCCGGGTCCTCTTGGATTCCATGTCCGCCTGCTGCTCCCAAAAGATCTTCTTTCCAGAATGGCTCGACTCCGGTGACATTGCTAAACACACAAATAAATGAAACTAATAAACGAAAAGGAAATGAATCAACATTCGAGCGAAACATAACCTTTGCAGAAAATTTCGCAATAACCTTTGCTAATTTTCTATGTCTTGGAGTGCCAGAAATATGCCGGAACGGAAATGAATCAACATATCAACGAAACATTGGCAACTCAAAAAGAAAAACCTACACAAAAAAGCTTAAATAGGCACAAACATAGCCATTTTGCTGCCAGCATACACAAGCACAACCATACACAACTTGCTATAGAAAAACCACGTGTGATTGTGACTTTGGCTAATTCATTTCCAAACACAATAGATCGTAAACCACTGTGCAAACTCCAAAGAATTGGAGGCACCACCATAACTATGCTTGGATTAATAAAATCCACCAGATCAAGGGATACCAGACTTTAACCATAGTTCAATCATAAAGAATAAGCCACTAGAATCACAACAACTAAGAAGAAATCATTTTCCTAGCAATTATTATCCAAGAATCATATTCATAACAAATTCTATCATAACTGACAGATTCATAGAGAGAAAAGCATGTCTCTGAATTTATAAATAGAACTAGGAGAAAGGACTTAGAATAACATGTTACCAACACTGAATGCAAAATAATGTTTTGAATTAAAAACTTAACTGAGTGGTCATCCCTACCAAGATTCAGTAATGGCAGTGTCAGTAAATATATGCACTACCAAGATTCAGTAAGCCTAGGATAAAATCCAATCAATTGAACGGCTCACAATTGAGTATAGTTGAATTTAATCAACTAAAGCACTCACCTGGAACCCAGAAAAAGCAAAGTAATGTGTTACTGTATTATATTACCACTGTATTAAATTAGCTTGTGGCAGCAGTGTACAGCCAGATTACTGAATTATGGCCGAACTTGTAGTATCCTACAACGTTTGTTTAAGTATTATATGTTCATGCATTGTTTTTACTTGTTGCAGATGATGGAAATAGAGCTAAAGAAGCTAGCGGATACCATAAAAAATATCCATGAAGAAATGTTTTATCTACGATGAAAGGTACAGGGTTTCCTACTATTTCCGACAATGAAGAAACTCTGATATGAAGTTTTTGACCTATTATTTGTCTGGCTAGTATTTTTGGCACTGGTAAAAAGTTCAATTCCTTGATGATCAGTGACGTCATTATGAAAACAAGTGTTTGGCATGTCATTCGTCCAGGGAGGAAGGAATGCAGAACATAAACAAGCAGACCAACTGTATTTCTGATGGTATACTCGAATCCTTTTGCTATGAAACTGTGTTGGTCATACTTGCAAAATGTCAAATCTCTGTCTTAGCTTTTCTCTATCAAAACAGTTGTAAAGTCTGTCAAAGTTGGTGGTCTCCTCCTCCTCGACGGGGAAGGGAGGAGGGGGAAGGGAGAGGATGGATCGATGCTCACCTTGGGGTGCTCGGCAGCAGGTCTTCGAGCAGCGTCGGCGGCGGCAGGCTCCTCCTCCAGGGGGCGGGCTCCTCCTCCACGGGGCGGCGGTGGGCTCCTCCTCCACGTTCGACCACTATGGCTAGTCGCCGAGAGTCAGGGAGAGGGGTAGGGGGAAGGGGAGGGAGACGGGAAGGGGAGGGAGAGGGCTCACCTCGACGACTGTGGACGGAGGGCTACTACGGGCGCGGACAGAGGCCAGCGCGTGCGGAAGATTCTCTGGCATGATGAGATCGATCGAGAGAGAAAGGGGAATCGATCGAGACCTCAATCATTTAGGCAGGTACCATCTTATGCGAGGCGCATATTTGAAAGTGCGCCTCGTATAAGATTACGCGAGGCGCATCTGGCCAGAATGCACCTCGGGTATTCTGCAATACTAGTCAACTAGCACAGTGCCATGTATCTGTCAACAAACAGACACTAGCCCACTAGTTATTTCCCTTGTCCTAGACTGAACCCTAGCCACCCCGTTCGAATCCTGGTGCCAACAATTTTTTGAAAACTTTTTTAAAGGCCATTATTCATGTAAAAACATTCTCCAAACACAATATGAACTAGAAAATATACTAAAAATATTATAAAAATTCAAATATTGCCAAAACAATAAGGAGAGGTTGCAGCCATTTTAGGTACCACCTTATGCGAGGCGCTGATTTGAAAGTGCGTCTCGTATAAGATTATGCGAGGCGCACCTGGCCAAAATGTGCCTCGGGTGTTCTATAGTACTAGTCAAATAGCGCACTGCGCTAGTATCTGTCAACAAACAGACACTAGCTCATTGGTTACATACCTTGTCCTAGTCTAAACCCTAGCCTCCCAGGTTTGAATCCTGGTGGCAACAATTTTTTGGAAACTTTTTTTAAAGGTCGTTTTTCATGTAAAAATATTGTCCAAACACAATATGAACTATAAAATATACTGCAAATATTTTAAATATACAAATATTGCCAAAACAACAAAAAGTGAGTATTATGAATGTGTCTCGACGATACATAATATTCTCAATGCAATATTATAACATACAATGATAATTATGAATGTTTTGATACATAATAGTAGGCCACACACACGATGGTTCTAGACAATGGCTGGAGCGCGCTCGCGTTTCTTGACAATGGTCGTCTTCTTGCCCTTCTTTCTCGCGGTTGCATAGGTTAGGTACGGGACGTCTTCACTACTTCTCTTGAACGAGAGTCCTTTTTTAGGTAGGGTTGTGGTGTACGGTGCTTGGTTGTCGTATCCGTCTTCCATCTTCGGGTCATTGTTCTAGTCAAGTATTGCTCGTTGGCGACTCCGTCCATTCCGATGATGTTCCTTTTGCCTCTCCTGACGACAACTTAGCTAGGATTTGACGGGTCTGTGATGTACCAGCATTGGTCGACCTTGCTAGCTAGAACCCAAGGCTCATTTCTCGCGGGTGCTTTCGCGCTGGTGGTCTTTGACGGTATAACCATGGTCATGAACTATCGGCCTTCTTTCTCGACGCTCTTGGCCCACCTGACACGGAATATCGGCACCTTCTCTGTAATGTAGTTGAGCTCCCAAATCTCCTCGATCCTTCCGTAGTATATTTCTAGGATGTCGCCGGTGTAGAATATCCCTATTACACCTAAGTTATGGTAATCGCAGTTATTCTCCTTTTCCTCGGTGTAGAACGTGTATCCGTTGATATTGTATGCCTGATAGGTCATCAGTTTGTGCGAGGCACCCTATGAAAAGGAGAATATGAGTATATCTTCCTCCGAGTACTCGCCCTACGGTGGATTAGAAGTGACCTTCTCCCTAAACCACCGCGTGAAACCGGAGTTGTGCTCCTTGATAACATCTTCCTCCCTCGGACCTGGTGCCCCCGGTCAGCGTAATTCTTCTTGATAAAATCTTTGTGCTCATATATTTATGGATCGACCAGCAGCACGTGCTGTAGCGTGACCAGGTTTGATCTTTCAAAGTCCTTGGTTCGGACCTCGAGGTCGACATGCTTTGGGTGCCGACCCTTGTGGTGACCCCATCCAGCGAGCCTCCCAAGGTGCTTGTTAAATGGCAGACCAAGAGGGGTCTCGGTTTGTAGAAAAGTTTAGCCAGAAAGAGATGCACTCTTCGGCCAGTAAGCCATTTTCTATGCTTCCATTTGGACGGGACCTATTCTTAACGTATCCTTTGATGTGTCCATTGAGCCTTTCGTACGGCATCATGCTTCGCAGAAACAGAGGACCGAGATGGATGACGTCGAAGAAAGTGAGGGGGGGAATAGATCTCGAACTCGCATATTATCACCACAATCTCGTCATGTAGCCTCTTGAGCTGCTTAATTCCTATCGACTTCCGAGAGATGACGTCGAAAAAGTTGCAGAAGCCAAACAACGTTTCACGGACGTGCTTGTACATTATACCTCGGATCGCTGCCGGGAGTACCTGCGTCATCAGCACGGCGATGTCGTGAGACTTCATCCTGCTGAAGCACTGCTTCGCCTCGTCTAGCCATCTGCTTATCTTACCTATATAGCCGTTCTGAAATTTGACTCCGAGGAGGAACTTCATAAATTGTATGGCCTCCTTCTTACTCAGAGTGAAGCATGAGGCCTTGAGCTTGACCTCGCCATTCTTGACCTGCTTTTTGCCCTTGCGACGATGGCTATTCTGCGTTTCAGTCTCCTCCTCGTCCTCCTCCTCGTCATTGCTAGGTTGTGGTTGAAGTTCATCCCTGATGCCCATATGCTTCAAGTCGTTCCTTGCCTTCAGCCCATATTTGGTCTTGTTGGTGTTAAGGAGGGTGGCAAGTAGACTCTCGCCCATGTTCTTCGTGATATGCATGAGATCGAGGCTATGAGGCACGCGGAGGATCTTCCAGTATGGAAGTCCCAGAAAACAGACCTCTCCTTCCATACCTTCAGCAGCGGCTCTAGCTTCTTCTGGGTCTTTACCGGTGCAGGGCATTCCTTCCAGTTATTCAACAGCTTGTAGATTTCTGTGCCGCTCCTCTTGTTCAGGATTCCTCGGAGCTCGACCGTCCCATCGAACAGATCTCCTAGCTTTCTCCATGCGTGATTCTTGGGAAGCCAGCTCCAAGCCCCAAGGAACACGGTTTTCCCGGACCCAGGATATTTCTGTAGTTGGCGGTACGTTGTATTATCCTTGCACCTAACGCACCCATAGAATCCTTGGACCACCTGCCCCGAGATTTATACGTAACCGGGATAGTCTTGGACCATCGTGATCAACACCGCTCTCATGTCGAAGTATTCTTGTCTCGAGGCGTCCCACGTATGAGCTCCTTCTTCCCATAACGTGGCCAGCTCCTCTTTCAACAGCGTGAGATAAAGATTGATGTCTATACCGGGTTGTTTTGGCCCTTGAACCAGCATACTAATGGTTACGTACTTCTTGTTCATGCACAACCAGGGGGAGGTTGTAGATCCATACAAACACGGGCCAGGTGTTGTGTGTGATGCTCTGGCTTCCAAATGGAATGAGTCAGTCGGTGCTCACGCCCAGCCTGAGGTTTCTTGACTCTTTCTAGAAATGTTGGTAATATTGGAGGTCCAACGCCTTCCACTAGCAAGCATCCGAAGGGTGCCTCAACATTTCCTCCTTCTCCGGATCATCTTCTTTCGGCCTCTTTCTTTCCGCATGCCAGTGTATGACCTCTGCTTCCTTAGGGTCCGCAAAATACCGCTACAGACGAGGAGTTAGAGGAAAGTACCACACCACCTTTCTAGGAGCTTTCTTGGTCCCTCTCTTGTATCGAGAGGTCTTGCACACCGGACATGTGGTCTTCTCCGCGTCCTCACCCCGGTAGATGATGCAATCATTTATGCAGACATGGTATTTAACGTTTGGTAGATTGAGAGGGCACGCGACTTTCTTAGCCTCAGTGATTCTAGTCGGACATGTGTTCCCCTTCTTTGGAAGAATATCGTGCCAGAATCCAATGTTGTCGTCAAAGCATTCATTGGTCATTTTGCGTTTCTCCTTCATATCTAGAGCCCTGAATGTTACATTCATACGGGTATCCCCATCGTTGCATCGGTCAAAAAATGGAGTGACCACGCCTTTCTTCATTTGCTCTAGCTTATCTTTCTCTCTAGCAGCGGCTCTAGTGTTACTCATCTCCTTGAGAAGAAGATCTTTGACATGAGGGTCTCACAGCCAGCTTGAATCATGGCCGACACCTTGATTTTCGTGTTCATTCCTGGCTCCGCCTTGATCATCTTCGTGTCCATGCCTGGCGCCACCCTGATCTTCATGTCCATGCCTGGTGCCACCCTAACCTTCATGATCATCACCTGCCCCGCCAACGACATCTTGATCTTTGTTATCACGACCTGCATCTTGATCTTCACCATTATTGACATCCTCATCAACATCTTCGTCATCACGTATCCACCGAGTGTAGCCATCCATGGAACTACATCAGAGCAGGTGCGACTCCAGCATTCCGGAATCGTGCCTTATCAGATACATCAACTTGCAGTCGTGACATGGAGATCTTATCTCCGTCCTGTCTGCGCGTGCCATGTCGGCCCTCGTGCATCTCATCCACTTATCCACGAGGGCTTTGCGGATCAGTGATCGGACCATGGTCGCCTGCGCGTGGTACAAAGAGCAAGAGAATAATTAGAGTATATATGGACGTGGATCGCCGAAAAAATTAAGCATGACCTCCCCTAAAAAGAGGACATCCGTGATAGCCAGAAATTCGCCGTAAAAGAAATGAATCAACATTCCGGTGAAACATTGGCATCTCAAATGAAATCCCTCCACAAAAAGAAGCATGCACCACAACACAATCATATAGTCGGTGTCACCGACAACGCATATACATGCAAGAAACGCCTTCACGCTTTCTCCAATGACGACTTGTGTAAGAGATCCGGAGGAGAAGTAAAGGGACATGTTGTAGATCTAGAAGAGCAAGATACTTCACTTACATATGTGTGTCAACCAACGGAGATTGAGCAAGCTTCTATGGTGAATCAATTTGGGAAATGAGGTGGGGAGGAGGAGGGGTCGACCAAATCTATCTTTTGGTGGAGGAGGAAGAATTAAGACAAGTGAGAGGGGTGCATGTGCCAAAAGTTGCAAAAAAGGTGGTGCCAGGTTATGCGAGCGCATATTGATCCAAATGCTCCTCCCATACTCTAAACTATACGAGGCACATATGTTTATATGCGCCTCGCCTATTGATATCTACGCACTTCTATTATTGTAGACAGTTGTTGGGCCTCCAAGTGCAGAGGTTTGTAGAACAACAGCAAGTTTCCCTTAAGTGGATTACCCAAGGTTTATCGAAATCAGGAAGGAAGTGGTTAAAGCTATCCCTCTCAAGCAACCCTGCAATCAACATACAAGAAGTCTTTCTGTCCCCAAAAAACCCAATACACTTGTCAGGTGTATAGGTGCACTAGTTTGGCGAATAGATAGTGAAATACAAGTGGTAAGGTGCTAGAAAAGAGCTTGACGGGTAGGAAGAGACTAAAGGCAATCTGAAATAAAGATGGAAGCAAGAAAACATGTAACAAATGTAGTTGCAAACGGTGTTTAAATGCTTAAAAACAAGGACTTGGGATCATACTTTCACTAGTGAACACTCTCATACTAATATCATATCTATATGATACTACTCTGAACTACTCTCTGGTTGGATAACTCTAATCCACGGTAGGGCTATAACAGTGATACGTTGCTAATGTATCTATAATTTTTGATGTTCCATGCTTGGTTTTTATCTATTTTCTTATGTTTTGTTCCAACTTTGGAGTACATATATGCCTTTTTTGGAACTAACCTATTAAAAAGTTGCCACAGTGCCAGTTGCCTGTTTTCTGCTGTTTTTGGTTCCAGAAAGTTAGAAAATGAATATTCTCGGAATTGGACGGGACAAAAGCCAAAGTCGATATTTTACCAGAAGACTCACGGAGCCAGAAGACGAGACGGAGAGGGGCCACAGGGTGGCCACACTATGTGGTGGCGCAGGCTAGCCCTGGCCACGCCACCAGGTGGTGTGGGCCCCCTGGCCGCCCACCGACCTTGCCTGTTCGCCTATAAGATGCCTCCCGATGCAAAAACCCTAAATCATCAAGCCTCCAGCCACGAAAAGTTCCGCAGCGCCGCCGCCACCGAAGGGGAGATTCACAGGGCAGAAAGTCTCTGTTCCGGCACCCTACAGGGACGGGGAAGTGCCCCTAGAGCCATCTCCATCGTTCTCCACCACCATCTCCATCACCATTGCTGATTCCCATGATGGTGAGGGAGTAGTTCTTCCTCGATGCTAAGGGTTCTACCGGTAGCTATGTGTTCATCTCTCTCAATGCATGATCTTATTGAGATCATGAGCTTGTAATCTATGGATCTACTTGCTACTCAAGTGCTTTAATAGATCTCTGCTCTCCCCATGTGTTTGAAGTTGACAGTGTGCACACCATGGTGGCACATAGGCTAGACATTACAAATACTTGTTATGAGTTATATTTGGAGTTGGATGTCTTTGTGAAATTGTGGTGTTTGCTTGAACTATCTAGTGATCAAGGTGACAGTGTGGGGTTATCTAGAGGGGAAAGATGAACTTTGAGGTGTGCTATTATAGCCCTACTGTGGATTAGAGTGTCCAATCGGAGAGTAGTTAAGATTAGTATCATAAAGAGAAGATATTTATATGAGAGTGTTCACTAGCGAAAGTATGATCCCTAGGCCTTGTTTCTAAGCACTAAAACACCGTTTGCAACTAGTCTGTTACATGTTTTCTTGCTTCCATCTTTATTTCAGTTTGCCTTTAGTCTCTTCCACGCCAGCAAGTATTTTCTGGCACCGTTACCACTTATAATTATCCATACCACTTGTATTTTACTATCTCTTCGCCGAACTAGTGCACCTATACACCTGACAAGTGTATTGGGTGTGTTGGGGACACAAGAGACTTCTTATATCTTGATTGCAGGATTGCTTGAGAGGGAATACCTTTGACCACTTTCTCCCTGAGTTCGATAAACCTTGGGTAATCCACTTAAGGGAAAACTTGCTGCTGTTCTACAAACCTCTGCACGTGGAGGCCCAACAACTGGCTACAAGAATAGAACTGCATAGACATCAAACTATTTTATGGCACCGTTGCCGGGGAGGTAAGGTAATAGGTATTCACACTGGAGGATTAAAGAAGAAGAACCTCCCACGGCAAACGCCTATTTTATGGCGCCGTTGCCGGGGAGGTAAGGTAAAAGGTAGTCACATCCTCCGGTGTGAGTGCTCGAAGTTATTTCCATTAGATTCTACAATTTTGTCTTTTTGTTTCTTGTTTTTATTTTCACTAGTTAGGCTTAATGGAAAACAAAACAAAATTAGAGAGCTTTATAGTATTTATCTTGAGTTAGGACATGAAGTGTTTGAAGAGAAAATTAAAAAACCTATGGAACTTTATTTGCATGCTAATACCAATGTTGTTAGTATGAATTCTTTGGACACAATTATTGCTAATGCTATGGAAAAGTCTAAGCTTGGGGAAGCTAGTTTTTATGAAAATGATCTTTTTAGTTCCCCAGCTTTGGAAGATAGCTATTCTATTGCTTCTTATGATACCAAACCTCCAATATATGATAATTACAATGATAAATATGATATTTTCAGTCCACCTACTATTGTGGAAAAAATTAATTATGATTACAATATGCCTCCTATATTTGATGATTATGGTGACGAGAATAATAATGATAGCTACACTACTAGGAAACATCCCATTTGTGCCGCACTGAAATTGGACTTCTGTGGCGCATATCCTAGGCGCCACTGTTACCTCGCCACTGATAACTACTTCATGTGGCGCATATGGATATGTGCCACAGAAGTCCCAGACTTCTGTGGTGCATTTCTTCATATGCGCCACATGAATAACTTCTATGGCGCATTTATGTGTATGCGCCACAGAAAGTCCATGCGCCACAGACTATATAATTATATGCGCCACTGAATGCGTAACACGTATTCGAAGTAAAATACTTTCCTGTTGTATAATCAGGTATTTATACAATATATATCCAGATGAGTATAAAATACATTGCACAAGTAGTAGATGCATGAAAACCGACATATATATATATAATGCAAACACTTAGAGCCCGATGGAGATACATATATAGTGTCAAGTGCCAAATTTTTACACAAGCGCCGAATACAAAGTTCATATCATCTCACATTACAAATATGAAGTGGGCACCGCCGTCTACACTAGGATCAAATAGAATACAACTGTGAAAATGGTGAGCAAGAGCATTAGCCCGACCAATATCTTCATCCGGTTCTTCTTCCACAAGTGGTTCCTCCACTTGGCTATCGCCTCCTCTCTAGTCGTGTATCCTTTGTAGATGTTGCCGCTGAACTTGTTCACTTGTTTGTGACTATCCTCCCATTCCTTGTAGACTCCTGTACCCCTACCCATGTACACCACATACCACCTCGTCGCCATCTCTATAGACGACAAGGCATATTAGTAAAAATACAACGGAAAGAATGAATAAAGGGCTCACATCCATATATATATGTTCACAGAATATAAAACAAAGGATCCATAAACCTAAAAGATAGATCATCATAGAAGCAATAAGTTCAACGACAACACGACCACAAGGTAGTTTAAGTCTAACAACAATGACCATTTCGACCATGAGATAGTAAAGTTTATGACACACACACTAATACAGCAGGCGTCCATCGAGAATATACACATCATGATGAAGACTTCCTCTTCTCGCTCGGCTTTGGGAACGGTAGATAGCCCTCTTTCGTCATCCACGTCCTTGTGATACCCTGCTTACGGAGGCGTTCTTCGATCTCCCTCTTACTCAACCCTCTGGATTGTTGTAGGGCACCACCCCTTGTGTTGACATCTTCAATGATGATTTGCGACAACTTCATCTGAATGTGATGGAAGTCTTCTCTAAGATCAGCATCGTCGATTTTCGCCAAAGTTTCGGCCCATCCTCGGAGACTAGATGGCAGTGTTAGGTTTTGGCAATCCCAAACATAGCCTTTATGGTGATGGAGGACGTAGAAGGCCTCCTTGGCACCAGTACTCGACTGCTTGACGCAAGGGAACTCGAGCACGTGCTTGAACACGTGTTTGCTATCCTTGATACATTCCCCCTCTCTACGAAGGTGCATCCCTTCTTGGTGTAACCCTCGAGAGCCTCATTGAGAACACCCCTTATTCTGGTGTAGTCTTTCCTCTTCGTCAAACTCCCCGAGTCGAAATATGTGGCTAGCGAATACCTCGGGGCAAGGACGACGAGTGTGCAGTATTTGTCTATGCGCAACACAATTGGAATGGAATGTTGGAAAAAGAGCAAAGGAAGAAATCTATAAGAAATGCATAAGTTACGGTGGCGATGAGCGAGTGTGTGTACTTACTCAGGAAAGAAAGGCAAAAGAAGTGTGCCCTTCCTCTTGTTGTCCACCATGAACTTCTCGAGGTACGCCGTCGCCTTGGTCCGTGTCTCTGATCCTTCGACCAACTGGCTGTCCCGCATGTAGTAGGGATCCACTATCGCGATTTCCGGGGTACTTTCTCTCTTGATCGTGATCGCTAGATTGAGCGCGTATAGGAGGACCAAGTTATATTCCAGTCGTTTCATGAGAAACAGCTTGAATATGTCCTCGAACGCTATGAAGAATATATCCGCGGGGGGTTCATCGACGAAGCCCACGTCCAATGGCACCTTGGCCGTGAAAACCGGGTAATTTGGATCTTCGTCTTTAAGAAGGAGGCCCTCTAGTGTCTTGACACCCTCGTGCAAAATTAACATGGCTCCAACCGCAATGTGGATCATATCCAGAGTCAATATCGGATCACCAGCTACATGCACTCGGGGTAAGCCAAATTGTGTGGATGGTACGACGATAACGTCCTGACCCCGGATCCTCTTCTGAAGAGGATGGCTCACACCCTTCTTCTTCTTATTACCTCTCTTCCCGTAGTGCTTCTTCTTCACAACAGTGTCCACTGCCATTTTCTCATCAGTCGCCTTTCGGAGTGTGTTGGAGCTTAAAACCAATCCCGGTTTCTCTTGTGGTGGATCGGCGGCTGGAGGCGTCTCTTGAGAAAGACCATGGAAGACCAGGTGCTGCGTGCATGTATTGGGCCGACTAGCTTGATGGTCGTCGCGAGCTGTGAAGGGTTCTTCATCCACAGAACGCATATACAATCCTTTGGCGGCGCCGGTGTTGATGAAGTCATCAACGTTGACCAATTCATCATCATATTCCTAGGTGCCATCATGTGGTGGTGCACACGCTGCCAAGAGTTGATGGTGACGGCTGGTGGTGGCGACAACGGTGGCTACTGGCTTCCGAGGTGGTGGCAAGGCGATCGGTCGAGAGGTGGCGTCGGGGCTCCCCCCGCAAGACGAATTTGGGTCTTCGGCCATGTCAAGGGCCAGTTGTAGTATTCCCCAAGGGTCTTGTGTTCGTCGGGTCCCTGAGGTTGAAAGGGGGGTCCATGTCGTCTCACCCTGGCAACACCCGAGCCAACCTGACCCTCATGATTTCATCATCCATTGGATTTTTGTGCATCGTGCAGCTCGCCGGTTGTATAAGAGTGTCCTTGGCAACATCCTTCAACTCACCGCCGACATCTTTAAGCAGGAGTACGCAAGAAGTGTCCTGAGGCAAAAACATGTTGTTGGGCGTCATGAGATGGCAGCAGTCATGCATCAAAGGCATAAAGGAGATGACGTGCACTAACTAATTAGTTACCATGGTGATGGCGTGTATCTCGGCTAATGTAGAGACACGGCCGATGCCGGCGGCCGGCCTATCATCATCTACAAACTCCCGCTCGGGTGCCTCACGAAGCACCACCACCGTCGGCTGCGCCTTATTGGTATCTTTGGTGGGAGGGGGCGTCGGTATGACCAAAACGAGCGGCTGCATCCCGACGTTGACGGCCGGCGGGGTCACTAGGTCCGGCGACATGGTAACCTTGATGCCCGAGCTGCTGCCGCTTAAGATGGGCAGATGTATCAGCCCCTGTCAACCTCCCGCATTCCAAGTAGTAAGCCTCTCGAAAAACTCATGGGGGATCATCGAGCGGAGCTTCTCTTCCACTAACTTCTCCGCCGTTTTCTCGTCCACCGCCTTCTCCTCTAGTGTCTACAACTTCATCTTCAGCTCTGCAACAGCGGCTTTATCCTGGTTCTTCCTCTCCCTTCTTTTCTTGGTGTCCTCTTTGTAGTACTCCTTGAACTTCATGCTCGTACCGAAGCCGGACACATGGCCAGCTGAGGACAGCGGCAACCCCTTGTCCCTCTTCTTGTAAGCATTGGTCGCCCTGTTGAAAACCGTGTCCCACGGCTCCGACGAATCCTAGGACGACTCTGTGGCAGTAGCGTTCAGTTCCTCCTCCTGCAGAGACAAGGAAAGGTGAACCCATTTACATTCTTGACTTTATTATCTTAATTAGAATGCAATAGACTTGAGATCGGCAATAAATGCCTTACTAGCTTATTCTCGAATTCCTTCACCTCTGGATGCAATTAGAACTTCCCTGTTTCCTTGTCCAGGTAGTAGCGGGCCCGAACAATATGCGTAAGCTGTAAGTCCGTGATTTTAAGCCAAGGGTTGTCTTTACCAAGGCGTTCAAGCTCGGCGTCCTCCTTGTCCCAAATTGTCTGTTTCCCCCTGTAACTGCCGCTTCCAAGGAGGTGGTTACCTATGTTCTGTTCCCGCATACTCCTTCTAGAGTTAGTCCATTTTATAGCGTCAGCGGTAGCTATATCCGCCTTGAATATCCTAAACTCCTCTTCGTCGAGCATCGGATTTTTCTTACTAATAACCTCCCAGCTTTCACCTTTGTCAATACTATTCTTCACCCGGGTATTCCAGTTGCTCAAGGCGTTGCTCATCTTCGTGAGGGCTAGTTTGTTCACCGGGTTCTTTCTCTCGAGGTTTCTAAACCGCTCTGGGAATCTGTATCACTTGTGAAGCTTCTTAAGGAGGTTATCAACCAAAGCTGCATTGTCAGCATGTCTGATGTACTTCGTGTTGATCGACATGCTTTCTCGGACGATGCACCCAAGTTGCAGGCTGTACCTTTTAGCAATCGCCTCTGGCGCAATGGGTAGGCCACTTTTTGTGACCTCAGTGAACTCATCGCAGACGGTGGTGAGCACTGGCACCTTCCGTTCCTTCTGTTCCTTCTTCTTCTTCTTCTGAGAAGATGTCAGGTTGCCGCTACCGCCATCCGTGTGCTCGCCGCCATCGGTGCGGGCGCCGCCATCGGTGGTGTCATCCTCTTCGCCGTCGCCTTCAATAGTTCCATCGTAGTCGTCTTCGTCCCCCTCGTAATCAGGATCTCCGCCCTCATTGGTCCCAGCAGCTATGGCGACGGTCGGCTCCTCCTCCGGTGGTGGTGTCATCCTCATCGCCTCCTCCTCCTCCTCCTGTTGGGACCCCCGCCAGAATGACTAGTTGGCCTGTCTATCTTGTTCTTCGACGCTGATTATGTGCTTAGAAGGTCCAGACTCCTTGTTGCCCGACATGTTTGCACTACTCTATTTAAAAGAGGCAAAAAGTTAGCACAAATCTCGGCCAAAAAATTCGGCATGACCTTGCTAATTTTTGACCTAGGAGTCCCCATTTCTCAACCAAAACAGAAGTGAATCGACACTTTGGGAGAAATGGGTAACTCAAATGAAATCCCTGCAAGACAAATCACCCCATCCCCATATTCATAGCCCCATGCATTGGCCCCAGCGTCATCATCCATGTAGCCCCATCCATCATTCACGCAATAGTATAATAGATACATGTATAAGAAATTCATGCAGAATTCATCTTACTTAGGCTAAGAGCAAAAAGCAAGACACTTTAGAGATCTACTCCAGACCAACTACAGCAAGCTCCAGGGCAGTACCACATGAAATAAAAATCAACAAGCTACAGAACCAATAGGAGTATCAGAAATCATCCTAAAAACCTTGTGCATATGCACCACTCCAAGGGGCTTGTTCGTCTGCGGTACCAAAGTTGGCAGGCCAGTGCATAGCGGTACCTAAGTTGCCTGAAATTACCGTGTTTCGAAAAGTTGGGCCGCGAAATGCTGAGAGGGGCCATTTAAAGGCAAACTCATCTCACCCTGCCAAATACAAACATTCCGTTAAACCGTCCCGTGAAGTAGACAGTAGGGACCCACATGTCGGTTATCTGTCTGTGACACGGGCGCCAACGTGGCTACCTCTTAGGCAAATGGAGCAGCTAAGTGGATTGGATGCGTTGACCAATTTCACAAATCCATTCCTAGCTTTCCCCTAGCACCGGCGGCATCGGAATCAACCCTCTAGGCAGGACGATCCCTTCAGACATTTGACTTCCGGGGCCAAGTTGCTACGCCTAGTTACTACGCCCAGTCGCTGATACCGAGCTCCAATGGCGGATGCCATAGCCACCGTTGCGAGGCCCTAGCCCGCCTCTGCCGCCGACGAGCCGAGCAGTTCGGAGGATGGTAGATCCTACTATCAAGGAAGAAGAAGTTCTGCCTACAAGCGGGTGAGCTACCCTTCTCCTTGCTATTCGCACTAATTACAACTGCTAGCTGGCTATTGAACCTCAAATTGTTCGTTAGCCCAACGCTGACAAACATATTTTGTCCACAGTTTTCTGTCAAGTGGGATCTGCGCGGACCCTCTTACCTGGTTACGGTAGTCCTCTACAGGTACGACTCCAAGGGCAAGTGGTATGGAAGCCATTGTTTCACGTTGGAAGAAGCGTATGTGCAGATCTGCACTATATCTGGTATGGTTGCTGCTCTGCGTAATCATGTTGAAGTATGGCCGAAGCAGACTGCAAAGTTCAGCTTCATGGATGAACGTGGCATCCATGTTCCTATATCGTGTGATAGTCAGCTAATTAGGTTGATGAAAAGGTATGCTTCGGATTGCATGTTTGAGCTGAATTGTGATGTACTAGATGTGGAAGCTGCTGTAACTGGGAGTCGCCCTTCTATTCTTGGACAGGGTGGTTGCTCGAACAAAATTAGCTCCAGGTAAGCAAAGGTCACTTGGGGTTCGCATGTTTGTGCTGAATTGTAATTTTTGTTTTATTTACTCTGTAGATATTGGGTAGTTATGCAACAGTCTTGTTTCTTTTACAGGAAGCGCCGCAAGGTTAGAAATATGACTGATGGGTCAGTCATTTTGCTGCCCGAAGAAATTAGAAACGAGTGGAAAGATGATGCTGGACACGATTCTGGTGCCCATTGTCCCGGCGATGCAGAGTACGTGAAGCTAAGAAAATTGGCACCGAGGAAGAGGAAGAAGCCAGGAAATGAAGTAGCCATTGGACGTGAAGGGTTGGCACCCAGGCTGCGGAAGAAGGCTGCTGGCAATGAAGATGCATAGTACTGTGGTGAACTTGAACCTATATATGTAATTCTGTTAAATTTTGGAGATCTGTGTGTGGCACGTTGCTAGGCGAAACAATCTACCCACGTTCTCTGAGTAAAATGTAGCACAACTTAGGGTTTGGAAACGACCGAGTCAGTAGTTGAATCCGAAATTGTGATTGTGCCACTGCTATCTGAAAACAAGGATCCACTGGTTCCACGATTGCTGAGGGGCAGGAGGTCTCCAAATACGACGGAATGTAAGTGGCACAGAAATAAATTATTTAAGCTGCCACACTCCACGAAACAACAACTTATTTCAGATGTGGCACAACGACGTGGCAACATAAACATCAATGTTCTCACCGATAATGCCCAGAAGAGGAGGAAATGGGTACCACTTTCTGGCCTAATCTTGAGGCCGTCTATCTCACCACCTATCTGCTCCTACATCCCCTGCATCTAGCAAAGCTTCCGGATCTCCAGTAACCGGGTGTACGTGCTTCCACTTTATAAATTGTGGTTGTGCCATTTGCATGCGGCCAAATGCACGTAGATTACGTTTAAACAAACCACCAATGTTATAATACACTAGTATAAAAGGGGTCTTTGCTCCACGGCCACGTTCCCAATCCGGGACATAGATCTAAATCGAGGCAGAAATTGATCTAAATCACAAATTCTTCCACAAATTAATCAAGACAGAGATCTAAATTGAGGCATTTCATTAATTCAACCACAAATTCTTCTAAACAAAGGTGCGATTTTACATCCTACATTAATTCAACCAACTAGTCAACAATTTCACTTCCGCTGCCGTTGTCCTCCGAGCCGCCGGCTTCCTCGTCTTTGTCGGACGGAACCTCCACGATTTCCGCATTGTACGCGAGACGGAGCACCTCTTCGCGGTGAGCGGCGGCGATGACGGTGAACTTGGTCCGTCCAGGGATGGACCAGAACCTCTCCCGCCCTTCTCGATTGAGGAGATACCGGTGCACCACGCGCCCGTAAACGATGCGGTTGCCAATCTTGGCCTTCCGCTCCTTCTTGAAAAACGCCGGCCAGTACGGGCTGGCCGCCGCGTACCGGGGCAGCGCCCTCTTCCATGCGGGCATCTGGCGGCGGCGCGCCGCGATTTCACTCTCCATCACGGCTCCACCGGGGAAGAGGACCGGAGCCACCAGCACCCCCGCATAGCTGATGAGCCAGCCATGGGGCATCGTCGCGGCCGGCGGCGCAAGGATGTCGAAGTGCGAGAACATCACCGCCTCGTAGAAGTTAAGCGAGGGCATCTCCATGGCGGTGCAGTGGAGATTGGAGAGGGAGCAAGGGGGGAGTGGGACGGTGCGGTGGAGATTGGAGAGGGGAGATGGGCGATGAAGCGACAAGCTGTGGCGCCTCCTATTTGTACACGAGGACGACGAAGCGACGGGAGTAATATCCAAGGGGTATTGGCCAGACAAAAGGAAGTAATGCAGCGTTAAGACAGATTAACGGGCGACCAATTTTTTTACTCCCAGGACTCCGGGGCCAATAGTTCAGACCGCTAGGTCAACAAGTACAACTATTACAACTTAAAAAAGGCACGGGGCTTAAGCTAAAGAGAACTAGTAAACACACATCTCCTCGATCTTCCTAATCTTGGCCCTATGCGCATCTTCCTATGAGAGCAAGGATCGAATCGTCTGCTCCTTCCTTTTAGCATCTTCCTTGCACATCTTCAATTGTTTCTGTCAGGGGGATGATCCCCAGGTACCCCAACCGGACAAGAAACAAGACAGTCGGATGGCGTCCGGCTGGCCAGACGCAGCCGGACAAGGCAAGACAGGCCGGCTACCGCATGGTAACCGGGTCAGCAAGAGGTAGCCGGCTACGGCGATGTAGCCGGAACCAATCAGTGAGATAGGACGACGTGTGTATCAGTGCACGGTACGCCATGATCGATGACAAGACCGGCAACTACCCGGCCATACCGAAGACTTTGCGGGGATGACGCGGGAACAGTGGCCCAATGCTAACGACGGGCTCGCACGGCGTCCACTGTGCCCACGACAGCCATACCGCTCACACTCCGACGTGACATGCCATACTGGATACTGTAGATGACTAGCCGGCTGGGACCCGCCTGTGGGGCCCACCAGTTGGACTAGCCAGTGAGACCTTTGCCTCTCTGCCTATATAAGGAGAGGCAAGGCCTCAATAGAAAGGGTTGGTCTCATAGCATTTAAGGCAGTAGCTAGCGAATACAGCTCGAGGAGCACTTGTAGTTCGTATATCCCACATAGTTAGATCCGGCAGGAGTAGGAGCTTTACCTCACCATGAGGGCTCCGAACCTGGGTACTTCCTGCGTCCAGCTACGCTTGCTTGTATCCAATCCCGCCTACGGACGCCGTCGATAGCTTCCATGCTAGTCCCCACACCTCTCTCTAACCTCTCCAGGTACTGCCGTTCCCAACACAACGATAGTTGGCGCCCACCGTGGGGCAAGATGGTTTCGATCAGAGTCACGTTCTGCACGGGACCCCGCACTTCAGCCGGTGAGCGCGTGGCCTCCGGCTTGGTGCTCACGCTTGGCAAATTCGACGGTGTCATCGACAACGCCTCCTGCTTCGCCGGAACCTCCTTCCCGGAGAACGGAGTCGTCCTGCTATTCGGTGACCTCCCTGTCTACGTCGCCACCGTCTCGGAGCGTTTCCCTAAGGAAATCGTCTCTGTCGTGGAGTTGCCGCGTCTAGGCGGTAGCACCTCCGCCGCATCCTGCGGCGTGGAGGTCATGATGGCCGGCTCCAGCACTCATCCTCGCCAGCCGCGGGAGCGAGGCGTGGACGAGGCCGGAACTTCTGCTCTCCCGCAGCCTCGGAACCCGGTGGAGGATGCCATTGATCGGCTCTTGACGTCGGTTAACCTCGGGGATAACCCGGAAGAAGCGGAGGCCAACTTCACCATGGAGAGACAGATCCTCCTCCAGGAGGCCATGGAGCTGGCGGCTGCCCGGAAGCAACTCGAGATCACCCGGCGTGAGTACGACCGCGCGCACGGATTCAATCCGGCTACCGCGGAACCAAGCCGGCGCGGCTAGGTGTGGCGCCGGGGCGGAGAGTTAGGCGGTAGGATGGAAAAGGATGGGGAGCCGGATCCCACATCCGCCCTCATCCGGCCCACCTATAGCACGCCCATCAAGAACCTGCGCGCGGCATGAGCCGCGGCAGAAGAACTGCCCAGTCTGGAGGGCGAGAAGCAAGCCCGCCAGCATGCTCGCGTGCAAGAGCTCCTCCGCATCGCGGACGAGCAGGCTGACGCCAACCCGCAGATGCAGGAGGACCCCAACTATTCCAGGGGGAGCAAGCTGCCTGCCAACAGCAGGGGCGTGCAGCGTGACACCTAGCAGGCGTCCTCCTCCTAGCTGGCCAAGGCCCACAGAAGGCGTCGCAGCTCTGGCAAAAGGGGCCAGCCACGCCAGGAGCATACGGTGCACAAGAACCCGCCCCCTCCCCCTCCACCAACCGGAGCGCCCAGACCAGCCGGTTCCCGTCTCTCGGGCCGGGTGGGAGCGCCCAACCCGGATTGTCTATATGCCCGCAACCGCATCGAGCTCCTCGCTCAAGCACGCGTCACGGAGGAGGAAGACTCTACCAGACCGGTTTGTTTCGGACCCCGCATCTGGAACGAGCCGTTTCCGGATAATTTCTCCCGGCCTAGGGACACCCCCAAGTACGACAGCAACATGAAGCCGGAAGATTGGCTGACCGACCATGCTACGGCAGTTGGCATCGCCCAAGGGAACAAGCGCACAGCCGTCCACTACGTCCCCCTCATGCTGACCGGGTTGGTAAGGACGTGGCTCAACAACCTCGCGCCCAATAGCATCAACGCCTGGCCTAACTTCGAGAAGGTTTTCGTCCGCAACTTCAATGGAACGTACAAGCGCCCAGGGCGCCCGCACGCCCTGGCCATGTGCGTCCAGGGTGACCGCGAGACCGACCGCGAGTACCTCGCCAAGTAGACGGAGCTGCGCAACACCTGTGAAGGCATCGAGGGTTGCCGAGAAGGCACCATGCTCCGCCACCGGCTACTGTGTGACGAGCCGAAAACCATGGTGGAGCTCATGACGGTTGCGGACCAGTACGCCACGGCGGATGCCGCCATGAAGAAGCCCCTCCGAGTAAACGCGGACGGGCGTCCGACTCATACGGAGCCGGCTCGTGACCGATCGAGCCATCCGGCTGGTGATGCCGGATCCTCCCGACGCCATGGCAACGACAACCGGTTCCATGGGGACCGCTAGGCCGGACAACAGAAGCCTCGCTACCACGCGCGGCAGGTCAATGTGGTGGAGGGCGAACCCGACGCACCGGCTAATGAGGCAAGAAGGCTGAAGCCACGGCTCACCTTCGACCAGATGTTTGACAGCCCGTGCAAGAGGCATAGCGGTCCCTTCAAACCGGCTACGCACACCACCCGGAACTGCAGCTGGACCCGCCAGCTAAAAGACCAGGGTAACCAGCCGCGTCTCCCCCCTCCCCCTCCTGGTGGACCTCCACCACCGGCTAGAGGAGCCGGCAATGATGGTAACGGCGGCAACGGCGGCAACAACAACGGCTACCCCCAGCCGCATGCCGCCTACCACATCTTCGAGACGGAGCAGGACCACAAGCACAGCCACAGACGACGCTCCAAGGAGGTGAACGCCATCGTCTCTCCGGTCCCCCAGTACCTGAAATGGTCGAAAACCCCCATTACCTAGAGCCGGGCAGACTAACCTGAACATCTGCCGACTCCCGGGGGCTACGCCATGGTGCTCGACCCCATCATCGTCTCCAACGTGCGCACCTGCCGATTCTCGCGCGTCCTCATCGACGGAGGTAGCAGCCTCAACCTCCTCTACCAGTCCTCGCTGGAGAAGCTGGGCATTCGTGAAAGCGACCTGTGCCCGACTACCATGACATTCCATGGCGTACTGTCGGGGCCAGCCTATGCCCTGCTGGGGAAAATCCAGCTGGACGTCATCTTCGGGGCTGAGGAAAACTTCTGCCGTGAACCAATCTGGTTCGAGGTGGTAAACCTAATGAGCTCCTACCATGCTCTCCTCAGGCACCCTGCCCTTGCCAAGTTCATGGCCATCCCCCACTACGCGTACCTCAAGACGAAGATGCCAGGACCCCACGGCATGATCACCATAGCCGTCTGCTTCAGGCGGTCGATGGAGTGCGCCTCAGCCGGTTCCAAACTGGCAGAGGCCCTCATCATAGCCAAAGAAAAGCACGTGATTAGGCGCAATGTGGCCATGGCCCAGCAGGACATACCGGATAGCAGAAAACCGGCTGGAGAAGCAGCTTTCCAGCCGGCAAAGGAGACGAACAGGATCCTGCTCGACCCCTCCGACCCGACTAAGTTCGTCACCATTGGTACCGGCTTGGATACCAAATAGGAAGGCGCGCTCGTCGACTTCCACTGTGAGAATCGGGACATGTTCGCGTGGTCCCCCAAGGACATGCCGGGTGTGCCAAGGGAGTTCGCCGAGCACTCACTTCATGTGCGACCGGATGCCAAGCCGGTCAAGCAACCTCTGCGCCGGTTCGCAGAGGAGAAGCGGAAGATAATCGGTGACGAGATCACCCGGCTCCTTGCAGCCGGGTTCATCATGGAAGTGTACCACCCGGACTGGTTGGCAAACCCAGTCTTGGTACTGAAGAAGAACAAGACCTGGCGCATGTGTATCGACTAAACCAGCCTGAACAAGGCGTGCCCGAAAGACCCCTTCGCCTTGCCCCGTATCGATCAACTCATCGATTCTACGGCCGGCTGTGATTTGTTGTCTTTTCTAGATTATTGTTCCGGGTACAATCAGATCCGGCTAAACCCGGCTGATTAGATTAAGACATCATTTATCACCCCCTATGGGGCTTTCCGCTACATAACCATGCCTTTCGGCCTAAAGAGTGTAGGCGCTACCTATCAGCGCTGCATGCAGAAGTGCCTGCACTCGCAGATAGGCCGAAACGTGCATGCTTATGTGGATGATGTGGTCATCAAGACCAAGGAGAAGCGCACCCTCCTCGAGGATCTGGGAGAGACATTTGGCAACCTCCGCCAGTACCAGATGAAGCTGAACCCAGAGAAGTGCGTCTTCGGAGTGCCGTCCGGTCAGCTCCTCGGTTTCCTCGTTCTCAGCGAGGCATCCAGATAAATCCGGAGAAGGTCGCGGCCATCGAAAGGATGCAGCCGCCCAGGAACTTGCTGGGAGTCCAGAAGTTCACCGGATGCCTGGCTTCCCTCAGCCGTCTGTTCAGCTGGCTGGGGGAGAAGGCACTCCCGCTGTACCAACTGATGAAAAAGATGGACAAGTTCTCTTGGACTTCGCAAGTCGACACCGCATTTCATGACCTCAAGCGCATGCTATCCACATCATCTGTTCTAGCCACGCCGGCTAGCAAGGAGTCGATGTTGCTCTATATAGCAGCCATCAGCCGGGTCGTCAGCGTCGTCCTGGTGGTGGAGCGCCCCGAGGAAGGCAAGGCTCAGCTGGTTCAGAGACCCGTCTACTACCTCAGCGAGGTTCTCTCCCTCTCCAAGCAGAACTACCCGCACTACTAGAAGATGTGCTATGGCGTGTACCTGGCATGCAAGAAGCTCAAGCACTACTTCCAGGAGCACCCGATTAAGGTCGTGTGCACTGCACCCCTTTTGGAAATCATCGGCAACAAAGACGCCACCAGCCGAGTCGCCGAATGGGCCATCGAGCTCATCGCCTACTCCATCCAGTACGAGCCCCGGCTCACGATCAAATCGCAGGCATTGGCGGACTTCCTCGTTGATTGGGCCGAGACCCAGTATCTCCCATCGGTTCCGGATTCAGACCACTGGAAGATGCACTTTGACGGGTCGAAGATGCTCGGGGGCTTGGGAGCCGGCATCATGCTCACCTCGCCCTAGGGGGACCGTCTGGAGTACGTGCTGCAGATCCACTTCAAGGCCTCCAACAACGTAGCCAAATACGAGGCACTGGCGCACGGACTCCGGCTAGCCATGGAGATAGGTGTCAACCGGATCCTGTGCTTCGGTGATTCAGACCTGGTGGTGCAGCAAGTGTCCGGAGAATGGGACGCCAGAGATGCAAACATGGCCCTCTACCGGTTCCACATCCAGAAGCTCAGCACCTCCTTCGACGGATGTGAATTCCACCACGTCACTCGCGTCAACAACGAGGCAGCCGATTCGCTCTCCAAGATCGGATCCACCAGGAAGGCGATCCCACCGGGGGTCTCCTTGGAGCACCTACACAAGCCGTCCATCATCCCGTCACCGGAATCGGACTCCATCACCTGTGCAGGGAGTGCTTCGGCTGACGGAGCGGCAGAAGCGGAGCCGGCAGAGCCGCCAAAAAAGAAGACCCGCACCAACTCTGGCAAGGCAGTGCCCTCCAGCTCGCAAGGCCCGGGGGCTGCCGGTTCGCCAAGCAGCTCGGGGGCTGCCGAGACAGGACGACGTGTGTATCAGTGCACGGTACGCCCTGTACGATGACAAGACCGGCAACTACCCGGCCATACCGAAGACTTTGCAGGGATGACGCGGGAACAGTGGCCCAATGCTAACGACGGGCTCGCACGACGTCCACTGTGCCCACGACAGCCATACTGCTCACACTCCGACGTGACATGCGATACGGGATACTGTAGATGACTAGCCGGCTGGGACCCGCCTGTGGGGCCCACCAGTCGAACTAGCTAGTGAGACCTTTGCCTCTCTGCCTATATAAGGAGAGGCAAGGCCTTAGTAGAAAGTGTTGGTCTCATAGAATTTAAGGCAGTAGCTAGCGAATACAGCTCGAGGAGCACTTGTAGTTCGTATATCCCACATAGTCAGATCCGACAGGAGTAGGAGCTTTACCTCACCACGAGGGCTCCGAACCTGGGTACTTCCTGTGTCCAGCTATGCTTGCTTGTATCGAATCCCGCCTGCGGACTCCGTCGATAGCTTCCCTGCTAGTCCCCACACCTCTATCTAACCTCTCCAGGTACTGCCGTTCCCAACACAACGACAGTTTCTCTGCATCTTTCCTCATGCACTTGTCAATACTCTTAGTTGTGAACTGCAGGACTTTGGCCTGGTGAAGATCCTTCCTTGCTTGAGTCAGTTCTTGCTCTGCTTTAGCCTTCAGGGCCAGCGTCGCGTCCCTCTCCTGCTCGACTTTGCTAACCTTGTCTTCCACCCCCATGAGATCTCGCTTATGCTTGGTCGTGTCAACTGGTTCCAATAGCTTCATCTCAACACTATTAAGAAGTGAGCTGAATGCGGATTCTTTCAACTCAACAGTCATTTCCCATAGTTTGTCCAGCGTTTTCTGCATCGATTTGGGCCACTTTGGATCTACCCATTTGACAAAACCGCAACTTCCGCCTCGCATCATTGCATGATGTCCTTGACACCGTAGAAACCTCCTTTCTGCATTTCATCCTTCGAACGCTACAAATTTAGCGGGCACATATCCATGTTTACATAGCAGAGGATTGTCTCCATCCGCTAAACCGTGATAGTCGGCGTCATACATCATCTGGTTGGCCTAACACATCAGACGCGCATGAGTAAACAGAGTAGATCTGTCTCAAAAAATAGATAACTGGCCACGAATGATAGAGATAGAGATGAGATGACTCACATCGAAATCACCATCCCTGTCGTCACGACGCGTTTCCTCGTCGTCTCCCCTTGAACCCATGGTGAGAGGGGAGGGGGGGTGTCTGACGGAGAGGGGATTGGGATGGCAGCGCCGTCGGCTTGCGGCTACGGCAGGATGGGAGTAAAGTGGGGAATGTGGCTTCAAGGGGAAGGAAGAGAAGTACGGGGAGGAAGAGAAGTAATGGGGACGTGACACTAGGATATGGCCCGCTCAACTCATGAGTCGTGACACTCACAACAGGGGAGCCCCCGGTTTTGCCAGTTTGTCTAGAGCAAGCGTGGCCAATCATGCCGCAAAACAGACTACTCACGGATCAATCTCACGAAAACCATCCCAATCGTCCAAGCGCCCCGATCGGACGGTATGTAACAATCGACAAGCAGAACAACTAAGGTTAGGGCGTGCCTTCTAGAAGACTCGATCAACGCTAAGGTTAGGGCTCTCGTAAGGTTAATTAGTATCCATATGTGGTTTGTGAATAGAACATACATCCAATGACACGGGTGGATCTAGCTGTGGTTAATGAGAATAGCAGACATGCAATGACACCGGTGATATGTCATTTGTGGGAAGAACACACATGCAATGACTCTGGTGATATGTGGTTTTTGAGAAGAACACACATGCAATGACTCTAGCTGTGGTTCATGAAAAGAGCAGACATGCAATGACACCGGTGGATCCATGTGTGGTTCATGGGAAGAACACACATGCAATGACAATGGGTGTGGTTCAAGATATGGTCTGTGAGAAGAACACACATGCAATCACCCTAGCTGTGGTTCATGAAAAGAGCAGACATGCGATGACTCTAATCGTGGTTCATGAAAAGAGCAGAACTGCGATGCCACCGGTGGATCCATGTGTGGTCTATGAGAGGAACACACATGCAATTACACCGGTGGATCCTTACGTGGTTTGTGAGAATAACACACATGCAATGACACTGGTGGATCCATGTGTGGTTCATGGGAAGAACACACATGCAATGACACAAGTGATATGTGGTCTATGAGAAGAACATACATGCAATGACCCTGGTGATATGTGGTTTGTGAAAAGAACACACATGCAATGCCTCTAGCTGTGGTTAATGAAAAGAGCAGACATGCAGTGACACCGGTGGATCCATGTGGGGTTAATGAGAAGAACACACATGCAATGACACTGGGTGTGGTTCATGGGAAGAACACACATGCAATGACTCTAGTGATATGTGGTTTGTGAAAACAACAAACATGCAATGACACTGGTGGATCCATGTGTGGTCTGTGAGAAGAACACACATGCAATGACACTGGGTGTGGTTCATGATATGGTTTGTGAGAAGAACACACATGCAATGACATTGGTGGATCCATGTGTGGTCTTTGGGAAGAACAAACATGCAATGACACTGGTGATATGTGGTCTGTGAGAAGAACACACATCCAATGACTCTAGCTGTGGTTCATGAAAAGAGCAGACATGCAATGACACTGGTGGATCCATGTGTGGTTCATGGGAAGAGCAGACATGCGAGGACACTGGGTGGATCCATGTCTGGTTTGTGAGAAGAACACACATGCAATGACATTGGTGGATCCATGTGTGGTTCATGGGAAGAACACACATGCAATGACTCTGGTGATATGTGGTCTGTGAAAAGAACAGACATGCAATGACACTAGCTGTGGGTAATGAGAAGAGCAGACATGCAATGACACCAGTGGATCCATGTGTGGTTTGTGAGAAGAACACACATGCAATGAAACTGGGTGTGGTTCATGATATGGTCTGTAAGAAGAACACACATGCAATGACTCTAGATGTCGTTCATGAAAAGAGCACGCATGCGATGACTCTAGCTGTGGTTCATGAGAAGAGCAGACATACAATTACACCGGTGGATCCATGTGTGGTTCATGGGAAGAACATACATGCAATGACACTAGTGGATCCATGTGTGGTTCATGGGAAGAACACACATGCAACGACACCGGTGATATGTAGTTTTTCAGAAGAACACACATGCAATGACTCTAGCTGTGGTTCATGAAAAGTGAAGACATGCAATGACACCGGTGGATCCATGTGTGGTTCATGGGAAGAACACACATGCAATGACACTGGTGGATCCATGTGTGGTCTGTGGGAAGAACACACATGCAATGACACTGGTGGATCAATGTGTGGTTCATGGGAAGAACACACATGCAATGACACAGGCGATATGTGGTCTATGAGAAGAACACACATGCAATGACTCTGGTGATATGTGGTTTGTGAGAATAACATACATGCAATGACAGTAGTGGATCCATGTGTGGTTCATGGGAATAACACACATGCAATGACACATGTGATATGTGGTCTGTGAGAAGAACACACATGCAATGACTTTGGTGATATGTGGTTTGTGAAAAGAACACACATGCAATGACTCTAGCTGTGGGTAATGAAAAGAGCAGACATGCAATGACACCGGTGGATCCATGTGGGGTTAATGAGAAGAACACACATGCAATGACACTGGGTGTGGTTCATGGGAAGAACACACATGCAATGACTCTGGTGATATGTGGTTTGTGAAAAGAACAGACATGCAATGACTCTAGCTGTGGTTAATGAGAAGAGCAGACATGCAATGACACTGGTGGATCCATGTGTGGTCTGTGGGAAGAACACACATGCAATGACACTGGTGGATCCATGTGTGGTTCGTGGGAAGAACACACATGCATAGACACCGGTGATATGTAGTTTGTGAGAAGAACACACATGCAATGACTCTAGCTGTGGTTCATGAAAAGAGCAGACATGCAATGACACTAGGTGTGGTTCATGGGAAGAACACACATGCAATGACTCTGGTGATATGTGGTTTGTGAAAACAACAGACATGCAATGACTCTAGCTATGGTTAATGAGAAGAGCAGACATGCAATGACACTGGTGGATCCATGTGTGGTCTGTGAGAAGAACACACATGCAATGACACTAGGTGTAGTTCATGATATGGTTTGTGAGAAGAACACACATGCAATGCCACTGGTGGATCCATGTGTGGTCTTTGGGAAGAACACACATGTAATGACACTGGTGATATGTGGTCTGTGAGAAGAACACACATCCAATGACTCTAGCTGTGGTTCATGAAAAGAGCAGACATGCAATGACACTGGTGGATCCATGTGTGGTTCATGGGAAGAGCAGACATGCGATGGCACTGGGTGGATCCATGTGTGGTTTGTCAGAAGAACACACACGCAATGACACTGGTGGATCCATGTGTGGTTCATGGGAAGAACACACATGCAATGACTCTGGTGATATGTGGTTTGGGAAAAGAAGAGACATGCAATGACTCTAGCTGTGGTTAATGAGAAGAGGAGACATGCAATGACACCGCTGGATCCATGTGTGGTTTGTGAGAAGAACTGACATGCAACGACACTGGGTGTGGTTCATGATATGGTTTGTAAGAAGAACCCACATGCAATGACTCTAGCTGTGGTTCATGAAAATAGAATGCATGCGATTACTCTAGCTGTGGTTAATAGGAAGAGCAGACATACAATGACACTGGTGGATCGACGTGTGGTTCATGGGAAGAACACACATGCAATGACACTGGTGGATCGATGTGTGGTCTGTGGGAAGAACTGACATGCAATGACACTGGTGGATCCATGTGTGGTTCATGGGAAGAACACACATGTAAGGACACCAGTGATATGTGGTTTGCGACAAGAACACACATGCAATGACTCTAGCTGTGGTTCATGAAAAGAGCAGACATGCAATGACACCGGTGGATCCATGTGTGGTTCATGGGAAGAACACACATGCAATGACACTGGGTGTGGTTCATGATATGGTTTGTGAGAAGAACACACATGCAATGACACTGGTGCATCCATGTCTGGTCTGTGAGAAGAACACACATGCAATGACACTGGGTGTGGTTCATGATATGGTTTGTGAGAAGAACACAC